>CM038343.1:8397989-9075489 GCA_021464625.1 Proterorhinus semilunaris | reverse complement strand
ACCCGGCAACGGACAAGTGGGAGAAAATGGATGGATGGATGGATGAATTGTGCTCAACAAATAAACTTGCCTTGCCTAGGTATTACATGTTAAGGGAAATGTGTGAAAAAGAGATTCCGAAATCCCCGCGCTACTTTCATGATTAACTAAAGGTAAAATGGTAAATGGTAAATGGCATGGCAACAACCTATCTGCGGAAAATGTATTACAGGATTTACTACAGAATACATAAAGGTTTAATAGCCATCTTGCCGACTATCATCATATGTTTGGATTGACTTTTGTTCCACCGCATCAATGGTGGTTTCCGTGTCCATAGCCATTTTAAATACAGCTTTGGTTGATCAGCACGGCACCGTTTGCGAAGCCTTTTATCGCGCCATTCGCTGACTTGCGTGTTCTCGCCGCAGTGACTCCATGGCACCCATTCCCTTCAGAAAGGCATTCTGATGCGTTTGATCCACCGCCAAACGGACATATCGCTCCAAAAGGGCCACTTACAGGCAGCCGAACGTAAAGAAAACATCACAAGAAAGGCGCCCGGACGTTTTACTTTCAAAGAGCGTGTGTGTGTGTTTAGACGGCTTTAAGTGGCGCTGGAGGTCACCGCGGCTACCGTTCTGCTGAATATAAACTACTCTCCCTGTTCAGGCGTATTATGTGAAATGTAAATCGACGTCTGGGACATTTTCAGCTCGCGCAAATATATTCCCCGGTAGCAAATAATGTGTGCTGAGGCGGCGCGATCGCTCCCGTTTCGTAAATAAAAGTTTAGTAAAGTATTTTGATGACAGAAAAGAAGAAGAAAAAAAAACTTTCCCACAAGTGCTGCGTTAGTCAAAGGAGTTTCGGAGCCAAACCCGATCGTAATTGGCCGGAGCGTTTCAAGGACGCATCCGTATTATTGCGCTCGGCTTCTTATTAAAAATGCGAGGCGTATTCAGAGAAGTAATATTTTAAATTTGATAATGAAATGGGGCCAGGCGCGTACGCTGAAATTGCGTTTTCTTTTTCTCCGGGAGGAAACCGCTTTATGATTCGGTATCTCTCGCTCCGGCTTATTTCAAATGGGCTGCGCGCAGTTTTTTTCCGGGCGATGAAGTGAAGTGTGTGGCGTCGCACAGAAGACAATCAAGTAAAGGCACGGTGACGGATTTAGATGCAAAAAGTGTAGGGGTTTAAAGGGGCGCATATCCGGCTAAACTTGCACCACACGGGTCTGATTTCCCGGGCCAGATGGGGCCTTTCTGCGTAGAGTTTGCACATATGCAGACGGCCTTGCTGGCAAAGGGGGAAAAGAACTTCCCTTTCACCTACTACTACACTGCCACTTTACAGGGTTTCCGTTGCTAAATTCATTTAGCCAAAATCAACACATTCAAGCTTGAAAATTATGACATTGCACAACAATTTCTGTATAAGTTTGTCGAAGATACTAAAATTATGGTCTAAAACATATTCATTGATACTTTTTTGTTAAAAGAAATTAAATATGCACGGATTTTTTTTCTGCGTTTGTGTCATTAAAAGGTGCTCTATAAAACCTTTTATGTAGAAAAAAAAAGTTGATATGACCTTTTAGTGACCCAGCGGATGCTTGGGTGGTCAGCATAGCGCCTTTACTTACATCCCGACGGCCTACAGGACGCTCCAAGACCAAGTTTCTTTAGGTTTTTACTGCGGATTGAACCGTATCCATGGTTACGTATGAATTCCATTCCAAAAACCTACAAGAAGTAATAAAAAAACCTGAAATAAAATTGATCCTGAAGCATCATAGGAGTAACTGGCAAGAGCCAGATTGACAGTGCCAATAACATTTGCACAGACGTCAATCTAGGACCACGCCGGCTTGAATCGTTTGGCGAGAGGTCGCAGGTTTGGTGCAGAATTTGCTGCTGATTTGCTCAAAAACACTGCAAATCCACTCAGTGTTTAGTTTGGAAAAATGGTATGTGTGTTTGTATTATGTTTAGCAGCACCTCATGTTTTTTTGTGATCGCAGCGCTGTTAATTAGTGCATTTTTGTCAGAACCAATTTTGGTTCAGTCAGAACGGTGAAGGCGGGAGCGGTTCAAGATGGATTCTCGTGTGTTTGTAAACACGAGAATCCATCTCAGCAAGCTGAGAATTGAGCTTGCTGGTAAAGATGGAGCCACCGGGATTAAATAAAGGTGCTATGCTAACCACCGATACAGCTGGGTTACTGAAAGGTCAAATACGCACTAATGCCAACTTTGTGCACCGTTAAAATATAATAGCATTAACCATAGCATTAAAAAGCATTACATTTGACTTGTTTCTGCCTGTATAAACCCTGCTTGAACAAACACTGAATTACGGAGGTATTTTCTACCAATGCTAACCGTTATTCAGTGCTGGTTATTCACTTCTGCAAGAAAACCTGCTTCATTTTCTCATATGACAATGTGGCAAAACATTAACATGGACCAGAATTTAACTTGACTTTTTCCTGTGTGGTAAATTTCTTTAGTCCTGTGGCTTTACTGGTGTTATTGCCACTTTGTACACCCTCGACACCCCAGTCTGTCAGGAAAACTTCTAAAAACTAGTGATAAAACGTGATTCCCATAATAAGCTTCCTTCTGCATCGATGAACAAGTAATTTCTGTGAAACTTTCCCTCTTTCTTTGCCATTAATGTTCGAGTTAAATGGTGACAATATTAAAAGACGTGTGTCTTATTGGTCAGTTCTTTCAGTCATAGAATGATCTGTCAGGTGAAACCAATCACTCTCAAATAATGATCACGGGAATCATTTAGACATTTTATTCTTGGTCATTTCAAAGACAGTTTCTCTCCCAATGAGATGTATTGGCACCTGCCCTCCAGCTGAAATAGAATTATAAAAACATGAACACAACCTATTGGTTTATGTTCAAGATAAATTCAAATTATTAATCTAGCGTTGCATTCCAATCAAATGTAAAGTTCACTAGCGCTAATGCGAAAGATGTCATCGGCACCAGAGCAACAGCACGGCATCATGAGCCAAATGTGGCAAGTCTCTCTTACTCGAAATGTTGAGGGTTCTGTTTAGAATATAAAGTATCTGAGAAATGGCATTTGGCTTCCCACACATTCTATCCGAATACTCTCCCCAGACAAATCAATGCTAAAGCCAGTCTTTTTATGAAAGTATGGTATGCCCATTTCATGACCTTTATAAAAAAAAAAAAGTGTGCTTTCTTCATCCTTAAAGAGGAGGTCGAGTGGCCACTGTATGTGTTAACTGACCCAGCAAAAAGGAGAAACTTCGCATAAAGCATTTAGCTCAGAATCCACTTTAAAATCTCATGGTCTGTACATTCATTGATGATTTCTGACTGGCTTTGACTTTACCTGGCCTGAAAACATCTGGATCGTTCATCACTTACGTTGTTTGAAGGCTAAACGACTACAGGAAAAATACACTGAACAGGCTACAGAATTTTAAAAAGGTTTCCCCAAAGGTATTTAATAAAACTCTAGATTGAACATGAAGCTCGTTGACGCAGCAAACGTGGCAGCCATCTTGTGACTGGCCGGTGAGGCTAACCTCTATAGCAACCAATGCGAAACCAGGAGCAACATTTTAATTGATTCAACGGCAGAATGTGAGATACACTCATTGTTTGTGACTGGTTTATTACTTCCAAGTCTCGTATCTCAGTCAGGATCCGGTCATTTCTTTGAAATGTCTTGTTTTTTTAATCGTGTTGTTTAGCCGTATTAGCTTTGTTTTCTCCATTCATTCCCAGTGTTCAGTGGTTAACATTGACGGTATCACTGTCCCATGTTCAATAAATATTGGTCATGTAGTGTTATAAAGTACAGAAATGTTTTAAAGTAGGAAACAAATGTTATATTTGATATAAATAGAAGTGAATAATTTGAAGTGTTTGAAATAGAAAATCCATGAACAAATGGAGCTAAAGTCTGTGCCTCCAATAAAACTGAAATAACGATAGAAAGACGTGTGAGCGCATTAAAACAGGTCCACTTTGTAAGTTTAAAAAGTGTTCAGGCGCTGTTCAAGGGTAGGGCCTGAGCAATTAATAAATGCCAGTGAAGAGCGACTTGCTGGGTGTACCTTGTAGTGTTCAAGCAGTAAAAAATCCGAGGCACAAAAAGTGAAAAGTCCTTTATTAACATCTGGACCTCCAACGCGTTTCGACACATACGTGTGACTTTCTCAAGGCACTGCTTTTAATGAAAACTGAAATAACATTTGAAAACTGCAAAAACGTCATTTTCTTGCCAGATATGAAATGAGGTCAGTCACAATTATCAAAGAGTCATGAAATTGCTAAAAATGGATAAAAAACAGTATCAAGGAAATCAGTGACGTTTTCCATCTGATAACATTGCACTGGGTTAGAAGGGCCAGTCACAAGAGGGCCACCAGAATGGCCATTCGTTCCAACGTACAGTGGTCCCTCGCTATAACGCAATTCACCATATTTCTCCTTTCTTTGATCACCTCAATGTTAGCCTGTTGGATCGGTCCGACTGAAGTACCCTTGATGCCGTCACCCTGGTTTAAAGGACATTTTCCTTTCTTGGCACAAACGCTGCAGTCCCGATATGAGCAGAATAAACAGTAGGCAACATTCGCCCCAGTGCATTGATATGAGTCGGGGAGGGGGCTGAGTAGAGGTGGAGGGGCTTATTGGTTTAATTCTCCAAACAAACAGTCTCCATCCGGTACGTGTGTGTCTAGGCACGCCTTGAATCTAATCTAGCATCTTCTCAACAGAAGAGTGAGCGCAAATATTAGCACTGCCTCCGCTGGGACACAGTCTGGCTGTTGCCACTTTGTTGGAGGCGGGATTTTTACCCCTTTTACTTGCTGTAGCATCAGTCGACACACACACATGATGCGACAAGGGCAAGTCACAGATGTATTTTTATGGAAGTTGGTTTTCTCATTTTAACCTTTGTACACTTCTGTCCCCTAGCTCGTCCTTATGTGGAGCCAAATGTGCAGCAATCTTATGGTGCTGTTTTTGTATCTTGTATAGGGAGCCAGTGTGCGTGCTGAAGACAATAACACTGTATATATATTCTGATATCTGTTACTGTAGGTTTTATTTTATTTATTTGCGATTTACTCTGTAAATAGGTGTCACGTCACTTTGCGCCGCTAGCCTCAAACAAGTGTGAACGGCTGTTACCATTAGCAATGCTGTTACCATTAGCAATGCTGTTACCATTAGCAATGCTGTTACCATTAGCAATACTGTTACCATTAGCAATGCTGTTACCATTAGCAATGCTGTTACCATTAGCAATGCTGTTACCATTAGCAATGCTGTTACCATTAGCAAATGCTAGTCGTACGATCTGAAGTTGTGCCAGAATTGCGGCAAATGGGCGGCAAGGTGGTGCTCCGGTTAGCACTCATGCCTCTCAACGAGAAGGTCCCGGGTTCGATTCCCACTTGGATGGAGCCTTTCTGGCTCGAGTTTGTATGTTCTCCCCGTCTGTGTATGTTTCCCTCCGGGTACTCCGGTTTCCCCTACTGCTACAAACATGTACATTAGGCCTGTATGAGACTGTCAGTCGACCCCAGGGTAAACTGAAGTTACATATTATCCTATTAAGACTTTGTGACCATGTCTGTGAAAGCTGCTAAACAAATAGTGTCATTGCTTCGTAACGTAATGACTGGAGTGCCATGTCTTCCTTATAAATAAATACATTCTCCATTGGTGAATGGGACTAGATGGACGTTTATACTCGCTACTGCCACCTCAGGTCTAACGCGTAACTGCAGTTTCTATATTAAGCTCATGTATAACGGCACTTCAAACCCGAATGAACACCTTTTTGAGTGACAGTGCAGGATTTTGTGGTGGCGGTTGTGGTGAACAGGTCTGGGCTCATTCTACACATTAGGACGTTGCTGAAACATGCAAATACATAATTTTAACATTTTTAAACTCTGTATTAGTCCCTTTAAGGACAAAACTGAGATGTGCACAATTTTGGAAAAGTATCTGAGATGTCAATGCTCCTGTGTGTGCTAAGAAAATCAGAAAAATCGCAGAGAAGACTGAAATATGAACTGTCAGACTATAGCACAAGACTCCCACTCCTTTCCAAACATGTCTGTGGAGGTTTCATCTTGAGGATTTCAAGTGCAACACGTAAAAAGACCTCACTGAAATATTTCCTACAGTTTGCAAAAGAAATTGTACTTGGGATTCAGTTGCAATATTTTTGTGCATCCCTTCTGAGGCGATTCAAATGAGCATGTCGCGCCACTGGTCTCCTCCAGTTCTATCAAAACTATAGGAATCATACAGATATGTTCCTTAAACGTTGGCTTATATGAAGATTTAAGTCAAAGGTAAGGCCAAGTCACAGCTGAGTTGCTTTCATTTCACTCCATAACATTGAATTTCCCCACCTCCCCCGGCTATACAAAACAAGAACATAAGGCTGACAAAAAAAGAAGAAAAAAGAAAAGCAGGCATCCAATTTCAAAATGTAATCAAAGCCAGATTACTGAAGTGTAAGGAAGTTATGCACAGAAGGCAATTAGCGGCTGGTTCCCGTGATGTAATGCAATTTCCGAGCTGTCGAGATTATTGGGCGACTTAACCGCGCCATTTCAACATAACAACACAAACATTCAGCTAATCTAAAGAAGACACTGATTTTAGCCCTTTCTTCCTTACTAAAGTTTTCCAGAACTGAGAGAGTCCTGGGCCTATACTTTCCCATATGTCCATCCATCCATCCATTTTCTCCCACTTGTCCGTTGCTGGGTCGTGGGGGCAGCTGTTGGAGCTGCCCAAGTCACATTGCACCAGTCCCTATGGCTCCTTCTGCAGGTGGTGGGTCCACGGGAGGACGGCCTCATGGTTCCAAACGGGCCTGTTGGTCTCTCATAGGGGGCCCATTCACACTCTCATTCATACACCAGTGTACGCAGACACTGGAGGCAAGGAGGGTGAAGTGTCTTGCCCAAGGACACAACGACAATGTGCACCTTCAGGAGGCGGGATTCGAACCCCCGACCTTCCGATCATGAGCCGACCCGCTCTACCATCTGCGCCACCGTCGCCCCATATGTGTACGATTGTTTTAAAGTTCAATGCACAAAAGTTGCTTAAAAAGTCTGAAAAAATACACTATATAACTTTCAATCCAATTCAAAAGCACCCAGACTCCCACAGGGAATGTCCTGCATTGTTCACAGAGAGCATTTGCTTTGTAATGTCAACACTGATAACAGCTGAATGGAGTCCGCGGTTTACTTTCTGTAAAAGAAATGCATCCGCTGTAAGAGGTAGGATTTTCTCTTTCCTCTTGAGATTCAACTCAATTTAGCTGAGGATAAACCAATTCCCCGGTATGGAATGGAAAAAAGGACAAAGGAAGCCACTTTTCTTCGGGACCTTTCGGCTCGCCGCATTGTGAGCAAAAAACGCCGGCACTGCTCAACCCGCCGCTTTCGTCTGATAAAGTCGAATAACAAATATCATTGGTTGCACTTTTTTAAATGTACAAAACTGCGTTGGTTGGGAAATCAAAACTATGTGCCAAAAGCAACAATGTTAAAAATGTAGATTGGATTTGTGAAAAAAAGAATAACCAGGAAACAAAATGATGTCCAATCACTTCTTCTTCTTCTTCTTCTTCTTCTTCTTCTTCTTCTTCTTCTTCTTCTTCTTCTTCTTCTTCTTCTTCTTCTTCTTCTTCTTTTTAAATCCCCCAATCTTTGTAAGGTAATTAGGAGACTGGATGCCATATGTGTGAAAGTGAACCTTGATGGCTACACTTCCATTTCCTGGTTCATGACTGACTTTTGAACAGCTCTTGAACGATTGTGAAAAGAGCCAGATCTTAGTTTCCCCGAATGAACTCAAGAATCGGCCCAACACCTGAGCAGGCGACACAGGGGAAAGCTTTTTGCACTAAAGTCAAAGCTAAACGCACACAAAAAATGTCAGAAAGTTGCAGCCCCTTGTAAAAGTTTTTTATTCACAAACACGTTTTTTTCAATGCGTAAATATCAGTCCCATTTTAATTTTCGAATGAAAAAAGTGTCTTTTTTTTGGTCACGTCTCAGATATTGTGAGTTACCTGGCTGGTGTTATTAAAATCTTATATTAAAAATTTAGAAATGAACAGATCCCAGTAAAGAGCCATGAATCCCATCACTGATTACGATACCAAAACATCACTATTACTGGCGCCTATTAAACATTTTCAATAAATTCATCTGATTGGACTTTTCCTGATTGTTTTAGTGGACATTTCAGTCAAAGTGATAGTGTGTCTGTTTAAACGTTTTACAAATTGAATAGATCCGCAATCTGACATAACATTATTGTAAAATTAAATCATAATTTTTTTCCCCAAAGTCCCTCCTTTTGCTGATCTCAGACACTAATCAGAATCTCCGGTGCCATCGATTTGACCAATGAGACGAACCAGATAAGTCCAATCAGGAGGGGAGGGAGGGAGGGAGGGACCGTCACTTTAAGTTAGGACTTCCTTTTCTCACTCCTGTTTATCCATTTTGAGCAAGTGAGCAATGCGTTGGAGGAGATTAAATGCATTATATTGTAAAACGCATTGATCGGTGTCTTTTCGAAAATCACGAGCATCGTCGTCCCGTCCCTCACAACCAACCAGCCACTCGCTATAGGCAGGGGCCAGCATTCGAACCGCCGACCTCCCCGGCTTCACCCCGAGCTCTAAAAATCTAATCACAGCACGGCGGTGGAACATTGGAAGCTGGCGCGCGCAGGATCCAAGTCTGACCATATGACATTGCTGTACGGGAGCGTGAAGCCTCTATCTAGACGTCTATTAGATCTATAAATCATCTGAGCGCACGGATTCGGCTGCGGATCAGGCACAGGGTCGTAAATCTCCTTATCAACACCAGCCTCCCACTCGCGCACACACACACACACACACCCCTCCCAAACTCTCCGCCTCAAATCTCCACTCTCGATCGCCCTCTCCTCTATCTCGCCCATTATCGGCTGACCTTGGCCATGGATGCAGACACTTCCACTCCATCAGATCTTCCTCGCTCTCATATTTAAGGCTGGCCTCCCCTCACTCTCGAAACAGACGGGATTTTTTTTTTTGCAGAAAACATTACGTGTCTACGCCAATCAACCCGACGGTGGCTGATTGGTGCCAGAGTTGGATTTAAAGTAAATCTAAAAAAAAGAAGAAAAGAAGTTGGCTGTGTGGTTTGTCCCATTTAAAAGCTCACTCCAGAACTGCAGGTGGCGGTGCGGATGAACTGTTGATGGAACGTCAGTGACATCACATCGTGGTAGGTGCCAGACATGGTCAATGTATAAATAATACAGAGTTTGTAGCTTGGGGTGACGGCGGCGCAGAGAGTAGAGCGGGTCGCCTTGTGATCGGAGGATCGGCGGTTCGATCGTGAGAGCAGCAGAGAGGACCTGTGGAGACATTAAGGACATGTACTCCACCCGTCTCACCCGCAGAGCCGTCAGAATCACCAGGGACCCTACGCACCCATCACACAGTCTCTTCAGAGTAATGCCTTCTGGGAGGAGACGACTGAAGAACAGTTTCATACACAAGGCCATAGGGAAGCTGAACTCCCTGCCCTCCCTCCCACCCCTCTTCCCCCACCCCCCACTCCACAGTCAAAGATGAGAGAAATATAATTTAAAATCATTCACATGGTTTGACAAATAAACAATCTCGAATCTTGCTTTAATTCACTGACTTTACTGACTTTACTTTACTTGCTTTAATTTACTGACTTTACTTTGACTTACCTTACTTTACCTTACCTTTTTTTACTTACTTTACTTAACTTACTTATAATTATTTCAGATTGAAAAGACAGGGAAACAGAGTTGAATTTGAATATGAATTTCAAAGGAAAGTAAAAGTAAAAGGTTCTGCTTCCTTTTCAACACAAACACACTATTAAATACGGAATAATCTTAGTTTACTTGGTCACTTTGTAATATCCTCGATCGAGGTGGGGGGTCCTCGGAGAGTAAATCGTTTGCACGCTGTTGGCGGAAGATCGGGCCATGTTGACTGTAAGGTTAGCCTCTCGTAACCTGTCAGGATTCTGAAAGAGCAAAAGTGATTGCCCGTCTTTCTAAAGTTGTTTTGATCTTTTTTGCACAGATTAGCACAGTTACCCTATACATAAGTTTCATTTTTTTGCCCTTTGTTCATAAGCGCCAGTTCAATCTACAAGTGTTGTGAAAGCCTAAATAAAGCCTAATAAAAGTAGGACCTTTAAAATGCCCTGTTGGACTTCACAGTGGAGCAATCTCACTAAAGCTGATCGCCTATACCTACCGAATTATCTGCTTCAGCTCATTTCACCCTTTGTCCAGTGAGTTAATCTGAAAATCCCTTCTCCGTTGGCTACATAATCACTACGGGAGATAGATAATAGCGCTAAAGGGCAGTGCTCATTGATTGATTCAGAAACGACCCGCGGCGGATCTTTAGGCGATGACATTTCACTATAGATTTAATGTAGTGGAAACAAATGAACCTATACCTTTGGCTCTATGGAGATTTACGTTCAACATTTGCACAAAGTTCAGGCCAATACATTATCAAGATGTGTCGAACCTTCGTTATCGCTGTGTGGAGCTGGAAATGTGGTGGAAAGTAGCACCTGTTTACTAGATAAAAGTTGGTTTAGTAGCCAACTGTATTTAAATGACCTTTCGTGAAAGCCCCGTCCCCTTAGCAAAGTTAGCTAGCTCTATCAAGAAATAGAGTTCACGATGTGATAACGGGGGAGAAGTGCGTGTTAGTGACCAGCGCAATATCTTCCAGTTTGAGGCTAAATTACTTGCAGTGTGGAATGGAGGAATATATTCAAACTATGCAACGAAGGGGATGCTACAGCTATCGAGGCTAAAGCACCGGCTTCATGTGGAATTGGCAAAAAACCTCAAGCTGCCTTAAATGCAACCGGCACAGTCATGTGGACTACCAATGCTAATAATAGAAAGATTCGCCGTGATAGTGCCCTCTGCTGGTACGAGCAGATCCACGGCGATGTTATTTGTTAACATAAAGAATTTTATGTTTTACAATTATATTGTTAGGGTTAGAATAGGGTCATAAGAGTTAGATGTTCTCTAACCCAACCGCATGCTCTGGTTTCCCCTACCTCCGAAAAACGTGTGGTCAGGTTGGCCCACAATGGCGGCTCAGGAATAACCCAACAACAAACTTATCATTCTGAATAGAACTTTCAACATCGGCAAATTGAGCGGCAAATCAAAGAATAATATTGCAGACTTGCCACTCATTTTGCTTGGTGGTTTTGCTGTTGCCGTGATGGAATGCCACGCTGTTGCTATGCTAAGACATCACAACCACAACGGCTTTAAAATGTTGAATGTTTGAAAAGGCCAGATTCATTAATGCTATTTAATTAGACTCACAATCTTCTCAGGCCGTTTTGTTCCAGTTGCTCAAAGCAACAATCCAGTGTGGCGTGTTTACATGCATGAGTCCCGAGTGTGTTCATTAACATGCACTGTCTCGAGAAAATGAAACGCATGTGTGTGTCATAGTCTTTGTAATATAGGTTTTGGGTCCCTGGAACAGAATGAGGGGATAATTTGAAATAACAGATTGTGTAAACCTTTCGTATTGTATTGTGGAAGACAGATTTCACAGTCTACAAACTTATATTTTAACTTTACCCGTGCGATTCCCAGTGAAATTGTAGCAATTGTATGCTCTTTGGCATAATATTTGCTCATACCCGTGTTAGTTTTGCACTGGGGGACCTGGTTTTCTCTCTGAAGGTGAATGAGGCCTTATCTGAAGCAGAGCTTTTGTAATTACATGCCATGCGCTCTACTAACCGCATCCAGCTGTTCTGTCTTTAAAACAAAACGCTACATTACCGCTGTTTATGAAAGCAATTATTCACCTCGCCGGGATTTGGCTGCTCCCCTCTAGCTTCCAGAGTCACTCTCTTTTTCTTTATTATATTAAAAACAAACCGGGGCCACAGTTCTGACAACAAATAAGTAAATAAATCTCCAATGCATGTACGAAAACACAATACAATAAATTGTACAACCAACAAACTCTCCTGCTAAGTATTCCTGACCAAGATCGTGGCTCAAGACCTGGGTCCCCAGGTGCTGCACGGTGTTTGCCTACGTGCAGTGTAGTAATTTATTTTACTCAGTCGGGTTTTTTTGTCCGGCAGGACAAATATGACTAAGCCTGATATTCACTCATTCATTGGCGTAAAAGGGTGAACGCCAATGTTTTTACACACTTACCGAGAGGTAATGCATAACTCATTTGTGTGTTTAGTAGGGCTGCACATGCGCTGAGTTTTTCTACCTTGCGCCGCCGCCGTTTGAGTGAAAGACATAATTCGCTTCCTTTAGCTGCTGTCAATCAGAAGTGGCTTCTGGAGAATCGTGTTCTGCAGTCGCTGAAAAAAAAAAACAACAACTCCCCATGCGTCTCGCGCAGTTGGAATTGCAAACTATTCTCACCGCTTGTAACAAACAATGACTGTTTCGCGACCAGCGGGTCGGGTTGTGTCACGGAATCATCATTTGCTCGCGGAGCAGGTTTGGGTGTAACATTGTATTAAACTGCATCTAAATGTAACATCTGGTCTTTGACGTAAATGTGAGGCGGATATTCATAAAACACGCAGCATTGTGCAGCTTGTGATTCAGAGAACGCACGTAGCTGAATAGGGAGAAAGAGTGAGAGAGAGTCACATTTATGAAGGAATGATTAGCATTTGTAGAGTTGCATTTGTAAAAACTGAGTACCGTGATGGTTAACAGCAGCTTTAGAAGTGTCTCTGCAGCTTGATGCTCAATTGCGTGAAAAATAAAACATATTATTTATGATCAAAATCGTGCAGCCCTAGTGTTTAGGTGATAACTAGTGTTGCACCGATCCGATACTGGCAACAGGTATCGGAGTAGCCTGGCATCCAGACTAATCTCCGATGTTTATTAATTAATAAACAGGAGACTTCGTCTGTAAAGAAGCGGGGTCTGGTTGGCGAGACTAGTATCGGAGCCGATCCTTTAAAAATGTCGGGCAAGGCAAGTTTATTTGTAGAGCACAATTCATACACAAGGCAATTCAAAGTGCTTCACAGTTGCAGAAAATTGCAAGAAAACATATCAAATCAATCATTAAAACATCAACATAAAAATTAATCAATTACAGTAAAAGGCAAGAGTGCAGATAAAATACTTTCAGTTTTCATATGCTCGGGTAAAAAGAGCTGTTTTCAGCCTGGATTTGAACATGGTCAGAGTTGAGGCCTGTCTCACATCCTCATGAAGACTGTTCCAGATTTTAGCTGCATGAAACTGAAACGCAGCTTCACCGTGTTTATTATTGACTCTGGGAACCACCAGGAGACCCCTCCCTGAAGTTCTCAGGGCCCGAGATGGTTCATACGGCTCTAACATGTCAGAGATGTACTTTGGTGCTAAATCATGAAAAGACTTGCAACAAGCAGAGCTGTTTTAAATTCTATTCTCTGAGTGACAGGAAGCCAGTGCAGAGACCGGAGCACTGGACTAATATGGTATCATTCGGGACCTGGTATCAATTCCAAACATCCAATCATCCTTTTAAAAACACAACTCGCAAAATGAGTGTATTTTCAAACAAATTGATCTGAAAGTCAGATTTGGATTTTGTATAGGGAGGATATATTGTCCACAGATCTTGAGTCAGGATCTTTCCTCGCTTGGGATTTAGCCTATTGGGCATGTTTTGGGTGGGGATGGGGGAAAACCAGGGTACCTTAAAAGGAAGCCCACCCAGACACGGGGAGAAACTCCTGGAACTAAACACTGCTTGGAACAAGAAAAAAACTTGAATTATTTACAACTACGAGACACATTCATGGCCTGGTTTCCTTTGCCGTTGCTTTTGTTTCGTTTTACACCTGTTCCGAGGGGCGTCCCGTGCGAGGGAGGGAGGGAGGGAGCAAGAAGCGCAGCAGCTCTCCTTTCTTTGGCATCTGCAACGTTTCTGCACAGTTAGAAAGAAAAAAAAGTTTGCAGGGAGGAAAGTGTGCGAGCGCGGGTCACGCGGGGCGAGGAGGTTGTGTGCTGTGTGGATCGGGTCTCTGGCGGCGCGGCCTCAGCTCGCCGGCGTTTGGAGACGGGCCCACACTCCGATCGGAGCTCCACTGCTCACGGCGCTAATGAATCTGAGGTTAGACAGTCAGAGCCGCCCAGGGCCCAGGCATCGCTCCAACTGTGAGGCTCCACTTTTGTTACAGAGAACAGAAGGAACCCAAACAGGGAAATGCCTCAGTAAACTCTTCCAAATAAACGTCCATCTTGAACTTGTTGTAATGTGTTGTGTGGTTGTTATTCTTGTTGTGTGTTTTGTTATCTGTTGATTGCTTCTTTGAGGGAAAATAAAGACGGATATAGATGGCATCTCTGGAATCGCCTCATGTTTGAAGCAGTTGAGAGGGAAAACAAAGAAGAGAAAAATCTAAACTTTTTCCAATTACTCTAAAACGACTTTAACAAAAGCTAAATTATGAATATCTACTAAATAAAGATGCAAAGACACTGAGGAGCAAAAAGGTTCAGCAGCCCATAATTACTGAAAAGACAATGCTAACATAATACTCCATGTTAGTATCATGCTAACGCTAGCTACAACTGCCGTTTTTTGTTGTTGCTTCTACTAAACAATCTGTTGTGAAAAAACACATATGGACCCGATTTAGACTTGACTTCATTTGTATGTGATAAATACAATTATATTCTGCCAAAAATCGAGTGAAAAGTTGTGTTTCCCAAAACATGCTTCCTTCCCCCTCGGCAAAGCCACGCCCCCTTGTATGACGGGATGCCGTCTTTGGTTCCCAAAGCGGGGTCCAGGGGCCAAATAAAATTTGAAATTAGTTCACACACATCTCAGACTGTGTTGGTTAGACAATGCCATGATGATCTAAAACAGCTGAAACAAGATATCCTGTACTTTTATTTCCTGGATTTTTACGGCATCTCACCGTAAGCCACTCCCACTCACTCACCCTCTTTGGAGAAAGAAAAGAAAACAATGTCCGTTTGTCCTCGTGTGGATGTAGTGTTTTATCTAAGCGAGAGATCGAGAAAGACATTGAGAAAGAATTTCCTGGATATGTAGAACCAGCTTTTTGGGAGCTGTAGCCTCCGGAGAAGATTCAAAGATTACTCAAAGATTACTCAAAGATGCGCAAGTGGGTCTAAACACAGCAAAGGTCCGTTTTTCATGAGAGAACAGCATTATAATATATGTATTTGTTTTACTAATTTGAATCATTATTTTACTATAACAAATAATGAGGAAAAAAAGACAAAATAAAAAGAAAGAACTTAACCTCTAAACACGCGCCAGTGCCTCATTTGAAAGCTAAGACCTGCAAAACTGATCTAAACAGATCCTTTTCCTCGCATTGTTGTCGCGCTGACACTTTTTTGTGGCTGTTTTGCTGCTTTTTTAAAAAATTTTATAGTTGTCTTTATCTATGTGTTGTCATTTTTTCGTTTTGTCACATTTTTGTCACTTACACGTTGCTTTTTTGTCCGTTTTTGTACATTTATGTTTTTATCTCGTTTTTTTCAAGAAGCTTTTATTTGGGCAATGCCAAACTGGAGAACATCTGCTCAGTTTGTTAAGAGGCTTGTTAGTTTTTCCTGTCAAAATCGCCATAAGATTGGTCACAGTCCCCACAAAAAAATGAAGGACGCAGCCTATTGCAAAACTAGACACATGTTCTTGACATTTCACCAACTTTACTGTGATCTAATACATCGTTTCTCCACATGGAGTAAAGGAACCCGTAGGATCAGGGTAACTGAATAATATTTCAATAGGCTTTCTAATGAAACTTTATGGGGATCATGTGGTCGTCTCCTCTGTGCTCAAAACGCCAGCCCACACTCCGGTTAACCTTTCCATCACATTCCTCTGAATTTTACAGTCTGTAAAGTCTTAAGTGTAAAATCCTGAATAAAGCATAAACTAGAGCCTTGGTTTTCTTGATCAGCTCCTTTACACTTTATACCTCCAAATATGCCACTGTTGTCATATAAAAATGATTGCACTTATTCCTTCTTTTTTCTTTGCCTTTAGAAATTCTTGCCAGTGCACTCCAGCATACGCAGCCCTGTAGTCTTTCAAAGAGGCTGAGCAAAAACTTGAATGGCAAAGGAATGACTTTATTCAAACGCATTGCTGGAGACGCCTGGTTTTGTAGCTGCGATGATTGCGCCGCCGCATCTTACTGTAATGGCTTTTCAGGCCCGCAGCGAATTCAGAGTTTATTGTGCCCTGCCCGGTGCCTCAATGATGGCTTATGCGTCCAGACTGGAAGCCCGCACCCCCTCCGACGACTTACCAGCAGTTCAGGGTTAGGGGGTTATTTTTTTTATTTTTTATTTTTTATCAGATCAGTGTAATTTCAACTTATGGTTTTGTTTGGCGGTGTTTTGATACCAATGGCATTAGGACGCCGGCCTCCATCTGCAGTCCGACCTCTTCAGTAGAGCGCCCTCATACGGGTTAACTGTCCAAGAGGCATGCTTCCAAATCAGTGTCGTTTTTGGCGGCCCTCTTAGCTTCAGTATTTTGGACGAAAATGCTTTTTAGTCTCTCGCCCTATTCGCACGGATTTAGAACGACCTCAGTACCTCGGATAAAAAGTAAAAATGGATAAGGCTGTTCAGAGCGGGCGTGAGGAGGCTGTGGAGTCCAAACAGATCATCTGAATTTGGAGCAACATAACCACCTCTAATTTACTACATCATAAAGACACGAGTGAGACAGAAACACTGCCTGAAAAGAGGAGGGAAAGCTTTAGGACGACGCAGCGGATGTAGGTTTGAAATGCCTTTCCCGAGCCCAGGCATTCGGATCGGCGGAATTATATGCTTCAATAAACTCGATAAAGAACGCACTGGATTACAAACATGTTTCAAAGAGGATTCGTACTGAAATAATATCCGGGAGAGGCAGGGGTGCAAAAATCAACGCGTTAGAGTTTGGAAAGTTTTTAAATTGCGTAAATGAAACCTAAATACGGGAAACGTCGATTCAAAACTTATTTTTATCATAATGTTTTTTATGTTCGCATTTGAGCTATAGTAATAATACTGTATCCTGCTATCAAAGCATTGCTCCAAACTAGATGCTGTTTTTTTTAATTTTTTTATCCATTTAAAAAGTAGCAAAGAGAAAAACTACAACAACACACAGACGTGAACCGGACGCCCCGTTAGACAGAACAGAACTCTGAGGGAAAGTAAAAAGAGATAAAGGAGGCCATTGAGATTCAGGGATAAGGGGGGCTTTTTCGCTCTGCTGAATAAGTCTTACTCTAGACGGAAGGAAAAGCCTGTGTGAATCACCACAGAAACAAGAAGTGAGCTGTCAAAACTGTCAGGTGTAAAAAAAAAAACACAACTGGTCAGATAAAAAACAACAACAACGTATCACTCAAAGACCACATGAACCTTTTTTTGTATCTTAATACGAGAGTGTATTCGTTTTTTTTTTTTTGTAAAGGCCCTGAAGGAAGACAAGAGAGAGGGAGAGACACAAAGGACGATAAATTGGCAGAGGGAGCAATGGAAAAAGGAAGGAACGAATCGGGTGAGAAAGAGAGAAATGAGGTGGAGAAGGTGAGAAGCGTTGAAAGGGAGAGAGTGTGCAATTTATTGTCTTATGGCCCTAGGAGAAAGGAACGAGAGACAGAGGGGATGGTGGTGATTGGAAGAGAGAGGGAGGGAGAGGAGGGATAGTGAAAGAGGGAGAGAGAAAAAGAAGAAAGAAAGGGGAGGGAGCAGGAGATGAGGTAGAGAAAGTAGAGAAACAGGAGAGAGAGAGATGAGGGAAGAGGGAAGTGGGAAGGGGAGAGAAAGGAAGCAAACCTGAGAGAGATGGAGAGTGAAAAAAGGAAAGGGGAGGGAAGCGTGGCAGATGAGGAAAGAAAAAAAAGAACAGCGAGGGGGGGGGGGGGAGTATTTACATGGCTAAAATGGTACTAGTACACAGCTGCCAGTGCCGCTGCAAGCCATTTTGGTGTCAGTATATTTTAATGGTGCCCCACCCCCTTCAAAAAAATAAACATAAAAAAAATGGGTCGCTAATTCAAATTAAACACACTCTCCAAGCTACACTAATAATGTTTGTAGAATTAAATTAATTGAGTTTAGATATGCCAGTTTTTTAGTTTCTCTGCTCTTAAGTTTCCTCATCATTCTCATTGAACACGGGCCATTTGCTGTCAGCTGTGTCACTAAAGCGCATGCAGCGGGAGGAGTGAGTGGCTGGTGGTGGTCGGAGGGGCCGATGGCGCAGATCGGCAGCCTCGCTTCCCTCAGTCAATAGTAGCTTAGCACCACCGAGTAGAGAGCGAGATCAGAAGGAAGGAAGAAAGAGACGATAGATGAGAGAAAAGAGTGCGAGAGAGACATAGCCCGTGGGGGGAGCTCTCGAAAGGTGCAGCGGGTCTTCCCCTCGGGGGCTGGTTTTCAGGGGAATCTTGACAATTTTGCGTCGTGTCTCGGGGGGGGGGGGGGGGGGGGGGGGGGTTGAGAACGAAGACGTGCGATCAGCTGATCATCCCCAAACCGCCAGGTAAAATCCGTCGGCAACAGAGAGGCTGACCCGCGGCTTCGGACGGTTTGCAGACACTAATAAGCGAGTCGCTGCAGGACGTGTCACTATCGGGACACTGCGACTCAGCCCGGCGGCGGAAACATGAGGCGTCGAGAGTTAGACCGTCACGCACACATGCCGGAAATGACACGAAGTAGACGTATATTCTTGCCGTTGGTGACAAGGATGTGGCGAGTGGCAGATTGAGATTTTTTGCCTTCCCACAGTTGTCATGTCACATCATCTGGAAGGAATAACTATTTTTTTTTCTTTTTAAATGTGCACTGGGAACAGGTCTGACTTACTGCCGGCAAGTAATAGTTTGTGTACTTTATAGACAGAATTTCTGACCTATACTAATTAAAAAAAAATTAAAAAATCAGATTCGAATTGAAAGGGAAGGCGTGGGATCCGTTTCTGGGGTACTTTGAAGGGTTCAGGCAGGTGAGCGAATGGGAATGTGGAATGGCTATTACTTTTGTTTGTTGTCCTGTTTTCACCCATATGAAATGACCAGGGCTAAAATGAGCCTAAAAGTATGCGAGGAATGTGGTATGGCGCATTGCTAGCGCTCAAAGAGAGGAAGGCGAAGCCGAGGGAGGTACACCTGGGCGACAGGGGCGTGTAAGGACTACGTTACATTTTGTGGCATGCGGCCTCATAATAACGGGGCAAAAAAAGCCGATGTGTGTGATCTGAAAATAAACCTGGTGTGTCGGGGGCCAATGCTGCTCACCGCCGCTTACTACTTCAAAGTATTTCTGTCACAATATCTCAGCTGCGACCTCTTAAAGGCGACGTGAAGCGCACGCCCAGACATCTCGAAGTCCTTTCTACAAGGCCCACGCTTTCAGCCCACTGCAGAAGAAAGGGGCGTAATGAAGACATTCACAGAGAGTCTTTTGGAAAGTCTGTGTTTATGCCCCTCTGCACGGCCCTTTTACTAGTGCAAGACGGAGCCAACTGAAGGACTAATTGATGGCAATATTATGGGGGAAAAAACACTCCAGTGGATCATACCGTCTCGGAAAGTGCCTAAAAAGAAAAGTTAGATTTCGTTGACGTGTGCGCCAACATTTTGACGTGCAGTGATTTATAACACTGTGGACGGCAGACTCCTCCGGTTTGGACGGGTTACTAGTCTCCTCAGAGCCACGAGGCTTTGAAAACACAGCAAAATTTGAACTAATTGGCTCTCAGTAGATCAGGACAGGCGAATGAGGAATTTAAAAACAGGCTTTGGTGCCGTAACCGATCGCCCCCCAATCTAAAATATACATAAGACTGGAGATATGGAGATATTGTGCAAGAGGCTCATGCAGTTACAAAACCTTTGATCAGAATTCAGACGTCCACGCTGTGCTACTGGGGCCGAAACCCGCGGAATCACGAAGAAATGACAAACATTTGTGAACAGCTTAACAATTAAAAGGATGAGATGGGGGCATGCGGAACGCGTAGCCTTTGGGGAAGATTCAAAGATTGCTCAAAGGTGCGCTAGTGGCCCGAAACACAGCTCCAGGTCTGTTTTTGACAGGAGAATGATATGATATACTGTACAAAGACGTGCATCTGGGATCAGGGGTGACCGACAAGCGTATTAACCAATCAGAGAAAAGCCGGATATTTCAAGGATATAAGTAAGACATTGTGTTCAGGTGTTAGTCCTGAGCCGCGCTGCCATTGAGGGTCAGCCTGATCCGCATGTTTTTGGAGGTAGAGGAAACCGTAGCACCAGGAGGAAACCTGGCTGGCTGCCTTCAGTGCTCCTCTGAAACGGTGCACCGCCTCCCGGGTTTGTCCCTATTTCAGAGCGTGGTGTCCTGCACTGGTCAATTCCTTCCTCTGCCTCCTGTGCAGCTCGCTCTGCTCCCTCCGCTCCCCAATAGCCTTTCACCATCTCCTGGAATAATTGGTCTTTATGGACCTTATTCCGGAAGTTTGCATGTGAGGCCCCTTCGCTCGTATTAGTTAACACAGGACTGGAGAATTCGAGATAAAAATCAGTTACTACGTAGACGTTTTTAGGCCGCGCAGAGAAACGGTGCCGTGTTGGACAATATTGGACATTTTACACAAATCAATCTACTAAACATCAGAATTGATCAGCGGACATTTCCCCTCGTTCTCCGCTTAATGACTGGACTTCACGCTCTACCGGAAAAATCAATACAAAAAGGAAGTGCCGATCCGTGGCCAAAAAAGAGGCAAAAGTCGGCGGGGCGGAATAAGGTGGACAACCACTCGGTTCAGATTTGAAATGTAGGAGCGCGGCGGCTGTTTCAATCAATGCACCACCGGAACGGGACTTTTGAGAAATCTGTGTTTTGGTCGATTTATTTTGCTTATGTTCGTTGGCCTTTTAGCGCCAGACGTCGCAAATTATGAACAATCCAGATGTTTTCAGCTCATTTAGATGATGTGAAAGCCTGGTTAGAAGTCATTCATGAAACAGTAAGTGGCGTCTGGTCCAGAATGTTAGTTTGGCAGTTTTTCCTGCATATTGTGTGTCGGGTTAATGTCTAACGACCTCTAATAACTAATAATTTGTTTGTTATGGAGAAACCGCAGAAACTATATAAATGCCATGACACGGACGTTCTTACCTCGCCATAGTGGGAATGGCTTCACCGTTCCAGACCATCTAAGGAGAAAAAGCTCTATTTTACCGGTCAGTGAAACCGTGTACTCTCATGAGTGCACGTTTGTGGGAACAGGCCCCAAAACTTACACAGTTCATGCGATTTCTTTGGTGCGACCTACAACACAACACCAGCTTCGCTAGCGCTAATATGGTGGATGTCGTTACTAAGGGGCTACATCATGAACACCTGGACTGCCGTCTCCATCAATACTATGCCCCACATAGTCCAGGAATTGAACTCGGGACCTTCTTTTTTGCTCCTCCCTCGTATGATCGAAAGCGCATTTTGCCCTCGGCACATAAGCGGCTCGCGTGTGGCACAGTAATGACCCCTTTCATGTCCCGTCCGTCACTAGCATTGCGGGCGCGGCTTCGTGTGCCGCTACTAAACGAGTAAATACTGCGGCGATTATTACACCCGAAGCCGGAGAATTAAATGGGGTGTTTTGTTTACTCCTGTAGGACTGAGCTCCAACAATGTGCAAATTAAATATTAATGTTTGATAATGAAAAAGTCACGACAAAGTGAAGCGCCGGGGCTGTAATTAGCTGCGCGCGGCGGTACGGGTGTGAAAGGCAGAATATATTCAAGCGTTTCTGAGCGTACGGATGGAATTAAAGGGGGGGGGGGGGGGGGCGCATTTCCTTTCTGCTTTGGCGGATCAACTAAAAAGATTATTTTAGTTAATTTTGCGGAGATAGAGGAAATGGAGAAGAATGACTTGGAGTGCATTTTCCATGAAAATGATTTTTCGTTGCCCGTGGAAATATTTATTACAGGAAGGACAACATATATTCAAGAGCAGACTTTCCTTTAGAGTGTTTTGCTGTGGGCTGTTTACTCAGAGCCTAAAGCTGGATTTAATGACATTTTGAAAAAGCCCTGAACAGATCCGACCATGGAATAAAGCATTCATTTTAGGGGAAGATCGTGTTGTGTCAAACCACAATGACCTTCCTCGTTCGTAAGGTTTTGGACGATTTTCGAAGAAAATGACGATCAAACATAATTTCCCCCATATTGATTGATCTCGATTTTCGACTCTATTTTTCGATTTGATGATGAAAACAATAAATGTGGCCTTTCCTGCACCAGTGAGCAAACAGATGACACGGCCGGAGGTGGGATCGGCCCTTAACGCACTGCGGTGATTATTGAGATCGACCTTTTTTAAAAATTGCGATTTAGATTCATTGTCCAGCCCTACTTATTAGTCCAAGTGCGTTCATCATGGCGCCACTGTTTCGTTAGCATGCCGCTCCAGGCCAATCTTTCTCACACATATGCATTATTTCAAAAGATATAACGTAAAATAACAAAACTGAGGTACCTAAAAGAATGTTTAGAAGCAACCATTATGCACGCCAAGTCCACTTTAACATGGTCTCATTCTTTAAAGCATCGTAATTTTCTTTTATTTACCCACTGTGAGACTATTCCAGGTTTTTGTTGTTGTTTTATTTTTTTAATTTTTTTATCCGAAATGCTGAATATTTTGTCAGGCGCACTTGGACACAACACTCATTAAAACTAAAACAACGCGCCCTGGTATTATTTACTTGGAGGCGCCAGCGGGTTGCCGTTCTGCTCCGCCTGGCTCTCCACAGACCACCTGAGGGCGAGCCACATCTCTAGTTTGTATTTTGCCTCCTTAATTATTTATTTAGGCTAGAATCGTGTTCCTCGCTCCATCAGATAATAGCGGAGTCATTACTGTTTGGGTTGGCATCCTCGCACCTTATCTCATAACCCCCGCGACCCGGCCCGTTCGCCCTCAGCAAAACAAATCACCGACTCGAAAGGCTCCCTAATGTTCGAATCTTTAGCACTTCAAAAACACAATTATGCTAATGCTAAGAGAGAGAGTCGTTCGGCGTCCCCGGCTCTGATTTAGCGCGGGGAAGCTAATTAGGAGCCTTAATTAACATGTGCAACACAAACTGCGGAGAGAGGGGGGGGGGGGGGCAAGAGCTGTCGATCAGTGGGGAAAACAGTAGGGGGGAGGAGGGTTAGAAGAGGTAGAGAGTCTGAAAGCTATGCAAATGAGGCGGGGCTAACAGCGCGGTCGCCGGCGGATCCGCAAATAGCTCTCTGACCTGTGGACGCACCGGAGTCAGCTCATTAACGGGAAGTATTGGAGTGGCACGTCGTGGTCGGAGGGCATCAGGAGGGTGTGATTAAAACGTGCTCTTGCCGGAGGGAGGGGGAGAGTTCATGACGCGGTTTTGGGCTGTGCCGGGGTTTTTCAGTTAGGTTACGTTTATTACACTGCAGGCGAATACGGAACATCTTTTGCTGGACATGACTTACTTATTGCAAAGTTTTCTGTCATCTTATGTTTTCGTATAAAAGTAAGGCATAGAAATGGCCAAAATTACCAATATTTTCAGTGACGAAATCTAAATGATGGCTAGACCCAGATTTTCAGAGGGGATTTTGGATCTTGTTTAGTTTTTGAATAAGCTAATCATACACTGTGTTCAAAATTATTATGCAAATTGTATTTCAGTGTCGTAAAGGTAAAAAAAAAAAAGAAGAAAGAAATGAAACTCATGGATGGTATTGTGTCTCAGGGCTCTTTGAATCACAGACGTCGATCTCAGACGCCTGGGATGGTTAGTTTGTCAGGTGAGCCCAGTTAAAGGAAAAACTACTGAAAAAGGACGTTCCACATTATTAAGAAGACCACCATTTTCAAGCAATATAGGAAAGAAAAGGGATCTCTCTGCTGATGAAAAGCGTGAAATAGTTGAATGCCTTGAACTAGGTATGAAAACCTTTGATATTTCATGAAAGATTAAGCGTAATCATCGTACTGTTAAGAGAATTGTGGCTGATTCAGAGCACACACGGGTTTGTGCAGATAAAGGCACAACGAGGACGGTTTCTGCCAGACAAACACATCCGATTAATAGAACAGCTGCTACAAAGCAGCAAACGGGTATTTGAAGCTGCTGGTGCCTCTGGAGTCTCCCGAACATCAAGGTGTAGGACCCTCCAGAGGCTTGCAGTTGTGCATAAACCGTCTATCCGGCCTCCCCTAAACTGTTCATTGAATGCTCATGAACAAAAACGGCTGCAGTGGACCCAGAATTAATTTTTAGTGCATTTAGCTTGGACGTTATTGCAAAAAGCTTTCACTTGTGTCACCTGCTCCATGGTTTTTAGTATAAAGGTATGCCAAGACGTTCTGCCTTTGGTGGTGTTAAAAATATAGAATTTACGTAATAAAAGGGCATTTAAAAGTATTAAATTGGACTCGCTGCCACCTATAGAAATCCCCGAGTATAAGAATGCTCTCATCCTCACGCAAAACTATATAAAGTCAAATCAACAAATGAAATTATAATAAGTAAAGTCTACTAATGGTCATTGAGTGGGATTCCCTTCCGAATTTGGCCACCAGCGGATCACTATGGCAACGTCCTGTCTAGACTTCCATTATATATATATATATCTGTGTTGCTTCATCTCCCCCATTAGCCAGGCCTCTTGCATGAGAGGCAAAACGACGATTCTAAACAACCCATTACAGACGACCACTTTCTGAAAACCTTTTCTCACCCCAGCACAAACACCCGCCGTCCCGCTAACGTTTTTTTTTTTACAACCAGCCTCGTTATTATTTCTCTGGCACAAAGTATTGTCATTGTCACAGCAGCTCCGGCAGCGCTCGTCTTTCGCCACATGCTTTTGCCGCAAACCCATTTTTCACGCTGAAAATATAGACTCAGGGCCAATTTTAAAACAACAAACGGAAATAGGGAACGGAGTGCAGAGGAGGAGGAGGAGGGGAGGGCCAGCGGGGTTATTACTGGCTCTGGCTAAAACAAGCGCTGCTTTTGTGTTGCTAATCAAAAGTGCATTTTTGTATTTCAAGGGCGCAATCAACTTGTATGTTTATTACTTTTGAGTGCTGCCAAATTGCAAGGAAATAGATTGTTTCTTTGTGCAACTTAAAACTACGGCTTTGGAAAAATTGACTTTTATTTTTTAGCTTCTTACCTGTAAGTGTATTCCCCACTTTTGGGCTTTTTTTGGGGGGGGTCTAGCTGTACAGGAACAGAGCAGTTCGATGGGATATTTGTGGTAAGTAATATATCGGCCTTGTCCACACGTAGCAGGGCATTTATAAACGTCTCAACCTTAACCGAGCAGATTTTCTCCAGTTTGGCATTACTCAAATCAAAAAGCGTCAAAATAGCAGACAGAAACTAGATGGAGACAAAAACGAACAAAAAAGCAACAAAAGACCGACAAAAAAAATGACAAAAATGTGACGAAAACAAGATGACAACAACGGGGCAACATGGCGAGGAAAATGATCAGTTTCTATCAGTTTTGCAGATTCCCATTCTCTCTCGGGCCAACACGGAGACGCTCATGCATGCTTTTATCACCAGTCGTATGGACTACTGTAATGCCCTGCTTTCTGGTCTTCCCAAAAAGAGTATCTCAGGTTTACAACTTTTACAAAATTCAGCAGCTCGTGTCCTGACGAAGACCAGGAGGCGGGACCACATTACAGCGGTTTTAGAGTCGCTGCATTGGCTCCCCGTGTGTTTCAGGATCGATTTTTAAAGTTATTTTAATGGTTTTTAAATGTCTTAATGGTCTTGGTCCTTCTTATCTTTCAGAACTGCTTTTAGCTTATGAACCTTCACGGTCCCTTCGCTCCTCCGGCAGGGGTCAACAGAAAGACTCACGGCGAGGCGTCTTTCCAATATTATGGCCCTTGCCTCTGGAATGACCTGAGGAGGAGCTCAGGACCACAGAGAACGTTCATGTTTTTAAGAGCAGGCTCAAGACCCACCTTTTTAGCTTAGCTTTTAACTCACATCTATTTATTTAGTCCTAATTATATACTGTATGTTGTGTGCGCATGCACCTGTTTGTTGGTTTGTTATCTGTAAAGCACTTTGTGATACCTTTCGGTATGAAAAGCGCTTTATAAATAAAGTTTGATTTGATTTGAAATGAGGCACTGGCAGGGGGTTAAGACGTAAAAAAACGCCATCCTCATCAAACAGCACATTAATAGTTCATATCTCTCCACAAGTTTCTGCACAGTGCATTGACTATTTTTGGCAGCTGTACATGCAGGGGTCCCAAATGACTAACAGTTGTGAGACAACATATACCGTGACAAACCAAATGCATTTGGCCATTTTTGTAATCTTCCGTCAGATAAATAGCACAGCGTGCAAGCAACTTTTTTTTATCGCATGACTGTAGACTGTCCTTGCACCTAATAACTCCAACAACGCAATCCTTAAATGAGTCACATATGTGACTGAACGCTTTAGCAAAGTGTTTAATTTACCGTATTTTTCGGACTACAAGTCTCACCGGAGTGTAAGTCGCACCAGCCAAAAAATGCATAATGAAGAAGAAGAAAACATATATTAGTCGTTCCGGAGTATAAGTCGCACCAGCCTTTGCAACTACCTGGGATGTGAGGAGTAACTGCACCTTTTACAAGCCTCTCTTGGCATCACATTATTCAAGTAACCATTTGCAAAGAGTAACCTCTGCTTTTCAACAGCCCCTTACAAGTTTCTCGCTCACTCCGAACTTTACTGTTTTTATTTTAATTTTCAGTGGTACAGTAAGGAAGTAAGTGCTTATTTGTCATTTGCCGTGCAGGAGTAACAGATGTTGATACACAAGCCTAGAGCGCCCTCTAGCAGCTGTCAGTGCGAAAATAACACAATGTGAAATTATATATTTTTATATATAAGTCGCACCCCCAGTCAAACTATGAAAAAAAAGTGCGACTTATAGTCCAGAAAATACGGTAAGTGAGGGGACTAAACAGTTAGCCAATAAATCAACCGTTAAGGGTTCTGACTATGCATCCCTAGTTGCTTTATAAACTTTACAAAACATAAATGCAAACCAAACTAAGGCTACAACTGACAGAGAACGTATTTAACTTTTAACACGATGAGGATAAGCATATTCGACTCAAACTGTGTAGCTGACACATGGCGGCTATTGAAACGCCCATCCTTTATTTCTGAGTTATGCGCACAAGCTCAAAATATTAACACCATGAAGCGCTTTGTAGTGATGTCGGCCCCTTAAGACCTGAACGCTTCACGTGTCATTTTTTTCTTACTGGAAAAGGACAAGCTGTGATGTCCGCTCTCCAACATAAATAACCTCCAAAATGACTCGACGCGCCGCTCATGCCACCGCCGATACCTCTGCTGTCTCCGTAATAGCCGGCCAAAACTTCGGGCCTGTCATCCGTCACGTTAACGGGGCAATAATGTACCGCGCGGCGACGTTTTGAGGGCGGCTCACCTGAGTGCGGTGGACGCAGGGAAGGGGGGGGGCGCCCGGGGTGGAGGCAGGCTTCAAACTTTCCAACGTCACCTGTTGACAGCAAGGGCAGAGTAACAAGGACGTTAAATAAGGCATTTTCAACATGGCGCAGAGTGAATCGTCATTTCCCCCCGAAACCTTCTCCCAGATTTTTTTGCCACGATGTCAAGGTGGGTGAAGACAGAAAACGCTGTCAAGAGCACGTCTTGCATTTTCCTCTTGCACAACGTATTGGCTGTAATTGGGGGCCCTTGTGTCGGAACTTGCTGCTGGAGGCAAGACTTTGTAGACGACTTTTACAGCTTTGTTACAGACTTTGAAAAATATACTTTTACCTCAATGTCTAACACTACTTTATTACACAAAGCAGCTGTAGCTTGCGTTCATTAACAATTGGAATTTCACCCGGAATTTCAGATCAAAAAAACGTGCCCATGTGTTTTGTTTATTTGTAAAGCGTAGTAATGCACACTCCAGAACAGTAGATGGCGCTGTGCAGACGTACTTGTCAAATGTCACTGACTCACAACAAGGAAGAATGTTTGTCCCTGTCGCTTTGCCGTTCATACCACTTCTTTTAAAGGATTTGTACTTTCTACTTTGAACACTCAAAGGCAAAGATATTTAATAAAACTCAAAACACGTGGCAAGCGTGGCGGCCATCTTGTGATTGGCCGGTGAGGAAAATCTCATTCGTAACCAGTGTTGTTTTCGTCAATGATGACGATAACGAAATGATTTCGTTGACGCCCCTTTTTTATATGACGATAACGCGACGATGACTAGCTAAAAATGGCTCTAAGGTGACTAAAACATGACGAGACGTTTTCGAGTTTTCGTTGACAAGACGAGACGGAACGAAAATGATTATAAGTCTGACGTTCACAAAGCATGCAATTTCTGCCTATTTTGCGTGAAATCTGTCTTATCTGTTTGAGCTATCCTTGTTTTGGGTACGCCCACCACCCGGCTGCCCCATGCCGCGCACCCATGCGCGCACCAGATTCCACAACAACACACCTGCGGCGGTGCTGAGAGGCTAGTCACTCGCCACGCATCTTCGAAGGACCATGGATGCGACGCCAATAAACGGGCTTGGTGGTCGGAAACGACGAGATGATTTATGGACATACTTTCAGTATAATCCATCAGAAAGAAAAACGGAATGGATAGTATTGGGAGACGACGGTAAATGTGGCCATAAACTAGGTGGGAAGAATACAACCAACCTCAAGCAGCACCTGAAGGCTCATCACGCGGATATTTTTTCGAAGGTAACTAACAAGTCACGCTGTTAACATATCATATACATTCAATTTTACTTGACAATTGGCTTGTGACATATTTCATTGTATGCTTAAGGTTTTACATATATCTACTGGTGCAAATTTGCTGCTAACTTCAGGCTAATATTAGCTTGGTTGTGCTAACGTCAATAGCATGTCTGTGTCACTTTTATTTGTTGAACATGCAGGGATTTTGGCCGTGTAGGAAGTGTAAATCGTCATTATGTTAAACTGTTATTTGATTTCAGTGACAGTCTGAAATGTGGAGGGGAAATTAGCATTTTAGACCGGTTGCTGTTCCTCCCCATACAGAAAAAAAAAAGATTGAAATATATAATTAAAGTGTCAAAATATATGTGGCATATATTCCAAATATATTTGCATTGTTAAGAAAAAATATATTTAAATTAAATGGGGTTAAACACGTGGGCAATGTGTTTAACCCCCACCTGAAATGAGCACATTTTCTCCAGTTTCCCAAATCGTAAAGCTTCTTGAAGAAAGCGTCAAAACAACAATGAAATGAGGATGAAAATACAAAAAAATTTGACAAAACTGACAAAAAAAAGTCACAATCAGTTTTGTAACAGCTGGAGTTATATGTTCTTTTTTGCAATAGTCTATTTGCCTTTAGTAATTTGTCTTAAATGTTTGATAGTAAAAACCATTTTGTTTTCTAAACATAATGTGTTGAAACACGATGATCTGCTTAATATATATACTATATATACAATTACTACTATAATAAACAGTATACATACACACGTACAAATTTGATTGTTTTGTATTCACATGACATGACTTTTACAGATGTACTTTGTAGTAATTGTCTTTGTTTTCTCCTCATCCAGATCCCATTGACCAGAACCCCCATACAGAAACCTGGTTGTCCAAATAACGACAGGACACAGACATCTATCGAAACAGCCTTCGCCGCAGGATCCAAATACAAGTCAAACTCTGTGGAACAAAGTGTCAAAGAACAAGCGCTCGCTCTTTGGATTGGACGCACTGGTCTACCTGCCTGCACAGTTGAGGATGAAGATTTCATCCACATGATTGAGACCTTTGATAAAAGGATGACCATACCCAAAAGAACAAAAATAAACAACTTAGTTGACAAGATTTATGATGATGAAAAACTAAAGTACAAAGAGCGGCTTGCCAGAGCACGTAAAATAACAATTGGACTGGACATATGGACCAAAAAAGGACTTACAGCTTCATTTCTGGCAATTAGTGCATGTTTTTTTTGCACTGTGGTAAATAAAGCACAGCACATACTGTTGAGACTTGATCAGATCGCACACCCACACACGGCAGTGTGTATAAAACATTGTTTTGACTAGAAGAATGGGCATTTCTCAAATAAAGCAACAATTGCCAAAGTAAGAATGTTTTTATTCCAGCCTTTTTTTGAGTAAAACGGTGATATTATATATATATATATAATATTATTATTTTTTTAACCAAAATTGACTAAAACTTGACTAAAACCTTTTTGTGTTTTCGTCGACTAAAACTTGACTAAAACTATAAAGTAACAAGTGACTTAAATGTGACTAAAACAAAAAAGCATTTTCGTCCAAAAGACTAAGACTAAGACTAAAACTAAAACGGCTGCCAAAAACAACACTGTTCGTAACCAATGCAAAACCAGGAGCAAAATTGTAATTGATTCGACGGCAGAATGTGAAATACAACCAATCGTAAACAATGAGTGTATTACTTCAAAGTATAGGTCTCTTAATCAGGATGTAATTTCTTCTTTTCGTTTTTTTGTCGTGTTGTTTAGCCGTATTAGCATTGTTTTCTCCGTTCATTACCTGGGTTCAGTGTTTAGCATCCCGGTGGTTAGCATTCATTGTATCACTGTCCCATGTTTATTGGTCATGTTGTGTCAAAAAGTACAGAAGTACTGTTTTAAAGTAATGTTACATTTGATACAAAACGGAATGAGTTGAAGTGTTTGACAGAGGAAAATCCATGAACAAATGGAGCTAACGTCTGTGCATCCCATAAAACTGGACTAACATTTGAAAAGCTGCAAACACTTGATTTTCTTTCCAGACATGACATAAGGTCAGTCAATCATCAAAGAGTCATGAAAATAGATAAAAACAGTATCAAGGAATTAAGTGGTGTTTCCCATTCGATTACATTGCACTGCATTAGAAGGGCCAGTCTCAAGATGGCCGCCATTCGTTCCAACGTATCCTATCTAGAGTTCTATTAAAGATCCTTGCTTAAATGTTTTCCACAGCAAATACTTCAGTGCCTTCATTTGAGTGAAAATTAGACAGTGCAACTTTTACTTTAAATTGGAGTAATGTTTGACCAGTAGTATCTGCAACATGAGGCAAATGACTGTCACTTCTACTGTGTATTAGGTGGATATTCCACCACGCTAAGGGGTATAAGCTTACATTTTCCAGAGACTAACATTAGCTGAAACAGAATAGAAAGTGGAGAAAAGAGACGTGGAACATACCTGTTGGGTCACTAGTAATAGCCTGATAAACCACACCCACTTTTCTGCGCGAAAGAAGGCGGGACATACACGGTAAACAAGTGGCTGATTGGCGGCTAAGGCCGAACCAATCACGACCATCACAGAGAATTGACAAGGTTACGTCACTCGCTGCGCCGCTATGTTGTAGTTCATTCAACAGTGATACGTGCAGAAGTTATTTGCTAAAACTAGGTATGTAACGATTCACTCAAGCCCCGATTCGATTCGATTTCCGATTTTTAAGTTCCCAATTTCGATTTTCTTCGATTTTTTTGTAACCTTTTTTTTAAGAAAATAATATGACTCATTCATTTCTTTTGTTTTAACATTTGCATTTTTGTCCTTGTAACAAACTGCAACTATCTCAGTAAGAGAACTTTACAATGAACTATAATCCTTTTGACATGAGTGCTTTTAAATGTACATGTTTTCAGCATAAATAAGATGTGTAGCAAAGCAAACATTTTGAGATTATATTTATTTTACCCAATTATTTTTTTTGCAGTTTGAACATAATACTACCATTTAGAACTTATTTTACAGTGCCGTTTTTTTCACCCTCGAACGCCTCACAGCCTCCCGTGCAGCCTTTGTAAACATAAGGAGGAAAAAGACATGACAGCTCCTGTAGGTATTGGATTATTTGACAAACGGACATTTGATGAGGATTTCAGCAGAATCAGAGCAGGTTGGTCAGATGTTTGTCAGTTTACGATCTTTGGTAAACTTCTGTCCCTGCGTTAGCCGCTAACGCTAATCTCGTAGCCGCTAACTTTACGTCTGCTGCTTTAATGCCTACACATGTATTTTGTTTTTATGGAATACCTACATAGGTGTGCAGAGGCGCATTCTAGCAACCATCGCTCCAGTGTCTAATGGTACATTGTGTTAGCTAATCATATTAAAGGGTAATTGATGATTAGGAAGCCCTCATGCAATTATGCTAGCACTGCTGAAAACTGTAATAGAACTGGCCTGGGTACGGTAGTGTATATAATGTCACTATTTGTTTATTATGGAAAATACTGTTAATTTTTCTAAGGCAACGTTTTCTCGTGTAATGTGTGTCAGGGATATTGCTAAGGGTCCAATTGATTTCACCTTGGCAGAAAACATCTGAATAGTAAATCGTGACCCCGCAGAGCTGAACAGGATGTTTTTTCCTCTTTGTCGTCTGTATCGATAGTCAACGGCATTTTCTGAGCCCCCTTTAAATCCCTTAGAATTCTACACTATTTACTGCTGTTTACAGTGGCTTATCCCTTCAATCCCCCGACACAAATCTCTAAACACAAACCTGTTGCCACTGATTAAACCCAAACATCATTATCTCTGGTTTTACGTTAAAGCTCTGTTTATCATTAGACTGCAGAACACGCCGGTCCCCCGTTGGGAAATTTGACTCATCCTTCAATGTCAACATTTTTCTTGTTTACATTTCCAGTGATGAGCGAAAAATTGCTCTTTGGTGACTAGAAGATGATGGGATTTTCACGTTGATGGAGAGTCAAAAATGGATAGAAATTGAATTGGAAAAACAAACCTGCCGATCGGATACAGTAGCAGTGTGAACACAAATAAATGAATAAATACAAACACAAAGCATGTTGATGTAGGGCTGACACGATAGTTACTATATTGACTAATCGTTCAATACATGACAGACAAACAATACATTTTTTAGGTCTATATTTATCGTCAGTAAGTGTTTTTCCCCATTTTTCTAATGCAATACTTTATTTTGAGACAAAATAAGTTGTGTGTTATTGTATTCCATGTTCATTGTGGGATACGGTACTTTAAGCTTAAGTACTTTTTGAACAGAGCCCAACTGTTAGACATTCAATGATATTGTTTATCGCGATTGTTAACTGCCTCAGTATATTGAGCTTTAGATTTAGTTAGATCGTGACAGGCCTATGTTGGTGAACGAATGTGCAGACAGCGCACTGCTACTAAACACCCTCAAAGCAATGATCAAAGGATTATGACACTACTGCCCATTGTGTTGTAATCTGTCAAAAGTTTGATACAACTCTAATTCCAATTTCCAAACTGACTAAAACTAAACTCAAACCTTTTGAGTTTTTGTCAACTAAAACTAGACAAAAAAATCATATATAGCTATGATAAAATGAGTAAAATGTGACAAAGCATTTTCATCCAAAAGACAAAACGAATGGGTTTACAGATAATGACGATAAGTCACGAATGCCACGAATCCACATGGAATTTGATGATTCGGGGGCAGAGGTTTCACACGCAGTCACAGACTGTTATCACGTGTTAGGATTAATGGCACGAACGACTGAGCACTGCCACGAATACTGGCCCGCACTGCTGCTGGGCTTTGGGAATAGTCGCGTCCTATCAGGAATCTGTTGAGAATATCAAGAATCAGGCGAATGTGGTACCTATAAGAATAAATAAATAACTTTCAGTGGGTTGCGAACTGTTGCCAGAAAGCATTGCTTTTAATATTAATGCACAGAAAAAGTATAGAATCACTACTTGAGTTAACATGACTGTTATCGGGTTATTCCCATCATAATTCCAGCTTTTGAGGCTTATTTAATTCTTATTCAACAACGATATTTGTGGAAAAGACAATATTTTGCATTATATTTTACAAGTCTAAGTCATATTTGGGTCGCTGCTTGTCACCCCGGGCAGCTAGTCCTCCTTTACCCCCTCTCTTGTTATCCAACAGGCACGTGTCCTTGCCCTCAAAAGAATGGGCTGTCTCCCTCCTTGTATCCTCCAACACCTTATCCTCCTGGCTAGTAGACCCCAATGATGAGACCCCCAAGGGAACGAAAGGGGGAGTGGTTTATCCCATTACGTGTGACATGGTGGGATGTGACAGGAAGTACAATGGGGAAACAGCTCAACCATTGAAGAAGCTCCTCCACCAACATCGGTGCGAAACATGATCAGTTGTCAGGTAGGTCCAGTTAAGAGAAAAACTACTGAAAAAGGACGTTCCACATTAATAAGCAGACCTCCATTTTCAAGCAATATGTGAAAGAAAAAGGGTCTCTCTGCTGATGTAAAGCGTGAAATAGGTGAATGCCTTGGAGTAGGTATGAAAACCTAGTCCTAGACCATTTATCTGTCAATCTAATGGCACAACAAAACATATCCCTCGAAGCTAATAATAAAAACAGAACACAGAAAGGCCTCTCACTTATCATGAGACAAATGTTTTCTGCACCAAAGTCACGCTAACTGGCCACACCATTTTCTACAGTCACCCGCTGAAAACCCTGCTGGACGCTGCATTTGCATTAAATTCCCCCAATCAATCCCAAGGTGCTTGGGTTCCGACGCGGCCTGAATACGCAATGCAACAGGACTCCATTCATATGCATCGCCAGCATTATTTCCAAGGTCAGTGACTGTTAAGTGCGTATAAAACATGTTCCTGGTTAATGATACAGCAGGAAACGTCTGCGCTGGAGGACGACTCTTAAAAAGGGGAAGGGAAGACAGAGCCGTAACCTGCCTCTGAAGGAGCGGAGGGAAGTGATTAAGGCGATAGGTCCCGGTAATACATGCAGTTAGGCTATAAAAATGTACCAAAGCCAAGTTCTGTTATGCATTCTTCAGGCTGTTCAAACTTTTAGATACACAGGAGCTTTATACTTTTAAAAAATGTAAAAGTGAGATCTCGATTTACCAGTCAATATTCCTACAAAAGGGACATGTAATTTATTGTGCTTTGGCTACTTTCCCGTCACCACTGTGGCACGAATCAACCAAAGAAAGGACTGTGGAGAGCCTCTGTCTAATCTGTCACTTCTGTAAATTCTCAGTAATCCAGGTGATCGGTTCAATCTCAGAGGGTTAGTATGATACACAGTGGAGGCGTCACAAGAGGAGCTACAGGAAACAAAACAGCGACAAACGAGGAGGTATCCAGGCAAGACTCCCAGTGAAGCCACACATGCCTTCTGTCCCTACTAGTGTTCTGGCTAATGGATGGTCACTAGAGAATAAAACAGATTAACTGCTAAACTCTTCCCAGAAGATGGTGAAAGACTGTTGTGGAGCGGAGGGAGCTTCGCAGAAGAAGGAGGAGGAAGGAGTTGGAGCTTATCAGTGCAGGACACCATGCTCTGACACAGGGACAAACCCAGGAGACCCTGCACCATTTCAGAGGATCAGAGGAGACTGAAGGCAGCCAGCCAGGTTTCCTCCGGGTGCTACGGTTTCCCAGACCTCCTAGTCAGGTTGGCTCACAGTGGCAGTGCGGCTCAGTCGCAGCTGCTCAGGACTAACACCTGAACACTATTTCTTTGTACACCTGTACAATGACAAATAAAGCACTCACTTACTTACTTACTTATACAACTGAACTAGAAGTTTTTTGTACAGACCGTTTCCCTCTCTATCCAGAGAGCATCCTCATGGCAATTGTTCGTGCCGTTGTGGGTGTGGATGGTGAACTGGTTGGTGAAAATATTATGTCCTGAGATTATAATTGTGCAGAATACATTTGCTGTAAAAATGACAATCTCTGGTGATATATGGAGATTCAACAAGGTCGAGGGCCACCAAAAATTGGTCTGAGGGCCGCATTTGACCCCTGGGCTGCACTTTGGGGACTTATAGGGCAGGCCCTGGGTCCTGGCAAAACAAACACACGGTTGAATCCAGAGCAGCGGCATCAGGGGGGAAAGACATTGACATAGATACCGCTGAAATAGAGACAGAGCGGTGGGTTTAAATCTCTGGATGGAGGAGCCGTGGCCATGCTCTAGATTTTTGCATAATGCCCCCCTTCAAAATGTTCACAAATAATCATGTGACTGATAATGTGGGCTTGAGTAAAACATTTTCGCAGACACAAAAGGCGCGGCGGGGTTGGAATAGATTTCATTGATAACGTGTGCGGCGGCCTGTAATTATTTCCATCGCTGAAGCGGTTGTCAGAGGCTGGGACCTAAAAGTGCCTGCAAATGCATGAGTAATGAGACCTCGGCAATGAGTGCACTTAGCTTTGGATGTGTCCTGGAAGAGCAATAATCTCCCGCAGAACTGAAACTAGTTATGTCGGTAAACAACAACAGGCGTGACAGAGGGGGAAAGGAAGTGGGGGAGGGAGGGAGATGGAGAAAGAATGAAAGAGAGTGATGGAAAAAAGAGCTGAAGAGGACAGTTTTTTTTGTCATGACTATATGGGGCCTCACACTTCTTGTATGGGTCGGGGAGTTTGTGCCAATAATGGATGTTTTATGCTTAATGTGTAATTCCTCATGGTGGCGCGTAAACAAGCGGCAACCTCCCTCTGTCTTGTCTTTTTCTTCGAACTGCATTTGTAGTTTCTATGTTCCACAATGTTTTACTGGTTGTACTTTTGTGAAATTCAGAAGGTTCTAATTTACTGCAGAGAGTCCGTATTAGCCATGAAGGAGCCTGTTTTTTAGTTTTTTTTAAGTAAACAAACAGCTAGCTTTTGAGTTAAAGAATGTTGAGACCTACACATTTCTTCTCCTGAAACACTGAAAAGGCACCAAGAGCCCCCCCCCCCACAGCTGCAGCACAGTGGAGGCGTCACAAGAGGCGCGACAGGAAACAAAAAAAGGTCAAACGAGGAGAATTCTGCGCAGGAGGAAGAGCGCACTAATCATTCATGCGTGTCAAAATGGCTGCCAGACCTGTTTTATACCTAAAGGTCATGTGACCAGATAATTGCTCAATCTTAAAAGGCATAGTGTAGCACAAAGAGCACAACAAGACAAAAAAAGGCCTGTTGATTGGACTTGGATGAATTGTTTAGTCCTGAGGCCTCCCACAAACCTTTTCATCTAAATTCTGCCAAACAAAATAGTACAATAAAGTCAAGCTCCAAGCACGGTTCAGAAAGGAGGCAAATTTAGTTTCATGAAAGGAGAAGGTGGACGAGCTAATCAGTGCAGGACACCACGCTGTGAAACAGGGAGGATCACTGAGGGCAGTACCGACCTCCAAAAGCATGCTGCTCAGGTGGGCCCACAATGGCGGCTCAGGACTAACCCAACATTCGCGTCACATTTCCCATTCAAAGTTTGCGGAAGATTCATGGGGAACCTTATATTAAGGGGTGCTCGAGACGCTTCAGGTGAATAGGGAAAAAATAAATAAATGAAGAGAACATTACGGATATGAGGAAAAAAATGTGTTCCAAGTTTTCTGTCTTTTTGTGTTTTCATATAAAAATACGAAATTTTGTGCATTAAAATGGCCAAAATTGCCTACATTTTCAGCGGCAAAATCTAAATAATGGATAGACCCAGATTGAAATGCATGGGTTTATTTATTGCAAAAAAGACAAAGATTTTGTCAGAGGGAGGGAATTTTGGATCTTGTTTAGTTTAAGTTTAAATTTTGACTTGTTTTTTGGGTTCAAAGTTCAATAAATCAGGCTGGGAATTAGATATTAAAAAGATCCGTCTGAATAGTTTTTCTTCAAATATTCTCAAGCCCAGGACAGGAGTTTTGTCATTTTTATTCTAGCTTAAACAATCTCCACTTCGACCACTGCGCGAAAAATCAATACTTTCACCGGCCGTGTCTCGCCTTAAGTAAATAAAGCGATACCAATACATGTAGCTGATTCGTGGACAAAGGATTTCCTCCAATTTCAATTTAAGAAAGAGCAGGCGATTGGGAAGAAGACTGAGGGGGAGGGCACAAAGGAGAAAGAAGAGCGGAAAGAAAGGGAGAGATGAAAGAAAGAATTCAATAGTGTAAAAGAGAGAGAGAGTTGTACGAGTGAGAAAAAACCCTCAAAATGGCCGCGCGACTGAAGTCGGCATCAGAGGCACCTTTACAGTGAACTTGATTAAAAGAAAATTGCTTGTAAGTGCTCTTGGCTGACTATGGGAGGGTGAAGCGGGAGGGGGGGCGTACTCAAACTCTCACACACACACGCACACACACACACAAAACAAAAACTAAGGCTTTAGGAGTCAGGAAACAAGATGAAGAAACGCCATGAAAGACGGAGCCCGCGGTAAAAGGAAGGAGGCGGCGATATTGTGACACGCCGTGCAATATGACCGCCATTATCACTTTGAATACGTTTTCACTTTAAATAACTCCGTGGAGACGCGAGGCGGGGGAAACGTTTCAAAAAGACCAGGCCGTGATGAAAGAGGTTTCGTTTGTGCGTCAGTACGATTTGAGAGCAGTGTGTCCAGAAGTTTATCGTGTAAAAGAAAAGGCTCGGGCCAACTCTCAGTTTGTCATTTTCGCCTCGCCCTTCTTGAGGTGTTTTTATGCCCATCTTTTAAAATTGTCAATCGTAAGTGTTTGGAGGAACGCATTCCCCCCATCCCAGGATCCGGAAACGACATGCTTTGGAAGATTTTGACAGAATAATGGGATTGTTCCCAGTTACCGTTTTAGCCTAATTCGTCAAACCATTTCAAAAGTGTAACTGCACATTCATAAGTTGAGCACTGAAACCATTGGCGTTAGTGGCTCTTTACTGGGAGCCGAGTCTTTTGGATCAGTTCATTTCAAAGAGCCGTTCAAAAGACTGGCTCTTTTTTAATATAAATCTTTACTAAACACCAGCCAGATAACTCACAATATCTGAGACGCAAATTGATAAAAGGCATTTTTATTTAATTTAAATCATCTAAAGGCGCATTGAGTTGCCATGTGTACGAAATGCGCGGTATAAATAAAGTTGCCTTGCCTTGCCTTGCCTAAAATCACAATGGGACTGATTGTTACACTTTGAAAAACATCTTTGTGACTAAAATCTTGCGCCACGAGTAATAAAAAAGAGGCTGCAACGGTCTGGCAACTTGCCAGACAGCTGCAACGGTCTGACAAGTGACAGAGCAGGTCACTTGTGTGGCCTGCTCTGTTGTTGGGCTGATTCTTGTGGTGCCATGCCATTGATCCGACAACCCGTTAGTCCGACGTCTCATTATTCCGAAAATGTACCATTGAGCAGAGGGGCCATTAGTCCGATACCTCTAACCTCCGTCTCTCCTGCTACAACTTAATTTTTCACTTTTTTCTGCAAACTGCATTTGTGGTTTTTGTGTTCCACATTGTTTTTCTGGATACTTTTGTACGTCTTTGCCGAGTTTTTGATGGATTTGTTTACTTTGACAGTCCAAAATGGTCCTGAAGAAAAAAACAGCTTTTGCAGGTTCTAGAATGTGATGATGTCACCAAACCCAGCTGGGGGCAGGAGCCAGTTTTTCCTATTAACAACATTACACTTTAACAGGTCGTAGCTCAAAAGAAAATGTATGAATTACAAAAAATATCATTAATATCAGTCACTGGGTCCATGATCTCTCTGTACAAGACCAAAAATGTTCTCAAAAACAAAATCATTTTTCCTCCATATAATAGTATTTGCCTTTAGAACGCTGTGATGTCACCTGCAACCCAGCAATATGTCTTTTGCACATGGATCCTTGAAGAACACCATTGCAGTCGGTTTGAATGACTCGATCTAAACAAAGACTGGGGCACTTCATGGAGAGAAAAATGTAAAACGCCTTTATTATTTTATGGCAATCATTAGAATGGTTCAAGAGAAAAAAACAAATCCAACTCATGTCAAAATGGATCACAGAACCTGTGATATACCTAAAGGTCATGTGACAGGTTCATGTGACCAGATAATTGTTCAATCTTAAAAGACATAGTGTAACACGGCGAGCACAACAAGACAGTTACAGCTACAGAAAAGGCATATTCATTGGACTTGGATGAATTATGCTTTGTTCACAATGAGGCCCCTCTCAAACCCTACCTCTAAATCCTGCCTTAAATAAATAAATAAAATCATGGTAAAGTTTCATGCACGGTTCAGAAAGGAAGCGAGTTTAGTTTTATGTGTAGAAAGTGAAGGAATAACGAATTGCGAAGCTGTCAAGTTTGTAAAGTCAAATATAAATCAAAGCCAATAGTATCATCCGGATTGATTTTGCCATTCCGCCCCCTTTTGGCTGGAGTTGGTACCTCGCACCGACATTCTGGATTCAAGATTAATTGGTTGCTAATTATTATCATTTTTAGATCAGTAAAAAATCCGGCTTCGTCCCACTAGCACAACAAAACCTGCAAAACACATCATCTGATATCTCTATGTGCGGCGTACCGCGGCCGCCCACACAAAATCCCGGCCAAAAATATACTTGGTGAACCTTTAGACAAATAAAGACATAACTATGCAATGCTTGTGCTCTGTTTTGACATTTGCACTGTGAAACTCTCCGCCCCCAAACTCTCCTGGTTCAACTATAATTGCTGCTCGTATCCGACTTGGCGCTGTGTCTTGCTGGCAACGCCGTAGCAACACTCCTCTTTTTGTATAAAACAGGATCTCCCGTGTCCCCAGTGGGCACAATCGCCCAGGTGTCATGTCCCTTACACATAATGCAACATGCTGGGGCCGTCAGTTAACCTGCGGTTGTACCTGTGATTTGTCAAAATGCTTCCTCCATCACGCGTCTCCCCACCCCCAGGCCAAGTTTGTGGGTAAAGAAGTAGTAAAACAAGAGGTGGGGGGGGGGATGACAAGAGTGAAAGAGTTGGCGTTTTCGTGGGTGGCGTTGTCATTGGGCTTATATTGCCATCACCGTCTCTGGGAAACAGACAGCGGGACGCGTCGGGAGCGATACGCGGGGAGACGGCCCGGGATGGAGCGGCGGGGTGTGGAGAGAACGTGGGCGATCCGAGCCGCCGTCTTCAGATACGAGGTCGTAAATCACTGCTTGCCTCTCGGGCGCGATCTCTCCAGCCCGCTGCCTGTCTGTCGACTTTGGGGGAATGGGTTGTTTGTCGGGGGGGTCATGTTATCTGTCTGTCCCTGGCACATACGTTCAGTTGCATTGTCAAAGATGAAAAAACATTGCTGGGGTCTTATTAAAGAAGACGTATCATAAACAGACTTTTCCGGATGTGTAGCATAATAGTCAGAACCTGTACGTATCCAAGGTACATAATGGTAAAGGTTTTAATTTTCAGGGTAACGGTTCTTGTTAGACTTGATATTTTATTAGCCGAGGTGGTCAGCAATTAAGTAAATTCCTTTGAATGAATGACATGTTTTATTTTGGTTGCTCACATTCAAAGCAGCACTCTCCACGCAAGATTAAAATAATCACAAACAAAAAAGGTGCTGGGCAGAAGCAAAGTGCATTTTTTGTGTGCCAAAAAAAGAAACCAACTTTTTACATCATATTCACATTCTATCTACCTGTTATACAATGCTCTATTTCACAAATTCCTTACATATTGATAGAATCTCATGAATCACATAATTAATATGAATTCATGATCACGTTGCATTATAATTCGCAGCTTCAAAAATATAAAAATTGCTTCTCTTCCTTGTGCTGAGACACTGCCTCTGCAAAGCGCCAACCTATTGTTCCGAGTGTGCATTATTAGGTTTTTAACAAAAATCCCATTGACAATTTTACTTTTTTATTTCGCAGAAGTGTAGTGGCGTAGAAAGCATTTCATCTTTCAAATGTAGTGGAGTGAAAGTCAGAAGTTGTGATCTGAAATACTAAAACTTACTTAAGTGTGATTAAACACTGTATCACTACTAAATTTTTTTATCTTGTGGTATCCCCCAAGGTTCTGTTTTAGGACCAAAATTATTTATTTTGTGTTTGAATTATATTTGTTAAGTACCCAAAAAAACAAAATGTATGTTTTTTTTTAATACCACGGGAAAAAATCTAAAATAAAGTTGTGTTTAAACAGAACTGAAATGGAAAAACTTTCTGGGGGTAATAATAGATCATCAAATTAGTTGGAAACCACAACACATCAAGAATAAATTATCAAAAACTATTGGCAAATGCTATAAAACTAAACCTTTACTATCGTCTCAAAGCCCTTTTGAGTCCAGAAAAGCGCAATATAAAACCGATGCCTTGCTTAAGTCGCCCCTATTAAAAATGTTATCCCTGAGCTCAGCAGGTCCCTATTGTTCTTGTTTTAAGTAACATAATACCTCAGCAAACAATCTGTGCAGAAAGGAGAACGAGGCCACCGACAGGATCAGCAAAAGTTAAATTTTCATGCTGAGGTGCCCAAAAGCAAGTTTAAAAGACATATATGCGTATTCTTTTCAAGGAATCAAAAAACTACTACTTCACCGGGCGTGCTCTATTATGCAAAATTGGAAAAAAAAATTCCAAGCCACTCGCACATATTTGAGTAATCTTTGATTCTTCCTCAGAGATTACGCTTGGCTTTCTTCACGTCTTCATCTACCACTAAGGTCAATAATTTCATCGCAAAGTAAAAAACACTCACCCAAGCTTCAGTATTGCCGGTCTACTTCTCTCTTTATTGAAACAGCTGCGAAGGCGAGCAATAAAGCCCAATTAATATGCAAGACTTCCAAGGTTCTAAACAACCTGGTCCAGATGCCTCCCTACCAACTTTTGATTCAATCTCAATGAGGGCCAAATTAAACTCCTTGAAGGCCCAAGTGTGGCCCTGGGTCCCCACATTGGGCACCCGTGAACAACCCGACATTGCACTTAAATATCTGTCAGTCTTTTCTACTGTCAGCGGCGCTTCGAGCTCAAGGAGAGAACGCCGCGGAGTGTGTCATTGGGAATTCAGTCTGTTCGGCAGCGCGGCGGACCGGTGATGCATGCTGGGAAAGGCTCCAGCCGACCCCAGAGGCTTTAAAACAACCGCGAGACGCCATTCAACGGCTTCATTCAAATTCAAAAGACGCTGCGCTCAATCTTGGGACTAATCACAGATCCCACAGTGTTCATGGAAATCAGCCACAGCGCTCCAATGACAGAAAAAGCGTTTGCAAAGTCCAAATGAAAGCCAATGGAAATTATGCTGACATTTTGAAGGATACACCAGACTAATGGGGTTTTCATGTATGTTAGCGGCGAAACAGGGAGCCCAGAGGGAATCAAATGCATGGCTGAACAACAGGCAAGGTTTTAGCGCGCTCACAGGAAAGATCAACCTGTAGGAGCTCTAGTATCCACCGGGTTTGGACCTTTGAGACTGTTCAGGCCGGGAGACTTTTAGCCAATAGCAGTTTATTGTCTAAAGAGGATGGCCGGCAGCGGTCTGCACTGCAGCCTCACTGCAAAAAGGTTTGGGTTTGGCGATTGGAGGTTCAAGGTAGAGGTTTGGAGCCAGACACCGGAGCCGCTCTCGCTGAGCCCATGAGTTATGTGGTAAACAATTATGCAAGGCAATCCAAAGCAGAAATCCCAACGAAGCTACAACTTGCTCCTCAAGTCAACAAGAGCAGTGACAGATCAGGCAGAGTCTTTTCTTTGGCTAAATCCCACTGAAGCGCCCCTCCTGGTGAGGGGGGGAATACAGTATTAAAAGCTTTAGCTCGGTTTCCAAACGGGCTTTGTGAACGTGAATTGCGTTAGTTGGATAAATTAAACAATGTTGGAATTTTGACCAAGACATTGGGATCTTCCTCCAGGCGCAACAACACCGTTGGTCCAGGCAAGCCCGGTATTTTGCATATACTGTACCTGCTGCGTCAGTGCTTGCGTCACTGAGGCGTGGTGTGCAATAACAGCGCAAAATCCACTGCTTCCCATTTGCAGCGTCTTCTCATGTAACCTACTTCATTCAGCTTTTAGGGTTTTAAGGTCTTACAGGACAAACTAGGGAGTGGAATTTATACGTTTTTATCGGTTGCAATGCCATTGATAATTTCTCGTATCGCTCCGGTTCTTTAATCGATTCTACTATCGATTCCAATTAATAAAAAATATAATATGTTCATGCTTCTTGTAGTTTTTATGTAAACACGAGAGCTAATAAACTGAGGTATTTTGATAAATCAGTTTATTATTGTATAATAGGATATGAACTTTCTATCATACAAACCATGTTCAAAAACTATTGGAAAATGGTTATTAAATTACTGGGATTAAAAGCTGAAATATTTATTTCAGAGGAGCAGACAAGTGAGCGCACACAGAAGCACATGTGTTAGCACGTGCGCATGGTGTTGGTTCTTAAGTACGGAACAGTGTACGTTTATAAAGTGAAAGTGGGACGTGTATCTGCAGTCTTGGATCTGCAGGTTTATAACATTAAGCAGCTGCGGCGCAAAGCGGTATCGATAAGAGGCATCATTAATAAGCGGAACGGTTCCGATGGCTCAAGTAGAACCGGTTCTCGATTCCCATCCCTATAACTACAAACTTTATTTATCCCACTGAGTTAAACACGCTCTGGTGCAGTCAGAGCGCGTGGCTGTGCACGCAGAGGCATGATCAAAACATCAGCTTGTGCTGACGGCCCCCCACCCCGCCGCCCCCGGTCAACAGGAAAAATATTGGTCTGTACGAGGATGGGGGGGGGGGGAAAAAGCTTGAAGGGCCGTGTTGTAAATTACATTCCGATTCACCATGGGTGTCTGTCCAGCCCACTTACTGTGTCAACTCAGAAGCTGAAGATTCTACAGAGCGCCCCCAACAGCGCCAAAGTCTACACTGGCTGCATTTAGAAACACAAAATCAGACCCATTGTATTCATTGTTTGAGTCAATTTAGCCAAAGCTTTTTAAATGTGTTGTTTTTATTGGAAGTCACCAGAAACTCTGATATATTTGAGTGTCAAAGAATAACATTGCAGACTTGCCACTCAATTTTCTGCTGTTGCTGTGATGGAAGGACATCACAAAGCTTCCTGATCTCCTGCTTATGTGGTGTCTGTGCGTGGACAATATCAATCACTTTTACATTTCAAATTTGAATCAAGATATATGCGATTTAGCATAAATTAGATATTTTGTTTTATTCTCCAAATGTTGCTGCATCTTAAGGTATCATGGCTCGGTCCTCAGCCAATAGGAAGGTTTCTACTCAATGCAGATCGCACCACAATATTTAAAAGTCCATTTGATGAGCTTTACATGGCAGAGACCGTCACTTCTCGTGTTCACGGGGTTTAGATATTAATAAAAGGGAATTATTTACTCATGCAGGATAGTTTCATGGCAAAAGCAGCGCAATCAGTTTACCCCTCATTAAATCGGACCCGGAGGAGAACCAATGATTTTGATTGGTAACAAAGAATGTTTTCTTTTTTTTTCTCCCCGTGAGCACATGCAGCATATTTTGGAAATTGTTTTATTTATTTGATTGAGAACAACACACTATAAAGACACTACTCTTAAATAAAAATGAAAAAAAGAAGAGATGAGTCAAGTCATAAGAAAAATGCTAATCTCCACTTCTGCAGACCCTGGACAGGTTAATGTTATGAGAGAATCAAAAACCCTGTTTCTTATTAAGGGTTCTATAACGATCCTTTCTTTGCAGGACCCAGTGGTATGCATCAGGTATGTTAAGAAAATGTTGAAATATTGTGTATATATGAAAAAACAAATCAGTGCTTTGGAAATATGATGGCGTCCTCGCTCACTGTGGATTTGCACTATTTGGTGTACAGTGTCAGAGTTAAGCTGCCCGGCATTGAGACGTTTTAAATGCTTGATACAATGACATTTGTTCCATCTTGTTGTTTTTATGAGTGTTTTCCATGTTTTACGTGACCTCCTCAACCTTTATTATAACACCTGGTGTCCATTCACCAAAAAAAAAAACTGTCCTGACGAAAGCGCGAGTGTGTCGAAACATGTTGAAATAAAGGATTTTTAAGGATTTTTCTTTGTTTTACCACACAGATGTTCGTCTTTTTTGGAGCGCTTATATAGAAAAATCAGTAACTATTTTTACTTGATTTTATACAAAAAGTAAGCATCACCGTCTTCATCTCGCATTCAAACTCGTAGCAGCCTGGAGGTCTTCCGAGGTTTACAAGTTGTAATGACCACTTACGAGCGGCGTCCCGGGGAAATGTGCCAGTTTCCAATTGCCCTGGAACGCACCGTTAGCCTGCAATCTGAGCCGGAGACTTTAGCATCGCTGAACGTTCGACACTTCAACTACAGAGCACAGAAGACGACTCGAGAACCTTCATTGAAGACGGACAACTCCTACACAGACATACTTTTAATGGCGTTTTAAAATATTTCAGTAGACGAGTTTAACACGGGCTCTCCCTCCCCCTCGCTCTCTCTTACCATCAATATTCATGGTTAGGGGTTGCCGGTTTGTGCCGCGGCTGTCTGGTTAGCCTTTGATGCTCGCGTGTGCGTTCTGCCGGAGCATCGCCAACAACACAGCACCGTTTGAAGTGTCAAGAGAACAGATGCTGCCATTGATCTCGCCGCACTGTCTTCATTCACCCGGACCCATCCATACATACATACACATATACAGATGCTGCGCACAGGGGGCTGCGCATAACTGCATCTAGATAAGAGTGCAGGCCCTCCTTAGGCGTGCAGTGCAGCCGAGCGATTCGGAAAGAAAATATGTCGAAGGCACCACGGAGCTACGTGCAACTACACTGACCGTCGGTGCAAACGATTTCCCGGGGATGAGACTACCGAAAAATATAGTTCAAAGTCATCGCTTCCATCTCATATGAACTATGGTCTAATTATTTCCTCAAAAAGGCGTCCAAAAGTGGTGGCGATATTCGAAAACATGTGTGTGATGTTGGCCAGTAAAAGGGCTTTCAGCCATAGTAATATTGTGGCAGGTTTGTGAATCCACAATCACTATCAAATAATGATCAGGGAAAACATTTGGACATTTTTCTTTTTCAAAACCTGTCTCTCTCCCGTAGAGTTGTAATGGCACCTGCCCTCAAACTGAAATAGAAAAATAGTCGCCAGATCTTGTAGAGAGAAAATATATATTTTATTAGCATACAATATAATATTTTACTGTAGCATCTGTGTCCTATTTTACCAGAGAGCCATTATTTGTTCTTAATTTGATTCATTTTATTTTAGCCATTTTATTTTTTTCTTATATTATATAGGCTAATGTCCCTATATAGGGTGTGACCAGAGTAGGGGCCTTTAACTGTTATAATGGGGGTAGCAAAAGGTTGAGAACCACTGATCTATAACATAAACACAACCTATAGTGTCAAATATCACCTTGACTACTCACACTCGAAGTAAAAGTAAAAAAAAAGGTCTAATAAAACTTTACTGAGTCAGTCCGATCTCATTTTGTCCCACAGTTTTTCATTGCAGTGTTGGCAGCAAAGCCAAATGTCTGAGGCAGTTTATCACAGATCTGTTAAATGATGATGACGACATTATCATTAGTGCCGTTTGCTTTATGGCCCAGCGAAAATTCCATATGTGTTAAGACGTTGTAAAAACCCCGCTGTTCAGAACATATCGAACACCTTTGTCTACAGCCCCACCGTGGTGCAGGCGTCTCTGCCAAAGCTCAAAGTGGCTTTTAACGATGCATTCAGAATCCTACCCCGCTGTTTTCTCAGGCTCGTGAAGAAGGTGAAGATGGTGATGGACATGATCGCGCTTTTCTGGACACTCAAAGATGCTTTAAATGGCATTTTTTTCAATCACTCCATTGTAGCCACAGCTGCCCTGGGGTAGACTGACGGAACCGAGGCTACCAGTCTGCGCCATCGGACCCTCCGACCACCACCAACCACTCACTATTCACCCAGGCTTCCTGGAGTTACCAAACGGTCTCCCATCCAAGTACCGACCAGGCCCTTCCCTGCTTAGCTTCCTAGGTCTGACGGGATCGGGCAGAGCAAAGGCGGTGAAGATGATGATGAAGAAGACGAAGATGATAATGATGATGATAATGATGAAGATGATGAAAAAGATGAAGATGATCGTGATGGTGATGATGAAGATGACGACGTCACATTTTAAAGAGCCTAAAGTTTAAAATTGAGGGCGGGTGGGTTGGGGGGGGGGCTGACAATTCTTTAATGGTGGTAACTATGGTAACTGTCAAAATGCAGATATGTCTGTATTGGTTTACGGCTAACATCTCTGTCGTCACGAGGACAATCCACTTAAAATAAAAGGGGTCACAAAGCTGAACATCTTCCCCGTCAGCACGGATAAACTAAGGTGCAATTGTTTTCTCCTAAAGGCGTTCAAAAGTCATGACTATATTCAAAATTATTTGGTCAGACGAAAAGGTCTCTCAGTCACAGGACGAATGTGGCAGGTTTGTGAATCCAATCACGACTAACCTGTACAAACAAAGCATAATAATAATCATTTGTGAGGGATTAGGTCTCCGATCCTGCCATCATTTATATTATATTTATCCTTTCAAGTGACTAATATCACACCCACGTTTTGACACCATTTTTGGACACCTTAATGAGAACATAATTAATTATTAATTATTTGTGCTGACAGAGAAGACGTTTCACATGGATAGCTCCAGTACAAAGATATTAACCAAAAACCAAAAACATCAGCGTTTTCAGGGTTGCCATAGTTACCGCCATCGAACTCGTAGCTGCCCACCAACTCAGCTTTAAGCTTACGGCTGTAAACATTGTGATGTCACGTAAACGCAACCTATCCAACGGGTTATATGACATGTACTATTTGAAAAGTGTTAATTATGTTCTCAGCAAGATGTTCAAAAGTGGTGTCAAAACGTGGGTGTGATATTAGTCACTTGAACGGATAAATATAATATAAACCTAATCCATCACAAAGGATTATTATTATGCTTTGTCTGTACAGGTTAGTCTCTTGGGACTCAATGTTCTTTCAGAAACTTTCCAATAAAATCGTACTGTTTTTCTTTTCTTATTATTGACATTTCAACAAAAAGTGTTCAGAGTAAAACAGTGAGGGGTTAAAAGAAAACACTGCAGATTTGAGATTCAGTATTACAATGCCTGACGTTTGGTGAAATACCTTGAAAACTGCCCTGTACCCCCTAGGGCTGAACGATATGGACAACATTTCGTATCTCGACATTCATGCCAGATATCACGGTATCGATAAGATAACTATGGGTTAGGTGAAAACTACGCGTTTTTCAGAAAAATAAAATCATAATAATACAAAAGAGTGCAGTTTTATTGATGAAAATCTATATCGTTTAAATCTTGCTTTTTCGATTTCAATATTTTGAATTTTCATATCTCGATATCAATACGATAACGATATATCTTTCAGCCCTAGTACCCACAGCCAAACTCGAGGTCTGGGAGGGAGGGTACTTTAATTTGAAAAGATCGCGAGCATTTTCTGCGTGCGGGCTTGGAGAAAAAAATTAAATAAAATAAACTGCCGAAGGTTACCACTACAGCCTGACCCGCCCAATCTGCAGCAGCTTCTCCAGCACAATCCCCATGGGCGTATAGCACTGTAGCGTCTTATGTACCTCGTACTATAGAGGGGTCATATATAGGAGAGCGCCAGAGCAGTATTGCCTGCAGTAAATTGCCCGGGCATTGTATGGAAGTCTCATTCAAGTGCAGCAGATAATGATGCCGTGCTCAGAAAGGGAAAATGGCCCCAGCGGCTATAAGCACCGAGGAGAGTAAGATATTAAGGGCGTGATGTCAAACAGCTTAATACACGCGAGATACGGCGGGCAGCGCGAAATGAAATAAATCACGAAATTGAAAAACGACCTTTGTAGAGCTTTCACCCTTTTCAACCTAAAACACAGTTGACAAAATTCTATTTAAAATTTTGTGATTGTACCCAACTTTCTTTAGTTTGGCCATTTTTGTGATGTTTATAGTTTCACTTCCTTATTGGACACCGGAAGTGACATAGATGAAGGCAAACCATTTTAACCCCTTAACTGTCGTCTACCCTGATCAGGGGGCTAGGGTTAGGGTTAGTTTATTTATTTATTTATTTGAAAAGGAGGGACAACACATATTAATGAACATTTTCACAAATGTAAATATGCCAGATTATAGCTTTAGGCTAATTTCCATCTGCAGACCCCCTGGCAGGTTGATGTTAAGCATAAGTATAAGCATAATCCCTAATCGGGATATAATTAGGGTTAATAACGGCAAATGTAACGTAAGTTGTGTTTCACTCACACAGATCTCACACATATTTTTAGAAACGAGAAGGTCTTGGCTTTCAAATTAGGTATCACACTGGCATATAGACTGTAAGCTCTCCAGTCAATATGCTTTGAGACTTGGATGTAAATAATCGTTAACCCTAACCCTAGGGTGGCAGTTAAGTGGTTAAACGGTTTCCGTGCCGACCACAAGTCAAACTATCCTCACTGTGAAGTCTGGTGCAGGAGCATCATGGTGTGGGGCTGTTTTGTTGCCGCAGGGCCTGGACAATGTGCCACCATCAACAGAACAATCACACAGGTTTATTAAGATATTCTGCAGAAAGACCTGAGACATTCACAACACGCATGGAATAAGTAAGTGAACCCCTGTATTAAATAGCTGGCTGACTCTTCTTTTGCAGCAATTACTGCTTTTCTGTAGTTGCAGATTAGACGCTCACAACGATCAAGATTAATCTAGGACCATTCCTCTTTACAAAACTGCTGCAGTTCAGACAGATTCAGGGGGTGTACTTACTTATTCCACCCACTCCTGTGAATATTTACATGTTATGGCCAATACAAATATGATCAAATGTAAATGTTTGGGTGGGATTAGTTTAAGCAGATACTGTTTAATCATTCCCATGATTTTGATGACGATCAGACCACATTTAGTGACCAGTTTGGGCAGAAATGTGAGAAATTCCAGACGGTGTACTTACTTTTTCTCGGCACTGTATAATATTTCAAGCCCTGTGAAACAACACATTCAGAGACTTTCACGCTCCCATCACAAAGCTCTGCATGAGATCAGTAACAAAGCGCACATTAAGTGATCGGCGAGCAGGGGCGTGTCCAGGTTCCAAAGAGGGGTCAGGGTCCTGCTGTCACCCACCTGGTCCGCCCCGGTGGAAAAGTCTGAACACGCCTCTCTCATAGACTCACATTAGCCAAAGCAATATAACAAAGAAAACAAGCGAAGACGAAGATGGAACTTGATAACTCACCGTCAATTGATCACAATCGCCACAAAGTCATGAGGGATTTTAGGCAGTGCAGTGTCTACAGCGCACCTAAAGCAGGCAGGCGTTTCCACCTCTACGAGCGTAAGAGCAACAGCCAGACGTTTCCCCATAATTGATCAGTCCTAGCGATAACATCTGTCTTTGTGCATGTGCGTGGACGTCTGCTCCAGCTTCATAATGTCCGTTGTGGCTCGGTAACACACTTCCCATCTCCATCCAAGGCAAGCCCAAAGATACTTTAATGCTGAACTTATTTTCTCCATCCTCTGCTGCGAAGGTTCTTTCCCTTTTAGGTCACGAGTAAATCACCCACAACAGTAGAGCGGGGTAATACTGGCCAAAATGAATATCTCAATATTACTTGTTTTTTTGTCAGTTTGTCCAACATTTTCAAAAAAAAAAATCGAAATTAGTTCCCCTCCATTTCCCCACAACTTGTTCCTTACTTTCCCCTATTATTTTTTTCAAAACATTTTGAAATAGTGGCCATGCCGCCTTTGCTCTGCCCGATCCCGTCAGACCTCGGAAGCTAAGCAGGGACGGGCCTGGTCGGTACTTGGATGGGAGACCATTTGGTAACACCAGGAAGCCTAGTGAATGTAGTGAGTGAGTTATCGGTTGTTGGTGGTCGGTGATGGCGCAGACTGGTTGACCCGCTTCCGTCAGTCTACCCCAGGGCAGCTGTGGCTACAATTGTAGCTTACCACTACCAAGTATTCACCAAGTGAATGAATAGTGCAATGTAAAGCGTCTTTGAGTGTCCATAAAAGCGCTATATAAAACCAATGCATTATTATTTTTTATTTTTTTTCTATTACTTCCCCCATTTTGTCCCCTATTTTTTCCTAATTTTCCCTTACTTTAATTTTTTTTCCTCGTTTCTCCCAATTTTTCCCAATTCCCAACTCGATATTGTAAATGTGCATATCTTCCAAACAGCGATTTCAATATTATCTTGTAGATGATATATTCCCCAGCTCAGCCCCACACAACAGTATTTCAGAAAAGCCCAAAAAGTCAACATGGCCCAACGTGAATCTGAATTTTCCGGCTCATAACATTTAAACATTTAAACATCCAAACACCAGATGCAATAAGGCTATCCTCATTGTGATATTTTGTTTTTTTAAAGAACATTAAAGCCACAATCTTTCTAATCTTTTCATGATGTTTTTAACGGTTGGAACAAAAGATGATAAACTCGTTATGGGTCTTAACATAAAATAACAAAAGAGAGGGTTGGATGCCTGGACTAATAAATATCAAAGAAAACCACATCGGAAAATTGTGCCCATTTTGAATATTTTTGTGTAGGAGGCTAATGGGCTTAATGAACCGAGCAGATCCTTTATAACATTCATCATCTCATTACCGTGGGCAAAACGCAGCCTCAGACCAATGTTTGTCCTTCTTTTAACGGAGAGGTTTAATAATCCTGCACAATTATAACGTCAAAAGGTACATTTCATTACGAGAGAGAGCTGGCATTATGGTTCCAAGCCTAAATAGAGATTTAGAGAATAACCCTCTCATGAACATAAGTTTGACGTTTCCATATAAAGCGCTCTCTGAAAAAAAAAACATTTGAACGCTTCTTTCATTTTCAACTATAGGCTGATATGGATATTTGGGGTCTGCCGATATATAGCCTGATATTTTCAGTCATTTAATTTGATGTTGTTTTTTTAATCTGTCAAATGGTCTATAGCTAAACATTATGGTACAGGTTTCAATCACAGAAATATATCTAATAGAGATCGACAGATGTGGGTTTTACTAAGGCCGGTGTCGATCTGCACCGCCGATATCTTTGGCCGATATTTTTCAAAACTGTCTCTTCTCTAATCCTGTGTATGGTGCTTCTAAACGTGTCAGTGTTCAACTGTGACAGCAGGGGGCGCTCTATATTCATGTTTAGTGGGTGCCTCAGCGGAAGCTCGTTTGAAAGACAAAAATCAGCAGATTCCAAAAACAAAAATGGCGAGTCTCCATCTCTTCTGATTCCGAAATGATATACAAAAAAGTCTACAATATAAACTTGTGATCGGTTTTCACCGCGATGTTTCCCCTGAGGCTCATTTCCATTGCAAAAAAATTGGGAAGTCTCGATCACTTTCAGTTCCAATAAAAAGGCCGATAGATAGAAAATACCGGCTGGGCCCTATTTTAAACCTTAACCTCTTAACCCCCACCTGAACCGAGCACATTTTCTCCAGTTTGGCTTTACCCAAATCTAAAAAGCTTCTTGAAAAAAAGATTTAAAAAAAAAAAAAAAGAGACGAAGTCGAGGATGAAAACTGATCAAAAAGTGCGCGAAAAACGTAACGAAAAAAAGCCAGGCACAAAAAAAATGCGACAAAAACGTGTCCGAAAAGCTACAATAATACAACGCAAAAAGTGAATTGGCGAAACCACGGCAACGAAAAGGTGACACCAAAAAAAAACACAAAAAAAACCATACAAAAATAATTTGGGACAAAAACTTAGAGACAACGAGACGGAAGACTTAGGATCACTTTTGTGGTCCTTAGCTTTCAAATGCGTTTCCAGTCGGGAAGCTTTTAAACACTGCGTGCCCTCCGCTATAACTGATTGGCTGCACCTATTGTCTACGATGGATTTCCCGACCATTCCCCACCTCATCCACACAGCTCTCCCCGCTCCCCCCCGGGCTTGCTGCGGCACAGGGGAAGCCCGGTGTTTGACAAAAAATAAATAAATAAATAAAAAAATAAATAAATCAAGAGCTCGCCGGGAGCATTGTCCTCGAGGGAGCGGCTCGAGCCGATCGATATCGGCCGACCCGCCCGATAACATTAGGCCGACCGTAATGGCGCTAATGAACAGAGCGGCGACAGGCTGAAGGAAGACCTGCAGCGGAGCGATAATGGCCGTTTCCGTGTTGACAAGTGGACCCAAAAAATGGCTGAGCGCCACTTTTGGTTTCACTCATTTGTAAACCAAAGATTTCACGAAGGAAAATAAGCTTTTCTTTTGTTTGTTTTGTATTTTTTTCAGTTGCAATTTAGCTGTGTGCGAATTCATATTTTACATTTACGCCGTTCTTTTCCCTGTTTCCCCCCCCCCCCACCCCCCAGCAAATGATGAATGCTTAAAAGGTGATAGATGGGTTTTCCCCCCATTTCCCTCATGGGTTTCCACGGCACCAGAGCATTTCGCGATTTTGAGAATATTTTGCGGAAAACAAGACTTCACTTCAAGATCGAGTTTTGCGTGGAGGAAGACGTTTCGTTTTCTCCATTTACTCACAGTAACTCTGGTTCTCTGAATGTGCACAGTCTAACATGAACTGGGCTACTCACAGGCAAATTCTCAGCGGGTGAGACAGAAACAACCGTCGGGTGCAGGTTTCAGTTCGTTTCAAATCAGCGGTTCCCGAACTGTGGGTCAGGAACCGGAGGTGAGGGAATGTGACCATTTGCCATTTTGAAAAGTGTGGGAAACGGACTAGTAGTCGTCCTGAATCCCAGTCTCACAGTGGCTTAGTGGTTCTCACACAAAGGGGCAGGGCCTGAATTGAGGTCATTATGTTCCGCTACTGCCCAGTGGAACCGTTTTTGACCGTAAATGGGTTCGCTCTTCGTCGAATAGCCATGGTATGTACTGTGGGCCCCCTGGGTGGATTTTTTGCTTAGGGCGCCAACGGCTCTGAGCGTGAGGTCCAATTTATTTATTTATTTGAACAGTGTACAATATACATTAGCCTCAGAAAGGAGAGATGCATTGTACCAGGTTATAGCACTTGCGCTAATTTCCACCTGCAGTCCCTGGGCCTATTGTACATGTTTTTAGTGGTAGGGGAAACCGGAGTACCCGGAGGAAACCTACGCAGACACGGGGAGAACAGGCAAACTCCACACAGTCCAGGTGGGAATCGAACCCCGACCTTCTAGCTGTGAAGCACGAGCGCTAACCACTGTACTACCGTGCCGCCCGTGCCTGTCCAGTTGTGACACCGGATCCTCGCACTCAATGAAGTCAAATTCGAAGAAGCGAACATCTGATGGAGGGAGTTTGCAACTTCACATATATCTTAAGCCCATTATGTTGATTTACAAAGAACTAATAGGTTACCAGACATCTTGCAAAGAGGCGGGAAATTAATAGTCAGCCGCTTTCCCAGACGCTCAAAGCCGCGTTACAATCGCATGCATTATTCATTCGTTTGCCACATTCGGAAGGTGCGCGAGCTTCTTCTCCAAGACACAGCCGCCCTGGGGGTAGACAGACGGAACCGTGGCGGCCAACCCGCGCCAAATCACCAACCGCGTTCATTCACGGGCAAAGGGGGGGAGAAATGACTCGCCCGGGAATACAACAACTGCAGCCTGCGCGGGATTGGAGTCCCCGTTTGCCTCTACAAAAAGGAACTTCTTGTCATAAAAAAAAAAAAAAAAGAGATTGAGTTCGGACTTCGACGCCAAATCTGGCGTTTGATACGTGAGAACTAAGCAGAGAGAGGTCGTTCTCATTCTAAACGTAGTGCTACGCAATCAAAATGAAAGACGAGAGGTATGAATGGACAGAACGCGCCAATGTGCCAAGTTGGGGATAGACTATTCCCAACTTGGCACTGAGTAGACTATCCCGGATAGTCTACTCAGTGTCCTTTTATTTATTTATATATTATTTTTTGTGGTGTGTGAGTGTGTTTGTGTGTGTTTGTGTGCGGGGGTCACATTTTCCGGGCGCCCGTCGAACGCAAAACGTAAGGTAAAAGAAAACACGACGCACGGCTGACATTTCTGACAAATTAAAAATCTCCTCCTTCCGTTTCTGTCACGCGCACCAAGCAACCTGCTGCACTCTGACAGACCTGCCGGAGAGGGAGACGAGAGGAGAGCGGGGACGTACCTTGGGGGGTCTACTGCTTTGAACTTTCTGCCGGGACAGGTGACCGCGGAGTCTGACGGCTGCGCTCTCGTGCTCGTCCCACGCCGGCTGATGGCTGGATGCTGCTCGCAGTCGGGTCTTCCTCAGTCTGGGGTGCTTCGCTTGCGCCTCTGCCCCTTTCACTATCAACAGCCTCCACCCCCCTCTCCCCACACCCCTCATGTCTCTCCTCCTCCTCCTCCTCCTCTCTCTCTCTCCCCTAACCCAGCCCACTTTCCCCAGCCCGCCGTCTCCGTCTGCATCTCGCCGCATAGAGCCAGACAACAGACGAGAGGCTGAACGTAACGGCTTCACGCTCCGGCGAAAGGATCCCGAATAAGAAGGGGGGGGAAGGAGCAGCTGCGATGTGGGTCAGAAGTGCCGCAATCAGGACTGACCTGGTGAAATTTCAAAAAGTGTGTCCGGATGAGAATATTCGGACAGAAAAGATGTGCTCATGTGTAACTAATATTCTTGGTTGGAGATTAAGAAAGAAAGCAATTCCCACTCCATGGTCACAGCGAAGGTTAGATTGATATGTTCCATTAAAAGAAAAATAAATAATTGTATATTGTTCCTCTGTGACCAAGATTCTGCTCTGCAATCTGGAGGAAGTCCCCGGTGGCGGGGGTTGCACTGCCTCTGACAGGCGACCCCAGCAGTACTAATGAAAGGCGAATAGCACACACTGCACTGTGCGATTCGCCTATAAGAAGAGAGCACATTACTCCTGTGCTAAAGTCTCTCCCCTCAAATTTAAAATCCTGCCACCACAGTTTAGTGATGTGACGTTTATGACCGACCGGCTCTTTCGGAACGGTTCGATCTGGATCTCAATTGTGAAAAGAGTCCGATCTTTTTTTTTCCCCAGTCACTTTTACACAGAACTCCCCCAACGAACACAACAATCAGCCCAACAATGGAGCAGGTGACACAAGTGACAGCGTTTTGCTCAAAGTCAAAGCTAAATGCACCAAACATGACTTGTCAGACAGTTGCAGCCTCTTTTTAGTCGTCGTGGCGCAATATTTTATTCACAAACATGTTTTTCAAAGCGGAAATATCAGTCCTGTTGTATCCTATAGTCCTGAAATGTTGGATGATTTAAATCTAAAAAAGTGCCTTTTATCGATCGTGTCTCAGATATTGTGATCTGGCTGGAGTTATTAACATTTCATATTAAAAAGATCTTTTGAACGGCTTTTTGATCAGAACGGATCCCAAAGACAAGGCTTCGAATTAGCTTATGTTCAGATCAGTTAGGTAAAGCTTTAACCCACAGCCTGAAGCACAGTAGCATTGGGAGAAACACCTCTAGTTCTTCTTACTGCAGACTTTGTCTTAATTAATAAAATAAACGGTTTAATTGAATCAAACATGTTTATTGAATAATATTATGGACAACAAAACTAGTCGTCCAGGAGTTTTCTGAGTTAGTAAAGAGTCGTCAACTGAGCTTTTTTGTTGTTGTTTACATCTGAGAAGCTTTTTCACCCTCAGCATTTTCAGTCTCTCCCCCTGAGAAGAGGAGTTAGATCATATCGCAGTAACTCTACATCAACAACAACATCACTAAGCGGAACAGCTCAGGGTGAAAGGGATGAAGTTCGGGGAGAGATATTCAGCAAATGGTTGAAAAAATGGGACCTGAACACATTCCGCTGAGGCCAGAACAGTGTTTAGAGCAGCATGCTTAACCACTGGACCTGTGGTTCTGCGCCTGGCGGTCGGGACTCTCGTGCCCTGTGGGGGTCGCAAACAGAGGCGAGGGGGCGAGAGGGGAAGGAGGGTATATTTGTGAAAGGACATAAAGCCTGAGTGGATACATAGTGGTTTGAGAGACTACCTCCCTTTTACAACAGTCTCCTCATATCTACATCACAGAAACGACAGAGCCTTGGTAATGCAAATGAGATCAACATGACAAAATGATCCATGGTTTCAGCCCGGCTCAAGACAATGGTTTGTTAAGATACAAAACATGGCTTTGTATTATTGCCAACTCTGTGGCCTGTAAGAACTAGATGGGGCTATCACAGACTCGTCCTCAACTCCAACTACTACAGTACCCAGCACAAAGGGGGTCCATGTATCCAAACAAAACCGTACTAAAAGCGGAGCGACTCGGTCAGTTTACCACGTGGCCATCATGCTCCCAAAAGAGAAAATGATTACCGTAAATTTCGGCCAACTAAGCGCACCTTACTATAAGCCGCGGCAGCTAAATGTGCAGCCTTGTACACATACCGGCCGCACTCGAATACAAGCCGCTGGTTTTCACAGAGCCGTGCATCCGCTCAGAGCAACCCATGGCGCAGATGAGGAGGAAGAGACGCCTCATCCCGGAGAAAGGTGCGGTTGCAGAGGGAGGGTGGCAGTGATAAACGCACCAGAACACAGCGCGCCGCGTCACGGCACTTCAGAGGCTTTTCTCAAACCGTGCGTGGCTTTACACACCTGATTTATACATTCATCATAAATAAAAGAAGACACGTATGTCCGTGTTGTCCGCTATCAACCTTTTTTGTAGGTTGATAGCGAGTTGGCGACAGACACGGGTTTAACAGGAAGCGACCTCGCTCTCCTTGTGCAGTGAGTTTTTTGCCTTTTTCTACGGACTGCATTTGTGGTTTCTGTGTTCCACATTGTTTTTCTGGATACTTTTGTATGTTTTTGTCGTGTTTTTGTGGAGGTTTGGTGGATTTGTTTACTTTGAGAGTCTAAAATGGTCCTGAATGTACAATGACAATAAAGCACTTACTTACTTACTTACTTGAAGAAAGCAGCTTTTTAAAGGTAAACAAAATGCTAGCTTATCAGCTAAACCCATTTGAGACCTACACATTTCTTCTTCTGAGACACTGAAGAGGCCCCACAGCTACAGCACAGTGGAGGCGTCACAAGAGGAGCTACAGGAAACAAAAAAGGACAAACGAGAGATGGTAAAAGACTTGTGAAGCGGAGGGGGGAAGAGGAACCCAGGAGGCGCGGCACCATTTCAGAGGATCAGAGGAGACAGAGGGCAGCCTTTCTTCCGAGTGCTACAGTTTCCCCGACCTCCAAGGTCATGCGGATCAGGTTGACACAGTGGCAGCGCGGCTCAGCTGCAGCAGCTCAGGACTGACACCTGAAAACTATTTTGTTGACAATAAAGCACTTACTTACTTAACATGCTTCCCCTGATGCCTGAGCCCTGACGATGGTTTCCTCTGTCTCCGGCTTCTCTTGTCCCTCCAAACAAACAAAGTTCACGGCAGTCTCTGTCTGTCATGGCCAGACCCGCCTCTGTGCCTCTGCAGGAGGTTAAAAGCCTGTGTAGCAAAGCCCTTCGACATTTGGGCTAAAGTGCAGTGTAAACTCCAACTCATTGCGCTTACTTGGAATAAGTTGTAAACCCGATGCATAATTAAGCCCAATGTTAAGCCATGATTACTAGTAACGCTAGTATGATTAAGAGGGATTTCACAGTGTTCATTACTTATGATACAAGTACTGATTACTATACATGCAAGTACAGGCAACTGGGAATTCCTAGTACTGATTACTTTTGTTACTTAAATATGACCTTAACCTGTACCATTATTCTTAGTAATGGTTACTGGAATATTCCTGTTCCCTTTATGGTTAATTTGTTATTCCCATAAATTAAGTTTTACAAATTTAGTCCAAGATATAAATGTTGTAAAAAAGCAAAACAAAGTATAGTTACAAAGTCAATTTATTAAACATTGAACAGTTTAATAAATGGTGTAAAACATGAACATTTTTTGGTGCAATTAATGATAGAACATCTCCATTTCTCCAGTTATAGTTTACATCAGTCCAAACAGGTGGATTAGTCTGTACTGAGCCGATGAAGCCGAGGAGCTGAAGTGTCTCAGAAGGTTCTGCAGACTCACAGCAGGAGGAAGGGGATCTTTGTAAATCACTGTCAAAGCTCGCTCCTCAAAGTCTTCATCAGCATGGTCAGATTTCTGTAGGACATAAAGAACAAAAATACTTCGTATGTCCCTATGGCAAGACCAAACCAAAACCTACAGGTAAAATGTTGCTTTGTCTCATCCAAACATCTCAGCTCTGACTGACCTCAGTGTGTTCAGCTCCAGCCTCAGCAGATCCTTCCACAGCTACAGTCTTCAGTCTGACACTGGACACACACAAAACCATTCACAAATGTTATTTCACGTCCAACTTAAGGCCAATTTGTCTGAATGTAACGATAAGTGCAGCTTACCTTCGGTCTGGATGCTATTGTTCTCAAGATCTTCACAGCAGTTCAGATTTCTGTAAAATAAAAATTACAATTAGTAAGCACACTATAGCCAAATCCACACAATTACCTGATGACTTCAAGTAAAAGATTATGGACGTCCTCAGAATTGTATGACAAGTAGGATAAACTACATATAAATATATATATCATATAAAAATCAGGACTAATAGTTCAAGACTAAACAGTTCTGTACTAATACTAAAGTCCGAACCATAGGTAAATATTTTTGATGCAAACGTTTGAGTCCTGTCTCACCTCAGTGTGTGCATCTGCAGTCTCATCAGGTCTTTCCAGAGCTGCACTCCTCAGTCTGACAATGGACACACACAAACCATTTAAAAGATTTTACTAAAGGACATGTTGTTTACAAAAAACCGATGAGTGCAGTCTTACCTTCAGCCTTGATGTCACAGTCACAGTCACAGTCTGGGACAAAAGAAAAACTTGAATTATTACCAGTAGTCTTAGATATACATTCATTTAATGTTGTGAGTTGTTAATTGATAAGTGCAAACTGAAAAATGTAATATGCTAATTTGTGAGAGTCCTGCACATTTGAAATGATTGAGTATTACCGTAATAGGGCCACAAAGCTAATATGTAAATGCTGCTTTGTGTCTTCATGCAGTGGCCAACAGTAGTTAAAGAGACAAAAACATGCCATTATACACTGTGCACCTTTTTGGACTCCCATTTTTCACTGCCCATCTCCCGCTCTGGATGACTGTATTTACAGTGCCTTGCGAAAGTATTCGGCCCCCTTGAACTTTGACCTTTTGCCACATTTCAGGCTTCAAACATAAAGATATAAAACACTGTAATTTGTTGTGAAGAACCAACAACAAGTGGGACACAATCATGAAGTGAAACGAAATGTATTGGATATTTCAAAAAAGTGAGGGTGCAAAATTATTCAGCCCCTTTAAGTTAATACTTTGTAGCGCCACCTTTTGCTGCAATTAATTACTGCTGTAAGTCGCTTGGCGTATGTCTCTATCAGTTTTGCACATTGCCCATTCCTCCTTGCAAAACAGCTCGAGCTCAGTGAAGTTGGATGGACAGCGTTTGTGACCAGCAGTTTTCAGTTCTTTCCACAGATTCTCGATTGGATTCAGGTCTGGACTTTGACTTGGCCATTCTAACACCTGGATATGTTTATTTGTGAACCACTCCATTGTAGATTTTGCTTTATGTTTTGGATCATTGTCTTGTTGGAAGACAAATCTCCGTCCCAGTCTCAGGTCTTTTGCAGACTCCATCAGGTTTTCTTCCAGAATGGTCCTGTATTTGGCTCCATCCATCTTCCATCAATTTTAACCATCTTCCCTGTCCCTGCTGAAGAAAAGCAGGCCCAAACCATGATGCTGCCACCACCACGTTTGACAGTGGGCATGGTGTGTTCAGGGTGATGAGCTGTGTTGCTGTTACGCCAAACATAACGTTTTGCATTGTTGCCAAAAAGTTGGATTTTGGTTTCATCTGACCAGAGCACCTTCTTCCACATGTTTGGTGTGTCTCCCAGGTGGCATGTGGCAAACTTTAAACAACACTTTTTATGGATATCTTTAAGAAATGGCTTTCTTCTTGCCACTCTTTCATAAAGGCCAGAGTTGTGCAGTATACGACTGATTGTTGTCCTATGGACAGAGTCTCCCACCTCAGCTGTACATTTCTGCAGTTCATCCAGAGTGATCATGGGCCTCTTGGCAGCATCTCTGATCAGTTTTCTCCTTGTATGAGCTGAAGGTTTAGAGGGACGGCCGGGTCTTTGTAGATTTGCAGTGGTCTGATACTCCTTCCATTTCAATATTATCGCTTGCACAGTGCTCCTTGGGATGTTTAAAGCTTGGGAAATCTTTTTGTATCCAAATCCGCCTTTAAACTTCTCCACAACAGTATCTCGGACCTGCCTGGTGTGTTCCTTGTTCTTCATGATGCTCTCTGCGCTTTAAACTGACCTCTGAGACTATCACAGAGCAGGTGCATTTATACGAGACTTGTTTACACACAGATGGATTCTATTTATCATCATTAGTCATTTAGGTCAACATTGGATCATTCAGAGATCCTCACTGAACTTCTGGAGAGTGTTTGCTGCACTGAAAGTAAAGGGGCTGAATAATTTTGCACGCCCAATTTTTCAGTTGTTTATTTGTTAAAAATGTTTAAAATATCCAATAAATGTTGTTTCACTTCATGATTGTGTCCCACTTGTTGTTGGTTCTTCACAAAAAATTACAGTTTTATATCTTTATGTTTGAAGCCTGAAATGTGGCAAAAAGTCGAAAAGTTCAAGGGGGTCGAATACTTTCGCAAGGCACTGTAAGTCTATTCTTGAGACAAAATGAGCTTGACCTTTGCAGGCTCCTAAAGCTTCTTCCAAGTAAAAGCATTCTGTTGATAATCACAGTGATTTTCACTGCAGGTGCAACAAATTGACTATGAAAAAGTTCACTTATCGTAGAAGCTTTTTCTCACTTGGGGTCCTTAATGGTTCAGAGTATATGCAACTGTGCGGCCACCAAATTAAATAACAAATGTGTTATATGGTAGGGCAAAAGTGCTGTACTTTTCAAACATAAAAAAGATTGGAAATAGTAACAATGTATCAAACTTTTAAAGCAATCACAAATATATACAAAGACACACTTACCTTAAGTTGATTAATGAGAACTAAAAAAGGAAAGGTCCTGTTTTCTGCTGTTTCTGCTCGAGGATACACTGAGGGCTGTTGAACACTTCTCTTTTGAATTCAAAACGGTGATCTGATTGGCTTATTCTGCACATGTGACATTATGACCTGAACCAATCCAGGGCAACATAAGTTATAGCTTAGCTTTGTTACAGTTACTAGACAGTCAAGTTCCTGTTACAGGGCGGCAGTAGAGAACACTGGGGAGGTTAGTGAGAGTTACTAAAACCATGTACTGGATAAAGAGAAAAGCAAGTAAAGCCAATGTTAAGCCTATATTATTCAATACTGGCAAATCCTAGTAAATGGGACAGCATCTTGTAATGGATACTTTAGGAAGAGTGTGAGCTTAACAGGACTACAAATAATCATTACTGGCATCATGTAGAGTTTGTAAATACTGGCAAAACTCTGTTTTTGGAACAGAAAAATCACAATTTTCTCTTGAAAATGTACTCCTTACATTCTTAGAGGGTAATTGCAGAAGATTTATGGTACTCTAGTAATTATTACACTTAATTTCATGTAATGACCGTAATTAGAATTTACAGTGTGAGCCTTCATCATTTTAAAAGTTACTCATCTACCTTTCCTCAGCCATTGATTAGAAGTCCCGTCTCATTGTTGTGTTTACTGCTAGAGAGTGCCTCTAGTGTCTGTTGGCGGCTATATATTGGCCGCACCGTCAAAGCGTGGGAAAAAGGTAGCGGCATATAGGCCGGAAATTATGGTACTTTTTAATGAATTTTCTGTAAATATACCTTATTTCCTTGAACCATACCTTGATGACCATAATGCAAAAAACAAACTGAAATTGTCCAAGTGCAACCTAAAGTGGTCCGACACTTTGCTATTCTGAACATGCAAGATACTATTTTTACATTTACTAAATATTCTGGTACTTTCTTCCAAATTCATGTGGAAAAGGATGGTAAATGTATGTAATGGTGCTCCTCGGAGACACGTTACATAACACTGCAAGTTTGAAAAGTTCACCGCATCAGCTGCACAAGTGGAATACAATAAAGAGACACATGCGGAGGCAGACGGGCATCTCTATGCTTTTCTCTCAAAGTAACGACACCCGCTACTTTTTAACAAACATCTGTCAAACAGGTTTTCTGTTGCATTTGCATTTATTTTTAAGGTGCATTATGTAACTTTTCATGCAAAGACAAGTTGATATTAGTTGACCTTACAGTGACCCAGCGGCTGCATGGTTGGTTAGCATGGCGTCTTTACTTACATCACGGAGGCCTCTAGGACAGTAGTTTCCAACCTTTTTTGTCTCGCATATACCCCTTGTTCATTTATACTGCAAGTACCCCTTAAGTAAGTACGTTCGTAAGTGCTTTATTTGTCATTGTACAACCGTACGAAATTGTGTTCAGGTGTTAGTCCTGAGCCACTGCGACTGAGCTGCGCTGCCAATGAGCCGCGCTGCCACTGTGGGCCAACCTGACCAGCATGTTTCTGGCAGCGGAACTGTAGCTCCCAGAAGATACCTGGCTAGCTGCCTTCAGTTTTCCTCTGATCCTCTGAAACGGTGCAGCGCCTCCTGGGTTTGTCCCTGTTTCAGAGCGTGGTGTCCTGCACTGCTCCACCACCTCCCTCCTCTTCCTCCTGTGCAGCTCCCTCCGCTCCACAACAGTCTTTCACCATCTTCTGGGAAGAGCTTAGCAGTTCATCTGTTTTCATTCTCCAGTGAACGACACAATAGAAGGCATGTGTGGCTTAGCTGCAAGTCTCGCCCAGATACCTCCTCGTTTGTCCCTTCCTTGTTCCCTGTAGCCCATCTTGTGACGCCTCCTCTGCTGCAGGTGTGGGGGGCTCTTGGTGCCTCTTCAGTGCTTCAGAAGAAGAAATGTGTAGGTCTCAAATGTCTTTAGCTTGTAAGTTAGCTGTTTGTTTACTTTATAAAAGCTGCTTTCTTCAGGACCATTATGGTCTCTCTGCAGTAAAAAATAAATTATCCATCGAACCCCACAATAACACGGCAAAGACGTACAAAAGTATCCAGTAAAACAGAGTGGAAAACAGAAACCACAAATACAGTTAACAGAAAAAGGCAAAAAATTAAGCTGTACCAAGAGAGAGGGAGGCTGCAACTTGTTTATATGTCGCCATACATCAAGGATCCTGCCAAATTATTACAAAGTGACCAACTAAACTAAGATTATTCAATATTTAGTAGTGTTGTGTTCAAAATATATCTTAAATACTTTTAAAGACCCTAATGTAAAAAAAATTTACACTTCAAAAAAGAGCCTGAAAATTACCACACAATCATATTTTTGTCTGCTTCATTTTACAAAAATCCTTCAGTGGCTTTTGAGCCACTGGATGGACTGTGGCTCCAGTGGCTTTCGGGTCAAAATGACCCAAGGGCACCACGAGGGTTAAAAACATAATTAAAATGCATTAAAAAAAAATATTTTTAAGGTTTCTGGTAGGCTTTCACTGATGATGGATACATTCCAGTGGAAGCCACTGGGAATTGGTACATTTCCCACCTCCCACTTGGAAAAATGCCATGGAACCCCACTCGAACTGGTAAATACAACTTGTAAACTCTGAGATGTCCAGACTGCTACGAGTTTGGATGCGAGATGAAGACAGTAATGGCGTCCCCAGTGGAGAAGCGCAGCTAATGATAAAACTCTAACATTAGAGACGTGAACATGATTTTTGGTCACAGCCTTCAACATAACATTATGTCGCATGTTTTGAATTATATCTGGTTTTATATCTGGTCTTTCATGTAACGCTAGCATCTTATTAGCTAACCGTTGTAGCATTAGCAGTTTTATTTACGTACAACTTCAGCTGGAACGCTCTGAGATTGTAAATCGTAATTTTCATGTGGTAAAAATCCCAGTTGGAACGCAGCATAATATAAATTTTTTTGTGTGGAACCTCCATGGCTCCACATCGCTCCATTGTGCCTACATTTATGTATCTCCTCCCCGCTGTGCCATCTATCTGCCACCGCTGAAGCCTCTTTAGCGCCTCTGCTCCGCTCGGCCTCACGCGGTCACACCCATGCTGCGCCTCCGCATTGGAATTCCCATTGATCAACTCCATCCGTCCCATCATTCATTTGTACTCAGGTGGGAGCGCCGTCGCCCGGGCACAAGTGGCTACCCAGTGGTTTGACGAGTGCGATAATCATTCCGACCATATGCCGGGGTTTCGGTGCGCGTACGCAGCGGAAGCCGAGCACCTCGCGTGAACCCGGGCCAATTTGCCGCGTCGACTCGACAAACTCCCCGTAATCGTCGATCTTGATGCGCTGTTTGTCCGCCGATCTGCCGCATGTTTGGCCTCCTAATCTCTTCACATCGCGGCACATGAGCGGATACACACACACACACACACACACACACACACATCCTCAAAAGCTCCGCGACGTTGGAGGCGACGGGGGGGTGAAGTGTCACTATGGAAACAGGGGCAGAGGCAGCGGAGACGAGAGGGAGAGCATGAATGAGTGGCCACAGGCTGTGCAGAGGAATCCACCTGCGGCGTTATGAGAGGCTGGACGTCCGACGGCAAGGGCAAACAACGGAGACAGGTCAATGTCCGTTCTGGCGGGGCATTGGCATGGATCTTTTGGGCATTGGTCGCACCCGAGCGCCTGAATGGTCCTATAGGATCCATGCTGTTGGCGCTGCTGTGTAGAGTCAGGTCCTGATGGGTCAAAGAGCGGCTCACAAGCCCCTTAGGTTGAGAGAAGGGCTGTCAAAGTTTAAGTGCGTATGACATATTAGACACAATTTTTGGCTAAAACATAGTTAACACTGTTAGAGAAATAACAATGGTGCTCGAGAGGATTGATGAAGAAGAGGCAGCAGTCAAGGCAAGGCAACTTTATTGATACCGCGCATTTCGTACACAAGGCAACTCAATGCGCCTAGTCAGGATGTCTTATACAGGAGAAGTTTATTTACCATCGTTACGGGACCCGGAGACATGAACTCAAGACATTGTGCTAGTCCTTCCGTTCAAGTCTGCCTATGCTTCCACAGAAGAGGGATAAATACCGTCTAAGAGCGTCATACTGATACGCAAGCAAAACATTCAGTGGCGCCCGAGCACCACAGTCAAGGCCATGACAGAGATAGTACGACTGTACAGCTTGACCCACGGATAGTACGAGTTTACCGCTTGGCTCAGTATGATAAATAGTGATTTAACGTTATCCTCTAACAAACACAATTATATTTAAGAAAGTAGTTTTATTACACTACATTTTACTTCAAAGTTGGGAATGGGAAATGAGTCAAACTGCTGCAGAACTTTATACGTCACTTCCTGTGAGCGGCTTGAGAATTCAAATAAAAAATAACTTTTCTGCCCAACATTTCTTCATTTATTTGCTGCTTCACTGAATTAAAATGATGATTATTACTTACAACAGATGTTATCCATCTAAATTAGTCATATTTTCAAGAGCATTAAAGCCTGTCATATGCACTTTAATCACCAATTAATCGCATCATATGCTTTGACCAAACACACTCCTGTTTCTGAGCACAGACATGACCTGAAAGACAAAACACTTGTATTACATAATGTGAGCCAGGAGTCTCCAAACTTTTTACAAGATGAGGTAGACTACTTTTATGAAACAAAAGCAACCGTGACCTACTTATGCATCAAAGAGGTTTGTCTAATGATACTAAAAAAAATAATACTTTAATTATTATTAATTATGTCATTATACTCCCTCTAAAAATGCTGGGTTATTTTTACACCCCAATTGCTGGGTTATGGCTGTTGGGTCATTTTGTTGGGTTATTCTCATTGAGTTGGGTTTTCTTTCTACCCAACACCTGGGCATGGATGAGTCTCTCTAAGTCTTTGATGGACTCATTACGTGCAAAGTGAGATATGTGTAGCCTTTGTTATAATTTTGATTATTATGGCTCAGCTTTTAAAAAAAAACAAAATAAACAAAATAAAAAATAGAATATTTTCAAAATGGACAGTAAGCCATAATCATCAAAATTATAACAAATAAAGGCTAAATGCATTTTTGAACAATATTCTAATTTTCCGAGTTTCACCTGTGTCACTGTAACTAACCTCTCTTTTCTTTCAAATAGCAATAATATTCACAAACATCACAATCTATAAAGATTTCTGTATCAAAATAATCTCTCTACCCCAGTGGTTCCCAAAGTGGGGGTCGAGATCCCTCAAGAGGTCACGAGCACTGAGCTCCACGCGTTCCCCCCTGAGACTTGTGCATGTACAGTATTTCCGGCTAAAGCTAGAATCAATAGAATGCACCTTTGTGTCAATATCACCACATTGCTTTGGTGATTTTAATACATTGCAATGTAACAAATACTGAGATTCAATTATTACTTGAGCTAATGCAGACACTGCCCATTTTAATTCCACCTCCCTATAACTAACCAGTCACTCGGGCTGAGAACTCGGAGACCAGTATATTAACAATGCAATCAGACACAGTGACAAAGAAATGTTTGCAACTGATGCGATGCACAGAGTTTATAGCTAGTGCTAATTCTCTGTCCCTGGTTGGGGCACCCTGAACCTGGACGAAATACTTGTTTTAAAATGTCTAAAGCCTAACATAAAGTTACATATCTTGTAAAAAGTTTATAAAAGACCATAGGTGCTGAGAGCAGTAGAAACAAACTTCCAAGCAGCAGCAGGACTGCAATTGTCATAGCTGTTGGGTCTCGCAATTTATCCAAATATAGACTCTAAAGTACAGGTCGAAACTACTCAGAACATTGGCAGCTACCTGCTCACAATTATCACAGTATGCCGGAAAAGGTCATATGAACATGAAATGTACTTGTGATTGTAAGGAGGAAAAAAATGGACATCCTCTCAGGGTTAAAGCCACCCCCGATACCAAAGTATGTTCACCTTTATAACTTTATTCTTATACAATTGTTAATAATATATTATTATATATCTCAAAAGAACAGTCCAGAACATTGCCAGCATTCTGTTCACAATTATTAACAGTATGCTTCACCTGGAATAATACCAGGAGTAATTCGGCATCCGCACAGTAAAGTGAAGATATCACCGCCCGGATTCCAAATTACTCCTGGTATTATTACGCCTTACAATATAGTTCCCCTTTTTATCCGCTTAGAAAATCCACATTGTTTAATTTTGTGTAATTATACTTTATAGTGTAACACTTCACATAAACATATTTAAATAGTGAAAAACGTGGAAGAGTTTGGTAGCTTCTATCTTCACCTCGTTTGGAGCTATATAGCGCAGTGCAGGACAGATCCTGTTTTAAATACAAACAAAACTGAAGTCCACATGGCTAATTTGCATACGTCGGACAATACTGCACTGCTAATGCAGTTGTCATTGCTGAACTATAATTTCGTTCATCTGTCCCTTCCCTCTATATCTCTTGCCGCTACAAAACATACAAGAGGTGGAAAGCAGAGCCGGTCATGTTGGTCAGTGTTTTCTTCTGCACAGTGAAGGCAGATCTGAGCTGCAGGGGTGGAGCGAAAAGAAGGAACAGTGACAGAGCCCACTCATCAAAGGACTCAAACAAACTGGTCCATTACATAGAAATATAAAATTAAATAAATACTATTAAAAAAGGTGTCCCACTTACCAGCTGCTTTCGCTTATTGGCTGCTCCCTATTGCGGCAATAAAGTTCACTGGCCATAGAAAGGATTTCAAGTATAGAGCGCATGATAAGCACCGCTGCGGCAAGAGCTAGCAGGGGCAAGAGTGAGGCCGGGTTGGGTGTGTGGCCGAGGCGAGAGCAGGTTTGGGCGAGAGCGAGCAGAGAAGGTCGCAAGAATTGCGCCACGGGCGAGGGCCTTTATCGCCACGAGCGGTCCAGGGTTCGATTCCCACCTGGACGGGGCCTTTCTGTGTGGAGTTTGCATGTTCTCCCCGTGTCTGCGTAGATTTCCTCCGGGTACTCCGGTTTCCCCTACCACCAAAAACCTGTACAATAGGCCAGGATGAAGGATGTGTGTGAGTGAATGCATGGAGGTGGTCAGAGGGATCGTTGGCGCAGATGTGTGCAGTTGCGACAGCGCTTCTGTCAGTCTCCCCCAGGGGAAACTGAAGCTACTAACGTAGCTTACCACCCCCGAGTGTGGAGTGAATGTAAAATGCTCTCATGTAAAGCGCTTTGTGACCATGTCTGTGAAAGGCGCTACATAAATAAAGATCTTCTTCTTCCTCTTCTTCTCCTTTGTTATGTTAATAATTAAAGTGTCCATTTTTTACACTAACTAAAATACACAAATGTTACGGTAATGATTGTCTTGATTGGAAAGTCAAGATTTGTGGGTGCATATGATAACTTTAGAGCTTTAAAATATAAAAGAGATCTTTACTTCGTATCCATCCTGTTTATTCTCTCCTGTATGGAGGACAGTGGCTGCCAAAACAATAAATAAAAATATATATGCATTTATTACAATAAATACATGCATTTCTTTGCAAATGTTATCTTTATTTTATTTATTTATTATTATTTATTATTATTTTGGCAGCCACGGTCCTCCATACTCCTGTGTGAGACGGTATGGGTTAAAAATAACTTTATTCGTATGTTTTACAATAAATACAGCATTATTTGTAGACTGTTACGGTAATGAGAAAAATGAGTCTGGACATTTTTCTTTTCCTAAAAGAAAGTTGTTTACAAATGTACTTAAATTACTTTCATTAATTATAGTCCAATAGGAATGTCTGTTCAAATAATCTTTTTTTTTTCTAAAAAAAATTACGGTAATGAAATTCTGTCATTAAAATGTCAATAAAATATACATTTTAAATATTTCCTAATCAAATTATAAACTGGCTCATTTACATCTTATACAGTTTCATCACATGATGTTGTGAGATGTTGACTTTTTTTTAAAGGGGGGGTATTATGTAAAATCGACTTTTTCAAGCTTTATATCATGTTATTATGTCATTCCCTCATTAAACACATGCCTGGAGTGTCGCCTTGGCTCATTCACATATTTTTGAGTAATCAGTAAAAACTTAGACGGCGGCCATTTTAGGTGTAGCTATGCCTCAGTCCTCCTAGGAACGCCCCCACCTCCTGGAGACGCCTCTGGACCTTTCGTCACCAGCCAAGCCCCCAACCACTGCTCCTCAGCTCAGCAGAGCCCCCTCCCCGCACAGTGTTGTTGTTTAAATGCCACAGTAGTGTGCTGAAGGGGGCGTGTCGGAAAGCTTCTTAAAGAGACAGAGGCCTATTTTAAGACGTTCAGTACAGCCATTTTGAGAGAGCAATGTTATTCAAGGCAGTTATTTTAATTTACTGCATATACAGACCAACAGAAGGTTACGTCATCATTGTAGTGCTATAGACTGGTGCTATGTGATTAAAAAAAGCATAATATCCCCTCTTTAATGTTACCTCTGATATATTCAAAGACATTGCGCACCTGTGTGACCTGTGACTTTTCTTCCTGAAAGGACTGCTCCACCCTCCACACAAATGCCCCTAACCTACTTCAGCCGCTGATTTCACTGGACAGAAACATGTCTGGTAACATTGTAAAATAAAAATAAAAAAGGGCCAGTGTTAGAGCCAAAAGGGTGGTTTGTTGCCTGAGGGCAGCGGTATGCCGTAGAGGGTTTGCAGACTCTGTTCAAAATGTTCAGCACCCAAAGAAAGTTTATCTAAAATGTGACTCAAGCGCGTGTAGAAATGTTAAAAGCCATGGGCGAGCAGGATCCCCGTTATAAGCTGTTGGCTTATCCCATAGAATTAAGAAACTGACTATTTGGCTGATGAAATGTGAGCAAAATGCTTTGAGTGTATTATGTCGGCCAAGTATTAATGAGTATAATTATTATAGAAAAATAAACCGCGGTAAATTGAATTTCCCAAGTGTGATTAATCCGATAAAAAAAAAGAAAAAGATTGACAGCACTAAATGAGGCGGCGCTTGATGGATTTGAATCCCATAGTAAACTACATCACTGCATATAGCGTACATACTATATTTCAAGTACAAAACGGTAGCCATTCAAAAATAGAAGAAAAAAAAAAGACTACTGCACTTAATAATACTTACTGTGTAACATTTCACCCAACAAATCCCAGCACTGATGTCATTATTTTTGTAAAACCTCTAAAACATGTAGCGCATCTTCTTTATCGTCGTCTCTCATCAGACCTGACTTGTAATTTTGCTGGGACCAGGACATTACAGCTATTTCAGTTGGAGGGCAGGTGCCGATATAACTCTGTGGGAGAGAAAGTGTTTGAAAGAAAGTGTTTTCCCTGATCATCATTTGACAGTGACTGGATTCACAAACCTGCCATATTATTCCTTTGACTGAAAGTCCTGTCTACTGGCCAACATCACGTACATCTTCGTCTTTGAACGTCGTCACCACTTTCTGACGCCTTCATGAGGAAAGAATGAGTTCATATGAGCTGGAAGAGGCGACTTTGAACTTTGTGACAGTTTTAATGTGAAATGTGTGAAATTAGCAATAAACTAAGACTAGAAATCTGCATTTTGACAGTTACCGCGGTGGAGTTTTCAGCTGTTCCGCCTCAACTTTAAACTCTTTAGAACGTTGTGATGTCATGTGAACCTATTGCTGGGTTTCAGGTCACATCACAGCATTCCAAAGGCCAATACTATTATATGGAGGAAAAAATATTTTGTTTTTGAGGACATTTGTTGGTCTTGTACAGAGAAATCATGGACCCAGTGACTGATATTAATGATCGACTTGTGAAAGTGTAATGTTGTTCATGGGAAAAACTGGCTCCTGCCCCCCCCCCCCCCCCCCCCCCCCCCCCCCCGCTGAGTCCGGTGACATCATTACATTCTAGAACCTGCAACCCAGCAATACATAGATACAGACGGCATCTCTGGAATCGCCCATATGTGGTCATGTTTGAAAACAGTTTAGGGGGGAAACTTTATCTAATTATTCAAAAACGACTTTAACAAATGCTGAATTATGAATATCGTTTTCTACTAAATAATGAGACAAAGACATGGGGAGGGGCAAAGTGGTTCAACAGCCCATAATTACATAAATATCGGAGAAGGTGTGAGTCCTTTGCTCCGGTCCAGACTTAGGAAAAAACCTCAGAAGAATGAGTTCATTCGAAGAAGTCTTTATTTAATTATTAGCATGCAATACAAGTTACAACTAAACAGGTATATATCGGGAGGTCTGTTTAGTAGAAGTCTAAAAGAAGTCTAGAAGTCTGATTACTCATTTCGGTCCTTGCACTTATATACTGTTAGTCCTGCCTCCAGAGGTGGGAGACTCGAGTCAAATGACTTGACTCTCGAGTCGCAATTTTCGGTACTTGAGACTTACTCGACCAAAGCTCCAAAAAGACTTGACTTGACTTGAGGCCAATGACTCTCCATGACTTGCTGTGACTTTATAGTTATTATTTATTTGAGTGAAACTGTTGAAAGATCAGGAATCATTGCGTAAAAGCGGCACAACTATGTGTACATATGGTAATTAGCCGCATGCTTTTTAGGCTTGGCGTTTGATCAATACAGCGCGAAAATGCAGGAGGAGGAAATGCGTGTTTCTTTGGATGCATTAAAAGTTTTCTATAGTGAGTGAAGAGGTGAAGATTCATAGACATTTATTAAGGACAGGAACATGTTCGAAACAATTGACTGAGGCTACGGTGCGTATACAGGCGGCCTCCAGAACGACGATGCTTTAGAGCTGGATTAATGGCAGAAATCTTGGGGGCTTTTCGGTGTTTTAAAGCGTTCTCACGAAAGTTACAGCATTTAGAGGCTGTTTTCCGCGGCCACTCAGAGCCCAGTGACAGCGGGACTGAAGGCTGTGCGTAATCTACTTTAACCAGGGGCGAATCCGAGCATACAGGGCCTGGGGCATTACAGGTGAACCCCTGACAAAACTGCCAGAAACAAAATAAAAATAAAATATATATATAATGTTATATTTATTTTTTAAACTGCAGGAAAAAGCAGCTCATGTATAAAAGACTCTGTTTCAATTTTTTTTTTAAATAGGCCCCCCGGTCCCCCTTCCTTAAAATGGTGTCCCAGTAATTTTGGACATAGACTGGAGCATTTAAAATATATATTTTTACATTTTGCGGTGATTAAATATTAATTACACTTTAAATCCAAATTCATTAGATTTTAAAAAAAGTCGCTAAATCTTGAGAAAGCTTTATATTTTAAAGTAGATTAAACACATTTTGAAAAGAAGGATTAGGCTTAACGCTGACGTTTGCGACTTGAGGTGACTTGCCGGCTAAAGAAAGACTTGACTTGACAAAAGCTATGACTCGACTCGACCCCATGACCAATCGACTTGGACTTGCATTTAGTGACTTACTCCCACCTCTGCCTGCCTCTAATATTAGACACTCAAATGGACCTTGACTAACCTAATACGTGTCAGTTCCAACGAAGCAAGTTTATGATGTACTTTGATCAGAAAAACAAGTTCACCTGTGCAATTAGGACATTTACATAAACGTTGCACAAGCACTTTAATAACAATGACACAAGCAGAAATCATAAAGCAAAGTTCAAGTGGTTCTTCTCCGAACGAGTTTTTCATACGTTTTTTGAGCAAGCAGATACAAGTATATTCTTGACAAATGCTAACATGATGCTTCCTGTTAGCAGCGTGCTAATGCTAACGCTAGCTAGCGCTAGCTACAACTGCCGTTTTTTTCGCTTCTACTGAACAATCTGCTGTGAAAAAATATCCATATGAACCCGATTTAGACTTGACTTTATATACATGTGATAAATAAGTTTATATTCCACCAGAAAATGGCAAAAAGAGTAGAAAATTGTGTTTCCCAAACGATTCTGTTTTTCAGCGAAGCCACGCCCCCTTCTATGACACAATGCCGTCTGAATCTATTGGAGTATTAACCTTATTCTGCCCACTTTTGTCTCTTTTTGCTTTGGATCGGCACTTCCTTTGTATTGACACTTCCAGTAGAGAGTACATATGCTATGTGGCAGTATCGCCTGCTGGCAGGCTCTGCCACGTACATTGTTTTTATTATTGGCTACGTGTTATCGCGTCGCCCTATAAATAGTGCGTTGCGTAGGTTATGCGCCCTCTGACCTCCCACTTCCGCCCCTGGTCTCTGGGCCATCCGGTTCGAGCTCTCAGTCATGTCTGCGCAGCTGGTACCTGATGCGCGGGTTACATCGTTAGGCCTTCCGATGCTTGTGTGGGAGCTGCTGTCTTGTCTTGTCTTGTCTTGTGCTGTCTCGTCATTACCATGGAGCAACGAACGGAGACGACAACATCGTGTATCTGTGTACTGAAATACTGGACATTTTGTGATGGAAATATCTGGAACTTAAAGAAACGCAAACTAAATGAAATGTGCCAACTTGAAAAAGAAACGTAAATCTAAACTGATGCCTTTTTTTGTTTGTACTAGAAAGTAAAATAAAGAAAACGTCTTGTAATATGAATCTTGCCGGCGTGTCGTCTCTATCATAACGAACCTGTGTGCCTTGTACCTTGTCAGCAAAAGTTAAATCTCCAGGTGAGATTCCTGGGGTGGCGTTGTGGCATTTAAAGCTAAAATCCAATCGAAGTTAACCCTCGCCTTGCCACACTATCTATATGAACATTTCAAACAATGCTTTGTAATTTGGTCTGTGTTAAAAAAGCAACTCGGAAGTGTAACAGGTTTTCTTTTGATGCAAATCAAAATATGATGCTGCTAATTGTATGATTGATAATGTAATTGCAATAGGATAAAGTTATTATTATAGTTCTGACATGTAATGTATTTATGTAAATGCTTTATGTAATCTTGTAAATGTTTTATTGATTTTGGGGGTGGGCGCTTATAAGCTCTTACTTCAGCCCACTTCTTTTGCGCAGAATGTTTACTGCTCAAATAAACTAATAAACTAAACTAAACTAAACTAAACTAAGTCATCCCTGCACCGTTTCTCTGCGTGGCCTAATGCTGCGTTTACACATAAGCACGATGCGTTACGAATGCCACAAATGCACATTCGTGACCAAGGATCACGAATGTGAGTGGACTTTGATGATTCGGGGTCGAGGTTTCACGCGCCGCCACTAACTGTTGCGACCTGTTACTACGCGTTACGATTAATGGCACGAATTATTACGCACGGTCACGAATATGCGTCCCGCGCTGCTGCGTGGTGTTGCGCGCTGCTGCGTGGTGTTGCGCGCTGCCACGCGCTGTTACGGGTCACTAGGAATATTCGCGTTCTGTCCAAAATCTGTCAAGAATTGGGCGAAAGTGGAGTGATCTTCTTCCACCGGGTTGGAGGCGGAGCAGAGGCCGTGCTCTCCCCTGAGTCATTGGGCTCGTCTGGCTCCAACTCCCGAACATCAGGTACGACCGCAGGAGGAAGAAAGGTCGGAGGAACACTTTCAGCACCCCGCGGAGCGGCAGCGCCAGGTGCTGTCCGTGGCTTGGAGCGCGGATTGGCCGACTTTGTGACACTTTTCCTTGGCGTAGCTACTGCAGGTACGAACATTTACTTTGGGCGTAGCGTGGTTTTCTGTCCATTTTGAGCGTGAAAACAGTGATTCTGCTCCACGAATGCTCTCACGCTGAATTACGAAGCGCCACTACTCCTCACGAAAGGACACGCTCCGTTGCGAACTCCACGAACAGAGGGTGATTCGTGACATTCGTGGAAGATTTTTTGACAGACAAAAACTTTCTCCACGAACGTCACGAATGTCACGAACTGATGCGTTCTGTTAAGAATCCCATTGAGATGCGTTAAGTCACGTCACGAACGTCACGAATGACAGAAAAATGACATTCGTAACGCATCGTGCTTATGTGTAAACGCAGCATAAAATGGCTTTGTTTTTGTGTAGTAACTGATTTTATGTTGACTTCTTCAGTTCTATGTTAATTATAGGAACGAAGGCGTGGGCACAATTCATGGCGGTGCCCACATGGATAGTATTTGTCCGGCAGTTCGAGACACTTATAGAGGATAAGTTCAATCAGATTCGTAGCATTTATCGGGCCACGGTGAAATCCTAGTCTAGTCCTAGTCCCTGCCTGCTTTGGTTTTGTTTCCGACTCCTGCTGAAATCCTGCTGCAGATGTAGCGCAGTGATTAAGCCTCTCTGCACTGTGCCTGCCTGGTTTATGGGCCGCTGGTGGAAAAGGGGCTTTACGGCTTTCTCTTTCTCTCTCCTTTTGTTGTGCCAAAGGAAACACAAGATAAATTCACACCTCGACCTCCCCCCAGCAAATAAATAGGACTTTATTAGTCTTCTCCGAGGCGCGGCGGATATTGTTGCAGGAAGTTCTTTAATATTGCATGCGTTTGTGTGCATCTAATACAACAGTTAATCCAATGAATTCGGATGTCCTCTAAGCAGTGGTTACTTTGTTCTAACCCACAAGCGCATTGCCTATTTTAATGTATTCAGGACGTCTTTTATTTGGTGTGGCGGAAAATAGTCGGCTTTGTCAGTCCAGCTATAAAATGAAACTCCTACTAACGGTTTATAAGTAGCAACGATTGACAATACGTGTGAGAAAGAGACGTGGTGGGCACAGGGCAACAAAATATAGGCTATTGCAATACAGTAAATGCATCTTTGTGATGTTATTGAGCTCCTGTACATTCTTTAACCAACAAACCCAGCTACAGTAAATTAGATTTTGGACTATCAAACATCACCAAAAAAGAAGACTGTGCCGATTGAGCAGAGGTGAGCAAAGTGTGGCCGTTGGACCGGATCCGGCCCTCCAAGCAATTCCATCCGGCCCTTCACTGTCTTTCCAAAATGTATATACATTTTTGGGGGCATTTTCCTTGCTGAAATACGTGCAGTGTATCAGGCACCATGACCATCCCCTGCCAGAGCGGGCTTGGATATCATATTTCTCATTTCTTTCATTCAAAGGTGACAACACACCTGCAATAAGTCTATGCAGTTTGACTGAAAAGGAGCAGAGAGAAGAGCAATCTTATATTTGCCCCTTTGTTAACTTTAAAATCACTTTACATTAATTCTGCTTTTCTACAATGGAAGAAAGGTGAGCAGAAATGAGGTCAAATAATCATTGGCGGGCTCTCTCGATTAAGGTTACACATGTGGCCCCTTGTAAGAATTAATTGCCCAACTCTGAGTTTGAGGCAATCGCGTCAGAAAACTTTGCTGGACCTGCCGATCATAATGATGATAATAACCATACCTCACCGCAAACATGAAATAGATCAGAGCAGTCTCCCTCTCTTTAGATAGACCCTAAACAGAAATATCATTCGCGTCGGGTTCATGATCGATGGTTTTAAATGCGGCACTCAAATGTACAGATCCTGTTTCATATGAATGAGGCTGAGATGGATTGGGGTCTGGCTTTGCGCTGCGGTCTATACCTCCTGCTGATGTAAAGAAATACTAAACGCTAGCTGAAATATTTCATGAAATGTCAAACGTGCTTCGGGGGGAAAAACAAGAACACAGCCATTATTTGACGCATTCGTGGGCGCGCAGATAAACACTGCGTTTATTTTGAGATGAAGAATAAAAAGATATTACGCGACCACTGCATATAGAGGGCTTGATATGCTCAATAATAGAAAAGTGTAGGCCAGAGGCGGAGCAGATCCACCACGGTGAAGCCAATTCGCCGTGATAGTGCGCCCTCTGCTGGTACGAGTGGATCCATGATGGTATTATTTGTTAATATATTTTATGTTTTACAATTATATTAGGGTTAGGATAGGGTCACTAGGATTAGAATTAGGGTCAGGTTAGGGTAATTTGAGAACAGAAATAACTAGCGATCTATCTTTATAAATCAACAGAAGCATCTAGTTACTTTCCAAATTTGCTCATAAGAAATGTTGTATATATTTTTTTAATTAAAAAAATAATTAAAAACTCAGTTACTGACCTCTCATGTTCGTTCAACAACAAATAATAACCACAAACAAATATTTATATTTATTTGGGTTATAGGTTACATTATTCGAAGGTAAAGCTACACAAAACACATTCTCAAATTCACCCCTCTGTGACAGGTGCCAGACAGCTCACTGTACATTAGCACATCAATTTTGGCTTTGTCCATTACTCCAAGGTTTCTGGTGTTCTACCTTCAGGTGGTATTCTAATGTACTGAATGTAAATATTGATCCCGATCCTCAAACTGCTTTGCTTGGACATTCCAGCACTGTGGAAAACTTGGGTCATAATTCAACTACAATAATCTCCTATGGTATGGTTATCGCAAAAAGGTGTATTCTGAAATGATGGAAATCAGATTCTCCGCCACAGTTTGAAGTCTGACTCAGAGAATTGATTGTGATATTACACATCAAAAAGCTGAAGTAGCAGTAAGAGGTCTTAGGAAATTCTCTGAAATTTCAGGCTGTATGGGGACCAATATTGAGATATCTGAAACTGTAGTTGATCCCTTAATATTGATCACTTATATGGACAATGGAAGCTTATGTGGACATTTTCATATTTTGACATTATTCTGTAAACCCCTTTGTGAGTCTTTAAGTTTTATTTTGCGTTTCATTGTTTTATTATAATTTTTTTGCTTTTATGTTTTGTTTTGTTTTTCTCAATATTTACAAAAAAATACTTTCAGAAGTATTATTTGTTGTTTTCAAGGCGTTTTGATATACATATATATGAACGCTGATTAAGTTATATTTGACTTTTATTGTGATGTTGCAATTTGCCTTGTTAAAATTAAAATAAATATTGAAAAAAAATAAAATTAAGAAAATGTGTTTGGTTCAGGTGGGGGTTAAGAGGTGAAATTGCCTCACGGTGGATCAGAAGCTTTCCCCTACTCTATAGACTTGGGAAGACTTTTTATTTTTTATTTTGTTAAACAGGAAATTGCATATTCTCAATACTGCCAGTATCTGAAATTTGATTGGGGCTTCCTCTCGCTTATATAACCAAGATGTTTCCAGCTGCACTATCATCCGATTTCTCTAGCCCTCTGTCTAAAACTACTCTACGGGACACATGAATACTGGAAGATTTATGTGACTCCGAGGCCAAATTTGCCAATCTCTTGGATCATTCCTAATATCAAGTATCATGTGATCACCGACGGCCCAAACATGGTTCAGTGGGGCAGGTACCGAACATCCTGAACTTGGTTGTAGTTCTCTAGAATGGAAATTAAAAGTAGGTTTTTGAACACAGTGAGTGCCGCTAAAGCCTGTTTGGCGTGGGGCTCGCTGCCGCCTTTACTTTGTAGTTTGTGCCGCTGTGATGATAGAGAAATAGACTGTGATATTTTCAGTGTGTATCCCGTGTTGGGGGTGCACATGAACAACAAACTTACCTGGATCGAGAACACCATGTCTGTGGTCAAGCGTGCCCAGCAGAGCCTATTCTTCCTCCGTAGCATGAGGAGGGCACATCTCGTCTCCCCATCCTCGACACCTTTTACAGAAGCGTCATGGCCCCCTGCATCTCGGTTTGGTGAGACAGATTGGGAGAGCTTTCAGAGAGTGGGGAGGACAGCAGAGAGAAATCGGAGAGAAACATTGCCTGACCAGGGCACCATCGAGGGCAGTACGCACCAACTGCATGGACTCTTCTCACTGCTTCCCTCAGGAAGATACTGCAGTGTGATGAGAAGAACTGCAAGGTTCTGAAATAGCTTAATTCCACAGGCCATAAGACTGTTGGACTCTACCTATGTAAAAGCTGAAGCTATGGTTCATTTGGTTTATCTGTTTATGCTTTTTAAATGATTATTTATATATATCTATGCTATTGGAACCTTTTCATTTGTACTGTAGTACTGCTATAGACCTGTTTTAATTGTAATCCTAATTTGCCGCTGATCAGTCTGGACCTGGTTTAGTCCTGCATTTATCTTGGTCCAGATCAGGGCATATTTCTGATTAGGGCCCGGCATTAGTCCGCTTTTCCAATTAGACCCGTTTCTAAAACCACTACATCCTGCCAACAGAGAAGTATCTCTAAAAGTGTGAATTCCCTGTTAGTTATCGCTGGCTCCTTTTGGCAGGCTGACTGACAGCAGGTTGATTGGGGGAGCGGTGGATTTCCGCGTCTGGAGCTAGATTCTGGGGGGGATTGGACCAATTACTGCTCAAGGGCACGAAGACAAGGGCACGCGGCCTCGACACGGAGATGGTTTTACCCTCAACTCTCACGTGGAGGAGAGCAGGAGGGGATTTCGACAACACTTGGAGGGTACAGCACGAGTGTAATTGCTCCAAGGGTCAGTTTGAAATGAAGGATGGTTTTATGGCCATTTCAGTTCAATATGCTATATTGTCAATTCTACAACATTTAAAGTGCATACTGAGAATAAAAAAAAAAACACAGGTTCAGTTCCCCAGTAACTGTAGTGTTTGGGGGTTTTCACAGCCTAAACTGAGGCTTTGTCCACACACGTAGCGGGGTATTTATAAATCCACCCTCTGTCTAAATGGAAAATGGTCTCGACATATATAGTGCTTCTCCACCTATATTAGGCCCAAGGCGCTTTGCAGCAAGGAACCAGTCCCCCATTCACACTCTCATTCTGACACCGCTGTACGGAGACACTGGATGATAAAATTATCTCGGTAACAGCATCGTGAGTGGTAGCTTTTTACATTGCAAATTATTTGGAATACAAGTTGTTGCCCATAAATAAAACGTGTCACACGCTTGGATAGTACAAAAGGTGAGCCTCTCAGCGACTACTTAATGAGCAATAATAATCAGACTGGCTTCAAATCAATATATAAATGAGTCAGCCTCATGAGCAGAAGATGTGGCCTTCATTATGGAGCCATTACATCTCATCACTATAGCACAAGATCAGGAAACGCTGATTGTCGACCATTTTAACAAAGCGATTAGTGAAAATCGCTTTGGCCCGATAAAAACAGTACATCCACAGACATACAACACAATCAACATGTGCAATAATAAATACATTAAAAACAATATGGTGGCCTGTGATCGACCAGGTCCACACAGTCATTTGTTCAGCAGGCGGATGGAGATAGGGAGGAAAGTGGAGACCGCCCTCTGAACCTGAACCTGCGCCCTGATGGCAACAGGGCGTAGTGAGAGTGCAGAGTGTGTGAGGGGTCTGTGGAGATCTAGGTTCCTTTCTTCAGAACTCTGGAGTTATAGATGCTACTAAGTGATTCCTGCTCCTTTTATTGCTGACTTTGATCATTTTATTGAGCATGTTGCGGTAATAACTCCAACCACGGCAGCAGCGAGGACCGTGACATTCGTCTCACCGTTTCCTCCGGGAGGACATCTTCATCTCAAAGTTCTCCAGCAGCTGCAGTGCGTCCTGGTCTGACCCCAAACCGCTGTTGGCGTCTTCGAGGAACATGTTTTGGACGTAGGATGGTTATTCGGCGTAAAATAGCCGACTGTAAAGTGCTCCTTTGCCTGCGCTCTTCAAAGCGAAGCTGTACTTCAAACAAGCGAGCAAAAAGCGCCTGAACAATCGTTAAAACCACCATGTGGTTTCTGGTGTAAGTTATTTATGTCCACACTCAAACACACATCCGGAGTATTCCTAAATCTTCCCTTTGGCCGGAGGTTTCAGAAACCTGAAACTTACCACAAGGCAAGTTTATTTGTAGTGCACAATTCATACACGAGGCAATTCAAAGTGCTTCACATTTGCAGAAAATTACAAGAAAACAGATCAAATCAATCAATAAAACAACATAAAAAATAATCAATTACAGTAAAAGGCAAGAGTGCAGATACAATACTTTCAGTTTACATATGCTCGGGTAAACAGAGCCTGGATTGGAACATTGTCAGAGTTGAGGCCTGTCTCACATCCACAGGAAAATGGTTTAGTGTTGTGACATACCCTGTTACACGTCGACAAGGCCTGAACCGTTCCACGCCGGGATGGCTTTCCTCCACAAAGATTTGGTGGTGGTTTGTCGTACCGGGAGCTGTCCCTCACATTACGCACATTGTAGTCCCCCTAAAATATCAGACGTCACCTTGGCCTCAAACTTTCTACATGCGCGGTGACGGCCGGTCGTGCGAGTTTGGCCGCGAGCCGCCGATCCCTCCTGTCCGTGAGCTGCAGACACAATTTATGAGGAGGAATAAACAAATCCGTGTCATGTCCACCGCCCGCCTTTCTGCAGCTGTGGAACTTTTTCACAAATGACCTGTGTTGTAGAAATGTCAAACCCTTGACCAAAACAACGGTGACACTTCCTGAAGTCGCCCTGTTTGTAATCCTCGAACGAAAGTATTAAATGACAGCAAATGCACCAGACGCAGAATTCGATGTGATAATAAAGGATAGGTAAACACTTGACGGCAAACTTTGCTAACGGATTCGCGTGGACCTGAGCGTGTTCCGTGGAGGGAGTCACAGGCGGCCGAGGAGCAGACACTTGTAAATGATGTCTTTCATCTCAGACTTCAGACGCTGTCACCTCATGCATTATACTGTGCCCGCAGACGCAGCAGAACAAAGAGCTGCATATGGATCCACTGCACATGCTCAGACTGTATAATACAGTACCCCACACACACACACACACACACACACACACTCACACACACACATGGACACACGGCTTTAAAGATCCTATAACGGCCGACTTCTCCCATATCAATTATTTGGTAGAAATAGTTATAGTTAGATGCCTGAAGTGACAGGGTGTGCCAGCGCGGTAAAGCTGAGCCGAGGGCCTTAAATAGGACCTTAAAGGTGCACAAATCCCACGGGACTTAATGGCGCTGGATGAATGATCGAGGAGGTGGAGGATAAACAAACCTAGTTGAATCACATCAATGTGCACATCAGACAGATTTTTTTCATCTTGGAAATTTTCATGGACACCCAGATTTTTTGACAGGGAAGATTGTAAACACTTGTACCGAATTTCACGCTTGTTTCACAAACTGAAGGATTTTTTTACTTATCTGCTGCACTACAGTATAGTAGGAATAGTATAATATCTTTGAAAGCTCAAGAAGTCAGTACAGCATAGTATGGGCCCCTTACTGGAGTACAGCAGGCCCATCGTGTCGCCTTCTAACTTGACTTTCAAATGTGAGGTGGCACCAGTGCCGCCAATATGCCCAGTGTGTGAGAAATGAAACGGAGAGAGCACTGCCTCAAACCTCCATGTGGCGCCTCCAGAAATCCATTTATTCCTGCCCCGCTTCGATGAGCACACGCTCCCTCCACAGCAGACTGGAGCTGAGCCGCTGAGGCATAAATGAAGCCAGAAGGAAATGTAGTCCTGGTTTAGTGCTGGTTTAAACCTGGTTAACTCCTGTTTTGCCTCTTGTTGTTTTGACTTGTGTTTTTTTTTTTCCATCAGCAAAGTGGAGCCTCGCATGGTCTCAGCTCTACTCGGCTCAGCGCCAGTTACTTTATACAACAGCAAGTGAGGCCCTTGTGCCATAACCCCTGGTGTCTGGAGTTTCGCAGATACATGAATTGAATTAGCAACAGCATATTAATATTCCCAAAAAAGAAGTATAGGGGTTAGACAACTTATACCCCCTCTTGTATTGTCAAAACTGTAGCTGTTGCATTCATCTCATCAGTAGGCTCCTGCCCTTAATGAAATACACGTCATGATTATTCTATATCAGCATAATGGGCTAATGTTATTTTTTTTTTTTTGCATTTATGTTTGAATTGCTCAAATGAGTTTCTAACCTTAAACTCCTCATTTGTTTATGTTATTTGTTTCCACGAAGATTATATCTTTCATCTTAACATACACACCTAACCGGACAAATCGTGCTACTGCTTCTATTTGCTCTCTTGAAAATGCTTGCAATCAGACACTCACATTCACTTCAGGAGAAGCCACTGCTGCTGCGCACCTCTGAAAAAAACCTCTGCCCTTTTGCTCTGCTAAGCACTAAAATGTGAATGAAAATTGTTTCCTGATTCTTTGCTTGTGCTTTGGTGACACTGAAATAGTTTTACTACCTTTCTCTGAGACTTGACACTTAACGCAAACCTCGCCTCTTTCCTCCCCCCTGCCTCTCCCAGATATTATTTCAATATGTGTGGGTTTGGAGTCTGTCCTCATGTCATGATGAAATCCCCTTTAAAACATGTTTGTAATCCAGTGCGTTCTTTATTGCGTCCGTATTTAATAAGTTTATTGAAGCGTAAATTCCTCTGATCCGAATGCCTGGGCTCGAGAAAGGCATTTCAAACCACAGCTGCTGCGTTGTCATAAAGCTTTCCCTCCTCTTTTCAGGCGCCGTTTCCGTCTCACTGGTGTCTTTATGATGTATTAGAGGTGGTTATGTTGCTCCAAATTCAGATGATCTGTCCTTTTTTTTTTCCTGAATGTGTGTTTTGGACTCCACAGCCTCCTCACTCCTCTAAACAGCTAACTAATTTACCGCACATGGGCGCGCCTTTCACATTGACAATATACAGTATTCACCTGCACCTGCTGTGGGATCCGGGTTAGGTGTGTAGGCACCTTTAGATAATGAGGGCAGATTGCCACCGTTTTTACACACTGAGATATGTTCTTACCTTAGCTTTGACGAGTTCATCTGTACCTGTCTGGTCTCCACGTGTGCCTTCCGTAACGTAAACACAGCACAGACGGCGTTAGCATTTAGCCGTTAGCATTTAGCCTCTCTCTTCTCCTCTATAGCTCCAAACTAGGTGAAGATAGAAGCTGCCAAACTCTTCCACGTTTTCCCTATTTAAATATGTTTACGTGAAGTGTTACAGTATAAAGTATAATTACACAAAATTAAACAATGTGGATTTTCTAAGCGGATAAAAAGGGGGAACTATATTGTAAGGCGTAATAATACCAGGAGTAATTCGGCATCCGCGCAGTGATATCTTCACTTTACTGTGCGGATCAAATGTACTGTCAATGTACATCGAATTCGGATTGGCTGATAATTCACGCTGTCTTTCAATCATGTGTTAAATTAAATATACAATTAAGACATTTTACACTTTTTTTTCTTCATTTTGGCCAGGGCCAGCAGAGAAGGCCCTGCTGGCCCTGACGGCACACCACTGGGTATAGTTAGAGATCCATAGGACATGACAGGAGCAAAGAGGGAGACTAGTTAGCCTCCAAACAACTGTAGTTTTTAGGCAAGAGCTGCTTCCAAAATGGCTACGAACGCAATCGGAGCTTGACGCTGACATTTGTGATAAGCGCCTGACTTCAGTAAGCACAAGCGTCCTACTACGGGCTTTGGGCGTGTTTTTGAAGCCCGAGAGGCGAACACAGCATACTTAGCCTTTCACCTTAGCAAAACTGCATTTGTGGTTTCTGTGTTCCACATTGTTTTACTGGATGCTTTTGTACGTCTTTGCCGTGATTTTTTTTTACTTCAAAGAGCTATGAACTAAAGACATTAAGACATTTCTTCTGAAACACTGAAGAGGAGCACAGCGGAGGTGACACAAGAGGAGCTACACGAAACAAACAAAAAAGGGACACACGAGGGGAAGAAGGTGAAAGACTGTGGAACGGAGGGAGCTGCGCAGGAGGAAAAGGAAGCTGACCAGTGCAGGACACCACGCTCTGAAACAGGGACAAACCCAGGAGGCGCTGCACCATTTCAGAGGATCAGAGGAGACTGAAGGATGCTACAGTTTCCCCGACCTCCAAAAACATGCTGGTGCGTTTGGCCCACAGTGGCAGCACAGCTCAGTCGCAGCTGCTCAGGACTAACACCTGAAGACTATTTCGTTGTCTGGTTGTACAATGACAAATAAAGCATTTACTTACTTACAAAATGTGGTGTAAGGGTTGACAACAGCTGAAAACATCTGAATTGTTCATAATTTGTGGTGTTTGATGGTTAATGCTAACGGATAGGGCTGGGTACCGTTATTTTTTTCCTCAATACCACTACTTTAACGATACCTGCTTTTCGGTACTAGTGCCTGTACTTTTTTCGATACCTATGTTATATTAATTGAATTAAAATAATGTGTATAAAAATGTGATCGATGTGTATCGTTCAGGAGAAAATCCTAAAACGGCACAACAGAAAGAGCACAGGCCGCAGCAGCGTCACCTGTAACTTCATTCTTGGAGCAGAATTCCCATTTAAGCAGCGATAAAAAGAGCGAAAGGACTTTATCACCTCCTGAGCGTCAGGGACAGACTAGTTCCACATCAGGACACCGTTTTCTCGTTTTCACCGTTTGCAGCTATTTGGTGCAGCATGGAGTTTAGTAAACAGCACGCAACTTCAGGCTCTGCGGGTGTTTTGCTAAAAGGTAAATAGCCGATGTGTTTGTTGTCCCTGCTTTTCTCTTTGTCTAAGAACTCTAGTTTCTTATTCAGTCCTGGTTTAGTCCTGTTTTTTTTTAACCAGTTTAGTTGTTCAATCCTGGCTCAGACTAAGCTAACACTTAGTCATTATGGCAGAGCCGCAGTTATAGCTTTGCTCCTAAAATCCTTTAAGAAAACGTCTGCATTTGCGCTGAAGTTGCTCATGAGTTCAGGTTGCTTTCTTAGACTCACTGCGGATCATTTATTGACGTCTGAAGAGTAAAAGTACCGAAAATTAGCACCGGAAAAAACGTTTTTCGATACCGCCCCCTTCTGGAGCTTTTTGGTCGGTACCGTTTAATGGTACCCAGCCCTACTAACGGACTCTGAAAAGTTTCCCAGAGTAGCCGACTTACTAACTGACCACATACATTAGGGTCGAACGTTGCTTCTCTTTTTGATTTTTATGGGTTCAACGGCCCATGAATACACAAATAGCATCGTGTTTAGCATTCTATGTTATTGTCAGTTTCATCCTACATATGCTAACGTTTTTTTGTTGTTGCTTCAACTGAATAATTTGCTGTGAAAAAACATCTATACATCTGGCTGTCTATAAACATATTTATCACATACAAAATTTGGACCCAATTTTGTATGTGATAAATATGTTTACGACTAAAACAAAATTGAAAAATTGTGATTCCCATGACAAGCTTTCTTCCCCCTCGGCTAGGCCACGCCCTCTAGTATGACCGGTTAAATGCTGGAAATCGTAAGCAGGCAGCCGAAGACGAAACAGCCTCTGAAATTACTCAAACTTGCAGGAAAGAAGTGAAATACTACTCCAGGTATGTGACGAGGGTTAAAAGCTAATAAAAAAAGAAATCCATTTAGTCCTTGGATGCTCCGATGGACACACCAAGGCTCGGTGGCAGACTGAATGAAGCGGATATTTTAAATCTAAATCTGTCGGGACGCGCGGGAAATGGCAAGGCGTTTAAGTGCGGGTGGCAGGAGGGCAGTATATGTCTTTTGGGGGAATTAAACTGTGATAAAACAAGACATTTGCACATTACGGGGACAGCCAGGCGTGCGCGCCGCGGCTGAAGCAAATCTTACAGTAATTCGGTCCCTATCGCAGTCTCGGCCTGTGTGTTTTCCACTGACGGCCTAAGCGGAAATTGAAATTGCTTGTCGCCAAAGTCCTATTTCGGACCGATATCTGTGTCAGTGAATAATCCATGACTGATTGTAATGAGAAAGTGGGAGCGAAGTCAAAAGAACGAGCTCATAGAGGGAGCTTTCCTCAGATCCATTGGTTTGCGAGACTAACTTGCATGCTTAATGAAATATTCATAAGAGTGGGCATTGTAAACAAGTTGATCACTGCACAATTATTGTAGCAAAGGCTCAAACTGTTGTCACCTGGCCTGGGAATTGAAAATATTTTTTTTTTCTCATCCAAAGAATGGACGAAGCTCTGAAGAGGTTCTTCTAGTTTTGAACCTGGAGTCATATTCTCCTTGGGGGAAGAACGCCTGGATGACAGAGCTACATACCGTACTTTCCGGACAATAAGTCACACTTTTTCTATAGTTTGGCTGAGTTTTCGACTCAGGTGCAGTGGTTTCGCTAGGGATAATTTCTCCCCTTCATTTTGACGGACAGAGTTGTAAAAAATCCATCATCAGCTAATCTCTCATTATAAGCATTTTTTTTAAAGAAATGTATATACCCTATATATAGGCTGCATATAATTTACATTAAGAAAAATGTGAGATTGCAGAATAAACTGAGCTAAAATAAACATGATCTGAACAGAGTCATGGAACACACATTTTGCGAACTTCACAAAGAGGCACTTGCAAGGCCGATTGCACATGTGATAAACCAATCCATTATTGTGTAAATGACGGGGAATTTTCGGTTAATGCAGAAAGAAGGTTTGGAGTTTATGAGTGATCGAGCAACTTGGGAGGGACTGGCGAAAAGCGGAGGTTACTCTTACTGCAAGAAAACAAAAAACGGCTAATTGCGGGCTAAAAGCGAGATGGCCACAGCTATAGAAGAATGAGTTCGCAAATGGGTGCTTGAACAACGTGCTGCCGGGAGAGGCTTGTCAACACTGCAGTTACGCTTCCGTGCCCAGTTGCCAAGGTGATGAATATAAATGACTTTGCGGGAGGACCTTCTTGACATATTCCAGAGTGACTTATAGTCCGGAAAATAGGGTAAACACAAAATTTGGTTTGTCAAAACAGTGTGGCTGTTTCTAACATTCAACAGATTTTAGTAACGAAGGGCCAAAATGAAAATGTGCCTGTGGGCCGCGGGCCAAACACAGCGATTTCAAGCGTGAAACACATATATTTGTTACTTTTTCTATTTACATTTTATTCTATCATTCTAACATGCTACATTAAAACAAGCCAGAACAACATCAACAACTGCAACCACAAAATTATAGTAGTGATGTGATAGTTAATGTGTCGGTTGCAGCTGGCTCACTGGCCTGTGACCGTCATGGTGTGAGTCCGTCAGTGACCTCTAAATGGGACTTGTTGAGGGTCATGACACTAAAATGCACAGGTGTAATTCATATTTTTGTGATAAATAAAAGAGAATTTCATTATCATCAATGCTCAAATAGAAAGAGGCCTCTAAAGGTTTTATTTATATTCCAGCATTCATTTCAACTCATTTTCAAAAACCACAGAAGCAGCAGCAAATTAATACAATATAAATAACAATAATAAACTAGAACCACTCAGAACTAGGTCTAAGCCAGGGCATAAACTGGCAATATCAGGGCTAAAGTAGCACTAAACCACATCTAAACCAGACCAAAGGCCTAATACAGAATACGACAGTTTTATTTGACGACTAACAGAGCCAAGACCAGTGCTTCTCAAACATGAGACTCTGCTCAGTCCTCACAGCTGAGCAGACATAGGGCTGACCAAACACTTGTGGAGCTGCTGTTCATTTGTCCAGACCTGGCGCTTTACGATAAAACTAAATGACTTAAGCGCTCTTATGAGATGGCACGCTCATGTTTGCATTCTCATTTATTCAGCTTCAGCCTCTCTTTTACCCGTTAACTCCTACCATCGCAAAGAAAGTTCTCTCTGCTGTACTTGGTCCTCACACGCAAGTTGGGATTCACCAACTTGAGAACACACGTGCGAAGGATTTTCCCTACTTAAGAACATGTCGTGACTCTGGCGCTGTTTCCTGACACTGCCTTCATAAGAACGGATTTTAAGAAGTTTCTTAAGAAGATGTTCATGAATGAGGCCCAAAAATGCCGGCGAAAGAGCTGGTGAAAATCTTGACTGGGGCTCCTCCCGCTGGCAGCTTCAAAAATAACTTTCAGGTTTGATGTGGCATTATTGAGCAGCTCAAGTAGTGCGCGATAAACATACATGTCCAATGTAAAATGTTTTGCATGTTGCCAGCGGCGGTCCAGTAACTCGATGTCCACCACGTAATCTTGAATTACGTTTTCATTTGTGCCAGACACCGCTGATCCCTCATGGGGAAATAACAGGAACGGGTAAGACCAGCCTCGCACTCAAAGTCCGGCCATGTGTCACTTCTAGGAAATTAGCCCATAAGGATCTTTAGTTGAAGATTTAGTAGTTATGTAATCAACTTCTATGCCGTATTTGTACATTCGTTTTCAGCGGAGCAGCAACTGCAGCTTTAAGCACGAAAAGGGAGTTATTCTATAGCTCATCAACACAACATCCCACAAGAGTCACGCATCCACAGGCAAAAAAAAAAACTTCACACACACACACACACACATATATATATATCCATCCATCCATCAATTTTCTCCCACTTGTCCGTTGCCGGGTCGTGGGGGCAGCTGTTGGAACTGCCCACATCACGTAGCACCAGCCCCTATGGCTCCTCCTGCAGGTGGTGGGTCCACAGAAGGACGGCCTCATGGTTCCAAACGGGCCTGTTGGTCTCTCATAGGGGCTTTATATATATATATATATATATATATATATATATATATATATATATATATATATTATTGCATTAAATAGTCATTAACCATAAAAGACAGGGAAATCAACTGCGACAATGTGCCCCAATGTGCAGTTATAGGTTGTCACAATGAGTGTTCATCTCACTGGACTTTTGCAAGAGCAAGCGGGAACACTACCATCCTATCAACATCGAGGGAACACCAGGGGGGAAATGGACAGGTTTAAAATCTGGGGGTGCACATATCCCAGGACCTTAGCTGGACAACACACACTAAATCTTTAGTAAAACAAAAACAGAAAGAGTCGCCAACGCCTGTATCATCTCAGACGACTGAGAGACTTTAGGCTCTCACCCCAGGCGCTAAAACATGTTTAGAGCTGCACCACTGCATCACAGTGTGGATGGGGGCTGCACCGAGCAGGATAGCTCTGGAGAAAGCGGTCCGCTCGGCAGAGAGGATTCCTAAATTGGACGATGCCGACGCACAGAAGATTCAAGACTTACTCAAACATGCGCGAAGGGCTCCAAACACAACTCCACAGATATGTTATTGATAACTTTGGAACATGCCAAGAGACAAAAAGTAACAGCAAGAAAACGATTTTTAATAACACCACCTTATTAATAATTGACAAGTCCATGCATCTACCAAGACCAATATCTACGTGGCAGAGGGGCGCAGACGGCTTCATTATTAAACCGAGCCGTCTCACCCTGTCACCGCGCGGTCCAGAGGAATGGCCAAAACAACAACACAGTAATAACGTTGACATTTACAAGAGGCGTCTGGCATCATATCCAATTTCGACCCTCCACACCCTTAATTCCCTTTTAATTGCTTTTCTGACGCCGGCTCCGGGAATAGGGCTGTCTTTCTTCATTTAGGGAAAGTGGACCGACGAAGGGGAGGACTTTGCGTTGCGCCTGGCGTTACGGTAACGTGTGTGTGTTTGTGTGTCGTCGAATGAAAACGAAACGGGGGGGGGGGGGGGCAGACAAGGGCAGAACTACGCGTAATTGGTAGCATTTTCAAATAAATCGTTTTAAACCGAGCCTTGATGAAACACTTATAGAGACTCTTCATTGTAATAAAAGTTGCTTAAAAGATGATGGAGATGATTAATTGGTCCCCACTGTGCTGCTGAATAATAATTATGTCCAGGTTTTTCTTTTTATCCCAAGCACCCACCAAAGTTTAGATGAGGTAACAAAGACAAGAAGATATAGGGTCATTAAAAACGCTATTCATAATTTTGACAGCACGAAAATGAATCGCTAGTAGGGGGAGTGTACAGAGGGAAGAGAGCAAGAAGAACCAAGGACATAATGCATGAAATACTGTAGACAACTTTTGAAACCGCATTATACTTTCACTCTGTTGATGACAGGGATTTCCTATGATTTTAATCCGCTTTGTGGTTGCAAAACACCCATGTTTTATCATGTGAGGATTTTGTGTAAGGAGGTCTCCACACACACTAATACCTTTGTAAATGTTTTGTTGTTGTTGGAGGCTTTTGTTTTCTGTCAACTGGATAAAGAATCTGGCACATGCATGATATGTTTAGTCTGTGAATTTGACTTTAAAGCAGAACTAAGTAACTTTTGCCCCTAGAGGCTGTGAAATAGCTGCAGTACATCCAGAACGCTGCTGCTCGAGTCCTGACAAGAACCTGGAAATACGACCACATTAGTTCAGTGCCCCAGTCTCTGCACTGGCTTCGTGTTGCTCAGAGAGTAGAACTTAAAACAGCTCTGCTTGTGTACAAATCTTCTCCAGTACATCTCTGACATGTTAGTAAAAGTGCTTTATTTGTCATTGTAGAAGCATACAACGAAATATCAGGTGTTAGTCCTCAGCCGCTGCGACTGAGCCGCCTGGTCAAGTTGACCCACAGTGCTGCCACTGTGGGTCAACCTGACCAGGAGGTCGGGGAAACCGTAGCATGCGGAGGAAACCTGGCTGTCTTCAGTCTCCTCTGGTCCTCTAAGACGGTGCAGTGCCTCCCGGGTGTGTCCCTGTTTCAGAGTGTGGTGTCCTGCACTGCTCCACCTCCTCCTTCCTCTTCCTCCTGCGCAGCTCCCTCCGCCCCACAACAGTCTTTCACCATCTTCTGGGAAGAGTTTAGCAGTTAATCCGTTTTATTCTCCAATGAACTTCCATTAGCCAGAACAATAGTAGGGACAGAAGGCATCTGTGGCTTCGCTGGGATACCTCATAGTTTGTCCCGTTTTTATTTCCTGTAGCTCCTCTTGTGATGCCTCCACTGTGCTGCAGGTGTGGGGGCTCTTGGTGCCTCTTCAGTATTTCAGAAAAAGAAATCTGTACAAAATCTGGAACAGTCTTCATGAGGATGTGAGACAGGCCTCAACACTGCTAATGTTCAAATCCAGGCTGAAAACAGTTCCGTTTACCCGTGCATATAACAATGTCAGTATTTTAGCTGCACTCTTGCTTTTTACTTAATGTTTATGTTGATGTTTTATAGATTGATTTTATCTGATTTCTTGTAATTTTATAGCTTGGCTAATGCCAGACTGCTGTGTGCGCTCAAATCATTTCGAACTTCACAGCAGCACCATGGCCGAAATGTTTGCGATTTGGGGACCAATCACAGAACGAGGAGGGACGGCAAGACAATGACGCACTATTCGACATACGGAAGCTTGTCGGGGTTTTTTTTCTATCCGTAAACAACGTTTATTTACGGATCCAACATGACAGCAGCAGACGCGACACTATCTTTTGATCAAGCTTTAGACCGTGTTACATAGTTTAGCTCGAAAGTTTACAGCGGGTACTTCGTACGTCATCTGATACGATGATACGATTGGCTATGGTACGTGCAGACGCACGATAGACATTTGTAGCGCCCAATAAACGGCTATGGACGATCGTAAACCACACCTTTCCTGTGAGAAAATGAATTGGTGCTCCCCAGACTAAATATCACTTGTGATTTTAGTCTGGCGTTAGCAAGGCTAGTAATTTTATGCAACTGTGAAGCACTTTGAATTGTGAATTGTGTGTGAATTCTGCACTACAAATAAACTTGCCTTGCCTAAAAGTGAAAACTTTCTTGACTGACTTTTTGTGGATTAAATGCAACAAACAATTACCTGTAGTACAAATGACAGTGGTTCATCAGGATTGTTAACCACGCGGGTGGACAGAGTTTGACACCTGATTATGCTCACCGTTTTCTCTTTTAATTTGTATTTGCGATATTGAGAGTATACATTTTAAGTTGAAAATTCTCTTTTCGTGGAAAAGGTGTTATTTCAATGTAAGGAAGCTTCACACAGCCACCACCAGAGACTGCAAGTTACATCTTCCTCCAGTCTTGTTGACTTTATATCTAAGCCTATACAACATGTGCCTCACTAGCTGCAAACCTCAGTGCACGTCATTTCCTGGGGCCAACTGACGCCATCTCGGCACCTGTCAATCACATAACAACTATTTGTCCTGAAGTTCACGTACAAATGTACGCCGCCAACGACTTGATTTCGCATGATATATGTCCATGCGACATCAAGTCAGAAAGCAGCAGCTGAGCTCCAGGGAGCGATGGAAAAAAATCGCAGATTGGATGGTGAAATCATGCTTGACACAAAATTTTAGCAAAACTGTCAGCATGTTTTTCTCAATAAGGAATAAGTCTCACTCCGCACCGGACATTATTGTAAAAGGAACAAGAATTCTCGAAGCAGAGTCTGTCAAGTATTTAGGCGTAGTGTTGGACAGGACACTGTCGTTTAAGAAGCATGTTTCAAAACTGATAAAAACTGTCAAATTTAATTAAGCACAGTTCAGATGTATTCGCCCTCAAATGAGCACAGATGCAGCCAAGCTTTATATGTAGGCGATGATATTTTCACATCTTACATATTGCATTACAACTTGGTCTCTATCAACCATGATTTGGCCCCACAGCCCCTGAGAATGTTTGTGAAATCTTGTGCAGGGCAGGACGTAGAACAACGCGAGCCTCCTCCAGAGGAGACTGTTCTGTGAACTTTAGATCCTCCACCTTTGGACAGAAGCTTCTCTGTGAAGCTGCAGGATGTGGAACTCGTTGCCATTAACTGTTCGAGAGAGTAGCACTGTGCAACAGTTTAAACTTAACCTGAAGAAGTGGTTGAAAGACAGTCAGATTTGTGATCATTAGCAAAAAACTGGTTAATCGGAGTATTGTCAAGAATGTAAGAAGGTTTTTCTTTTTTTTTTTTTTTAAACTGTAGATCTTTGTAATTGCAAGTGTAAATACTGTAAATATTGCATTTGAATGTTTGTTGAAGTGATACTTTTGCTGGTATCTGTATTTTATATTGTGAATGGACTTAAGAATGCTCATTGGCCACTGCTGTCACTTTGCCTCTGCCCAGGGACTACAGATGAAAATTACCTTGTAGCCATCTCTGGTCTGTGCAACACATTTATTGTGCAATGTCCTTGTCAAATAAATAAATAAATACATAAATAACACAGATTGAGTGAAGTGTTTTTCCCAAGAAAAGTAAAAGGTATAGGTTTTGTTAGTTTTTCATATGACCGTCTGTGTACCAGGGTATGAGGTTAACATGTTACAAATATTGGGTTTACGGCAGTCCAAACCTACAGTATAGGAGTATAATCACCCAACTGTGAGAGTGCTTTATTAATTAATACCTTTTCTTGGCGGCCCAAACGTTCCACAGCTCACTGGGCCGCTTGTGCTTTCTCTTCGGTGTTGATAAAGTCTCTTCTGTACTTGTTTCGTTTCTTCAATATAATGTTCTTTGCATTCTTCTTCTTTGCATCGAATAGAATAAACCACATTGCTTTGTTTGTGGCTCGGAGTTTTGTCTTTTGGATGAACTAATTTTTGTCTCAGTGTGTTCACCGGTTTGTGGTTCACTGGAATCTTGTGCTGCCTAAAGATTCTCTGAAGTTTCTCTGAGACCCCGGCTACATACGGCACCGCAACTCCCTTTCTTCTGGGCTCTGTAGTCTGTCTGTTGTGTTCTTTTGACCTTCACATTTTAATTTCTCTGACGATACTATCCAATGGTTCAAGTCATATGGTTGATGGTCGCCTTACCTCAGCTATCCAGTAGGCATCCCACAGTGATCAGTCCTTGGGCCCTTATTATTTTCATTATACATAAATAACCTCCCAGACGTATTGCCGTCCTGATCTTAATGTTCAAATGTATGCAGATCATTGTTGTATGCGGTCATTTTTACTCATGGTCCAAAAACTGACAATATTTCATCCAAGCTTAAAATTTGTATTGGTTTATTTGGTCAGGACAGTGCATGTTAATGAACATACATGGGTCTCATGCATGTGAACAAGCCACACCGGATTGTAGCCTTGGGCTAATTTGCATCCGTCGTCCTCCATGCACACTCTCAAACACACCCTCATTCATCCCTGGCCTATTGTACACCTATTGTTTAGTGGTAGGGGAAACCGGAGTACCCGGGAGGAAACTTACGTAGACACGGGGAGAACATGCAAACTCCACACAGAAAAGCCCCGTCCTTGTGGGAATTGAACCCCGGACCTTCTAGCTGTGAAGCAGAAGCGCTAACCGCGGCACGGTAGTAAATGTCTTAACAAAGGGTGAGCTCTGGCTCAAAGATAACTGTCTAGTCCTCAATGCTAAAAAAAAAACAATTTGTATGACATTCACCAAAAGACCAACAAAGCAGAATAATCTTTCAGTCTTTATAGATGGAGAGATACTTAAACTGGTCTCTCAGTTTAAGTATCTCTAATTTCACCTTCAAGAAACATATTAAAAAGGTTATAAACACTATACAATTTTACCTCCATAACTTCAAACAAATCAGGCCTTTAGTCTCCACCATTACTAAATTGTATCTTCATTTGCTGGCACCACTGCACTAAAACCTGCAGAACAGCTGTGCAAAAAAGCCATCAAGGCTTTTACCAAAAAACCCTAATCATCTCACTATTGTGAAATATCATCTTTTGAGTTTAGAAAATTTCAGAACCTTTAAACACGCTTGTCCCGTCTACAAATCCTGCCGTGGCCTGGCCCCTCCCTCTTTGGAGGAATTCCATCCATCCATCCATTTTCTTCCACTTTATCCGGGGCCGGGTCGCGGGGGCAGCAGTCTCAGCAGAGATGCCCAGACTTCCCGATCCACGCACACCTCCTCCAGCTGTTCTGGGGGGACCCCGAGGCGACACCAGGCCAGCTCGGAGACATAGTCCGACCAGCGTGTCCTGGGCCTTCCACGAGGCCTCTTCCCAATAGGACAGGCCTGGAGCACCTCCCGAGGGAGGCGACCAGGAGGCATCCGGAACAGATGCCCTAGCCACCTCAGCTGTTTGGAGGAATTCATTAAAAGAAAAGACAGTTATCTTAGAACCAGATCAGCCACTAGGGGTGACTGTGAGGTCCCATTGAGACGAACCGCCCCTGGACAAAACACCATATCTGTGAATTTTCATTTTCTGTCATGAAAAAGTCTAAATGACGAGAATTACCATCATTAGCATTTTTATGACGGTAATTCTCGGCAGTGGCAGGCATAGAGGGCATAAACTAATACAGCTTACACATTTTACTGCACTCCACCACTAAATAAAGGATAACTGAATGAGTGTTGCGTGTTTTCAAAGAGCAGCAGCCGTTGGGAGCACCCCCAGAAGGCCCGCGGTCCGTCACATGTGAGTGAGTGACAGCACGGGCCCCGAGCTCGGTGCAGGTTTGGCTCCGGCAGCTTCACTTTCATCCCAGCGTGTGCGTGCCGCTTAATCAAAGCCCGGCATTTCCATAATTCATGGATGCCCATCTGTTTGCCACATACTCCGGTGCCCAGCGCAGGGTAAACAAATTCAGCAGCGCGGCCAAGGGGCTATTTAATGACAGAAACGAAGAGAGGGAGGAGAGGAAAGTGAGAGTGGGGCCAATCCATCTTCACAACCAACTATAACTCATCCTAAACGTAATTGTCTAATCTTTTCCAGGGCGCAACATTAGCATCATAATGTCCAAATTAAGGTTAAAGAATTGTAGGTGTGAGACTATAACTCATAGCTTTCAAACACGGCAAAAAAATAAATGTGGTGCACCCAAAAAACTAATTTGGTATTATTGAGTAATAGATTGCAACTTTATTTCTGAAGCATTTAGTCTGTGCAGGTAAACTCTAATATTTCGGACAATATTACTTTACATTTCTGGGATTTAGTCTTGTGTAAATGAATGAGTATGAGTGAAATGCGAGTACGACTTGCTTCCCGTCCCCCTTTAGGCGCCCCTTAACTTCCAATTTGACTCCAATCAATTCCAAAGCTGCTATCAACGGTTCTGATAGTGCACTCCTGCTTTTTGAATCTGTTCAAAAGCAGTACCGTCTGGAACTTTGCTAACAGCCAATGAAATCTCAAAAGGTTTTAAAGCGATCCAATCACAAGTAAAATATTATCTTAAATGTACGTAGAGAAGATGAAATATCTACGAAGTAATATCTTTCTTCGTTCCAAACATACATTGATTGAAAAAGCAGTAGCGCATTCGTGTGATTTCTCCTACATTCCTATGGAACAGAGTTGATAATGACTCTTTGTATCCTTCCGTTTTTGTGGCATAAAACGACATAGATGGTTTATATTTGTCTCCGCTCTTCTGACTGACGCCATCATAAAACCACTAAGGGCGTTTTCACACAGGCTCTAGTTAGATCGACCTAAAGGGGATCTTGACCAGAGAGCTGCACTTGTGGGTCAGTGTGAATCCAACCACAGCCCTTTAAGCCGGTCTAAACAGCCGATCCGAGTCCGAGAACCAAAACAGGTGGTCTTAGAGCGGCCTGTACCGCACTCTGAGGCGGAGAGTGTGTGGTGTGAAAGCAGCCGACCTCAGGCAGGACTACTCTCGCTTTGACGCCACTTGTTTGCGCAAAGAAAGAATGAATGAACGCGCTGCATGAGGACGTTTGGATTACTGCTCTGATGAGGCAAAATGGATCAACTTTATATCATCCAGGTATGTCTCTCTTCTGCCCGTCTTTCCCTTCCTGCTGCACCCCATATGCAGAGTCGTCGCGGGGAATGAACAGATCAGTCGAAAAAGTAAGGTTTTGGGGTGTTTTAATAGCCCTCTAGCACTAAAGCTTTCCTCTGCACGAGCCGATTAAGGTAATTTCCCCTCGCTTCGTGTATCAGCCTTATTGTATGTAACCATGAGGGAGACGAGTGACCATAGCGTAACATCAGGGAAGTCTGCACGTGTGTACATGTCAGCGCATTGACAGGTCGATGCTCGTTGTCATGGGAATAAGTTCAGCAAACAGCTGATCGTTGTTACGTGGCTGATGGTGCAATGTCTGGTACGGACTGAACTAACTTTGAAGTAAATGTAGTTGATACATGGGCAGTTTCAGGTCGACCCATTAGGCCCTCTAATATGTGTGAAAGGGCCCCATGGTCTTTGTTTGCAAAATACGCCTCATGCCGTTTGTGCCATATTTTTCTCTGATTGTTAATATACTTACCCATTGAGAATTCAAATAAATCCCTCCTAATCCCAGTCTACACGTCTTTGTAAAGAGTAGGAAAAGTGTGTATTCTGGCTGGCCAGGCTGCAGAGAACATATCCTGGTCCACAAACACCACATCGCCGGTCAAGAACGGACATCGGTGTCTCTACATTCCACAGCGTCCAGGCCCCCATGGACGATCGGGAACATCCTGACCAGCTGCATTGCTGGGTGCCAGAGTTTCAATATGATCCAGGAAGTACAGACTGGAGTCTGTTCTGTAAAAGTAACTGTCTCGGATGTTAATGCTGCGCTGTGAGTGATTGAATCAGCCGCAAGGAGGGACACGGACAACAGGTGTGCGTGTGGGAGACGAGGGGTGACAATCTGCAGTGACAAAACGAATCTGACCTGAATTGCATTGATTTTATACATGCCATTATCTGTATCCAGTTTATAACCAATTTGTACCTCCATTCGTTTGTTTGCTGAGCTTATAATGATCCCGGTCTGCTGTTTCTGCTGTGTTTACAATATAGATCTTTGGTGGCCACAGAAACTGACTCTACTTCAAGAAAATACATAGATTTCCCCAGCTTTAGGATTAATGCTTGCTACAAAGCCGAATACTGGTAGGTTACACCCCACCATTCCAACAGCCCCCCCACTTCAACATTGAGGTCTAATTGCCAACATTTTCTTCCCCCCTTTGTCAGAGTGGTGACACTTATCTTTTGTGCAACGTCCCGCCATTCCGACACACGTTAGTTTGTTAGTTTACGAACCGTAACCTTACCTTAGCCATGTGACCAACGACTTCTTGTAAAACAGGATCTTTTAGTGTTTCTGTTTTGATTTCTTGAAGTGTCATAGCTTTTGGAGTGGAATGGTATGAAAAGAAGTTCACATACTCCTCTGCAACCTTGCTTGCACGAGTGCTTTCACTTGTATGTGACAGCAGTGGATGGCGAGACATAAAGTCAGCTGGGTTGTCCGCACCTATCCTGTATTCCACTCTAAAATTGTATGGCTGAAGTCTTAGGCCCTATCTTTCAATCCTGGCAGGGGGATTTGACCTCTAGTTGTTCCAAATTATCTCAAGTGCTTTGTGATCAGTCACTAGAACGAAAGGATGTCCATAGATGTACAGATGAAAGTGCTCACAGCTCCATACAATGGCGAGCACTTCCTTTTCCGTTTGAGTATCTCCTTTCCACATCACTCAGTGATCTGCTTGCATATGCAATGATGTGATTTACCCCTTTTTCATCTTGTTGACAGAGGATTGCACCTAATCCCACTGGACTAGCATCCACAATCAGCTCAGTTTGTCTGCCTTGGTAGAAGTAAGACATGGTTGTCTCACTTGTGAGATTGTCCTTGAGCGCCTGTAATGCAGCTTGTTGCTCTTGTCCACCACGGCATGTCTTGTCTTGTGAGCCTACGCAGTGGCTCAGAGATAGATGAGAAATCCTTGATGCATCTTGAGCAGTAGTTTGCCATGCCCAAGAGGCTCTTGATGTCAGCTGGTGTTTTTGGGTCAGGAGATGTTGAATGGCTGAGACCTTTTTGGATCCGCCGAAACACCACCTGCAGAGAAAATGACGCCAAAAAACTCCAGTTTTGTTTTATTGAATTCACACTTCTTACGATTCAGAGTGAGTCCTGTCTCCTTGAGTCTTTTGAACAGAGCACTGAGGTTGTTGTCATGTTCAGTTTGGTTTGAGCCATAGACAATAATGTCATCGATGAGATTTTTCACTCCTTTTAATGATTGGAGAGTTTGATAAATCGAGTTCCTCCTCCACTTTTTGACGTAGGTGGAAGGGAACACGTCTGTGAGGTGGACAGGTTAGTTAGATATTGGTGTTTATGTGCAGTTTTACCTGAAAGTCTTTGAATTTGCCGATCCCTTTAAACAGCTCCGGATTGCTTTCAACCAGCTAAATCTGCTACTGAGCGCTGCATTTGGCCAGACACTGCTGTGACAATGTGGATTAATCCCAAGTCATCTTCATGGGGATATTTGCCTCCACGGTTTATGCAACAGTTGTTAAATTGCTTTTTGGGTGTCCAGTTGCTTCGAGGTGGGCTTTTGTGTCCAGTTTTATGATAGATCTTGTTCACCATGGCAACACTACCCGTTTCCATGCCTGTAGCTTGCATTTCAGACATTTCACATGCACGTCCGTGATTCAATATGTAATCCTGAGTTAAATCAGGCTTTCTCAATGCTTTTCTGCGCAGCCTTGATGATTGTGCAGCTTTGTATTATTTGCGTTTTTATTTCTGCACTTGTATCTGCAAACTCACAGTTCTTGGCTAAAATCCTTAGTCTGGTGTGATAGCTGTCCAAGTTTTCTCCAGGCTCCTGCACTGCCTTCCTAAACAGGTAGACTTGATACTGCACGTTTTTCTTGGGCGTAAAAGTATGCCGAGAGTTTCTGTTTGGTATCTGCGTATTTGTTGCCCTCTGCTGACATGGTGTTATAAATGTCATGCACTTTCTCTCCGGCAATATGCAGTAGTAATGCTTTTAATCTTGCGTCTCGTGTGATATTCATCGCTGTGGTGTAGTTCTCAAACCTTTGGAACCATTTTGTCCATCGAGGTCTGACAGAGCCAGGTTCGCTCTCTGTGTCGAAAGCTGGGAGTGGAGAAGCGTGTGTAGCCATGCTTGCGTTTTTCAAATCAGCTAGCTCACTTTTTCACTGCTTTCTCCGTTTTCTCCGCAAAAAAATCCGTATGCGCGTCGTCTTCGTCTTTACACTCGTCGCCGATGTAATGTCTGTGCAGTATATCTGCAGAACGACAGCTTGTTCGTCAAACGTATGTTTTTTATTCTCAGCCTTATTGCGGTAATTTTTCTGGCAGCGCGCATAGTCAACAACAACTCATACTCACATGTCTGGTTCCCTAGTGAACACGATGGGTAAAAGTACTTTTTCACAATTTTTCCCTGTGGTCAACATACCTCCTTGTTTACTCTTAAAACAGCGGTTTCCTTCAGGGTCATCATGGACTCTCTGCAGTAAAAAAAAATTAAAAATCAGCTGAACCTCACAAAAACACGTCAAAGATGCACAAAAGCATCCAGCAAAACAATGAGGAGCACAGAAACTACAAATGCAGTTCACAGAAAAAAAAAAAAAAAAGAAAGAAAAAAAAAAAACGCCGCTGTACCAAGAGAGAGGGAAGTTGCTCCTTGTTTACGCGCCGCCATATATGGTAAAACATTTAAAAGACAATTCAAATGGACAATGATAAAGACCTATGAATTGCAATGAATATATTTAAATGTAACGGAAATGTTTTGTAAATTGCGCATCATACTGCTCATTTCTTTTTTTGTTAGGAGAAAGGGGCACCCATTATAGGATTTGACTTCTTTGTGCTCCTTTTAAAGCTATTCAGAAAATAATGTGAGGAAAAAGTCAATGACATGATTGAAATAAATAAACAATGAATGAAAATGACACAAAACGCGCATTTTTTCCTCATATTTATATCAGTAAGAATTTCAAACCGGTATTGCTAAATGTTTTTTCCCCAATTCACCTGCCGTGTCCCGCCTCAAATATGGTACAGTGCTCTACAAGTAACTACAAGATTGTTTGCAAAGACCAAGATGAAACCTCCAAAAGTGACAAATATCCCCCTGCTGCAGCTGAGGACAATTTGTGGATGTGTCTAGGTCCTGTAGATCTTAAGTATGATTCGGCGCGAGGGGAGGTCAGCGATGTAATCAGACCTGGCTGACCCGGCGCTTTGTCCCATTTAAAACCATCACCAGCGGGTTTACTCCAGGGCCACTGCAGACAAATGACTTTACCGACCCCCCCCCCCATCCCAAGAATGGGACAAGTTCAACTCAAACTTATCAAACGTACTCATCCAAAAGTGAGGCAGGCAGTGTCCAAACTTTTGGAGACAGAAAAAGTCACAGTCGAGGAGAGCGATCGCCAACAAAGTGTTGGAAGACGGGCGTGAACAAGGCACTTATGATTTCAAACAATAAAAAATGATAATAAAAATTATCAACTGAAAAACTAGGTCAAAAGCTGATTTAGTTTGCAATCAAACCGAGTGCAGAGAAGACATACTTAATTACAAATATTTTATTATTTAGTTAAAATCCTCATAAATATAATGTGCCATGAAAATGCAGGTTTATTCAGTGTTACTGCCCCAGGCCTTTTTGCATATTAGTTTTTTATGTGCGCCCTAGTAGGATTTGTCTCAGTGGTCTGGCGCCTTCCTCGTGATTGGTGCTGCAGCTTAGGGATTGACCAATCCTGTGTCACCACATTTAATAGCCACACCTATTTAAGGACACACCCGTTCACATGTTTGTGGCAATTGTTTTTGTTTGCACTTGTAAATTTGTAATTAGTCTTTTTGTTCACCGTTTAACACCACTTTGTTTGAAGTCATCTGTTACACTCCTTACGATTTTACGTCTTGGTTTTTTGTTACTTCCCTTAACCTAGCTGAGCCGGGTTGCAACATTCAGCCTTTACCTGGTCTTCATAGAGCGGCGGCGCTAAACATTTGTCCCAGGGGGGCCTTAGGGGGTGCTGAGGTCTTCCTTGGGGGTGCTCACATGTAATTTTTGGGCCATTAAACAAAACAAAACATAATAATGTGTAATTTGCTGCTCCTCCTGACTGCATCTGAGCGAATGGAACAGCAGTGTTTGGGCTACAAAGGCGTCGTAGAAGCCGCAGAAGGGCTGTGTGGTGGAGGAGGACCCTCTGGACCTGCCTTTAACTCCAGCGCGCACTGAGGAGCCTCCGGGAGATGTTTTTATGTCAACCGTGGGAGGACCTGTGGCCAGAGGAGCAGGTCCTCATGAATGTGTGGCTCTGTGCTCTCACATTATAAATTCCCCTCACACTCCGCATTCTATCTCAAACCGATATTACACAGTTAATGTTGAAGTTGAGCTGATTATCAAACGGCTGCCCACGACTTGAGAGAAGGGCAACAAGCTCATGACTTAAGTTAACTTTTTCCGTTTTTGTTTGTAATTTCCTCGTCCAGACCTTGTCTCGCTGCTGGAGGACTCGGTCTGTTCCTGTGCTTTGGGTTCAGTCACGCTCACGTCTCTGTATCAAAAGTGCACGATAATAACCTCTGATTTCTGTTCAAAGCCGATGGGGCAATGTTTCTTGTTGACAAGTACTTGTTGATTTACCCTTTTAATGCGTTACCTGCCAGGGTAGAGTTAGAAATTATGCATATAAATATCTCAAAGTGTATTCACTGAAGAGTTTACAGTCTATGTGATACCTCAATTTAAAGCCAAAACCTTCTAGTTTCTAAAACTATGAGTAAGATCTGTGTGACCCTAATCTTAACCCTAACGCCATGAACGGGGGGGATGGGAAGTAACAGGTTAAACACTGAGCACCTGAAGGTTGGGAAGGAGGCAGAACAAAAGTAAAGAGTGGGTCAAAGTCCAATTTCACATTAAGTAGATAATATTGATGCACTGTTTTGTATATTTAAAGCTGCACTACCTTTACCTCCTGTTTTGAAGCCGTGAAAGTCAATAATAAATTAGCAGAAAGTGTTGATTATTCCCCCAGATCCTCCCGCACATCCGGATTGTTCAGGTGAATTAATTCTATGCACCTTTCATGCACTTGTCTTTGTCGGATGCCTGAGTGAAATAGGGCATATTGGTATAGAAGCATAGAAATGCATAGCACTGATTTAATAAATCATAACGCACTATTTAGATACTAACTGGGCGTGCAGACTTTACACACAAAGTTCTGCATTTACAATATAGGCTTGCAGTGGCAAAAAAAATTTACTCACCATAAAAAGTGCAAATCCGATAACAGGTTGTGTTAGGCTAAATGTTGCCCTACCTTCTCCTCTGCAGTGTCATTGAGGGCGGGTTGAGTGGTATCAGCAGCAGACAGCCTCTCCTCCGGGCTCCCCGAAGGCCCAGTGTCCTCTTTCCCCAAACAATCTCTCCTTTGCTGTGCTCCACCGGGCATCCACACTGTTGGGAACAGGGTGAAGCATGCAGCAAGAACCATACTAGTAAAGAAAAAGAAGATTAATTAGATTTATTTTATTGTTAAAGCCACTGTAAGCAATTATCTTTGCGATGCATCATGGTGGGTCAGGTGAGGGGTGTGGTGGGTCAGGTGAGGGGTGTGGTGGGTCAGGTGAGGGGTGTGGTGGGTCAGGTGAGGGTGTGTTGGGTCAGGTGGGTGAGGCGAGGGGTGTGTTTGATCAGGTGAGGGGTGGGTTGGGTCAGGTGAGGGATGTGGTGGGTCAGGTGAGGGATGTGGTGGGTCAGGTGAGGGGCGTGGTGGGTCAGGTGAGGGGCGTGTTGGGTCAGGTGAGGGGCGTGTTGGGTCAGGTGAGGGGCGTGTTGGGTCAGGTGAGGGGCGTGTTGGGTCAGGTGAGGGGCGTGTTGGGTCAGGTGAGGGGCGTGTTGGGTCAGGTGAGTGGCGTGTTGGATCAGGTGAGGGGTGTGTTGGATCAGGTGAGGGGCGTGTTTGGTCAGGTGAGGGGCGTGTTTGGTCAGGTGAGGGGCGTGTTTGGTCAGGTGAGGGTGTGGTGGGTCAGGTGAGGGGTGTGTTGGGTCAGGTGAGGGGCGTGTTGGGTCAGGTGAGGGGCGTGTTGGGTCAGGTGAGGGGCGTGTTGGGTCAGGTGAGGGGCGTGTTGGGTCAGGTGAGGGGCGTGTTGGGTCAGGTGAGGGGCGTGGTGGGTCAGGTGAGGGGCGTGTTGGGTCAGGTGAGGGGCGTGTTGGGTCAGGTGAGGGGTGTGTTGGGTCAGGTGAGGGGCGTGGTGGGTCAGGTGAGGGGTGTGGTGGCTTAGGCGAGGGTGTGTTGGTTGAGGCGAGGGTGTGTTGGTTGAGGCGAGGCGATGCGAGGGGTGTGTTGGGGTCATAGACTGTATAAATAATAGACAGCTCCTCCTCACTCCTCCCCGTTTACCAAAATGACCACGTTCGTGGGGGAAATCATGGCGGATTTACAGGCTCCTCCTCTCCAGCTCTGACGAAGCATGTTCCTAAAAAGGGATAAGGGCGGGATCTTGACTGTAGACCCGGCCCCTGCTCGGCCCTCGCGGGGCGTGTAATGGGCGTGTATTTCTGTTGTAATCGCGCCCATGGCCAGGCAGCAACGTAAACGGCCTGTCAATCAAAGTCAGGCCCTCATTAATTACGCAAGATTTCTAAAATTCTTATCTACGATAAAAACCCTGGTGCTTCATATTGTTTTTAACCCAGCGTAATCACAGGAGCAATATGTAGCTCTAGCCACTTCTAAACCATTAAGCACCAGGCATTAAAGTTGTTTTTAACGTGTCTAAAGTCCAATGCATTACAATGGGGGGATAGCGGTCATATGGAGGTACTACAGCAAAGGTGGAGCAATGGCGGCCTCCAGTGTCGTAGTCAAAAAGCAGAGCAGTCAGCGGCCATTGGTTGGGGTGCACTCTGCCATGCGGGAGAAAGTTAAAAATTTGAAGTAAATGACATAGGTAGAGGAAAAGTTCCAAAGATTTGGTTGCGTTCACCTGACATCACACCATTCTAAAGACCCTTTAGTTTAAAGTAGTACTAAGTAACTCATGCCCCTAGAGGCCATAAGCGCCACTGCGGGTGTCATAGCATGTTGTGTTTTTTTACTCATTAATTGTCCGTGAGAGTAAATACTACGCTGACAGAAAAGACAAAGGGAGAGAGGGATATTGTACATCCAATTACACAATAGAGATAGTTTTTTTCACTCAAACTTGGCTGTAAATACTGTTTAAGTGGGGCTAGCCCGCAGTTAGCTTCTTCTTCGGGATTCTATTAGTGTGTATTGGTGTTCCGACCCGGTGGCAGGCAAGTTGCAATTGAGAGATACCAGGGGGAGATGAAATGACTTGTATTACCCCCAGAAGGACTACGGAAAGGATTTATTAAAGAGGGGGTATTATGCTTTTTCGATCACATAGCACCAGTCTATAGCACACTACAATGATGACGTAACCTTCTGTTGGTCTGTATATGCAGTAAATTAAAATAACTGCCTTGAATAAAATTGCTCTCTCAAAATGGCTGTACTGAACGTCTTGAAATAGGCCTCTGTCTCTTTAAGAAGCTTTCCGACACGCCCCCTCCAGCACACTACTGTGGCATTGAAACAACAACACTGTGCGGGGAGGGGGCTCTGCTGAGCTGAGGAGCAGTGGTTGGGGGCTTGGCTGGTGACGAAAGGTCCAGAGGCGTCTCCAGGAGGTGGGGGCGTTCCTAGGAGGACTGAGGCATAGCTACACCTAAAATGGCCGCCGTCTAAGTTTTTACTGATTACTCAAAAATATGTGAATGAGCCAAGGCAACACTCCAGGCGTGTGTTTAATGAGGGAATGACAGAATAACATGATGATATAAAAATGTCCCACAATTGTATAGTCGTCTACAGTGGCTCTCAAACTGTACCAGCTCATAAAACATTTGACCTTCCAACTACCACTTCATACAAGATCTGGCTTTCAAGGTACCACCAGGATTTGAGCAACACCGACACCTAACCTTAAGCCTCGTAGGCAAAAGTTGGTCTTTGAGATCAACGTTCTAAACCTTTCTCTTCCACAAACTTGAGTCTTTCATTTATACTCTGAAGAGGTCATTTTCCTAAGTGTAGCACGTGCTAAAGTGGATCAGCAGCAGAAGCATTTACACATTCTTCAATCACGCAGCATTCTCAACATTTACATGTCAGATTTAGCGTGCTAATATTGTAATTCAGGCAATCTCGAATACTAAATAAATTAGGTGCAACATGCTAACAAATAGCTGAATGCTATTTAGTACCTGTCTGAATATACCCTTCCGTGCAGGTGGTACTTTTTATCTTGAAAGTTGTCGCAGCAAAAGTCTGATTAGTATTTAATACCGGATTGTGTTAATAACAAAAACAAAACAAAAACTCACCATTGTTAAACCTTGTCTAGATAGTTATCCACCTCCACGGTTGCTTTCAGTGCCATTGACACTGTAGTGAGTCCATCCATCAGCCTTTGAAGCGTGAAAACCATTATACGAGTCCACTTCCTGGTTGAGTGCCTCTTATTTCCTCCCCGGGAACAATTTCCTGCCAATTAAAGTCTCTAAACCAAACAGTGACCCCTGGTGGTTTGACCATTTCCTCTTTTAATGAATGTCAAGTAACTCCTGGAGACTTCAAAAGCATCGACCACACACAGGATGCTTGTAAGTTGTAACATTGAGGTCTGTTATGTTTACCCATTATTGTGTGTTATTTCATACATTTTGGGGAAAATCACTTACAATCAAAGTAAAAGTAAGGCAAGGGAATTTCATTTTGGATGGCACATGTCATATTAAAAGACAACTCAACACCAAAACACAGATTTAAAATGCTAATTTTTAATATCAACATTTAATACAATACATTATTAAGTGCAAAAATCCAATTGTCATGGAATGTATTACTCATCACATTCCAGTTTACGTCATGGTGACGCGTAAACAAGGAGCAACTTCACTCTCTCTTGGTACAGCAACATTTTATTTTTTGCTTTTGTAGTTCTAACTGCATTTGTGTTCCACATTGTTTTACTGGATACTTTTGTACATCTTTGCTGTGTTTTTGTGCGGCTCAATTGATTTTTTATTGCAGAGAGTCAGTACTAACGTTGAAGGACCCAGTTCTTTAAAAAGTAAACAAACAGCTAGCTTATGAGCTAAAGACATTTGAGACCTACAAATGTCTTCTTCTGGAACACTGAAGAGGCACCAAAAGCCCCCCACACCTGCAGCACAGGGGAGGCAGCACAAGAGGCAGTAGAGGAAACAAAACAGGGACAAATGAGGAGGAAGTGGAAGGTGGAGCTGAGCAGAGCAGGACGCCACACTCTGAAACAGGGAAAAACCCAGGAGGCGCTGCACCGTTTCAGGTCAGGTTAGCTCACAATGGCGGCCTGGCTCAGTCGCCGCGGCTCAGGACTAACCCAACACGTAATTTTGTTGTAGAATTGAACAATGACAAATAAAGCACTTACTTATGTATACGTTTCTCTTAACATAGACATAATGCAGTATTTCTTTACCGGATTCACTCGATATAGGGATTTATCATAAATCTTTCTTTAAAAAAAAAAACAACCTAGAATATGGTTTGGCAATGGCCTGCGTCCCACTGAATATCGTCGTTAAATCCAAGACCCCCCATTTCGATTCAGAGCCGGGTTTTCTTCCGTCACTTAACTGGCTCCTTTGACACCTGTCTTGAACCGTCTATTTTCCTTGGCTTTCAATTCTGGCCTTGCTGACTTCAGAGGAGCGTTTGAGCTATAAGATGATAATGAAGTGCTGCCCGAGGGCCACTAGTGGTTTCTCCATGGTGTTGGTATATCCTCTCGTGCACTGGCTGTTTAGTTTGTCCAGTATAATGATCTTCCAACTCCTCTTCTTAGCAATTATATTTTAGTAAACCATATCGATCTAGTTTAGCTGGACATTTTATCTTTCTTATGTACTTATTTCTTTCCTAAAGTGGTTTTAAGTTCACGGGGGAATATATTTATCCGGACATCTGCAGGCAGAAGTATGCAGAAAGGCCTGACCAGCAGCTTTTTGATTCAAATCACACGTTGCAACACAGATTTGAAGAGAATTTCTACTGCTTTTGGACAAGAGAGAGTCGTTAGTGGTTTATTAATCTCATTGCATTTTAAGTCCTATACTTTCATGTCATTTCATTTATCTATGGATCATGGCGGAAATAAAATACGAGATAAACAGACTCAGTTGGCTCAACGTATTATAACTAGAAAAATGGCATTATTTGCGTATGATCTTGTAAACAAAGAAAACACAAAACACTCATCCGCCATTTTAGATCAAACCAGTAGTTTAGCCGCTATTAGCAAATCGCCCAGTGCACCATAATGCAGCTATCTGAACAGGAGAAGGAAACACTATGTGTAGCGGCCAAATTGCCCTACGCAAACGTCCGCTCTGGCAGCAGTGATTAGGCGTCTCGGACGCGTGTCTTCCTCCACAAAGAACCATAAAAATACTGTGTTCCAAAAGCTTTATTGATTGACCTCACCCAGCCAGCCACAATACACAGATTTCAGGATTCAATAGATACGTAGACACGGTCAAAAGATGTATGCCTCCACACTGCCACACCCGAGTGCCTCCTCCTCCCCCCCTTATATAGGGCAGGTAATTGCACACCTTTACACAGAGCGCCACGCAGTGGCAGGAGGATCAAACGTATACATTCTAAAATGGCTCCAACACACCGGCCCCTTAATTGTTGAAGCCAGATGCGGAAACAATTACAAATACAAAATATGAACATGTCAGAGCCACACCAACCCATTTCATACATTTACATTTTTTAAAAAGGACACATTTACATACCAGCATCAAAATCAACCAATTTTCCAAAACATGCAAGTAATCATACATTTTAATAGTCAATAGCGTAGTTTACATCCTGGTTAGTTTAGCTCAGTAAATGCATTTCCATCTCTTTCTTTTGAAGGTTTTGTATTCCTTAAGTTGGAACAGTTTGTGGATCTGTCCAACAACCAAGAACAAAAAACGGGTCAAAATGTCAACACAGTTTTCAGCGCTCATTGAGCCATCCTTCACAAATGTGGACTCTCCAAGAAATTGAGAGAGCCGCAGAACTGCTGCCATCAAATTGTTCTCTGCATCAAAGAGGTCCTTAGATGGGCCAGTATGAAGTAGCTCCAATAGTGGCCTTTCGACGAGAAGAATATTGCTGCCCTCGATCATCACGGTGTTCTTCTCAGGCTCCTTATCCTTAAGGGAACCAGCAGCAACCACCTCGGCACAGGGCTGGTCGACCAGTGATCCATGTTTCCAGTCCAGTTTGACCATAGTTGTAGCCTTCTGGTCAACAGTCGGAAGTGAAGGTTGCGGTTCAGTGGTGTCACCGGCCCCTGTATCGTCACAAGTAACAACCACTGGAACAAATAGCTCCGGCCCTTCCCAATCCACCTCATCGAAGCCATCACCGGCCCCTGTGTATTCACAGGCCGCCATTTCCGGGACAAAAATATCTGGTCCCTCCCAATCCACTTCAAATTGTTCATACAGAAGGTGTGCATTTTTTACAGTGTTCATTTTTACAGTGCACTCCCTGTCCCGTTCCCAAAACTCGTCCATTTTTTCATGCGCCAGTAGTTAGATACTGTGCGCTACTGCGCTTCCACGATCAAACTCCCGCGAAGTACCGTATTAGGTGGGTGATCTGCTCTTCCTGTAGTCTCCAACGCGTGGCGGCAGGCCGCTCCCTCGTGCTGCACGCAGCAATCAATGAAGCTCCGGCGCCGAGCCCGTCCCGCGCCAGTCGCCACCACCGCTGTTGGTAGAGGACGCGCATGCAGTCCCCTTCCTTCCTCTTCCTCCTCCCGCCAACAGTCCGCCGGGTCGCCGTAGGCCTTACGACGATCACCGCTACGGTAGTTGGTAGGTCCACTCCAGGAAACCGCGCTGTGCCACTCACAGCCGGCGCATGCTCTCCACGCCCGTTGCCTGAGGCGATCTTTTGACAATGTAGCGGCCAAATTGCCCTACGCAAACGTCCGCTCTGGCAGCAGTGATTAGGCGTCTCGGACGCGTGTCTTCCTCCACAAAGAACCATAAAAATACTGTGTTCCAAAAGCTTTATTGATTGACCTCACCCAGCCAGCCACAATACACAGATTTCAGGATTCAATAGATACGTAGACACGGTCAAAAGATGTATGCCTCCACACTGCCACACCCGAGTGCCTCCTCCTCCCCCCCTTATATAGGGCAGGTAATTGCACACCTTTACACAGAGCGCCACGCAGTGGCAGGAGGATCAAACGTATACATTCTAAAATGGCTCCAACACTATGATTTAACTTGTCAAATGGCCATCATCATGAAAACGTATTTATCTGTAATCACTTCGGACCCTCTTTACGCTTGCAGCTTTCACTCCTCGCAGCCTGGATTTTGTCCACAGCTGAATGCAGCCTGGATAAACGCACCAATCATCTTATTTGGATATGCAAGGATAATGGCTAAAGGCAAACCGATTACATTTGGACAATTGTTGTGTCACTGTCAGGCATTCTTAACGATTTATCTTTGCAAAGGGATTTCGAAGATGAGATCTATTATGTTAAATGCACCTTTTTGGGGCGACTAAAGGCAATGTATGGTTGAATGTTCATTTTATCTTCACTACAACGCATCTGTTATCATGTTGCCAATTAAATTGTATTGTTGCTAAATCCTATTTATTGTATTCTTGTGCTGCCCCGCTGATGTGTGAATCCGAACCAGCAGTGGTTTGGGCCAATCACGTGGCAGTATTGCCCAGGGTCGGTGGGTATAACATTTTCCAACATCAAGCAGTTTTATTGATACTAGTAATAATAACGGCTTACACTTGTATTGGGCTGGGTACTGTTAAACAATACCAGTTTGGTATAAAAAAAATATTTTTTTGGTACTACCGGTAGAGAAAAGTGTCTGCGTACACTGGTGTATGAATGAGAGTGTGAATGGGCCCCCTATGAGAGACCAACAGGCCCGTTTGGAACCATGAGGCCGTCCTCCCGTGGACCCACCACCTGCAGGAGGAGCCATAGGGGACTGGTGCAGCTCCAACAGCTGCCCCCACGACCCGGCAACGGACAAGTGGGAGAAAATGGATGGACGGTAGAGAAAAAATAAAAGTATTGAAAGCAGGTACAGAAAAAATATATCTTTAGAGAGCAAGTTTTGATGCCTGTTGGTCCAGGGACAGCACTAAAGAAAGTTACTTGGTTGTTTCAGCTCAAATAATTGATACGCATTTAAAATAAAGAGTCTTTTATGGAATAAATGAACAATATTTTTCTGTTTTCTGGTTCTAGATGACAGATATTTTAGTTTAGGTATTGAAAAAAGTGTTGGGCCATTTCACCACGTTCTTTGTGCTGTGGGCCTATCTATGATGATCCACTATACTGGCAGACAGTACAGGCTGCAAAAGGAGGAATTGAAAAAAATAACAGAAATGTTCAGACATCTGTACGTCCAACCTTGTCTTTTTTATTTTAACAATGAATAGATGCTTCAGGTTGGTGGGGAGTCCTTGCCTCAAGTGGAGGAGTTCAAGTATCTCGGGGTCCTGTTCACGAGTGAGGGACGGATGGAGCGTGAGATCGATAGACGGATCGGTGCGGCGTCAGCAGTGATGCGGTCGCTGTATCGGACTGTTGTGGTGAAGAGGGAGCTGAGTCTGAGGCAAAGCTCTCGATTTATCGATCGATCTACGTTCCCACCCTCACCTATGGTCATGAGATTTGGGTAATGACCGAAAGGACAAGATCGCGAATACAAGCGGCCGAAAGGGGTTTCCTTCGCAGGGTGGCTGGGCGCACCCTTCGAGATCAGGTGAGGAGCTCAGTTACCCGGGAGGAGCTCGGACTTGAGTCGCTGCTCCTCCACGTCGAAAGGAGCCAGCTGAGGTGGCTAGGGCATCTGTTCCGGATGCCTCCTGGTCACCTCCCTCTGGAGGTGTTCCAGGCATGTCCTATTGGAAGGAGGCCTCGTGAAAGGCCCAGGACACGCTGGTGGGACTATCTCTCCGAGCTGGCCTGGTGTCGCCTCGGGGTCCCCCCAGAACAGCTGGAGGAGGTGTGCGTGGATCGGGAAGTCTGGGCATCTCTGCTGAGACTGCTGCCCCCGCGACCCGGCCCCGGATAAAGTGGAAGAAAATGGATGGATCGATGGTTAGAAATTCACTTAAAAAAAATAAAAATAAAACGAGCATTCAAAATATTTTTTTTAACCATGAAGCCATTTGAGATAGAGATACGTTTCTGGCTACAGACTGACTGATATTATGGCTTCTATCTGTGAAAAAAATGTGAAGTGCCTCAGTAGTTGACTACCTGGTTAATTGCCGCATAGACTAGAGGGCCATTTTTGACCCATCTTTGTGAAGCTATATCTCAAAGACCCTTTATCTGATCGATATCCTGTTTCTACTGCACCAAGGTCATATCCGAATAAACTAAAACCTAGAATATGAAGTTGATCACTCTTTTCTAGAGCCCCTGACATTTTAGGAAAACAAATCTGAAATTCAAAAATGGCCATTTTTACCAGCCTATAAATCCCAAACTGTGATTGTTCCTGGAACTATGTTTAGTAGACATGGCACATACCGATTTGTAGCCCTGTTCATGATTCCATTGCTGAGCTACAGTTCTTTAAAGGTGCTCACAAACGCAAAAAGCACCTGGGAGCAGAAAAGGCATGGTTGCAACTCCCTGTTTTGTAAATTGTCTAAAACTATTGGGAGTTAGAGCAAATCCCTCCACATGTGTTCATTACACATGTGGAGGAACTCAATAAAAAAAAAAATCATCCAAATCGGAGAGGGTCACCTGGGAGGCTTTGGGTGAAACCACATGGAATGGCCCCAGACCTCTCCACACGTCCCCCGCGTTGCCCTGCTCCAGCTTCTGCTCCAGCTTCTGCGCCAGATTCTGCTCCAGCTTCTGCTCCAGCTTCTGCTCCAGCTTCTGCTCCAGCTTCTGCTCCAGCTTCTGCTCCAGCTTCTGCGCCAGCTTCACCCCATAATCCTTCGTTGCCTTCCTGATCCTCCACTGGAGCTCGAGCTGGACTCTCCACTGCTCCTCTCTGTCCCTTGAGTTGAAAGCCCTTTTCTTCTGGTTCAGGAAGGCTTTAAGCTCAGGGGTCACCCAGGGGTAGTTGTCATTATTAGACGGCCTGCTCTACAAACTGAGCCATTGTCGCCCACTATACTATTTAACAACACGGCGACAATGGAAAACATGAGGTGCTGCTACAGACAAGCATTAACATTTTCTAAAATGTTAATGTGTGGGAAATATTTTAATATTTAATGGTCGTTGTTTTAATTGTTTTTTTTTTACATTTTTTTAAATGTACTGATAAAAAAGTAAATAAAGCATTAATCCTCAAATTAACTCAAGTAAAAATAAAAGTACCTAAAGTTTGTAATTTTTGTCCCTTCTTTCCACCACTGCCGAATGATTACAGATGTGGTAGGTGTTTGATACATGATGCGGGACGAGAAATGTTGATCACATCAGCCGTTGAGGCGCTTGCTGAGGTGGGGGATTTCTCTGTTTTAACTCCAGTGCGACGAAGGAAAAAGATGTGCTCATTAAACATTCACAGCCGCGGTGCAGCGCTTGTTCTGATGCAGTTTGTGTCTCCCAACAACGTTAGAGAATCTCATCTATTAATTCCGGAAAGGAGCGGGACGCAAGACAAGCATTTTGTTGTTGTTGTTGAGTTAGATGCATCGTTTTAAGTAATAAGTACTCTTATTGAGCCAAATCTTTTAACTCTCATCTACATGCATACATTGATATTTTATTCATCTAACACTACAAAGACTACCACTGTAGCTTTGATTCCCATAAGGCATCGCACGTTTTTGAAGACGGATGAATGGAGGGAAGTCTCTGCTTTATGGGCACAGTGATGTGCCATAATGAATAAAGCTTTGCTCAAATAAAGGAGGCGAGGAAACATTTTATTTCAAAATATCCATTACGCAAGAGGCCACAAAGTAGATGCAGTCGGCATCGCGACATACAAGAGGCCGCGGCATTATTTATGTATTTATGGGCAGTTTAATCACTTTGCTTCTCTCCATGTCTTCGTATCTTTATTGGGTAGAAAACTATATATTAATTATAGTAATTATAGAAAGTTTAGATTCTTCTCCTGTTTGTTTTCCCCCTCAACTGCTTCAAACACCATATATGAGTGGGTTGCAGGTTCTAGAATGTGATGATGTCACCGGACCCAGCGGGGGGCAGGAGCCAGTTTTTCCTATTAACAGCATTACACTTTCACAAGTCGTAGCTAAAAAAAAAAAGGATAATAATAAAAAATTATAATTAATATCAGTCACTGGGTCCATGATCTCTCTGTACAAGACCAAAAATGTACTAAAAAACAAAATAATGTTTCCTCCATATAATAGTATTGGCCTTTAGAACGCTGTGATGTCACCTGCACCCCAGCAATATGGTCACGTTTGAAAACAGTTAAGGGGAAAACAATTTGGAGAAAAATCAAAACTTTCTCAAATTTTTCAAAAACTACTTTAACAAATGCAGAATTATTGATATAGTTTTCTACCCAATACAGATACAAAGACATGGAGAGGAGCAAAGTGGTTCAACAGCCCATAGATACTAGCCTGGAAAAATCCAGACTCACCGCTGTACCAGCCGGTGAGTCTGGTCACCGTTGCGTCGAATCCATTTTCCACAGCGGTAGATACGCAAGCAAACAGGAAGCGGAGTAAACCAATCAGCGAAGGGCGCGCGTCTGCTGTTGATGTGGTGTTTTTAGCGGTTTTGCGTTAATATTTGCGCAGGATTATGAATAACGAAACTCACCTACTGTCGATGTGTTTTTTGGTCATTTACCGCCGACTGGAGACACGCTTTCTCTCTTTCGTGCATCGTTCGTAGATTGTTATTGAGGAGACTTCCGCGTCCCGTGAGTGACGTTGCTCGCTAACAACACGTCACGGCAAATAAACGATTCAGATTGGACGTGAACGGATTAATTTTGCGGAAGGCGCGAGCGTTGACTGGGTGACCAGACTGATCCCCCGCTGGATAAAAAAATACAGAGGGGAATCATTCTGGTCTCACCAGGCTACATAGATACATAAATAATTAAGGATGCTAACATGATGCTAGATGTTAGCAGCGCGAAAATGCTACATGCTAACGCTACGACTGCTGTTTTTCCCCCCTGCTGCTACTGAACAATCTGCTGTGAAAAAACATCCAAATGGACCCGATTTAGACTTGACTTTATTTGTATGTGATAAATAAGTTTATAACATTATTTTATGTAGCATGATGCTAACATGAAGCAAATGTTTTAATGTAAACAATAACTCCATTATTTTACCATTGAAAATTTCTGTTAGTTTATTTTAGCGTTCACGTGACATCACAACATTCTAAAGTTTAAAGTTGTTGAAGCAGCTGAAAATTGCATGGCGTAACTATCCTAACTGTCAAAATGCAGATTTGTATTCGCACAGGATTAGAATTACCTAGGGATCTCAGGTAAAAAGCAAATATTACTGACGTCCTCTTTTACGCCTGTGCGAATCTGCTATGTCTGTAATTTAGGTAATTCTGCAAACTCCGAGGTCCTCAGAGTTTGGAAAGTTTAGCTGAGAGATTAGCATTAATAAAGTATTAATAAGGGCAACTTTAATTTAAAACGTCTTTTTACCAGTATATTTATGTCCGCATTTAGGCTATAGTAATATCATGCTATTGAAGCTTTACCCCGAATAAAATTCAGTTTTTTTCTCCATTTCAAAAGTATAAAGGAGGAAAAACGACGAGACGTGAACTTTTCCAAGGCTAGTTGGTACATCAACCAATCACAAGTAATGAGAGTGAAATATATAAACCAATCAGCTTAACCCTGACCCTGCCCTAACTAACATCCTGATTGGATGAGGAATGTACACTGTGGCTGCATCCGAAACCATTAAATTATAGCCTCTAAGTACTAACACTAGCAACTAATCCTTAACCTTTCATGGGGTCAACACCAACAGCTGTTCTTCTTCTTCTTTAAAGTTCAGTGCAGGCCAAACAAAAGCGCATACCGCCACCTACTGTATATTGTCCAACAACGACATAGTGTCCAAATAAAGACATTTAAGGTGAAAAAAAAACAAGCAACATCCAAATGATCCTTCACATTTCCCTTTATTTTATCTCAACAGTAGTTTCATAAAGCCATAAAAACCATGTGAAGGTGCTGTGGTGACGACAACATGTATTTTGTCACTTTTATAAAGTTTGGCTTGTGCAGAATCTTTTTTTTTTCCATTATTTGTATTATTAAACGTGCACCTGTCAATCAACAGTGGTTGCGCATGAATCACCCGAGGGTGGGGGCGAGGGGGGTGGGGAGATTGGCGCAGTGGCTTATGGGATGGCACATAGCTCCAAATCGCCAGTGTTAGCATCAGAGGTCCCTATGCTAAAGTGGCTATGATAGTTAGCATACAGGCCACTTTCCCCAACGCCTTACTCCTTCCTAACCGACAACCCAATTCGGACGCTTCTTGTCATGGCGGACGCTGACGCACATCCCTTTTTGGCGTAAGACCTCTTTAAAATTTACTGGGGGGAGGGGGGCGGGGGGGTTGCTGTTTTATGAGAACAGCAAAATCCCACAGAACTAACGCTGATGTTGTTCGTCGTAGCTCGCTAAAGCAAAGCTCATAAACAAACCCGAGAGTCAGCGATCGCATCATGAATGAATAAAAGGCGTGTTGTCATCACTCAATGTCATTATCTATTCATCATTTCTGGGGGAAAAAGTCAGTAAAAATGAGAGTATTACCGTGAATCAGTGTTAATTTTGACGAGATATTTTAATTTAGTTTTAGTCTTAGTCTTTTGACGAAAATGTAATTCAATTTTAGTCGAGATTTAGTCAAAAAAATACCTTAAATTTTAGTCGAGTTTTAGTCGACTAGATTTAGGACAAATTTAGTCGACTTTGTATTCATAATATTCATTACAATCATATTTAATCGAGGTCCTCTGCTTCATGGAGCTGCTCCCACATGAACAAAGCTCAGAGCTGTTCCTTTGGCAGTGAATGTACATGATATGAGGCTCTTTCAGACTATCAATAGAAGTTTGGATGATTTTAGTCTCTCCTTTGCATTTTTATTTAGTCTCATTTTAGTCGACTAAAATATCTGGACATTTTAGTCATAGTTTTAGTCGCATGAATAATCACTTTGACTAAAATTAAGACTAAATATTTTAGTCGACGAAATTAACACTGCCATGAATGCCCATAAAAATTACTGGCATCCCCAGGTAATTCTAATCCCGAGCAAATAGGGCTTTATTTTATTACTAATTTCTCTGAAATTCCTGGACCAATCCACATGAAACATAAAATGTCACAAAGTTCAAAGTCATCTCTTCCAGCTCATATGAACTATGGTCCAATTACTTCCTCATAAAGGCGTCCAAAAGTGTTGACAATATTTAAAAAACATATGTGTCTGCGTACATTGGTGTATGAATGGGTGAGAGGTTCCTTGCTGTAAAGCGCTTTGAGTGCCTAATGTAGGTGGAAAAGCGCTATATAAGTTGAGACCATTTACCATTTTACCATATGTGTGATGTTGGCCAGTAGAAAGGACTTTCATCCATCAGAATAATGTGACAGGTTTGTGAATCCAATCAATAATCCTCAGGAAAAACATTTGGACTTTTGTTTGTTGGAAATTTCTTTCGAAACACGTTTCTTTTCCGTAGCTCATATGTGATGGAAGAGATTACTTTGAACTTTGTGACACTTTTTGTTTCGTGTGAATTACAGAGAAGACTAGAGGGCTGTGTCCGAATGCCCACCCTCGTCCCTAACCCAATGAATCTATTGTTACAAACTTTATGAAACAGATCGCCAGTTTAGGCACAGATGTTTCATTTGACATTTAAAATTACCATCATCGCAAAAGGATCAGGAGCAGCTGAAGCTCCGGCGTTCGTTACAAAGGCAGAAAGTAGGTCAGCCCATTGTCCGAACGCCGAATGAGTGCCCTACGTCTGCTATAGGTTTGATAAACTCCGGGAATAATGTATTTCTGCGATAAAGACCGACCAAACTCAAGAGAATTGGAGACTAGAAAAGAGACTATGGATAAATATGAGTCAGATATGTTTTATTTCACATGGATTTTACATGAATGTAGAAAACGGTCAGCTAACTTTTCACCGTAACCGTTAATATTCAAGTGGTTTGTTCATGAGAAATACACAACTTGTAATTGAGAGCCGTTTTCATTCAGTCGTGTTGCGTTTAGTTCAAAGACCTGTCGCTGTCGGCCGTTCTGTTCCTCCTCCGACTCTCGCAATGCACTGTGGTCTATATTGACCCGTGCAGTGACCGCCGCTGCACACCACTTTTCAGAATGCATTGTGGGAAATTTTGAGTGCACTACTTTGTTCTCTTTGGACGTTCGGACACCCCTACAACATGGCGCGACCACTATATAATGCACTATAAAGGAGAGAGTGAGGACATTCGGACACAGGCACTAGAAATCTGCATTTTGACGGTTACCATAGTTACGCCATGGAATTTGCAGTTGCCCGCCACCTCAATTTGAAACGATACCGTGGGAGGAAAATGTATGTGAACTCTATGGAATTTCTCACATTTCTGCCTAATTAGTTATAAAACGTGGTCTGATCTTCATCAAAATCACAAGAATGAGTAAACAGTGTCTGCTTAAACTAATACCACCAGAACATTTACATTTTATCGGCCATAACATGTAAACATTCACAGGACAGGGAGGAATAAGTAAGTGCACCGCCTGAATCTCACTGAACTGCAATGGTCCAAGATTCATCCTGATCGTTTGAGCGTCTAATCTGCAACTACAGAACAGTAGTTATTGCTGCAAAAGAAGGATCAGCAGCCATTTAATACAAGGGTTCACTTACTTATTCCAAGCGTTTGTGATTGTCTCAGGTCTTTCTGCAGAATATCTTGATAAACCTGTGAATTAATTTGTCTATTGATGATAGCACGTTGTACAGGCCCTGAGGAAACAAAACAGCCCCACACCGTGATTCTGCTCCAGACTTCACAGTGAGGAGAGGGTTTTCGATGGCGACATGCTGTTCCATTTTTCATATTCAACTTTGGTTTGCGAAAGAGCACTGGGATGCTCCACAGCACTACTGGAAAAATATTGTTTAATTGATAAACCCAGTTTTATTAGAATAGTATTAGTTCAAGCAGACGCCGTTTCTTCATTCTTATGATTTTGATGATCAGACCACATTTTACGACCAATTTAGGCAGGACTGTGAGACATTCCAAAGCGGGTCTTTAGAATGTCACATGAACGTAACCTATTGCTCCAAATCCCATGATGCTTAGCGATACGACGCCACGATCCTGAACTCTATATCACAAAATTCTACCTGAAACAAAATCGCACGATAGCTTCAAATGTGCTCAATTCCATCATGATTTTCACACACTTCAGCCGTGTTCTGGTCCTGATTTAGTATATTTTTAAACGCCCTATGTGTTTTTCATAATAGATCCATGCCTATGCCTGATTTTCTGTCTCCAGGAAGTGTCTAAACAATGTCCACAGCAAACTGAATTTACATTTTCCAAAAATAAATGAGCCCAAATTATGCTGCCTTTTAAAAAAGTATTTAGATTTAGCTGTGATTTCATTGGAGTTACACCAACAAAGAACAATACTGACGCTTGAACAAATATTTTCAGTAAGCTGGTGTCATAGTGCCCCCCAGTGGCCAAGGCGGGTATGGCATGTTGTCTCGTGAAGGTTTTCCCCCCTCAACACGGGTGACTCACCGCTCACATCTCAAAGCATTTCGGAGGAAAGTGCGGAGCGGAAAGTGAGACGCATGGCACCCAAAGCCGTCTCGGTCCATTTGCGGGTGTCGTGTCTGCCGCAACTTTGAGATATGGAGGATTTTGCCATTAGTGTCTGCGAAAACTTGTGACGTATTTCGTGTCGTTTCTAAATCGATCTTAAAGTCATAAGAGTGCTGAAGCAGTGCTGAGTAATACGGACACGAGTTGGCGAGCGGATACACCTGAATTCACAGCCAACAACATAAAGGACGGGAAAAATGAAATGGTCTGACTAAAACAATACAGGTTTTTAGTTGTTGACTATACTTTCTATAATGCATGTTTGCATACATTCCCGCACACCTTTAGGCAGGAAGTAGCCATCTTTGTCTTGGCAACGGTCCAATTAGCCACATTTTTATTGAAAGTAATGTAAAAAGAGAGAGACATCATTTTCAATAAAACAAAAATTGAAAAATCCCATACAGTAGTACCTTCGGAGTCATATTAACATGTGAAATCCAGGTATGTAAAAGGTAGAAGCTCCAACGTATGCAGAGTCCGTTACCATCTGCTTGCTCAATGCATTTTTTCCTATCGTGGACTTTGGGAGGGGGTGAAACTCTAATCTAGAAGACTCGGAACACTACATTAGGCCGATATATGAAAGGCTGAATGGATTGCATGTAACGGAAGGTGTTTTACATGACCTTTAATGGCTTTAGTTTTGAAATAGGTTTGAAACCATTTTGCAGAATCACTCTATGTCTGCTTTTCTTTGAGATGCTGCCAGAAAGTTGGAGCATCAGCTGGTCTTCCCCAGGAACATTTGTAATTAATCAGATACAGTTGAGTGCAATCTGGTGTTTTATAGGCAAAATTTTTTTAATCAGCCTTATACAGTGATGAGAATCAGAACTGCCTATGGTTATTTTCCTTTTAAAAAAAGAAAAAGAGCAACACTGATTATTATACTACTTTTATTATTTATAGTTTTTTTTTATGTACTGTCAAAATCCTGTGTAAGCGTTTCCCAGTGGGGCCCCTCAGCTGTGGGTCCCAGTCCCTGTGTTGCCCGTGTCTGCCCCGCCCCTGCTCCTGTAGCTGCACCTCTCGCTGAGCGGTGAAGAGGAGACACAGGCTCCAGACAACTCTAAAGACTGAACTTTAGTTACAAACTTTTTTGTTGCTTTTAAACCGCGGGCAGATTCAGAGGATCAGGTCAGAGGAAATGTAGTATGGAAAAGGCCGTAACCCTGCACTGTTTCATCACCTCATCTCTTCATTATGCCTCCTAAATTGATCTCTAAAAGCAAAAATACGAGGCAGATTGTTGTGAAATAAAAAGTGGGCAAAAGCTTGGAAAGAGTAGACGTAAAGTTCATGATTGAGCTGCTGCTGCTCTTACATGATTATTCCTCCAGTTTCTCTCTGAAGAATCACCATGCACTCTTCTTCTTTGTTTATTTGGTGTTGATGATTGTCTGTCAGACGCGATTTATTTTTATTTTTTCACTACCCATGGTGGCAGAACTCTGTTCCGGTGGGTTCTGTTCCACTTTAACCCCTGCCTATAGCCGTTATCCGTTATCCAGATGTTTTCAGCTGTCGTGAAACACAATTATCCTATTTAGGTGAGGTCAAAGCCTAGTTAGAAATCATTAATGAATGTACAGACCTTTTGAAGTTTTACTTTAGATACAATAGTGGCCCCTGAACTAAATGCCAAGTCATATTCGGTCAAGTTCCTGCTTTTTGCGGTGTCGGATACACATCCAATGGCCATTAAACATAATCTCATATGTTAATGATAAGAAAGTTATATAATTGCCATGAAACGGACCGAACATACCTCGCCATACTTTAGAATTGGGACTGGCTTCACCATTCATTTGTATGGGGATAGAACGCACAATTTAAATGGAGGATTTTGTTAACAAAAAAATGTGCATTTGCAAGCTCTAAAAGCATTTACCATTTAAATGAATGTGAGCTTTTTTAGTTAAAAACGGCCAACACCAAACTGAAATGGTTAGCTCAGTTAAATGAATAATGATTAAAAAAAAGTCCATCTACTGTAAGCCACATTCTTACAGTCATTTCAGTAAATATCAGCATAGTCCATTTGTTGTAAAGTTGAAGGGAAAAAAGTTGAAGTTAGGAGTTTGGAATCAAAAGAGTTACGCACCTCCACCACCTTCGAGCAGCGTGTTTGATCCAAAAGTACGCAGTGAAAATAAAATGGAAGCTCCTCACAGTTTGTGAGCTCCCAAAATGCACCGAGCTGAGATATACATTTCACTTTGTCAAGTTGATCATTTTTCAGGATTTCATAACGCATAGTTGTATCTGCTGGCGGTGGGTGGTACAAAACACTAGATCATTTTCAACTTCTTATTTGGATGATCTGCATGAGAAGTTGAATTTGTTGCAAATTATAATCAAAAGTTGGTTCTTTTAAAAAAAAAAAAAGAAAAGAAGAAAAAAGAAATTATCAGGCAGGGCATTTTTATCTCATGAAGTGAACTTAGTGAGACTGAATGTATCAAGTGGCAGAGGTTGGAGACTCAACTCAGACTTTATACAAACTTTATAACATTTAATTGATTGATTTTCGGGACTTACTTGACCAAAGCTCCAAAAAGACTTGACTTAGACCTGCTGTTTGTGTCTTGAGACTTAACTTGGACTTGAGGCCAATGACTCTCAGGATTCAGTCAGTGTAGAACCGGCGCATCCGTTTACACTACGGTAATTAGCCACATGCGACAATACAAATATTATTGTATCTTTATCTTTTGGGCTGTATGGAAAAGCCACCCGTGACTCTTGTTTACATTTTTCTGAAGTCGCCCCCCTGCCTTAAAATACTGCACCAGTCATTTTGTGCATAGACTGGAGCGTTGAAGTTTGTGGCGTTTTAATATTAATTACCCTTTGAATCCAAAGCCATTCGATTTTTTAGCCTGAATGTTCAAAATGGCTAAATCTTGAGAAAACACTTATATTTTCAAGTAGATTATAAACACATTTTGAAAAAAAAAAAAGAATGAAAAGTCCAACTGCGACAATTAGGCTCAACGCTGACGTTTGCTGCTTGAGGTAAAGCAAGACTTGACCCGACTCGAGACTTGCATTTAGAAGACTTACTCCCACTTCTGCCAACGAGTCGGGCTTCGGATCTCCTTTCTCCGATCGTTGTGCAGATAATATTATTGAAACACGACAACACAGTTCAGAAGAGTCATATCTCTGTACTTTGGTGATTTATTTTAACACACATCTTTTTTGTTCATTTCTGTTGTGCTGACAAAATAATCTGACTAGACATCTTCTTCTCTACGCATTGTTATCTACCTGTACATTTAGCATGGTCAACATCGGGTTTCGGCAATCGTACGGTATAAGGCAATCGCATATGGCTATGGTCGAGCAGGTTTCATATTTACATGTGAGTGCGAGTTGCGCCCGGGCAAAACAATTGTCCATTAAAGTGTCCTTACATTAAAAGTTGCCCTGCTGCATTTCCTGAAGCAAGCAAATAGGTAAATGCTGGTATTCGGAGTCAGAGGACTGTCCGCTAAAGCTCCCGAACGTGGGTTCTGTGACATCATGGTGGCTTAGGGGTTAGCACATTCGCCCCACAGCAAGAAGCTCCCTGGTTTGGGGCTTTTCAGTCTGGAGTTTGTGCACGTTTTGCCTTAAGGTGAGACGTGGCAGGTGAATATAGCCAAGGTCAAGTGTATGGTTTGGGTTTTGTTGATGAATTTGTTTCAAAGATTTTCTCTGAGAGGATTTTAGATCTTGTTTAGTTTTTGAATTAACTAGTTAGAAGAAATTAGTAAAAGTTTAAATTTTTGCTTTTTTGGGGGGGTTCAAAGCTCAACAAATCAGGCTAGGAATTATATATTTAAAAAAAAATCTATCAGAGCAAACTTTCAAAATATTGTTAAGTACCAGAGAGGAAAGTTTGGAGGCGCTACTAAAATGGAGATGTTGCTGCAAAAGTGGAAAGAACCTAATTTCGAGAAAACTGGCCCTAAAGTTTTGTAACATATGCGGTTAGTGCCCTCGCTTCACAGCCAGAAGGTCCCGGGTTTGATTCCCTCCTGGACGGGGCCTTTCTGTGTGGCGTTTGCATGTTCTCCCCGTGTCTGCGTAGGTTTCCTCCGGGTACTCCGGTTTCCCCTACCACTAAAGACATGTACAATAGGTGAATCCTCCAGCCAGATGTTTCTGACCATGAGTCTGGCTTCACATCTGGAGATGGAGCCCACTGCTCCTACAGGTCGCCCCAGCGGCATCGAGGATGAGCCACATATAAAAAATGAAATTCCCTACACTGCAAAAAGTCATATCTTGATGAATTAAAATGACTGGAATTAAGAATATTTTACTCTAATATGTGTAATTTTGGAAAGAGTATTTTTGCACTAAAAAAATTAACACATACTTACTGAGATTTATCATTCTTGTTTTTGTGCAAAGAGATAAATGTTTGTAGTGTACAGGGATTAATACAGTATTCACCTTATTCCGGAAGTTTGCGTGGGCGCCGCCATGAATTGTGCCTGATTTTATTGAGGCAAAAGTAGGCGAGGGGGAATAAGGCCTTAACCTTATATCCTTGCGGACATTTGCAGCTGTTGAATGAGCAGGTTTGGATTACAGACTCTTATCGGGGGAATTCCGTGCGTCACGTGGATACCAAACATGTCGCCATTTGGAAATGGGTTGGCATTGTAGTGTTGAAGTGATGACTTCCCGACAAAACCCGAAGTCGTCATGAAATAAACATGGTTACGGGCAAGTTAAGTAAGTAAGTGCTTTATTTGTCACGTAATAGTGTTCAGGTGTTAGTCCTGAGCTGCTGCTGCGACTGAGTTTGGTCATACTTTTTTTTTTACATTAAAAACGCAAAGGGAGGAAACTAGCCTAAAATACAAAAAAAAATTAGGACTGCATGGGGAATCGACGTTTTCACCTGCCGTGTCTCGCCTTAAAAACGTGCTCAGTGAGTGTGTAAATCTCCCGCTATCTGGAGGTGGGACCCCAGGCGCTGAACTGCGATCGCCCACTGCTCCTGACCGCAACCGGTTGCTGAGGCTTGGGTCAAATGCAGAGGACACATTCCCCTGTTACCCAAACTTATTGGTCATCTTGAGGCAAAGCAACGTGGGGGCATTTTTTTTTTCAAAAGCGGTTTTCCTCACTGGCTTTGCCCTGAACGCTCGAGTTCATAGAGGGGAGCGTTCAGAGGCTTCCCATCGGGGCAGGGTCACACATAGATGCCTTCGGGGTTGAAGCTGGAGGAGACGGGGCTCTGGAGCGAGCGCAGGTCGCCGGGTAAAAGACGAGAGGAGCCCAGGCGCTTCAGAGAGCCACACTCGGACTCTGTGAGGGAGAAGCAGAGGGAATGTGGTCGTTACCATTTGGGACAAGAATGACAGTGTGGAAAATGATCCGTTCCGATGAGTTTTGTACATTTGGGTAAAGCTGGTTCAGGCGGGGGTTAAGAGGTTAACATGAACACCATGAACGTTTGGTCAAGTTGCAATTTCTTTACCATCTGTCCTGAAGAGAGAGGAGCCTGTGCGCTTTCCTTTCTCACTTTGCTGCTGCGAGCGCGGGCACCAGAGAACACTACATGACACTTAGGTTTTGTCATGATATGAACTTAACGTTGCAGCGAATCGACTACAACTGTATGAGGGGGTCTCCTCGCGCGGCACAGAGATTCCTATGTGCGTTGCATCATCGGTCGCATTTTATTTTATTTTTTTCAGACAAATAATAAAAGAAAAAACAAGATTAATTTCAACATAAAAAAGCAAGGTCCAATTTGTATTATTTATTTATTTGAATTAAGACTATACATATTAATCAACACAACATAATTTTCATCCGTTGCCCTAAGGCAGGTAAGATCAGCAAACATTACCTTAGACAATATACAGAAGAGATACTAAAACACAGCCTCAAAGATGTCCCCAACGCTCAAAAATATAAATAAAAATAAAAAAAGGAAAAAGGGTGCCACAGTTCCTGACTTGGGCTGGCAGTATGTTCCATGAGATGGACAATTTGCCTGAAGGGGTCGGCCCATTAGTCCGACAACTCATTATTCAGAAAATGTCCCATTGAGTAGCGGTTGAAAAATAAAATTAGGTTCAGGCAAGACTCCACTGACCTTCAGGTTAGGGCCAGTGGTTGGATATGGTTCTCTAATCCACAACACACCTGGGTTAGAGATATCGGACTAATGGCACCGCTGCTCACTGGTACATTTTCACAATGTGTGTATACATACATACATATATTATAGTAGCTACTCTAAGCGGTCGCTAATATAGAAAGAAAAAGGGTCCTGTACCTCAGATGACGCGCTGCGTTTGTTGAACGAGGCATGACTGAATCGCCAGTTGGATTGAATCGTGTACACCGTTCAGCATGTGTAGTCACAAACTAACAAAACGGTCAAGGAACACTACGGCTACCCAGGTTCCCTCTCAAGCCATTACCTGGGTGCCAGTGAGGTGCCATCTTTGAAAACTACAGCATTCACCGCCTACATCCACGTGACTGACTGACCCCCCCCCCCCCCCCCCCCCCCCCCAAGCCATTACCTGGGTGCCAGTGAGGTGCCATCTTTGAAAACTACAGCATTCACCGCCTACATCCACGTGACTGACTGACCCCCCCCCCCCCCCCCCCCCCCCCCCCCCCCCCCCCCCCACCAGCAACCAGCCATGTGACACGATGGCTGTTGTTCAGTGTGGCTCCTACATATATTATATTCATATATATATTAGCAAAATTATTAATAATTGAACAAATATATATAGAAAAAGAAAAAAAGAAAAGTTGATAACATCTGGTTTGGGCTATTGTTACTTTTTTGGCATCGGTGAGGCCATCTAATTTGTAAAGTTTTTTTTTAGAATGGGGTAGGAGCTTATAAGATTTTTTCTTCATCCTACTCCTGTTCTTCTTTTCATGAAATGTATTATTGTGTTTCTTGGATTATTGTACACATGTTATATTGCATTACCATGGAAAAAGATTAAATAAAATGAAATGGAAAAAAAGTTTAGACATATGATTTTTGAAAACTATCTAAATAAATGAAAATGAGTTGGGTTATGTTGTTAACTGTTTAATGTACGATGATTAAAACTGCTTGTGTTCTATGAGAAAGTTGATCAAATCAAAAGCAGCAAGCCAATGTAAAAACTTTTTTTTTTTCCTACCGACACAGTAGCACCCAGTGCTGCTGCTTCCACTGTTATTTTTCATCTAATGCATTTTGTACTTTGAGAGGAGGGCGGCGAATTAATGAGTTTAAAACTTCATCCCACTCCTTTACTACTGACCCTAAAGACACTTGTTTTAAAGATTTGCCGACAAAAACACCTGTAATGATTAAAAAAATGCTTTTATTCTGGTGACTATTTTGGGCTGCCGTTTCAGATTTCCATATGTCTGTCATCATTAGTCTAACCACTAGGGGGCATTGTTTACACAAGGTTTCAGGTGACAGCAAGTCAAACGTAATGCTTTTTAATGCCATTTTAATGCAGTATGTCATATGCCTATGAATTTGTTTCAGACCATAGTTTTTGTGTTTCTGGCGAATGTATGCAGTAAAAATAGCTCAGCATTGACATTGTTGTGGGCTCTGCCTCTAAAGAAAAAAATAATTTCCTGAGATATCTAGATATAATGCCAATTTGAATGTGATTTAATGCTTTTAAATGACTTTTAATGCTCCGCAAAAAAACAAGCATCTTACGCAGAAGTGCAGAGAAAATAATGTTAATTTTGTAAACCAACGTAATACAAAGGTGGTTGTGGCTGTAAGTCAGGGCCCGTCTATGTGGAGGGTGGGGGTGGTACTTGCCGTCGCCCGTCTCCGGTGCAGGCTGCGCGGGGAGCACGGTGACCTTGGTCCCTGTCTGCTGGATGAACTGCTGAAGGTTGACCTGTCGCAGGTCTTTGGTCAGCTGTTCCAGCTCCTGCTCCTTCTCCTGGACAGAGGGACACGCGGCGTTAGCTCCAATCCCAATACAATTGTTAATGGGACGATTTGGGGGGTCTTTCATCTCCCCCTGGTGTCTCTGGCCAGTAAACCACACTTGCATCTTTGCTGCCTCCGGGTCCGATACACACTAATGACATCACGAAGAAGAAGCTAACAGGCTAACGGACAAAGCTAACTACGGGCTAGCGCCACTTAAACAGTATTAACAGCCAAGTTTGAATGAAAAAGAAATATCTCCATTGTGTAATTGGATGTACCATATCCCTCTCGCCCTTTGTCTTTTCTTTCAGCGCAGTATTTACTCTCACTCTCATTAAACTCTCTCAATGAATGAGTAAAAAAAAAAAACACAAAATGCTACAACACCTGCAGTGACGCATTGGCATTATATCTAGGGGCACAAGTTACTTAGTACAGCTTTAAAATCTATTGAAAAAAGAAAAAGTCTAAAAGACTGTGTTCCTGTTATGAAACGTTGAGAAGTCCTGTATTGTCCCTGTACCTGAAGCCTCCTGCTGGCCTGGCTGAGGGACCTCTCCAGGGCTCTGCAGCTGCTCTCCAGTCGAGTCGAGTGCTGCGCCTGGACCACCAGCTCCAGACGCACCTTCTCCAACTGTGCCTGGGCCTGAGGAACACAAAACCATAACTGTCCACCCCATATTCACGTTTGAAATTAAAAAGATTCTTGGATCAGAGGGGGAATGGCTTTGATTCGAAACCAACCCAGTCTAAATGACAACTTCTGGAAATCATTAGTTACATATTCATAACAATGTGCACTTTATGAAACTATATTTTTAACATTTTGGCAATAGGTCGACCAATAATATATTGGCCAGACAATGTATAGTTCTGAATAAATCATCCCTATGCCATCCTTATGACACATTAGAAAACACAATTTTTTAGTTTTGCTAAAGATTTTACCCAGCTTTTTTTTCACTTTCTCATTGGACACTGACTGGAAGTGACATAGAAAGGCAAAGTTTTTCTCTTTTTTTTTCAAGTATATTTTGAAACATTGAGAAAAAATCCCGTATATAACCAATGAAGACATATTTATACTCAACATTTCGTAGAGGCAAACAATTTTAGACTGTTGCCGTGCCGACCATGTTATGTCAATTCGTTTGTTAAGCGTGATATCACACACAATAATAAGGTACTTCTGGGTCCAAACTGTTGAAAGTTCCATTGACCAACACAGCACAAAACCAACGCAAAAGCAGATAAAAGGCCAAAAGCGGTTTTACGCCAAATTAGCATAATATATCTCACTATTTCTCCAGGCAAAATGAAGATATTTTTATATTTAAAATAAGCCTTCATTGTGTATGGGAAAAATAGATTTGATAATTAATGCCAGAAAAGATTTTCTACAGTAAAGCCAGAGTGAAGGTAATATTTCTTTGCGATCAGATGTTTAAAAACATCAGCCTGACTTCACATCATGGAGACGGGTCGCCGGGCGCGGCATGGCCGTCGCCCACTGTTCCTTACGGGTTTCCCCAGTGGCATCAAAGGATGTCCCTACAGGGACAATAAACTATACAAACAAACAAACAAACAAAGATCCTTGTAGTCGGCTCTAAATTCCTTTAAAGTGACTAGGACTTCTGTTGGACCCGGAAGCAGAGTGATCATCATCATCACTTAACAAACGTATGGGAAATGAGTGAGTCAAACTGCTATACGGCCAAGGGGGAGTGGCCCAGCCGAGGGGAAGAAAACCTCTCATAGGAATCAAAATGTTTCACTCTTTTTAGCCGTTTTCTGGCGGACTATGAACATATGTATCACACACCAATAAAATCAAGGCAAAATCTGGTCCATATGGATGTTTTTTTCACAGCAAATTGTTCAGTAGAAGCAAAAAACAGCAGTCATTAGCATCGCTTCGCTAACATTAGCATACTTCCTGGTTAGCGTTCTCTGTCATTTTTGTATTTATGGGCTGTTGAACCACTTTGCTCCACTCCATGTCTCTGTATTTTTATATAGTAAACAAATATACTCATAATTCAGCATGAAAACCTTTTGTCCATATTCTTGGTGCTAGGGGACACCGAGCACCCAGAGGAAACCTACGCTGACACGGGGAGAACAAGCAAACTCCACACAGAAAAGGCCCGTTCATGTTCGAACGAAGATGGAACGAATGATAAAACTACAGAGATAACTGCAGATATGTAGAATCAGCTGATCACTGACGTTGATTATTTTGCCGCACAGAGATTAAATAAATGTTTAATGAGCATCTCGTAAAGTAAACCTGAAACTCCGAGAGACTGCACTGATTAACATCCATTTGAAGAGATCAGATCCAATACATTATTCAACGTGTCAGGAGTGAGTAGTCAGGGAACTGTTTGGTAGGACTGCACCATTTTAGGGGGAAAGGAAAAAAACATATCCGTGATCCTTCTGTCAAGTAATGATTACATTTGTGAATAATAACTTTGCAGCATAAAAAATATAAAGATCGAGGCAGAATGTTGGTCCCTTACAGCAAAGAGACTGAGACAAACCTTTAGTCTTGAATCTGTGACAAAACACGCACGCAGCCACATTTATACTTGGACAGGGGACAAAAGTCCAATCTTGACCGGGCACCAAATTGGCTCAGCACAGATATTGCAATATTGAGTAATCAAAGAATGGATTTTTGGATGAGCTCCAAACCTATAGCTGCCTTTTGTCAACATCCCCATGGAGACAAGCTGTAGACATCCCGCTCCAAAAATTACAGTCAAGTCTGATTGGTCTTTTATTTTTATCTGCTTTTCCAACAATAAAAATGTCTGTAATGAAACGCTTTAGTCTATTCATTCAGGGAAATGTCACGCAATGTGGCTTTAAATAGTTATTGGTGCTTAGAGATGCACCTGATGGAATCGGAAATCTGAGCCAATTCCAAATATCCGATACTGAACCGATACCCGTTTTGGCCGTCACCGTTTTAAAAACACAACTTTTACCGACTAAATTATTTTGAGAGAAACTGGAGAATTCAATCGCCGAGTTAGTTTTAACCTCAGCAAATGTATTTTGAGATCGCCACGCAAAATGCCGTTGCTAGCAACAGTATGCTAATCCTAGCGGCAGAATGCTAATGCTAACGTCAACTAATCCTTTCAGTTGCGTTTCCTTTCCATTCCGTTAAATTCTGTTCATTTCTAGAGGTGCTTTGTGGGTGTGGTCCGTGTTGAAACGGCCGCTCTTGTGTGTTGTAGGTTCTCTTTTGCCGTTGTGGGGCAAATTCCAAAATCAATGTATGATGTTGCTTAATGTAGGATTGATAATGTAATTATAACAGGTAAAGTTGGGTCATGGAGGGGTACGTTACGTGTGCATGCCGTGTTCCCGGGCTCTTGTCTTTATTTTTATTTCAATGATGTTGGGGTGGGCGCTTATAAGCTTTTAATAGCTGATACTTTTCCCATTACAGTTTGATATAATTAAGTACAATCTCGTTTGCAAGAAAAGATCACTCAATCAATCATTGACACCATAACCCCAGTATCGGAATCGGAAACAATAAAGCCGGATCGGTGCATCTCAACTTATAAAGTGTATTTTTAGAGCACAGTTCATACACAAGGCAAGTCAAGTGCTTCAAGCAGCAAAACTTTAAAAACCTGTTTTAATAATATGAATTTACATATTAATTAATCAGATATATACGCTCATCCAAGAAGCTTCATCGGCGATTATCAATCTTTATTAGGCAGCAGGTCCAGAGGTTTTTTTTGTTGCTTGTTTGAGAGTGCTTTGTTTAAGAATACTTTGTGAGTTACGTTATTAAGAAAGGCCCATGGGCTTTTGGAGGATGTTTTAGCTCTACATGTCGGGCTTCATAATAGTATCAAAGTGTGGTGTGTGTGATTTCACCTCTTCTTCGTTGAGCCTCTGGTCCCGTTCTGCTTCTTGCTTCTGCCGTTCCTGCTCCAGGCTCGTCCCTATGGTCTACAACACAAACGATGGAGGTGTCAAAGATACAGCTGCGCAGATATGGGGTTTATCCATCAAGACAATAGCAGCACCGCGTTGTAACACTCCACACATAAGCTAATACACATTTACTACTGGCCTTTAATAACAAAAACAAAAACAAAAAAACTATACCATTACCAACTCTGCCCAGGACTAAACCAGGTCTAAAGCAGGACTAAACTACCCCGGCCAGCCAGAATATAGGCTTTTCCTATTGTTTACAAAGACGTGTAGTCTGGGATTAGGGGTGATTTCTTCGAATTCCCGATGGGCTTCCTGACTGACAAGCATATTAACCAATCAGAGAAAAGCCAGCGGCATGTGGCATATTTTGCAAATAAGGAAGTTAGTGGTTTTACAATGTGAGACAAATGTGAACGATTTATGTAGTTTTTGCCACAAAGACCTAAGGATACAAGGAGTCATTAACAACTTGGTTCAGATTTTAAACGTAGGAGAATCCAACACAAATGCTGTTTCAATCAATGCGTGTTTGGAACGGGACGAACATACTTTTGATAGACGATAACCAGAAGAAAATCCTTAGAAAAGATAGATGCAGGTCCTTGTGAAGCAAATTTCAGAAAATAATTTAATGTGGTTCATTCAGTTCCTATCATGACAACGTAGTCTGTGATTGGATCGATATAAAAACTCTGAGATTTGATTGGCTGTTAGTGAAGTTCCAGACGGTTTTTGAACAGATACAAAAAGCAGGAGGGGACTGCTGGCCAGGCAAGGACTGAACCATATCCAAGCCAAAGATTTAATATAGACTAGGGCTGAACGATAGACACAATTTCATATCTCGATATTCATGCCAGATATCTCAATATCGATTCGATACAATATAACTATGGGTTAGGTGAAAACTAAGCATTTTTCAGAAAAAGAAAATCATAATACAAAAGAGTGCAGTTTTATTGATGAAAATCTGTATCGTTTATATCTTGCTTTTTAAATTTTAATATTCAAATCTCTATATCAATACAATAACGATATATTTTTCTGTTGCGATAATGATATCTTGAATGTTCATATCTCAATATTGATACGATAACGATACATTTTTAAGCCCTAATATAGACCCCTCCTCAAAGAACGCAAGCTTCTCGCTCAACCCACTTCAGCGCTCCTCACAGCTGTGCGGACAGAGGGCTGATCCGGCACCAGTCTGTGGAGGCACTGCTCCATTCCAGATCGGGCGCTTTTTTGAAAATAGAATAGAATTGAAATAGAATTTAAAACAGCTCTGCTTGTGTACAAGTCGTTTCATGGTTTAGCACCAAAGTCCATCTCTGACATGTTAGAGCCGTATGAACCATCTCGGGCCCTGAGACCTACAGGGAGGGGTCTCCTGGTGGTTCCCAGAGTCAATAATAAACACGGTGAAGCTGCGTTTCAGTTTCATGCAGCTAAAATCTGGAACAGGCTTCATGAGGATGTGAGACAGGCCTCAACTCTGACAATGTTCAAATCCAGGCTGAAAACTGCTCTTTTTACCCGAGCATATGAAAACTGAAAGTATTTTATCTGCCTTTTACTGTAATTGATTAACTTTATGTTGATGTTTTATTGATTGATTTGATCTGTTTTCTTGTAATTTCATGCAACTGTGAAGCACTTTGAATTGCCTTGTGTATGAATTGTGCTCTACAAATAAACTTGCCTTGAAAAAATCTTATAGCTGATGATTCTCCAAAGAGACGCCTCATCAGTTATCGGCTTCAGCCACTCTCACCCCTGCGATACTAAACGCAAGCCTCAACCCTTCTGTTATTGATCGCAGTTTAAACCAGTTAATCCATACAATGACTGTTCAAGCCTCTCACCTGTACGTGGGCGAGGTACTCCTTCAGTTTGTCCTCGGTGTCTCTCAGTCGGGCCTGTAGCTCCAACAGCCGTAGCCTCAGGTTTTGCTCGGTGTCCTGTTCGATCTGGAACTCGTTGGTCCAGAACTGCTGCTCCTCCAGCTCTGCCTCGTTCCTTTTCAGCTGCTGCTCCAGAAGAGACAGTTCCTCCTCCACCTCCTCCATAAAACAAAAACAAACAACAGTGTACTAGCGGCTCTGCAGTGTCTGAAGCACTGTTTACAGGAATACGACAACAGAAGAGACTGATGTGTTATTAAAAAAGCTGTTTATGCCTGCACCGAGTTGTTTCAATACTAATGTAGGGGTTCTACATTTCACTTGGCCTCGTCTCCCAATGGTCAGACAATTCAGGGATTCAGCCAGAGCGCTCACGACGAGAAGCAGCGCATCATTATGTCCCCAGCAAAGCGGCATGTCCAGTCGTCACGGAGCCTCTGTATCGCACTGTGAGTCAGGTTTGGGTTTTTAACACTCTACCCGTCCATCCGCCTCACATCACCGCACGGTTGCTTGCCTTTCTCAGCTCAGTGTGACGCACATGGGTAGCGTACGGCTCAAACGGCTTCAAGACATCGCTGTGGCTCGTGAGTAACTTCTATAACTCTAAGTTCGAAGAATGTGATGTCAAAGTTAATAGTAACATTAACATTAACAATACAATTATTCAAATCCTATTTGTAGCAGTACAAGAAGAAGTAAAATTGTGTACTAAAGATGCAGGAGCAAAGAAAGTGCACTATGCAACTTTCTATGTAAAAAAAAAAACAGTCATTAGTGCGTGTTTGACCTTCCAGTGATCCAGTGGTTGTATAGGAGGTTAGCTTAACGCCTTTACTTTCCATCCTGGTGGCCCCATTTATATTCAGGATCAATTTCCATCCATCCATCCATCCATCTTCCACTTGTCCGTTGGCGGGTCGTGGGGGCAGCTTCCCAAATCCCATCGCACCAGCCCCTATGGCTCCTCCTGCAGGTTTTTTAGGGTGTCTGGTAGGTTTTCTAAATGAAGTGTAAACCTGGGATGGAAAGTAAAGGCGCTGAGCTAACCACCCATACAGCCGCTGGGTCACTGACAGGTGAATTCATATTAACTTTTACATAACAAGTTGCATAGTGCACCTTTAAGTAAAAGTATCTGATGAAAATGGTGCCAAGTATAAAAGTCACCACTTTAAATGGACATATCATGCTCATAGTGCTGCCGCTGAACTCTGTGTCTGCGTTTGAAATGTAGCTCACTGTGGCCATGAAATTAGTTGTTTGTACCGCTGTTATGACAGAGTAATAAAGAGGGAGGAGCTGCAGTGTTTTTCTGTCTATATTTCACCATGTCATTGGTTGCTGCATTCTGTGTGTTCACTTTGGAGACTGTATAATCACGCTTAAAAATCAAATTTTTAAGCCCGACTCGGGAAGACTTGGGAAGAATTAGAGCAAACTGGCATACAAATCGTGTAGTGGGTGCTGAATTTAAAGCAAAAAACTCAGCACACACGATTTTTAACAACAATTGAATTGACAGACGTCTTTTAAGCTCAAGTAAATTATATCAAATGTTCACATTTTTCTACTTTCATTCAAACTCACCCAGACAGTACCATGACTCCACTTTGCCATATAGACAAAACTATTCTGTACATGGCAACAAAATAATGCTGTTCTCAGAACTCTGGGTCAGTATAAGGACCAAGCAATCAACGGAGACATTTGTGACGCATGCAGTGGAAATAGAGGGCCGGAGGTTTGACTGGTGTAATTACTGTGATTATCGACAGCGTGGCTTTCCGGACCTATAGTCTAACGCTACAGGAACCTTTTAAGTTCTTGTGAACAAAGGCAGGCTACTTCTTATGAAAAAGCCTTACAGTATAAAAGGAGCACTGTGCGTTCACAGGCAAATATAGTTACGCCTGCTCTAATGCTTCCAAGAGCTTTGCATCCCAGCAGGTACCTCCATTACGTGTTTGCTACCGCTAACCTCATCAGCCAGACATTTATTCTCTCAAGAAGAAAGTCTTGGACTCTTCTCACAGTCCAATCACAGAAGTAAATATGTAACACTCAAATGCAGAAGACTTTCAAATCCTGTATCATTCAGAACAAACTTTGACTTCTATTACTTGTAAGTAAAAAAGTTTAGAAGTCTGCCTGTTGATTTGGCAGAAGACGGTGGTGTTTCTCAATCCTCTGTGATTTTTATCAGTAATTTCTCATGTCATACATGACGTGATCGCACTCAGGTAAGCCGGCATGTTGGACAGACCATGTGTTTCTCTGATTTGCCGTTAATCGCATCTTGTGTCTTTGTAAAGAACAGGAATATCATATAGTCTGGCTGGCGAGGCTACGTTAACGCATCTCTGCTCACTTCATTACGCACAAAACAGTAAACTATTTACTGACTGACTTCATGAACAGTGAACAGTCACTGCGGTCACATTTAGGAGCAGTACAGTGCATTCATTCAAAAATCATTTTGTAGAGAATTTTTAGGGTGGAAAAAACTGCTTAATATCCAATGTTAACTGATACATGTAAACCAGTGGAGGTCGCTATGCTAAGCTACGCTGATACTAATGAATGGGGCGTTAAGCTAACATTACAGACACTCGCCAAATCTACAGTTTATGGTAAAACGCCTGCTTTTTTGTACCTGGTCCAGCACCAGTAATCAGATCCTACATTTTGACAATGGATGCATTTAGTTTTGGAACTTTATTCAGGGTTCTAATGAGCACTTATAGCTCTGGGTTGTCAACTGCGCTCTGGGAGCAGAGTGGAAGGGAGGGGCTTCTCTGAGCTTAACATGCATCAGAGGAAAAGACAAAGTATTGATACCTGCTCAAATGAATGGTTGATACTACTTTAGTATTGATTTAGGATCGAGGAATCTAGTTTTTTAACCCCATAGTTTGAAGAATACATTGCTTTGAGACCAAACACAGAAAGTAAAATACAGGCTTAGACCACTGTGATTCACAATGCAGCTCGGCTCAACTGAGGCCCACCTTTTGTTGCTCACTCAATGTATTTTTCTTGAATTGTCAACTAAAGCATGGCCAAGATCACAAAATGATTTGCTTACGTCAATGCAGTACACAAATTTGTTAAACACTGTAATAAGGTTCATGGAGTGTTTTGGCCTGAAAAGTTTGGGAACCCCCGTCTTAGAGCACATGAGAAATGAGTGCCGGGAACACGATGTAACTTTTATGCATATTTTTGTAGATTTTTTCTGGCCTTTTTCAGTCCATTTGAGCTAAACTGGTTGCCCCTCACCTGACTGGCCTCTCCCGTTGCCTCCTCCCAGTCTCGGAGCTCTCCCTCACAGCCCTCCAGTCGGGCCCCCAGGGCCTGCAGCCTGTCCCTCTGCAGCTGCACCAGGCGGCTCAGCTCTCGGGACGGACTGGCCGGGGCAGACGTCACACCTCCGCCCCCCAGCACCCGGCTCAAACTCAGGCTCACCCCGCGCGGTGTCCCCTGCTTCGCTGTAACAGAGGAGGGCAGAGGCCTGGAGATAGTACATGCAGATTATCCACCTTTTAAGCCATGAAGGTCGACCCTGTAATGTGGTTAAATGCATTCTGAATGGCAAAGGCTGCAGAATTTAAATAATATAATGTTCTCCACAAGCACCAAATTTTACAGTCTCCGTCATGTAGAAAATCTTTTAACCCTGCATTTTTAGACATCTACAAACATCTACAAACGCGTCCTAAAACACATTCAATTAATGAGGTCGCTATTTGTGTCTTCTTAAATGTTAATTTGGTGAACTGGTTTAAAAAACTCCACTGCTCAATCCTGATTTCAAAGTATGAAAGGAAAATTTAATTGGAATTGCAGTACTTGTCATCAGAAAAATTCTGTGTTCCGTGATGATGCACATATTAAACATGTCCAGGAGAAAAGACTGAAATAGGAAGTGCTTACAGGGTCAGCAAACTTCTTTTAGGAACCCATGAAGACATGTTGTTGTTTTGACATTATATCAGCTAAATAAGGAAATGCCATTTGCAAATATAAAAATTGAAATTAATCTTGCAGTCGTATCTAGAGACTATGAAGAAATGTTCATACCTTCTGAATCCTTGCTCCTCCCAAAGATCTCCCGCAGCCCCCTGGCGCCCCCGCTGAAGGTGAGGGACTTGCGTTTCGGCTCCTTTCGTCTGAGTGAGCGGTCAGCAGCCGAGGGCCGGAGCTTAGCGAGAGGAGGTAGACTCTGGCGATAGAAGCCTCTCTCTGGGACTCTGGGACATTTAATAGAAGTTGTTTTTTCCCCATTTGTTATGTCACTGCTTTTGTTTATATTCACCGGTGTTGTGTTCCATATTTGTTTTTAACGAATTTTATTAATGTATAACAGGAGAGCCTCATCAAACAGGAAATACACAAAGATCCATGATTTTTTTTTTCCTTCCTTGTTTATTTTCTTTCCTTTTCTCTTCCCTTCCTTTCTGTCCGTCTGTCTTACTTTCCTTGTGTCTTTTCCTTCCTTCCCTCTTTCTTTCCTTCTTCCTTCCTTCTTTCTTTTTTTCATTTTACGGACTCAACTAAATATACACAACAATTACTTGATTAAAGTGATAGTCTGTAAGATTGCGAATAACTGGCCGCCTTTTCTAAAGTTCCTCCCTTTGCTGATTTAAGCAGGTAATCAGAAATCCCCGGTGCCGTCACTTTGACCAATGAGACAAGCGTTTCCCGTGAACCGGCCTGTCAGGTCCAATCAAGAGGGGAGGGAGCTCACAAATTTCACTCTCTTTCCGTCCTCATTTTGCAATCTTACACATCATCACTTTAAATGCTGACAACAAAAATTAAAATAAAATGTGTGCAGTGAACTCAAACCGTGTTCCTCATTTGTTCCTTCGCTTCAGTAAGAAGAGTAACCGCTGCCCTCACCTGGTCGGGCCGTCTGACGTGGGGCGCTCGCTGGCAGAGGGGCCAGTCCTCTGCAGGATGAGCTGCACGTCACTGGCGTATTGGCCCCACTTGTTCAGGGACACCACGGGGTTCTCCTGGGGGGACAGGTGGCGCTCCGTGTCCCGCCATTTCTCTATCAGAGTGTAGCGCCCCGTCCGCCCTGGGGCAACAGAAAGACATACTGTGTGTCAGATTGTGATAATTGGAAAAAGGCAGCAGGTAACGCAGAAATATGCTACTCATAAATGGTAGATCATTTTATGCATTTCATTCAAAACGACATATTTACAACAAAACTGCCACGTGAATGCAGTTTGAAGGAAAAGAGAATTCTGCAGTCATTTAAACCTCTTAACCCCTAACCAAGCGCATATTCTCCTCTTTGGCCTTACCCAAATCTGAAAGCTTAAAAAAAAAGACAAGAAATCAAAAATCAAAAACGATAATGAAAACGCAACAAAAATGTGACAAAAAAAGCAACAGAACAATAAACTGATGCAAACGACAACATGATAAATAGGTTACCATCACTTTTGTAGGTCTTAGCTTTCAAATGAGGCATTGCACTGTTGCTCTCCAGCCGAGTAAAGCTTTTAGATTTGGGTAAAACCGAACTGGAGAAAATGCGCTCGGTTAAAAGCTTCTAGAGTGGAGGTTACAGCCTAAAAGCAGGGGTGTCAAACGTACGGCCGGAACCGGCCCGCCAGTGGGTTCAGTCCGGCCCACGGGATAAATATGCATTATTTAAAAAAAATATATATATATTTTTTTATTTTATTTTTTTTAAGGGGCGCCTTGTAACTGCTGCCCTGGTGCATGTGCGCAAACGCACCAAGTAAAATTCTTAGTTGTGAACCTGTTCATAACAATGGCAATAAAAACCTATTCTGATTAATTTTCTTTAAAATTTGCAGTTCTTATATTGTCCGCTAGGGGCGCTGTGTTTGAGTCAGTTCCATCGCTTTACCTGCTTTTTCTGTTGATTCTGGCACCCTCTTCAGTGAAATGTCTTTGTCAAAAAAGAGAAAAGTGGACACAGAGTGTGGGATTTTTCAAGAAAAATTGACCTCTTCCTTTATGTATACAGTGATCCTTGTTGAATGTTTTTACATTATTTTATCGATTGATATAATTGATAAATGTTGACATCTCTTTTGCAAGAAAAAAATAAGACTTGAAAAGAGGACCATTCACTCTAATGAATACTATGTAGCACTTTGAGAAACTTGTAAAGTGTAAGCTGTTGTTATTATTATTCATTTATTGGAAAAATGTTTTATTTTCCTGTTTACATTATATGTGGCCCGCGACCCGCCGTGGCAGCTGAATTTCAGCCCACGACCCAAAATGAGTTTGACACCCCTGGCCTAAAGGGCGGCACGGTAGCACAGTGGTTAGCGCTCGTGCTTCACAGCTAGAAGGTCCCGGGTTCGATTCCCACCTGGACGGTGCCTTTCTGTGTGGAGTTTGCATGTTCTCCCCGTGTCTGCGTAGGTTTCCTCCGGGTACTCCGGTTTCCCCTACCACCAAAAACATGTACAATAGGCCAGGATGAATGATGTGAGTGAGTGGTTGGTGGTGGTCGGAGGGGCCGATGGCGCAGATTGGCTGCCTCGCTTCCGTCAGTCTACCCCAGGGCAGCTGTGGCTACAATAGTAGCTTACCACCACCAAGTATGGAGTGAAGGAATAGTGTAAACGCGTCTTTGAGTGTCCAGAAAAGCGCTATATAAAACTGATGCATTACTATTATTATTAAAGGTCAGGACTTAGCCTCATTTGAAAGCTAAGACCTACAGAACTGCTCGTAATTCAACCTGAAGATACTCACAGAGACCGACTGCATTAGAAAGACTTTATTGAACGTGAATCATGATTCAGACCCCGGCGGAAGATTGCATTAATGATAGGAAGACGATGATGGATGATAGCCACAATCTTCCCCGGGGCCCGGACACTGGTGGTGGTAGGACGAGAACCGGGGCGGCCTGAGGAGAGGCCAGGCGGAGGAGGGGCGCAGGGCGGCTGGGAAATGGCCCAGTGTGTGACCGGGGGGCTTAAGAACGGGATCCTGAATGGCTGAAGCAGGAATACGTTTGTCGTGTTTTTGTCACGTTTTTAGTTGTGCTTGACCGGCGCGTTTTAGTCGCTCTCCTGTTGCTTTTTCATCGCGTTTTGTGTTGCTTGTTTGCGTCGCTCTTTTGTTGTATTTTCATCCTCGTTTTCATTGCTATTTTGTCGCTTGGTTCAGGAATCTTTAGATTAAGTTAAAGGCAAACTGGAGAAAATGTGCTCGGTTCAGGTGGGGGTTAGAGGTTTAAGTTAGTAATACATATAAACAAGTTTGAAGAAGGCGACATTACTCATAAACACGGCTAAATACTTTTCATTATCTCCCACGCCTTCAGAGCCGCCTTCAGAGCCCCGCAGCTAAACAGTGGGAAAATTCAGCTGCACAAACGCCGATTGTATTGAGGCAAATGGCAGGTCCTCGGTTCAGGGCATATATCACTGAATGTGTGTTCCTCAGCCTGTACATGGGCAGATAAGAGTGAACAAGGAGCAAAGCCCACACGTTTAACACAGAGGGACCCGGACTTTAAAAGCGGGGCATTGTTCCCCTAAAGCCGTTCCCATCAAAGCGTCTCGAGTGGCACAAAAGGCAGGGGCCACACGGTGGACAGTGGACGGCTATAACTCCTGCTTCACACTCCAGTGAAAGAAACCACTGAATGAATCGGGTTGTAGGTGGTCAGCGTCAAACCGGAGATGTAGAACTGAAGTCCCGGACGGCGCACTCACACGAGGGACTCATTTTCCGAAAACACGCTCATACAGGCTCAGACCTGTGGACCAAGGACTCGGACCAGATGTATTCCGCACACGTCAGGTCTTGGCACAACCGACCTCTGAACATACGCTTTTATAAACAAGCTTGATGATGACGGTGGTCAAAATTAGTTTAAAGGAACAGGCCACTGTTTTTTCCATACTGAGATATGTTCTTACCCGAGCTTAGACGAGTTGATGTGTACCTGTCTGGTCTTTGTGCGCGCCCTCAGTCACGCAAAAAGACCAAATATGTTGTTAGCATATAGCCTCTCCTCCTCTGCTCTATGGGGCCAAACGGGGGTGAAGTTAGAAGCGACCAAGGTCTTCCACGTTTTCCCGATTTAAATAGGGTTACGCGATCCAAGTCTAGTCACACATGTCGATTTTCTAAGTGGATAAAAAGGGGCGCTATATTAGGATCACTTCGTTGTCCGTGCAGTAAAGTGATGATATTCCTTTGTGTGACTATACTTTGATCGTGGAACTACTCACCAAACCATATTTAAATAGGGAAAACGTGGATGAGCTTGGGGGTGATGTCAGAAGCGACCGTTTGGCCCCATAGAGGAGAGGAGGAGAGGCTAAATGCTAATAATAGCTTCGGTCTTTGAGCGTGACTGAGCGCACACGTAAAGACCAGACAGGTACGCATCAACTCGTCTAAGCTCAGGTAAGAACATATCTCAGTATCGCAGTATATAGTTTACACATTTTCTCCAGTTTTGCCACATTTTTATTGCGTTTTCATGTTTTTGTCGCTATTCTCAGGAATCTTTTATTTGCAAAACTGAAGAAATTCTGCTCGGTTAAGGCGGGAGTTAAGAGGTTAAAGGGTAGGGTATTATGCTTTATGCAGATTTTTTTTTAAACGTTATGCTTTTTATCTTTTTAACATTGAAATAACACATTACTTTTTTTACTACACATGTATTTTACATTTAAAATGATAAAGAAAAACACCTTTTTAAACATGCACCGTATTGTCTGAATTCAGAGTGTAACATTTGTAATAAAAAAATAAAAAAATCGAATACATAAATTCACCCTTAAAAATATTAAATGAAAACGAAATCCCCCAAAAATTTTTACACAGAACATCCTGGACAGCCTACATTATTACATGACGGATTAAAGACGTGTGACTCCATACCTAAAAGCAAAACAAGTGGCAAAGAGCGACAGAAACCCATAATAAGGTGACAAAAACATGCTACTAAAAAGTGATAAAAAGCAAATAAAATTGGATGAAAAAATAACAGAAAATGACCAAAAAGCGATAAAAAGAAAAAGAGGAAAACACAACCAAAGGTAAGAGGTTAATTGAAATGCCCATCAAGTAGCGTCCCGGACAACATCACTTCCTGATCACTTTTTGATACAACCTCCGATGCAGACGCTGAAAAGTTCTCACAGTTTGATGGGCTTCACAATATTTACAATTAAACCCGAGCACCGACAGACAAAGGCCACTTCCTCCGGCAAACACCAAACATGTCAATAAGTCTGCAGCGTGACTCATTTCGTTTCATGCCAGCTCGGCCCCGTGTCCTCGAAACACTTCTCATTTTACCGCAATTTATCAGGACGAGTGCCTCTGACAGTGCGCCGTGCCAATATTGGACAGTGCCCACACCGCCCGATCTCCCTACGGGGATTTATGCGGGACGAAATATTGCTCGCTCAGTTCGAGGGGGAATGGGGGGGGGGATTTAATGTTAATCTAGTCTTTGTGGTTGGAAGGTTTTGGTGTATTGCTACTTTGCCTAAAGGGTATTAATGTAATTGCTTCATGTTTAAGGCTTTATTTGTCAGCAGAAGCTAATTTGAACAAACCAGAAAAGTAATGATGCATTTTCTCAGACGTAAGACCTAGAAAAACTGATGTTGACGGATCTTTTTCCTCGCGTTGTTGCCATGTTGGCGTTACTTTTTCACGTTCTTTCACGCACTTTCATTGCCCTTTTTGTCACGTTTTTGTGCCGTTTACATCCTCGTTTCTTCTCGTTTTTGTTGCTATTTTGATTGATTTGGATAATGCCAAACTGGTGAAAATGTGCTCGGTTCAGAGGTTGATATATTAGTAGTTATACCCAATATTATGCATGACATATGCAATATCCACTTCTCTTTAACTCATGTTGCAATGTATTTTTCTTCCAAAACAATCTTTTATTCTAAAAGGATGTAACATATCCTTTATAACACATGAGTTAAACTCAATGAAACACAATTTATTTAGTTAAAGTGGTTAAACTCTTTGCAAAAACAGGATGTACTGACAATAAATATTGAGCCAAAAGAGAATAGTGCGTTTCTGTCATTATTGGATTTTAATTGGCCGATGCCGATATGCACCACCGATATGTTTGGCCGATTGGGGGGGCCTGCCTCCCAGGTTTGGAACCACTGTCTTGGACGACAGTGGCATAGTTGGTACAGCAGGTCGATCAGAAGATCGGAGGTTTGAATCCCAGCTCTCGAAGACGCACACTGTCGTTGTGTCCTTGGGCAAGACACTTCACCCACTTTGCCTCCATTGTCTGCATACACTGGTGTATGATTGAGAGTGTGAGTGGTTCCTTGCTGTAAAGCGCTTTGGGCCTGATGAAGGTCGATAAACTTAGACCATTTATGGTTACGAAGTTAGAAGCAAAAAGTCTTCAACATATAAAATATGATCCAAGGTGCACAAACCTGTGAGCTCGAGCCAATGGAAAAAAACGAGACATTTTTGTCCCAATTGACTCAGCCGATATCTTGCACGATATCGTTGAATTATTCCAAGATGCCAGGATTCATCAGGCTCACATTGTGAAAGAGTGGTTCAGGGATTATGAATCTCATAATCCCTGAACCACTCTTGGCTTCTACAGAGTCCAGATCTTAACCCCATTGAGGATCTTTGGGATGTGCTGGAGAAGGCTTTGTGCTGTGGTCACACTCTTTCCATCACTAACACTGGATCTTTTGACAAACAACGCTACAGCTGTAATCAAACTTTTTTTGGTCAGGCGGCGCATTTAAAAAGGGAAAATCACAAAATGTTAAAACCTGATCACTGTCGCTTCACAAACCTCGCCACAAGAACTCAAATACAGAAACAATTCACAACGATTGACACAAGTGGAAGCGTCTAAGACAAAAGAAGAAGAATATGGAAACAGCTTAGAAACTTGCCTATTGCTTGTGCCAGGGCGATGACCACCTCTTGGCACGTGGTGAATTCGGTGACGCCGCACACGATGCGCTGGACTCCATCCACCCACACTTTGAGCTCCATGGCCCTCATTCTGCACCAGCACCCAAAGGCAACAATGGGGTTTTACTGTCCATCCTGAAAGACAAGAACATTTTTGTATTTGTAGTCACATTGTTTAGTAGTAAACTTATTATTTTTATACTAATCATGTGAGTGTTTTATTATTATGCAAATATGTATATACATTTATTTATATCTATACTATATGGTAACTACCTCAGACCACACTGCCGAGACCTGTGGGGTTCCCCAGGGGTCAATTCTGGGACCCCTTTTCTTCAGTCTCTACATGCTTCCATTTGCTCAACTAATATGCAGCACACACAACAATGCAGATGACACTCTATGCGAAATGTGAAATGCACGAATGAGGCAAAGTGAAGTGGATTTATTGATCGCGGATATTTTGCGCCCCTTCTTCATGAATAGCGTCGATAGCAAAGCGAAAACGTGACAAAAACAACGAACACGTGACAACAAAAGCAAGGAAAGAGCCTAGGCCTTAGCTTTCAAATGAGCCATTGTACTGGCCTATAGCCTGTAAACTCTCAGGTCAAGAAGCTTTTAGATTTGGGTAAAGCCGAACTGGAGGGTTTAGAGGTTAAAGTGCAAGGGTTACTAAAGTGTACCAAGGTATACGAAGTGTAGTATAGATGTGCCAGCTTTATAAAGTTGCATAAATTGGGGGAAATGACCTCATAACTAACACGCAAATACTTACCTAATGTGCAACTACACATCAGTGGAGACTGTAATCTAAAGTGAGACAATATGTACACCTTTATTACACGTATACCTACATGTTAAACACCTTTGTTACATTTGTACACCGTTATTAAACCTTGCACTTTAATGTGTAACTACTCTCTGATTACCAGTACCCACACATGGAACTTGCAGGCTGTAATCTGAAGTGTTGCTGGATTTTATTTGCTTTTCCACCGTTTTAACCCCTGCCTTAACCAAACACATTTTCTCCAGTTCGGCTTGACCCAAATCTAAAAGCTTCTCCACTGGAGCTTCATTTGAAAGCCAAGACCTACAAATCTGATCAAAGTTTTCATTACTTTTTTGTCACCGGTTTTGTTGTGTTTTTTGCAGCATTTTCATCCTCATTCCCATCTCGTTTTCGTCGCCATTTGGACGTTTTTTTCAAGAAGCTTTTTAGATCTGGGTAAAGTCAAACTGGAGAAAATGTGCTCGGTTAAGGCAGGGGTTAAGAGGTACATTCTACACATTCTTTGATGCCCTTGTGCCTTGTAACGCAGAAACCATCACCTCTTTTGAACATCTAAGGCCATTTGAAAATGGCTTCTGAATCACTTGTTGTGCACAAGCTGTAAAGCACAAACGTGGTCGTCCAATATATTTTTTATTTGCTGATGCAGTGACAGAGAAGGGGAGCGAGAGAGATAGAGAGAGGAGGAGGATGCTTAAAACAAGAGGCTTTTAAACTGCTGACGCCGACTCCTCAGCAGCAGTCATTACTAACCTGGCAAGGCCACTACAGAGGGATAACGCAACAGTGCACATCAGAGAGAGGGAGGGAAAGGGGCAGAGAGGAGGGAATGAGCCTTTTGGGTAATGTTGCAGTCACCGTTTCTACTCTTACTCATCAGGTAAATAAAAAAATATAAAAAAATATAAATATGGTTTGTCTTAGTTATCACCACAAGATAGACTATAAGCCAGTACTTTTTCCCCACACTTTGAACCTTGCGGCTTATACAACAATGCGGCTAAATTATAGACTTTTATGGAAATATTGATAACACGACACAATATTCAGTAACAGTGCACCTGGGTCCAAAAACACTCGATTATTTCTCCGACGTGAGAAAGACGCAACAACAAATCCAAACATACAGTTGTGGAGACGATGGGGACTTGCATGATTTCTTTCGGACGTTCCCCACTCATCTGCACAATAGGTGCAAAACCTATCCAAGAAATGGCGACGAAAACGAGCTGTAAATAAGGATGAAAAGTAGCGGCCAACTGATATATCGGCCGGCCGATATATCAGTAAAAGTATCAGTAAAACAAAGTCTAAATAGGCTTAGCTTCAAGTTTGTTAAACACAAGTTTCACTAAAATGCCATGGCTAGTAACAATATGCCAATGCTAACGACAACTAATAAAAGCTGGGACAGAAACTATGATTGGATCACCTAAAGTAATAAAATAAAATCGACCAGTGCTGGAGCGTTGAAGTATTTGTTTTACCAAATTATAGACCAGACATTTGGAAAAATATTGGTCAAAAATATCGGCAGAGCATATCAGCATCGGCCAATTAATATCCCAAAATATCAGCATCGGCCTTAGAAAAACCCATATCGGTCGGCCTCTAATGAAAAGGCAACAAAAATGTGACAAAAACGACAACGGTGAAAAACACTGAATTTTTCCTCGATGCCAATACTTTAACGATACTTGGTTTTCGATACCGATACCTGAACAGTACTTTTTCCGATACCTATACTAAAATATTTGTGAGTAATATGGGGATCATCACCACTGTCAACAATGGGAATACTTTGGGGGAGATTGGGAGAAATTGTGGCAAAAATATGGAAAAAATAGTGTTACAAGAAATGTGGAGAAAATAGAGCAAAAATAGAGGAAAAAAAAAAAAAAATCGGGGAAAAAAGGGGTAAAAAATTTGGAAAAAAAAGAAAATATTAGTAATAATGAATGAGCATTAATGAGGGACACATTTGGGAAAAAGAGAACAAATGTGGGCAAATGTGTAAAAAAAACACAAAATAAAAATAATAATTGGGCAAAACTACTTGTTGAAATGCTCCCCTTTTGTGTCCTGAAATGAGAACCACTGCTGCAAAAATAAGCACAGCAATCTACCAGTGTCAAAGAGCACAACGAATTTCACATTATAATCGTCACATAACACTCAGACCTCACCAATTCTTCCAAGTTTTCTCCAAGAGTTTGAGCTCCACGGGCAGCCTCCTGGTCTCTTCTGCCCCATCAGCTCAGCGCTCATCCCTGACCGAACCACACACCCCTTTCGAGGAGGGGCTCCCTCCTCGAAAGGGGCCCCTCCATCTTCATCACAGCTGCCACAGTTTAACCAGCACACCCCTGCAGGCTTTCCCTCCACAGACACACCATTAGGCTGGACAGCAAAAGGGGTCTCAAGGCGTCTGCTGGGAGTGGAAATGTCTCAAGCTCGGTTTCCTCTCTTTTGCGAACTCTAAGCCACTACTTTTCCCCCACATTTTGAATTTAGCAGCTCATACAACTATGTGGCTAATTTATAGAGCCACATAGTCATACTGAATATTGTGTTGTGTTATCAATAACAGTGCACCTGGGTCCAAAACCACTCAGTTATTTCTGATGAGAGAACAGCTCCAAATCCAAACATAGCGTTGTGGAGACGATGGAGAGCTCACGTGGTTCCTCACAGACGTATCCCACTAATCTGCACCACTACTGGGACAGGCGCAAACCCCATCTTTCAACACATCTGTCCGTGGTGTCTGTTGTAGGCCGCCGTCCTCTTGAAATATTTGACCACACACGAAAAAGAAAAGTCCAGTGGCTGAACGATATTAAAGAAACTTGCGATATGCGATACGAGCCAGACTGATCCCCCATGTTAAGAGATACATGGGGGATACAGTCTGGAATTGTGCAATTTAAATCTCGCTGACTCCGGCAAAACCAAGATGAGCCAATCATAGCACGGGAGGCGGGAGTTAACAGTGCGTCATCTTCTTTCCCATCAAACACCTGTGCTCCTCCAGGCCATAAACAAAACAGTGAAGATGGCGGCCGCGTCACAAAGATCTTTTACCAGTGGCCTTTCTTCCGTTTTAAATGAGCTGGTAAGAAGCTGCTCTGAGGGCTTTCACTGGAACATTTACTCGACTGCACGCAGAGCCGGTGCTGGCCCTTCTGGGGCCCTTAGCAAAAATCCACCCGGGGGCCCTACAGTACCTACGCATCCCATGGCTAGTCGACGAAGAGTGAACCCATTTACGGTCAAAAACAGTTCCACTGTGCAGTAGAGCAGGGCAGAAGTGGAACATAATGACCTCATTTCAGGCCCTGCCCCTTTGTGTGAGAACCACTAACCACTAAGCCACTGTCAGACTGGCGTTTAGGACTACTACTGGTCTATTTCCCCTCTTTTTAGAATGGTAAACGGCAAATGGTCACATTCTCTCATCTCTGGTTCCTGACCCACAGTTTTGGAACTGCCGATTTAAAACTAACTGAAATCTGCACCTGACGGTTATTTCTGTCTTACCACTGAGAAGTAACTGTGCCCTTGAGAACCGTGAGGATTCAACTCCTCTTCAGAGTTGCCAGGTCTGCGGTTTTCCCGCACAATTGGGCTACTTTAAATGTGCTGTAAATCTTGTGCTGGGGGTTGCGGTTTTCTTGGGCTGATTTTAAACTTTCCTCGGCCTCAACTTTATCTTCCTTGATGATATACAAGACAAATCCAAATAGGGCTAACTTATCAAAAAACATTCAACTTAATAGTTCGAATTCACATGCAACCCAGTAAGATCCTACTTTAAGCTGGTCATTTCAACACGACATGTTCCAGTCTAATAAAACACAAATCGCAAGTAACTCATTTTTCAGCAAATTGTGTCAAAAGAAGATTTAAAGAAAGACTACATCAAGACCAACATAAGACTACAATTCTTTTTCTAAAACTGAAGTTCCACACATTTATAATTTTAATGCATTGTTTGTTTTTGGCTGAGTTTGCAAAAATGTGTTGAACTCAGTCAGATGAAGACTTTAGTGATATTCCATCACCTAATATCACGATACGATATATTGCGATACTGGAGTAGATAATATAATTCATTTATTTTGTTTGTCTAAGGTGAGGGCGATATAAAGGGTCTATACCTTGTATCTATGTTCATGAATCATAAAACTAATAGCTAGATTTTATACATAAAAAAAAAAAATAGTAGCCGAGAGATCAATATGAAGAATACAATCATATGTTCCTCCTACAATTGCGTAATAATCGTTTCCAAAACAAGACATGGTCAACTCGAATATGTCCGGGCCGTTTCATTTTGGCATGTGCCGTCGAAATGTCGTAATGAGACGGGACGCCGGTTACTGGATCACCTTGTGGTTCCACGGAGAGGAGTTTCATTTGACGCAGCCGCGTGAAACTGTCCGTCACAAGCACTTGACACAGACATAAGAACATGGAAAGAGTCCACACTGCTCGGCTGAATTCATGAGCTCTTACACGTGTGATATTTCGGACTACAGTTGCTGGTGGTAAGATACAGTTGACCCCATTGCCCACTCTGATCATGGCCAAAAGGGGAGCAGCGGAATTAGACTTGGCAAATCCCGCTTAAGGGGATTAAAAACATTCTTTTGACTGCCAGATATTTTACGTTTTATAATTGGCTAATAATGTCTAGGGTTAGGTAGTGACTCGTAACACCGAGGCCAGGGCTGGTGAGGAGTTTGCCTGGAGCGCCTCCTTCAGGCAGCAGTGGGAATGATTTTGGTTCAACAGTGTGGTTAGCAAGTCTGTGGCATCGCAGTAAAAATGAACTAGTGACTTACTCAGAACGGAATTAAGGTTGCACATAGGGATGCACTGATACCAATACCAGCATCGGGTATCGGCTCCATACCACATGCTTGTACTCATGCTCATTAATGTGGTCCCGATACTAGAAACCGATACCCCTTGGCGTGAGGCTCCTATAAAAAAAGTTATATAATAGGCAAAAACAATGTTATAATGGGATTTTTTAAACAACAGCGATTGCTCGTACTGTAACGCTTTAACAGTAGAAGAAGAAACCACCAAAGTGAACAGGATTACTCAAAACAGCGTTTTTTTTTTTTTTTTTATTTGAGCAGAAACTTATTTAAAACATTTTACAGAAGAAAACAAGACTATTGTGCTCAAAAGGAGTAGGAAGAAGTTCAAAGAACTTATATTCAAGTATGTTCTTTTTGAAAGTACATTACAGCATGGTTTAAAGGTGCATTATGCAACTTTTTATGTGTATTTGAACTTTTAGTGACCCAGCGGCTGTATGAGTGGTCAGCATGGCGCCTTTACTTTCCATCACAGTGGTCTCTACAACACTCCCAGATCCATTGTTTTGAAGGTTTTCTGGTGAGAGGCTCCATCAGCTGTGAAGACCTTCCAAACAATTGATCCTGGAGCATCCTAGAGACCACAGTGATGGAAAGTAAAGGCGCCATGCTGACCACTCATACAGCCCTGGGTCACTACAAGTGATTATTTTATTTTTTATGTACAGAAAAAGTATAGTATCCCTATATGAGTCTGTTAAAATGACCATTATCGGGTTGTTTTTTAAATCATACAATTCTTGAGGAAAAGACATTACATTACATTACTACATTACATTTTATAAGCCTAAGTCGTATTTGGGTAAAAAAAGTCAATTTGGCATGATATGACTCCTAAAGGAAAAGCATTATTAAAATCAGAGTAGATTTGAGCTTTAATTATAATACTAATGGCTTACACATGTATTGCGCTTTACAAATTGTAGTCATTGTTGATTCACGTGTATCCAGCCGCTCATGGAGTGAGGCCTACGTATAGACACAGGGAGAACATGTACACTTCACACAGAAAGGCACTAGGAGAGCTCGTGAAGAAAGGCTGATCTGTTTCGCTTTTGAGTTTTCCATAACATTTTGCATAAGTTAACACAAATCATTTACATACTCAACTCTTTTGGATAATAAAAATCATAGAAGCAGTAGAAATGTTGATTTTTATGACATTTGTATGTGGTTTTCCCTCTGTCCCCTCCATCTTTAACACGTTAAAAGAGGAGGTTTAGGGGCCACCGGGTGTGTATCCGAGCCTGGTTTAGTGTTTACACATTTTTACATGATAATCACAAACGCAATATAGCGTAGAGGTCGACCGATTTTTCTAAGGCCGATGACGATTTTTATTTGCCGATATTTTGGATTGTTTTTTTCAAATGTCTGGTCTATACTCCTGTAAAAACAAATACTTGGACACTCCAGCAGTGGCCGATTTTATTTCATTACTTTAGGTCTTTAGTTTCTGTCCCAGCTTTGATTAGTTGCTGCTAGCATTAGCATGCTGCTGTTAGCATTAGCATATTGTTACTAGCCGCGGCATTTGGCGCAATCAAACATACAATTGCGGAGGTTAAAACTAACTGAGCGATTGAATTCTGTGCTTTAAAATGACATGCAGCATGTTCATATTGACTGAGGTTTAGTGAAACTTGTATTTACCTAGCTAACCAGTTTTCATCGCGATGTTTCTCCGTTCCCCTGAAGCCTAGGAAGTTGTGGGAGACTCGTTTTAACCCTCGTGGGGCCTTCAATTTTGCACTCTTTAAAGACCCTAATGTCAAAAAATGTACACTTCAAAAAAGACCCTGAAAATTACCACACATTCATATTTTTGTCTGCTTCATTTTACAAAAATCAAAGAAAATCTTCAGTGGCTTTTGAGCAATTTTGATGGGCTGCGGCTCCAGTGGCTTTTGGGTCAAAATGACCCGAGGGCACCACGAGGGTTAAATGGGAAGTCTCTATCACTTTCGGTCCCGGAGATATTGGCTTGAATCGGCGTTAGATCGGCCGATAGCCAATAATGTAAAATCTCCAAATATCGGTCTGATATATCGGCCGACCTCTAAGTAAAACCTTTCCCAACTGTCCTACTGTGCAGCTTCCAACATATTATGACTGGTGTATTTCCTTTCTCAACGTGAAATGTGAACTTTCTGGAGAAGCAAGAATTTATGAGCAAATCAGGACTAAAAAGGTAAAAGGAAAACTTGGATCTCTTTGGCACTCACATCTTTTTACTCGCGTTCGCTCGAGCCCCTTGACATCACTCCCACCATAAGCCGGCAGGTGTTAGCATGTTTTGCAAGATCGAGCAGCTGTTTCAGAGCAGCTGTTCACACGTTTTTTCACTTATTCCGCGCAGAAATACGGATGACTGAACGCAATTCGGGCTTTTAAGACCACCAAAGCCCAGACGCTCTAGTTGGGAAGCAAAAAACACACACACACACACACAAATCCAATCCAACTTTGAACAGCTGTCACAAAGGTCTCGCAACTAAACACATTTACAACAACACTGATCTAAAAAGCCCGAATTTGTCTTGGAAATTCGAAGGCATTTCAACTTTCCACTTACTCCCATGCGTTTCCATCATGGGTCCATTTCCGTGTTTATTCTTAATCTAAATTAGTTTCAGCGACTCTGAGGCTTCCAGTCTTATAAATCACGCAGGCCATGGCTACATGGCGGGAAGCTTGTACCAATTACAAATCTGCCACATGCGAGCAGCTAGCCACGTTCGCGATGTATAGAACTATTTTTAGCATCGAAGTGGTTCCTGGGTAGCAGAGGGGTATAGATAAAAGGGAACTCTTTTGAAACGATTGGATCTGATTATCGCTAGCGTTTGGTCATGACTTATGTGATGTGCCCATGTTGAGTGAAGCAAGCCATCATAACTCTTGAGAGCATTCCTTTATGCGAGATGCTAATATTGAAGAAGCCTGTCATGTAGCCAAAGATACTCAGTGAAAAGTCCAGTGATCCTTGTTTAATGTTTTTAGATACAGTTGAGACGTTACCATTTATCAATTATATTTATCTCACGCTGGAGAAAAGCGGAACACTCACTTTTTCACTCAGAGAAAGTCACTTTTAAGAAAGGGTCTGGTATTGGTTAATATAATGAAAGATATAAATAATAACAAAAGATATCTCTTAGGCAGTGCTTAATTTGTAAATTTGTATTTTCAGGAACACTTCTGGTTTGATGTGATGGATTCGGGGAACAGGCCAAAGCATTTGCCGGAACACTCTCATTAAACACCATTAAATCAGATCAAATCTTTGCCGGATCCTCCTAAATATTTTTCGGATCCTTTACCCTGAAAAACTGAAAATTGGGGGAATGCTTATTTATTGGTTTATTTGGAAGGGACACTGCCTGTTAATGAACATACATGGGTCTCATGCATGTAAACAAGCCACACCGGATTGTAACCTTGGGCTAATTTCCATCCGTCGTCCCCATGTGCACTCTCAAACACACTCTCATTCATCCCTGGCCTATTGTACATGTTTTCAGTGGTAGGAGAAACCGGAGTACCTGGAGGAAACCCCCGCAGACACGGGGGAAACATGCAAACTCCACACAGAAAGGCCCCGTCCAGGTGGGAATCGAACCCATGGGCCTTCTAGCTGTGAAGCACGAGGGCTAACCGCTGTGCTACCGTGCCGCCCACTTGGCTCTTGAACTCTTGCTCCTGCGCTCTGGCCCCGTTTGTCGAGTTTGTCTCGAGTTTCAGACGTGTCTGAGACTCTGGGCTAATCTTAGCGACTCCCTCTGCCTCATTCTCAGGATGCCACAGGAGGGCGCGCCACGGAGGGACACACTGTTGAAGAAAACCAAATCCTGCGGGATACACTCTGCACAAGGAAGACGTGCAATCCTCTGCTTCTACACTGAGAGTTCGGAGACTGGAGCAGAGCGTTCCTAACCAGGCTCTGTCTGGCTCTTTCTGGTTTTATGCATGCCCCCATAGCCTTATAGTTAAAGTTCTTAGCTTATTTTTTAGCTTAATTCTGTGTTATATGTTCTATGTCGCACGTTTGCACCAAGACAAATTCCTAGTTTGTAAACCTTGTTCACAAACCTTGGCAATAAACCTATTCTGATTCAGAGAGTTCGATCATAAGAAATGAAATAATGACTAAGAAAAGACGACATGTGCTGAAAACGCACACAACACTATCTGTGCACACCACACGTGGCCTGTACTGTTCCCCTCTCTCCCCTACTATTGGTCAGCTCTGAGTGAGAAAAGGGTGAATGCAGCCAATCACAGGAAAGTGTGATAACATCATCATCATCATCATAACTTTGCCGTTTCACCCACTCTGCGTTAGAGAGAGTATTAAAGACCGGCGAGTTGAGGATCACGTTTTGGGTCTTGTGTTAAATAAATGAAAGATAAACAGTACATTTTTGGGCCCAATATTTATCATCCGTACATTTATTTGCAGTCTTCTCTTATATTTCAATGTAATAATTTCCCCCATCACACTCTCACTCATTCTGGCCTATTAAACATGTTTTTAGTGGAAACCGAAGTACGAAGAGGAAACCTACGCCGACATGGAGAGAACATGCAAACGTCACACAGAAAGGCCCCGTCCAGGTGGGAATCGAACCTGGGACTCGTCTAAGCTCAGGTAAGAACATATCTCAGGATGGAAAAAACAGTGACCTATTCCTTTGAAGCGTAAATTTGTACAGCCCTATTTTAACATGAATTTCCATGAGACTTACTAACCACTTTGTTTTTATCTTGTAGTATATTTATTATAAACTCGTTGCTACATTTGTAATAATTTTGCTCTGTTTTGTTGCACATGCTGTAACTTCCTGTCTGGATCTCACTTGTGAAAACTCTCAAAACTAAACAACTGCTGATGATGCAACCGGCGCACAATCTTTGGAAATGGACAAGGGGTCACGACAGGAACAAGCCGAGGAGAGTGGGGGGGGGGGGGGGGGAGGGGGCAGGGGGTCTTTCTACACAAAACAAAAGCTCTCATTGCACTGTGTATGTGCAGCGCCGCCCACACGGCAAAAAGCTACAGCTAAAGCATGGCTGGATGCAAACAATCCCGCTCCATGGTAACGAGGCGCTGCCTTTGTCCTGGGACGGTCTCACAGATGACCGCATTGATTGGAGAGGACAGGGCGTGGGGAGAGGCGGACTTCAGCAGCTACGTGGCGACCCCTGACCGTCCCGGGGGTTGGCAGGAGCGAACGTAGAGTGAAGTTGTTTATATTACAAGTAACAGCGGAATTGTGAAACGTGCTCATGAGCTCATCCTTGTGAAGAATTCGGTGGTTTGGAACGCGTTAGGAAAGTGAAGAATAAGTTTGCACCACAACTAGAGGTGGGCATTATATGGTCTACATTACAAGACCAGAAGTGAATTCATTGTTTAAAAACAAAAATGTTTTGTTTGTGTTTTAATGTCAAAATTGGGGGGAAATTGAAGGGGAAAAGCGTAAAAAAAAAATTGAAAAAAAGTTTAAATAATTTGGGGGGGGGGGGGGGGGGGAGATGGGAAAAATTATGTAAAGTGTTTTTCTGTCTTTTTGTAGTCTGGAATCGCCCATGTATGGTTATGTTTGAGGAAGTTGAGCGGGAGAAACAAAGAGGAGAATATAATATAATAATATAATTTCTCCACAACTACTTAAACACATGCTGAATTGTGAATATAGTTTTCTACCCAATAAAGCTACAAAGACAAGTAGAGGAGTAAAGTGGTTCATCAACCCATAATTACATAAATAACAGAATGCTAACATGAGGTTTCATGCTAGCATCATGGCTAATGCTAATGCTAGCTACGACTGCAGTTTTTCGCTTCTACTGGACAATCTGCTGTTAAAAAAACAAACATCAAAATGGACCTGATTTAGACTTGACTGATTTAGACTTGACTTTATTTGTGTTGTGATAAGTTAATATTCCACCAGAAAACGGCGAAAAAGAGTGAACAATTGTGTTTCCCAAAACATACTCCCTACGCCTTTGGCGAGGCCACGCCCCCTTGCATGCCGTCTCTATCAATACTGTAAATTAAGACGTTTATCGGCACATTTCTGCATATTTCTGATGGTTTGAAATGAGATGACCCTTCAACACATCAGAGAGCAGCACGCAATAATATATATTGTTATGCCTTTTAGCTGATTTTTATGAAGCCTACACTATGTTCTACTCAATTTGAATATAATCTCTTTTCCCGTCATGATATAAAAAAAAAAGGCAAACCTTATACGTTTTACCTATCAAAGCAGATACAAAGTAGCAGTAGTTCAGCGGGTTGTAGAGGACTTCTGCGAATGTATTTGTTTGTTTATAGTGTACACTACAAAAAGTAATCTTGAAATAAGTAAAAGTACTTTAGCCATTGATTTGTAGAGTGTGCATTGTTGTGCGTTTTGTAATGTTTCACTTTGCTACGACACAAAAGCACTTGAACACAATGCGCTCTGTAGCTCCTAATTTTCACTTCACAACTGGAAAGGTTCATCTTTAGCTGAGCATGTGGAGGCAGCATTCGGACACATGTGACCGGACAGCGATCACATGTGCAGCCCTGCCGGTCATTCGTATTAGGGACTTTCCTATTTATTCATCCCCCCCCCCCCCCCCCCATCTGATTTTTTTCCAGTTTGGCTTTGCCCAAATCTAAAATCTACTTGAAAAAAAAAAAAGCGTAAAAATTTGACAAAAAGCCACACAAGAGCAACAAAAGTTACCAAAATGGTGAGGAAAACGCAATAAAAAAAATAAATAATAATGCACAAAAGTGGCAAAAAAATTGAAAAAAAGATCAGTTAGGATCAGTTTTGTAGGTCTCAGCTTTCAAATGTAAATTTTCACATTTTAGATTTAAATGTTTAAGGCGGGTGGTAAGGGGTTAAAATCCACACATTTCAAACAAACGTTACAACAGCATGGCATGACAGCACCTTTCCTTGCCTTCGGCCTCGGCGTCTCGCCCACACTAAGCGCTTTGTGTTTTGTGAAATGCATTGCACGCTGATCTATGAAAACACTTTTTAGCGATTACTTCCGAATGGACTTTGTCAGCTGGGGAGCGCAGCGTGTCGGCAGGTTTAGCAAACACTACAATAACGCCATGGCAGCGATCAGGGCCGACCGCTAACTCTTGACGCGCCATTAATCTTACATTTACTGCAGGGACTGGCAAGAGTTCCTCCAGTGCACTTAGCAATGACATCTTGTGAAATAAAAGACACTTCCGCTCCCGAGATGTGGCGTTAAACTGCATGTATTTTTTCCTCTATATTCCAGCCAGCAGATTTGTTAGGGGTACGTTTATGTAGGCTCTCAGTTGTCCAGAAATTACCCACCGTGGTAGAGATTTTCAATGTCGTTGACAGGGCTGGGTTGGTTGAGAGCGTTTCGGTTCTATCTTTAAAAGCGTCTTCTTGCTCATGTAGTCAAAAAGACGGAAACACACAAGCTACTCTTTTTTAAATCACTGCTGGAAGCCCATTTACAACAGCAATGGTGATCGATATCCATGAACCGATACCACTTTCTCTAAAACCAATACGAGTACTTTGATTTGAGGACTCGCCGATACCGAATACCAACACGAGTACAAGGCATTTTCCTCAACATACTTTTCAAAATGAATAGACTTCATAGACAAATTTTTTCACAGCAGATAAGCCAATAAGTTACTTTACTAATTTACATTTCATTGAGTAAAGTAGGCTACTCTTTAAAGATAACTTATTAGAATTGAACATTATGCCATTTCATTGTATTCATTGTATTCAATATCATTTTTAGTTTTTATTGAACTGTCCATCATAGACAGAACTGCTCATGTCCAAATGTTACTCAATGCCTGTGTTGTATTCACTTTTTTAATATAATAATATTGAGATGGTTACTTATTACTACTACTGATTGGCCTCTTTTTGCCTTACTAGCTCCGTGTGTTTTTTCCCATGTGTTTAAAGAAACTTAGCGAGTAGCCTGCAGCATTTTGTTTATTTTTGCTGCAGCTAAATTTCGCTCAATGTGAACATGCTATATCTCTTTATTTTGAGCACTTTTAAGTCGTTGGGGTTTCCAGATGCAGCAAGTACTTGGAGAATAAAGCGGCAAGAACCACCAGAACCGTTAGCCGCTTGCTAGTTAGCAACATTAGCATGTTGTCTTGTAAACACTGCAGACCCAGCGCTGAGGCACAATGAAGACAACATTTAGCTCTGGTTAAATCCAGCAGACTCTGATTTAGGGAGTGTAGTCTGTCATAAAGTCAGCTCTATGTGGAATAATGCATTTCCACTGAAGAATTCTCCAGTTTGTTGCTCTTTGCCCTCTTTGCTGAAAGGAGCCGCATGTCAAGTGGCATCGGTTTCTGGTATCGGGACCACATTAATGAGTAAAGCGTGTGGTATTGAGCCGATACCCAATACTGGTATCGATATCAGTGCATCCCTAGAAAAAAACGGTTCCCAGCCCTACTGCCAGCTTGCAGAGAGCATCATGTCATCCTGTGTCAGGCTACATTAAGACAAAGTTTTTAGGAAAACCTCTCCGCACACATCTTCTGACCAAAATATTGGAGTCTAAAACACCACATGCTTTGCTATGAACACGTGCTACTTTGTAATGACATTTATTTATCTTTCTATACCATTTTAGAGTGACTCTTATCTGTAAATCTGCAATCGACAATGAAAATTGGCCAAATATAGTTTTAAGCGTTTTTTTTTTTTTTTTTTGCCAGGTTGCAGTTCAAATTGGCATTCTCTTCAATGCCAATTTCCAAATATAAACATAGCAATTAATTCAGGGAAAATAAACAGCAAGATTGTTTCTTCTACAGTGACATTTTAATAAAGCAACATCTTGCAGTATGACATGTCAGCCCATCCCTAGCGCAAATCTTGAATTGTGTTTAAGGTTTTGACCAAACAGTTGTTGTTTTGCACCAAACCGTCAATTTACCACCTTATCAATCAAGACAAATTGTAATTGACCTTACTGCTTCAAAAGGTTTAGGAAACTATTGGAAAAGGTATTGTTTATTGAATGATCAGCGCACAGTAGATTCAACATACCAACCACCGGCGCTGTGGGAGTCTGCAGTTTCCAAAGTTAATCAGCTTGGTTAGGGGCTGCTAAGCCTCTGACCCTTTAAGACCCGGAGCTTAGTCCAACACAAGACGCCCAGTTATAAATAAGTCCGCGTTCAACTGAGTGCACCTGAGACTTATTGTTTTTCACTGATCAAGGCATCGGCCCCGGGCTATAAATAGTCACAAATACAGTAATGCAGGAGAAATGAGAGCGCGTCTGTACAAAGTCAAATGGAGTAATCAATGGATGAATCAATTTAGGAAATGCTAAAAAGAGGTTAAGTCCAATGTATGAAAATTAAACAACGTGCTGAGAAACGTTTACGCCACGCATTAGAAAAAGTGTTGGCTTTACATAAAACCATCAGAAATTATATTTTTTACGACTGAACTACAAAAACTTAAGTTGCCTTAGCTGCCAACATTTGGTATTTGGCTGCCTCATTTGAAAGTTCACGACTGGAGGCTGCACTAGCACCAGATTAGGCTTTATTTGGGGACAGCTTGTGCTGGGATTGTGGGAAAAGGGGAGAGTCCCTTAAAGGCCATATACCTGATTTTTTTTTAATTGCAAACAATGAAAGAGGAAGCTACTAAATTGAAATGTTAGTTGTGGTCCCAACTCATTCGTAATTTCCTAATATGTTTGTAGCATCCAAATTCTTAACAGGGATACGTTTGTCGGCACATTTCACAACTTGCAGGGTCACTTTCACAAAAATGGCCTCAAAGTTCATAACATTTATACAAATGTTTTATAATTTGATGCGCACTGTTCTCCACAAACACTTTACAATATACTAAAGGAGGAGAAAATTCCATTCCATTACATTTCTAGAAGTAAAAACGGGTATAGCTCCTTTAATATTCATTCTCAAAGTGGTTTTAGCCATAGATTCAGACGACATCTTTGGATTTGCTTGCCCATAATTGGTCCTGTTTGAAGCAGCCGGACGGGGAAAACAAACAAAAACAAAAAAACTTTCTCCCATGTCTTCAACATCACTTTAACAAATGCTCAATCATGCATAGATTTTATACTAAATAAAGATACAGAGAAATAGAGGAGCAAAGTGGTTAAACAGCCCATGAATACTTAAAACGGACAATGCTAACCAGAAAGCTACATTAGCGTCATGCTACATATGCTAACATTAGCAACCAGTGCCAATTTTTCGCACATTTTATCATTTTATTTAAAATTTTTTACTGAAAGTTCACACACAAGTAACAAACAACTGTTAAGTGAAATGCCTTGGGAAGATTGTAAGAATAGTTGGGAAGATGGATGGAGCCAAATACAGAGACATTTTGGGGGAAAACCTGCTGGAGTCAGCGAAGAGAATTGAGGCTGGGGCAGAGATTCACCTGCCAGCAGGACAATGACCCAAAACACAAAGCTAAATCTACAATAGAATGGTTTAAAAAAAAAATATATATATATATATATATATATATTTATAATAATGTGTTAGAATGGCCCAGTCAAAGTCCTGACCTAAATCCTATTGAAAATCTGTGGAAAGACCTGAAAACTGCTGTTCACAAACGCTCTCCTTCTAATGTGACAGAGCTTGAGTTGTTTTGTAAAGAGGAATGGGCTAAAATGTCAGTCTCTAGATGTGCAAACCTTGTAGTCATATTCCAAAAGACTTGCTGCTGTTATTGCAGAAAAAGGGGTTCCACAAAGTATTAATTCATGCTGTAAGAATACTTGCGCACGCCCGACTCTCAATCATCATTCGTCTTGTACTTGGCCAGGAATGTCAGTGTGATTGTCCACGGTGAAGGTGCAAACTCCGCACCGAACAAAAAGGCCCCTTCTGGCTCGGGAATCAAACCCAAGACTTTCTTGCAGCGTGACGCGAGAGCCCTAAGCCCTACGCCAAATGATGAGGCAAGATAACAAAGCCTACAAAGACTATGACAGGACGCAGCAAAGTCTTAACAAGCCGAAAAGACTATAGGTAACCCAAGACGACGCACCGCAGCTTCGGAACCGCAAATTCTTAAATGGTCAGTAATTGCATACCTCTTAAACTGTGCGTCTTCAGCGGCGGTTTTCTTCACTGCTTCATCCCGCTCGGTCTTGTCCCATGTGCTGGCCGCTTTGCCCTTGCCTCCATCACACGTGTACCGGACAAGGACTCCCTTCCCTCTCCCTCCCTCGCCGTCTGCCTTTCGACGGTTCTGTGTGTGGGACAGCGAGAGAGAGAGCGAGTTAGTTGAAGGCGGTCCGAATAAAAGCGCTACTGACTGGGCACTTATGGGCTTCACTCTATTAGGAGATTCATCATTACGGGCAGCCTTCTCGCCCATCCACAACGCTCCCCGCTCGTATCACGGGGCGAGGCTACTGTACACTGCCCTCTCGCAAATGCATCTCTGCCCTACGTTATACACCGTCCAGAAAATTCTGCTCCAATATCGCCAAAATTCGCAGAATAAATGAGCAAAAGCAAATTTACATGCGTTCCCATCAAAGAGTTTGTGCAAAATCTTTTTTTTCCCTCCGATATCCTGTACCTGTAAAATATTTGTCATCTAGAACCAGAAAACATGTGGGTTCGTCTCCAAAGTGTGTGAAATAGGGAATCATTTTTGGGGGGAAATTTTGAGAAATTGTGGCAAAATTAACGAAAAAATGTGTGTAAAAAAATTAAATACAATTGGGGCAAAAATAAGACAAAATAAATCTTTAAAAAATTGGGAGAAATTATTATTTGTATATGAAAAAAATAAATACAAAATGAGCAATAATGTGAGCTGAAACAACCAAGTCACTTCATGCTGACCGTGGACCTACAGCATCGAAACTTGGATCTTAAAAGATGCATTATGGAACTTTTTATGCAACAAACAAAAGTTGATATTTGTGCGCATTTTACCTTGTAGAGACCCAGTGGCTGTATGAATGGTCAGCATGGCGCATTTACTTTCCATCACGGTGGTCTCTACAACACTCTAGGATCAATTGGTTGGAAAAAATTTGATCAAAAACATCCATCGTCTTTCAAAAAACATTAAAGCCCCTTGATGTGTTTAACATGTGCACTATAGGGCTGCATGATGAATCTATATCGCATCAATATTGAGGTTTTAATTACTGCAATGATTTAACCGCTAAAGGCGGAGTTCTTTTTTTCCCCGTGGCTTGTGCCTCTGGCGTTTGAGTGATGGACACGTTAGATTTATCGAGCCTGCCGGAAAGTCAAAAGTGGTTGTAGGGGAACAAGTTTGTATGCTCAGCGGTGCGCTGCCACATGTACCCGTGCACTGTGCAAACAGCAAAATGCATCAACGCCAACTGCATAAAATGGTGAAAGGAGCTTCTCTGGCGACGACACGAGAGGATGCAGAGGAGCTGGTATCAAAGAAGGAAGGACATATTTTGCATTTGAGAAAAGCTCCATGAAACCAAAGAGGCTGACCCTGGATGAACTGCAGAGAGCTACAACTCAGGTGGGGGAATCTGTGCACAGAACAACCGTTAGTCGTACACTGCACAAATTTGTGCATTTTTAAAAGAAAAGAAAACCATAAGAAGACCGGTTTGCCATTTGCCCGAATACACATGGAGGCTTCTGGCAAACAGAAAACTGGACATCTAATGGTTTTCTTTCAAAAAGGGCGTGTTCTAGCCACTCTTCCATAAGGCCAGATTTGTGCAGTGTACGACTAATAGTTGTTCTGTGTACAGTTTCCCCCACCTGAGCTCAGTCAGGTGGGGGAAACTGTACTTACTGACCGAACAAGGACCGCACTCCTTGTTCGGTCAGTAAGTTTAGGAGGACGGCCAGGTCTTGGTAGGTTTGCAGTGATCCCATACTCTTTCCATTCCTGGATGTATTCAACTGTACTTTGAGAGATGTTTAAAGCTTTGGAAACCTTTTAATACCCTAACCCAGCTTTATACTTCTCAATAACTTTATCCTGGACCTGTGTGGTGTGTTTTTGGACTTCATGATGCTGTCTGCTCCCCAATAGTCTCTTAACAGACCTCTGAGACCATCACAGATCAGCTGTGTTTGAAGTGACATTAGATTCCACACAGGTAGACTCTATTTAGTCATTGGGTCAACATGTGATCATTCAGAAATCTTCATTCAACTTCTGAAGGCAATTGGTTGCACTAAAAGGAAAGGGGGGCCAGTACTTATTCACATCCCACTTTTCAGTTTTTTTATTCATAAAAGAAAAAAAATCTAAAATTATGTAATGTCATTTCACGACACGATTGCGTGTCACTTCGTGTGTGTCTTTCACATAAAATTTTAGCATGGCAAAATGTCGAAAAGTTAAATAAAGATATTTATGCAACCCACTGTACATGTGCATTTTCTCTAGTTTGGTTTTACCCAAATCTAAAAGCTGCTTGACTGTAGCTTACAGCCTATAGGCCAGTGTGACACCTCATTTGAAAGCTAAGACCATATTTATGTCGTTTATTGTTGCTTTAATGTCACTTTGTTGTTTGATTTTTATGCTTTTTTGTCAATTTTGTTTCCACTTTTTTGAGTTTGTCACGTTTTTCAAACCCATCAGAGAGATTGCAAACATATTAGGCGTGGCTAAATCAATAGTTTGAAACATTATAAAAAAAAGAAAAAAACACACCGGTGAGCTGAAAAACACCAAAAGACTCAGAAGACCAAGAAAGCCAAATGTGGTCAGATCAAAAACACTCCAGGAGGTGGGTGTATGTGTGACAACATCAACAATCAAGAGAAGACTTCACCAGAGACAATACAGACGATTAACCACAAAGTGTAAACCACTGGTGAGCCTCAAAAACAAGACTGTCCTCCTAATCAATACGTGACCTGTGCTCGTTTGTATGAAGTCTAAAAATACGACTTGTATGGACGTATGACAGAACAGCGCCCCCTGGCTTGAGATCACTGTGGAAAATTGTGCTGAAAAAGACACGTGACGCTGTTGGGGCGTTCATTTACGGCAAAAATCCGAAGTAAACTTCTTTTTCTGATGACATCATCATGCCCCATTTGGTACAAACGTGCTATACTTCATAATTTACCCGAAAATTACTTTATTCTCACATAAACAACACTTTGTTGCTTGCTAGCACACAGGAAGTGACGTGTAGAGCGCTACTTTCAAATGAGACCGTCCAGACCAGTGGTTCCCAAAGTGGGGTTCAAGAACCCCTGGGAGGGCCTGAGGGCCACTGCAGGGGCCCTGAAAGACTGACATTATTCACAACATCTTATTTAACCTATTGGTCACTGTTATTTGTAAATTGATATGTACATTTGTGAGAAGTTTATGACAGTAATTATTTAAAAAGAGTGAATTTATATTGTTGAGGCACCAGGGGATTTTGGAAAAAGAGAAGGTAATTTCCAATATTTAAGTTAATTTAGTATAAACCAAAGGTATACAAGATTATACAGTATATTTGCACTTACAGGTGGTCAATTACACTATAACCCTTATAATGGTAAATGGTCACAAATATATAGCACTTTTCTACCTTAATTCGGCTCAAAGCGCTTTTACATCAACCACTCACCCATTCACTCACTGGAGGCAAGGAGGGTGAAGTGTCTTGCCCAAGGACACATCGGCAGTGTGTACCTGCGGGATTGCTCTACTATCTGCACCACTGTCTAATATGGGCCCTTTCTGTTTCATAATCTGCACCATAATTAAGAAAAACACTATTGTCACATTTTCTATTTGTCAGTCGTCAGAGAGTCAGCGATATACAGGTCTGACTGTTCGAGCAGTGCTTCCAAACCAGAGGTACGGGGACTGCAACAGTAAGGCGTCGATGTTACACTGAATGTTTTGAATCATAACATTATTAAAGTTAGTTAATAGGATAATATTATGAATGGGTTCTATAGGTGCCTCTATGACAGAGAGGTTTCAGCAGGTGAAGTGATCCAAGTATCCTTAGAGTCAGTCTCGTCACAGTATGTCCCTCTATATCTACACATGTCATTGGTTTAGATGACAACGGAACGGAAAAGCGACAATAAATACAACTAAAGAGCCACAAAAGAGCAACACAAATGGACAAAAACGTTTGAGTGTGACCTCGCACACAATAATAAGCCATTTCCGGGTCCAAACTGTCCATTGATAAACACAGCAAAAAACACAACTTTATTTAAATCTCCTGCTGAAATGAAACAGATAAGAGGCTAAAAACTGTTTCACTCCTAATTAGAGTAAAATATCTCACCATTTCTCCAGGTAAAGTGAAGATATTTTAATATTTAAAATAAGCCTTGTTAAGTTGATAATTAATGCCAGAACTAGGAGGTAATCCAGAGTAAATGTGATATTTCTGTGTGATCAGATACTTAAAAAGAGCCTTTTAGTCGGCTCTATAGCCGATTAAAATCAGCAAAATCCCACTAGTTGGACCTGGAAGTGGAGCGATGACATCATTACTTAACAAACGTATTCACCTTATTCCGCCCCGCCCACTTTTGCCTCTTTTTGCCACAGATCAGCACTTCCTTGTATTGACTCTTCACGGTAGAGCGCAAAGTCCGTTCACTAAGCGGAGAAAATCTGATGTTTAGTCGATTGATTTGTGTAAAATGTCAAATGTTCCTTTGCACCAATGAGTCAACACTGCACCGTTTCTCTGTGTGGCCTAAAAGCGGGTTTGTGTTCATGTAGTAACTTATTTTATCTGGACTTCACCAGTCCTATGTAAGCTGATAGGAGTGAAGGGGCGGGCACAATTCACGGCGGTACCCACGCAAACTTCCAAAATAAGGTGAAGGGAGGGACCGACCCAAGCTAAACTCCTCCCAGTGGTCTGCATCTAGTCTGCGGGCTGAGCTTTAACTTGTGTGGCGCCGACGAAGCCTTTTGGATGAGCGGCGAAACGTTCGACACTTCAACTACAGAGTACAGAAGATGACTCAAGAGCCTTTATTGAAGATGGACAACTCCTGTACGACTGGGAGCCTACACCGGCAACAAAGAAAGTGGTGTTAAAGCAACAATAAACTTAGAAAACGTGACAACACAACAACAAAAAAGTTGATCAGTTTTGTTGGTCTTAGCTTTCAAATGGAGGCGTTGCACTGGCCTATAGGCTGAATGCTCCAGTCGAGAGCCTTTTAGATTTGGGTAAAAGCAAACTGGAGGAAATGCGCTCAGTTAAGGCCAGAGGTTTAATTAATGCACCACGTGAACGCAACATTTGGCGTTTTCAGTAAATCGCAGCACACACAGGCTACGAGCAGTAGATTCACCTGTAGCTATTTCATCTGCTTACCTTTGCTTAAGGTAGGAGAAGAAATCGCTGCCTCTTCTGCGTTGGTCAGCGGTCGTGTCGTCGTCTTTAGCGCACGACTTTTACGCCTGGATGGATGGGTTGCGTGCTTCTTGTGCAAGGCTGGCTTCGAGGTAAACACAACACGGGACATCCGACTCCGAGAGCCCTTCTCTTTCTCTTTCTCTTTCTCTTTCTCCTTCTCCTTCTCCTTCTCCTTCTCCTCCTCCACCACCACGGGGGGAAAAACTAAGATCGAGCCGCGAGGTCGTGATTCGGGAGAACAAGCTCGCACGAGAACAAGTGGGGCACCGCAATGGCACTGATGGAGCGCGGAAAGAAAAGGGGGGGTAAAGCTGCTGGCGCGGAGACGGGGAGATGCGCCAAGTGGAGTGCACCCGTCGCGTGTCTCCGTGAGGTCCGTGGTCTCTCTCGCCCTCCGGTCTGAACTCTGCTACAGTCCCATTCAAACACGAGCGTTTTCGGTGGCACCGGCGCGACACGTGGTTTTTCCCTGCTGCGTCACGGTGTCCCATGCGCCAGCGCCCCCCTCCCTCCCAGTGACCCGTATTTTACCAGTGCGTAGTTATTATGCTTTCATTTATGTAAATGTGTAGAATGTATCATCAAATCATATAAACGAAAGGAGAGTTTTAAAAAGCGATGTGAAGCTACAGTTTGAAATCCAGGCAGTGAAACAAATGATCCGAGAACCATAAATAATATGCATTCGTAAGCAGTTTTTAGTGCATTAGAGTAGACAGATTTTCTTTCAGCATCCACCACAAGCGCCACAATGTCCCTTTGATTTTCTGCGCCCCTTAACCTGTTTCCTTTACCCAAATCTAAAAGCCTCTTGAGAAAAGCGTAAAAACAGCAATGCAAACAAGGATGAAAAACGCAACAAAAGAGCAACGAAAATGTGCCAGAAAAGCAACAATAACGCATTAAAAAAGCGACTAAAACACAAAGTGACAAAAACGTGATGAAAACACAACAAACGAGGGTCGACAGCAACAAAACATGACAACAAAACAAACAAAAAACAAAAAACAGACAAAAACGTGACATAAACGCAGCGACAACGCAACAAAAAAGGTTTGGTAGATCTTAGCTTTCAAATGAGGCGTTACTCTGGCCTATAGGCTGTGAGCTCCAGTCGAGAAGCTTTTGGATTTGGGTAAAGCTGAACTCGGTCAAGTCGGTTAAAGAGGTTAAAATTCAACAGTAGCTTAAACTCTTTTAAAAGGGACTTTTTGACCCATAAGCGTTATTTGACCGGACAGTTCTGGGTGAAAGAGCGGGTGAAGAGCAGGGAGAGACATTCAGTAAAACGTCACAACACTGAGGACAGACTGTCTCCTGCCTGTGGCGTGCTGCTGCAGCTTTAACCACTAGACCAGCCAGTTTCAAAGTCTGGAGCATCACGGCCCCCTTTATTAAGATGGTATACCCCAAAGCTTTCCAATAATAAAACAAAAAAACGATCTTTATTTAAAATAGGTTATTTATGTATTCGTTATTTCACATATTGACAAATATTGCAATGGGCTAAATGTTTATTTAAAGTAGTAGGCTAAGTTTTAACATATATTTCCTTTTCAAGACAAGCTTTGGGGCTCCTGTGGTCTCTGAGGCAGGAGGCCCCGGGCCCTTCTTTGGGAACCAAAGCAGGGGATTTTGGGCAAAAGGGGTGCCCAAAATCCCAGCCCTACCTGAGGTGGCCCTCAGGTAGGGCTGGGGAATATGGATGAAAAATAATTGATTTTTTTTATTTTTTATTGATTTTATTGGAAATAATAAAGGTCTCCTGATCTTTCATAAGAATAAAACTGCTCAGAGTTCTGCTATTTAATATTTAGATTCATAATATAGCCACTAAAAAAAAAAAACTTCTTTTGGCACCATCTACATTGTACACGCAACATTTGTTTGTCTAAATATGGCACTTTTTTCTGCAGCGCAAAAGCAGGAAGTCAGAGGCGCCGGGGACCCGCTGAAATGTGTAGGTTGGAAGTCACTGCTATGCCATGAGCACATATACAAGTATGGATCCTCACAGTTGTTTGTTCTGTATGTTCTTGTAAAAGTACACAAGCTCTGACCACTGTCGAGGTTATGTGCTTGTTTTAGAGACGTGTTCAGTCCAGTGTGCGGTTTATTTAAAGATGTGTTTATGGGTGCACATCTCCAAGACACTGTAGCTCCAAAACACAGCTCCGAGTACAGCTGAGGTAATTGGCACTTTGGCAAACTCTGGGTCTGCTCTGGTTTTAAAACTGTGCGTGGGTTGGAAAGACATTCAACAGCCCCACACACACACATATAAAGTGTTTTTTTAAAGGACACATGTCTTTCAGCGGGTATGGAAGGGTTTCTGGACGAAAAGGCAATTTGGTTTAAATATATAATTAACTTCTGCTGATTTCAAGTCCATGGAAGGTGTCTATTAACCCCCCAGTATGAATCTGGCAGTTCTGCGTTACCATGGGGATCAGATTCATGTGCATATGCCATTGTGTCTTAAAGCAAAATACCTGAACCATTATTGTAATGAGACAGATTTTGTTTGCCTAGAGCTCAACAGTCCCCTCATTTCCGGTCACGTGTCTGGGTCCAGACGTAAAATATCCATTTTGTTTTGTAACTTCAAGTGGTTGGCACAGCGGTTATCACTCACCTCAAAGCCGAAAGGTCCAGAGTTCAATTCCTGGCCAGTTTGGGCCTTACTTTATGAAGTCTGCCGGTTCCCTTCGTGTCTTGGTGGGTTTCCATCAAACTAAAAGAGAGGTTCTTATGTTATGTGACCGGAGACCCCGAACCGAGCATGAACAATTCCAAGGACCCCTGAATGTCCCCCACACGTGACCACCCACACGTGTCTCAGGGACCCCCAGAGCACCACGGACACTTTGACAACCACTGATTTATAAAAATGATACCCAATAGGGTCATCTCCAGCAGAAGATGAGCCCCTACAGTATTTTCCACCTTTTATATTCTTTTGTTTTACTCGTTGGAATGGCAATAAAGTAACACATTTTTGAAATATTGAGCCTGCGTTGCTGCACGTTGGGTCGTGAATGGGGGGGGGAAAGGAAAGCTTTTTCTGAGCTCACACTGTGTATCCTTTTGAAAACTCAAGTCGATACTCGGGTCTCCGTGCAGCCCCACGGCGCACTGAGGCTGCAAAATCACAAACGCTTTTCACTGGGGAGAACATTTCACCAAGTCTCCCCCTGACAGGACGACAAAGGAGGTCACCCACTCAAACAGTTGGCGCATGTCGCACAAATCTTTGACATCAGACATTTTTATTTTAGCTGTTGGAGCTGCCCAAATCACACTGCACCAGCCCCTATGGCTCCTCCTGCAGGTGGTGGGTCCACAGAAGGACGGCCTCATGGTTCTACCCGGGCCTGTTGGTCTCTCATAAGGGGCTTCTGAACCGCTCTTTGTCTGACCCGTCACCTAGGACCTGTTTGCCCTGGGAGACCCTACCAGGGGCACCAAGCCCCCGACAACAGAGCTCCTATAGGATCATTCGGGCGCTCAAACCCCTCCACTACGTTAAGGTGGCGGTTCCAGGAGGGAAAGGCTCTACCTGATATCTGTAAATATTTCTCTTGTCCATGCACAACCTGCAGGGTCTTCCTTTCCCTTACAAACCCGTGGCATGTGCAATCGTGTCTTGTTCGCTCCCATCTGGACGTCTTTCACTCAGACCTGCGGAAGTGAAGACACAGAGCTCAGTGGAGTTGGCAGAAAGTGAATTTGAGATGCAATGAGGTGAGATGAGCCAGGTTCGAAAACATAGATATGTATGTGAACAAAACCAGAAGTATTCCCTTTCAGACGGAGCGGACAATTAGATGGAAATGCAGCGAGAGAGTGAGAGATTTTCTGTTTGGATATTTCTTTTATAAACGCTCCCATATAGTGCCTGAGTTGATTCACGAAGTGCTTTTCACAGATCAAAATCACAAAGTGGGGCTATTTGTCACACTTTCTTCTTTTCTAGAGTTCACTGCTCATCAACAGAAAATCCCATAAGAGTCAGACCTAAATGAAAGGAAACCTCGCTTCCCTTTTTCTATCATATTGCGATAAATAGTAAAACGTGTTCAGGTTGTCACTATTGTTTTTAATGGCATTTTTGGTGTTAACATGACATTTTATAAACTGCTGTAACTTTGTTGCTTCAGAGATAAAAGGACAAAATAAGTAACAGTCGCAATGCAATACCAGGTGTGTTGATAACACTCATTTGAACTAGCAAAATAATATGAGGTGTAAAACCTACAAATTCACCAAATGACCCAAACATACAGCATCTATAAAGTGATAAATAAAGTGATCATAAAAAACATATTAGACACAAAAGTAAAAAAAAAATGTCCACCATTTATGGCCCATGTGACAGCTAACCACTTTACGAACAAAACGAACAAACGGCGTTAGCATGCTTGCTCTAAAATGGCTCAAATCAAAGCTAACGTCTTTCACATCAGTGTCTTTTGTTTAAGGCACTAACAAAAGAAAGCTCTTCCTACAAAAATAACCCAGACATTAAAGTTTGGGGAAAGGGCGTAAAAACAATTCAAATGTGTCCTGTCCTCAGGTCTTCAGTCCAAATGAGAAAGTGATGATTGAAAGAGAAGAAGAATACCAATACACTTGTTATATATCAGTACCAGAATACAGCGCCCTCCAGTGTGGCTATAAAAAGCAATATGACAATTCATCTCGTACGACAAATAGCCCCGGCCTCCCCTATGGCATCAAAAAATGATACATGAAATTGATACAACATATGATAATAAAACTGGATTGTATTGGCCATAAGCTCAACCTCTTGAGTTGGTTTATTTTACTTCGCCTGTTCAGGACCATTTACGTCGGGCGCTGCGTTTCAGTTTGGCTTGATTCGTTTCATATCACAGTAATAGTGGCGGCAATTGTTGTGCAAAAACAGTGCTTCATATTTATTCCAATAGCAGCAGTGATTTTCATAAACATATCCACAAAAGATCAAATTGATAACACAATGGTTTTCAAATCCTTTCATAATTGCAATCGGCATTGTTCACCACAGACAGTGAATTTCTATTAGGTTTTCAACAAATGCAAGCGCTTGTGCTGCCACTGCCATACCCAGCTCATATCTTCAATTTTTTCAGCCCCATCCTTTTATGAAGACGAGAAGTTGAAATATGTCCTCCTCCTTTACTCTGTAAATGATGTGGAAATATAATCTTGCCTTTAGGCACAGGCCACATTTCGGAATAAACCTGGATTAGCTGAGCTGGTTCGGGAGGATCCCAGCTGGAGGCAGTGTCTGTAACCGGGGTATGGGAACAATAACCTTTTTAACAAGCTCCGTTTAGCTCTCACGTTGACCCATTCCTCTATTTGCAAATTTAGGTAATTTCCTCTGCAGAGATTCCACAAGATACCATCGTGTACATAGCCTAGGGGAGAGCGGGGAGCGTTGGGTTGGGTCACTTTTAGAGTTTTAATAAGAGACACCAGGCTAACCTGTGAGGTCATGGTCAGAGTGGGATGTCTCTTCCTGTTCATGGGAGCTCGATGACAGCTGCCTGAAAGGAGAGTACACCAGAGCAAAAAAACTTTAAACATACCAACATTTGTAAACGTTTGGTTGTTGAGTGTGAGCCAGCTTGAATGCAGAAGAACTTTCCTTCCTCATCATTTTCAGGACGAATCGTCATGATGTAAAGACTAACTAGGTTCTCAATTATTGACTAAATGACATGTGCTTTTTGGTCTGGAGGGGAAAACGTCTCAATTGGACAACAGAGGAGTGTTGGGTCAAATCTTGTGTGGGAGCGTTGGGCCACACAGAAGACATTGGTATCCCAAGCCTTTCATCCTTTACACCTGGTATACATGTTTTGGTGAGGAGTGACTGAAGAAGTGGTGGATGGTCTGTTATTGTGGATCTTTTGTTTAGTTTGATGACCTTATTAGAACTTATGAATCTAGAGACTGTTGTTCTCCTGCTGTTCCCCTTCATCTGTATATACGAGGTACTGACAGGTCTGATCCATCTGTCTCGTTTCCTGTAGATCTTAGTGGTGATCAGGTTCAGTAATGATGAACTCAATGGTTTACAGGTTGTTGCAAAAAAAAAAAAAAAAGTTCTATGTGAAGAACCTGTTTCATATTTCAATATTCAAACTTTTACCGAATAACAATTGAAATTCTATCAGGTATCATCAAGTCATAGTTAAATGTTAGCGTGTCATCCCTTCAGAATAGTGGCCCGACGCTCCCCTTGGACTGACCCAAAGGGAGAGTTGGGTCAAATCATTGCAATCATTAAAATAACAATTATTGATTCTATTGGATAGCAAAGCCTCATGTGTTGTATAATTACCATATTATAATGATTCATAAATTTGCTTTAAATCAGCCTAAAAAACTGAAATCACGATAAACACCACATTTTGACAGAAAAATGTGGTGTTACGAAACTTTTTACCCCGTTAGCATGCGTGCAATTTCATTATTTTCGGCCCGATGTTAACAAGCCACCAATATACTTTTCCCACTATAATCTCATGACCGACCTGAAATGCAGAGAGCGGCCCCATTGTGTGCGGAGTTAATCCCCTCTTTGAGAAAGCCTAATTAAAAACACCATGTTAGCAGATCTCCGGATTTCTGTCAGATTTCATGGGGCAAAGACTCGGGAGCGAGACCTGCAATAACGAGCAAGAGACTCCTTTGCAAAGTTGTGAAGTAGTTTGAATGTTTGAGAATGTGGAATAGAGTAGTTGAAACACTTCATGAGAAGTAGTGTTTGACTCGACTAAGTAATGGAACACAGAGATCTCTTTTCGCCATGCACCGTTTTGCGCATTACAAATTCGGTTAGTAAAAAATTTCTTCTTTGTGACGCAGCGCATGTCCCAGTGTCCCTGAATGTCCCACTTTGTGCAGACAGTGGCTTCATTCCACACATTCTTCACAGATCACACACACGAACAACACACGGCTTCTGTCTGAAACGGCATGTTTAATGGCCTACTCACCCCCATCGGATTGATATGTGCTACAATGACCTCGATGTTTCATAAAAGTCTTTCAGTCACTCACTAGAAGTTCCAAAACATGCACAACAGGCTAATTCTCCAGCGCCCTCTGCGCCTGACAGGTCGCCCCAGCGGAGTTAAACACAGAGTTAAACACAGAGCACAAACTGATAACGTTTTATAATAAGGGCACATACATTTATGCATAATAGTTCATGTCCTAGAATTCATTGGCTTATTTTAATCACTAAAGAAAATCATCACTATTTTTCATCAAATATTTTTTGTTATTTTCAACACTAAAGAAAATCCAATGAAGTAAATGTAATATTTCTTTGTGATCAGATGTTTATAAAGATCCTTGTGGTCGGATCTACAGCAGATTAAAATCAGCTAAATTCAATTATAGTGAATAGGGCTAAAGATGACCCCGAAGTGGAGCGGTGACATCATCACGTAATTATTATTATTGCTGGGTTTCAGGTGACATCACTGCGTTCTAAAGGCCTATGATATAATATAGAGGTAAAATTATTTTATTTTTGCGCAAAATTCAACCTGGAAGACGTACCTGCAGCCTTCATTCATCGCCTGGTCAACGGCAGCCTTTACCAATCATCACGGCCCCAGCTCAGGCCGCACCTTCACGTCAGCCAGTCATCGTAGCTGCTCGTGCTGCTTCAGCCGCTCATCGCCCAGGATCCCTTTCTTAAACTCCCCGGTCAATCACTCGGCCGTTTCCCAGCCGTGCTACAACCCTCCTCCGCCCCTCCTCCGCCTGGCTCTGCTCATCGTCGCCAACTAGCCGCCCCGGGGCTCCGGGGAAGACTCTGGCTATCATCCATCAACGCCATGTATTCCATATCATTACTGCAATCTTCCGCCGGGGTCTGAGCCCAAATCATGATTCACGTTCAATAAAACTTTCCTAACACATTTTGTCTGAGTTTTTTCAGGGTGAAATGCAGTTACTAGGATGAACTGGCTCCTGCCCCCACTGGGTCCGGTGACATTCTAGAACCTGCAACCCAGCAACGGATGGGTTGCAGGTGACGTCACAGCGTTCTAAAGGTCAGTCAGTCAGTAAGTAAGTGCTTTATTGTCATTGTACAAGTGTACAACAAAATAGTGTTCAGGTGTTAGTCCTGAGCTGCTGCGGCTGAGCCGCGCTGCCACTGTGTCAACCTGATCCGCCCTCTCTCGCTGTCTCCTCTGAAACGGTGCACGCTCCCTGTTTCAGAGCGTGGTGTCCTGCACTGGTCAGCTCCTCCTGCAGCTCCCTCCGCGCCACAACAGTCTTTCACCATCTCCTCGTTTGTCCCTTACTTTTTTCCTGTAGCTCCTCTTGTGACGCCTCCTCTGTGCTGCAGCTGTTAAGCTGTACAAAAGTATCCAGAAAAACAATGTGGAACACAAAAAGGTGAAAAATTAAGTTGTAGCAGGAGAGACGGAGGTTTCTTCCTGTTTTCACATCGCCATGACAACACACATGCAGGTGGGGGGCAGGTAAAATAATATTGTTTTTGAGGAAATTGTTGGTGTTGTGAGAGATCGGGGACCCAGTCAGTGATATTAATTCATAAATGTTCTTATTAGATATACTTGTGAAAGTGTAATGCAGTTAATAGAAACAACTGGCTCCTGCCCCCACGTGGTAGTGTGACATCATCACATTCTAGAACCTGAAAACAACAGGAGGTTATGCAGGTTCCATTTCTATTTAAATAAAAATGGAACCTCAAATTGAGGGACAATTCAAAGAATAACAAAAGATTAACATTGCAGAAATAGCCACTCAATTTTGTTGTGACATCACACGCATAAGCTCTATACGTTTGTTAAGTGTGACATCATACACAATAATTACCAAACTGTTGAGAGTTCCAAAAGAAAACACAACAAAAAACGCAAAAAACTCTTTGTCTTTAACATCACAGGTACACCGTAGAACTAGTGAAATATGTATCTCACCATTTCTCCAAGAAAAATGAAGATATTTTTTTTATGTTTAAAATAAGCCTTCATTGTGTATGGAAAAAAATGTCAGAAATATGTCAGAAAAGCATAAAAAAATAAATGTGTGTGATCGGATGTTTAAAAAGAGCCTTGCAGTCACTAGCTCTATGGCAGATTAAAACAATCTAAATCCCATCATAGTGAATAGGGCTAAAGTTACGTTGGACCTAGAAGTGGAGCGATGACATCATCACTTAACGTATACAACTCTACGGGAGAGAAACATTTGAAAGACATTTTCAAAAAGTAAATGTCCAAATGTTTCCCCTGATCATTATTTGACGGTGATTGGATTCACAAACCTGTCACATTATTCACGGCTGAAAGTCCTTTCTACTGATCAACATCACACACGCAATATTGTAACCACTTTTAGACGCCTTCATGAGGAAATAATTAGATCATATGAGCTGGAAGAGATGACTTTGAACATTGTGACCGTTTTTGTTTCATTTGAATTGGCTCAGGAATAGTTACCATAGTTACTGCCATGCCAATTTTCAGCTGCTCCGCCTCAGTTTTAAACTATAGGCTCTTTATAATGTTGGGATGTCACATGAACGCAACGATAAATACTCAGGAATTAACAGTTAATTCAGTTAATGAACTCCCTAATGAAGGATCATTAGCAATGCTTAATTTGATCCCCTGTTTGGGGGAACACATTCCCCCAGTTTTCAGTTTTTCAGGGTAAAGGATACGGGAAATATTTAGGAGGATCTGGCAAATATTTGATCTGAGATAATGGTGTTTAATGAGAGTGTTCCGGAACCGCCACCTTAACGTGGTGGAGGGGTTTGAGCACCCGAATGATCCTGGGAGTATGTTGTCGGGGGCTTCGTGCTGCCGGTAGGGTCGCCCATGGCAAACAGGTCCTAGGTAACGGGTCAGACAAAGAGCGGTTCAGAAGCCCCGGTTAGAACAATGAGGCCGTCCTTCCGTGGACCCACCACCTGCAGGAGGAGCCATAGGGGCTGGTGCAGCTCCAACAGCTGCCCCCACGACCCGGCAACGGACAAGAGGAAGAAAATGGATGGATGGAGAGTGTTCCGGAAAATGTTTTGGCCTGTTCCCCAAAATCCATCAGATCAGACCAAAAGTGTTTCTGAAACTACTAATTTACAAATAAAGCACTGATCATTATTGATCAGAGATGAGTAGAGTAAACCATAATATTTACACAAGTAAGAGTTAGAAGAGACGTACAGAGTGCTGCACTGGCTCAACAAAAGCAAGGTGGTGTAGTTCTAACGTAGAAATCTTGTGACAAAAACCTACAAAAGACAGGCGCTCTTCAGGCTTAGAAAATCTGTTCAGGCTGTATAGAAAAGCAGAGACACTCTGAATTTGCGTGATTTTTATTGACGCGTTTCAACTCGACAAGGTCTTTATCAGAATTAGTGAGACAACACAGGTGTGCGGCGACACTTGTATGCTCATGTGACGGAATCACGTGACAATAAATAAATATACACAAAATTGACTAAATTTACAATATTTACATGAAGAAACCTCTAGACAGGAGCAGAGGTACAAAGAAAACGGACCAGACTGGACATAAAACTGGCTTAAAGGAACAGGCCACTGTTTTTCCATATTAAGATATGTTCTTACCTGAGCTTAGACGAGCTGATGCGTACCTGTCTGGTCTTTGTGCGTGCGCTCAGTCACGCAAATGTTATTAGCGTTTATCCTCTCCCATCATAGGTATAGCTCCAAACTGGGGTGTAGTTAGAAGCTGCCAAGTTGTTCCACGTTTTCCCTATTTAAATACAGATACGTGAGCCTTTACACGATCCAAGTCTAGTTACACAAAATTAAACATGACGATTTTCTAAGCGGATGAAAAGGGGCACTATATTGCGAGGCGTAAGAACATATCTCAGTACGTAAAAACTGTGTGGCCTATTCCTTTAACAAACAGTTTTGAAATGCAGTGCGGAGCGTTATCAAATGCCACATCAGAACGACATCATCAATAAACACAAATTACATTGCACATTAGTGTCTCAGAAGCAGTGTTAGTGAAAAACACAGGTGGGAATTGAACCCTGGGACCTTGTAGCTGTGAGGCACGAGCGTTAACTAAACTCTGGGACTAATGAGCTGAAACAGGACTTAGATCTGGGGGCTTTTAAAATGGCGTAAAGCATGTTTTAAAAAGAGATCAAGTGTGCAATCATTGTTAGTTTACACTCAAATGCACTTCCTTTGTTTAGTGTCAGAGTTAATTAATGTTACTGTAAATGTGTTTTCTTTATTTCTGTGTGCATTTGAAAAGCCCTTCTAGGGACGGACATTGCAAATGAGCCTTGGCTATAAATGTTGTAGTGTGATACATGTTTATTGTTCACACATGTCCCTGTCAAATAAATGAATAAAAATAAATAAAACTGCGCAAAATTCTGAAAATTCACTCTTTTCTCATTGGTATGGTGCACCAATATGTCAAACCATGAAAAACATCTTTTTCTGCATATTCAATTGCCTCCTTCCATGAGCACCGTCTTTTTGCTGGATACCAGAAGCTCCCGGTCCTCATTTCTGTTGACCATGAAAAACTTAATCTAAAAAACAACAACCAAAAATCAAGGGATTTTTTATGAATATGTGTCAAGTATGTTCTGGTGAAAAATGGTTGTGGTATAAGACGGACATGTACCACTACTGCCCCCTAAAGGCCAAACGAAGAAAACGTTTGTCCAAATCACACATGGCAATAAAAGCCCTTGTGTGAGACTTTCTATAAGATGCATAAAGTTACAGTCAGACTAGTCGAAAGTCAAATTTAACAAATTAAATTAAATGAAACAATTACAATTCGAAAACGTTGAAAATGTTGATGTCGTATAATGTCTTTATTTGTAGTCGGTGAAAATACTACTGAGTAAGAGTATTGATAATAAAAAATAAAAAAACACTAATCAATTGAAATTAACTTTACAAATCGTCAACCCAGGAACATGTTTTGTTCTGTTTTGTTTAGTAAAATCTTAGATATGTTTGTGTTCACGATGTTTTGGGGAAATCTGTCTTGTGCGCCTTTAATGTTCAAGTTTCAAAAGTGTGTAAAACAGTAATTCCGAATATCAAGCCAGACCACTGTATAATTTGAGGAACCCTTTAAAATTGCATAAGAGCTTTTGTGCAGGGGTGTAACTTGCTTGCTCTTGCATAGAACGGCACTTGGCTCCCCCCTTGTTTGATTGACACTTGGCTCCTCTGGGCTGCAGCGCTGCTCATGCTGCAAGAGTCTGCAAGGTGAGCTCACAAAGTCACAGCGAGAACTGACAAATAAAACACAAGACAAGCCTTTTAGTTCCACCCAACGGACTCCGGAAATCTCCTCCGTCTCTGCCTCAACTCTGGCCAATACATTTCCAAGAAAACAAAACAAAAAACAAAACAGTTATTTTTGATGCAGTTTTATGTAGACTCATAGCATTTTTTATTTTATTCTTAAGCCGGGGGCCGGACAGGGTTGGTAGGATCTCATCTCATCTCTGCGGGTTTTATCAAATCATGACCTTCAGCGTGCACTGGAGTGGTTTGCAGTCAGCAGATGAAAATCTGAGGCCATGGTTCTCCACCAGAAAAGATTGCGTTACCACCAGCATGATCTAGTTGCCATTGAAAACTAGATGAGGACCATAGAAAGGTTTTGTGGAGTTTAATACAGAGCTCTGAACCTGGAGATGGTCTTTCTCAGTGACCAATGCTTTTATACATCACAGCGAAACAAGTGGGATTAGTTCTATATTAGAGACAAATAGTCTATAAACTTTGGTAAACATTCTTTTACACCGTTTCAGAAGACAATCACGTCATAAACTGTGGTGTTTCATCTGAAACAATGGGCCATTCAAGGCACTCTTGATTCTTCTCTGTTACAGTGGGACCGTCAATAAACTATCATAGCAATCCACTAGTTTAACTAAATGTACCTTTTCATTATTAGGTGGCTTGCTCTCTCCAGCCTCAGGTGGAGGATTTCAAGTGCAGGGCATTAAAAGTCATTCAATTAATTTAGCTAAATCAAGGACTTAAATGTAATTAAAAAGCATTATATTAGAGTCAAACTTAAATCTAAATTTATTGGAAAATTATGACATTACTCAACAATGTTTCTGTATACTTTCATCGAAAATACACAAATTATGATCTAACAAATTCAGCTGCAGTTTTTGCTGAAATTTACCACATTTTTTTCGCTCAAAGGTTTTGTCCAATCCTCTTTGATAAACTGTTCGCAAATCTTAAGAAATGAAGTATGCACAGTGTTCTGTGTTTGTGGCATTGAAATATAGTATTTGGGCATTAAAAAGCATTACATTTGACTTGCTGTATAAACCCTGTAGTATGTCAGGGTCACCTGGATAATGATCGAAAGGACAAGATCGCGGATACAGGTGGCCAAAATAAACTTCCTTCTCAGGGTGGCTGGACCCTTAGAGATATGGTGAGGAGCTCAGTCACTCAGGAGGAGCTCGGAGTAGAGCCACTGTTCCTACACATCGACAGGAGCCAGCTGAGGTAGCTCGGGCATCTGTTTCGGAGGCCCCCTGGTCCCTCTGGGGATGTTTTCAGAGCACGTCCCACAGCGAGGAGGACCCTCGGGGAAGAACCAGGAAACGCTAGAGCAGGGGTCTCCAAGTAAATTTACCTAGGGGCCAAAATATATCGGGGGTGTATCGTCGGGGTCCATAATCAGAAGTTCCAATAAATTGTGTTTTGATCTGGGAAAATACTATTGAGGAAACATTTTTCAACAAATTAATAATAATGAGCCGGACTGTAGGGTCATAAAAACAGCTCACACTTATATTGCACGTATTGCACTTTACAAGCCTCTGTTTACAAGTTTCTGCTTGTAGGCATTATTCATTCACTTACTCATTTACCACGTGGCTATAATGTGTTGTCTTTATCCTAATCTCATATTATATCAGTGCCCTCTGTTGAAAACGTGTGGAATTCTTTCATTTCTTTATTTAAGCTGCCCCCTAGTGGCTGGAGTGAGAATACTGGCTTGAGACTTATCTTTTTATTGACATGCTCAGGGATTTGTGCTCCACAAGTCAGGGGCCGGATTGAATCATCTTGCGGAAGTGGCGTCTGTTGGAGACCCCTACGCTAGGGGAACCAAGAGACATACAGTAGTGTGTGTGGATAGAGAAGTCTGGGGAGCTCTGCTCAGACTGATGCCTCCACGACCCATCCCTGAATACAGCGCAAAATGAACGAATGATAACAAATAATGTTGATGTACACAATTATAAACACTTTCATCTCATGGAAGAGTTGTTCATATTACATTTTTTGTTAAGGTTCTTAACTTGGATAATAATCTGACTTTTACTTGTATTGGAGTGATATTTGGCTGGCTGTATTTGTACTTTTGCTCAATTAATCAATAACTTCAACCACCACGAGTGTGTTCCCAGTGTTTCAGGCTCAGACAGGTCGAAGTGACTAGAAATCTGAGACTTCATTCTCCATCAGCTGCAATTCCACAAACCCATGTGATGAAGAATTTGTGTTTGGGCCAATGGGTACTGAGCCACACCACATCACACCCTCCCCTCAGAGAGTACAGTACCGGAGGAGGCACTACGAAGATCATGTAACCTGTAAGTTGCGTGCCCAGGATGGAGGTTTACGGTCATAACTACAGTCTCCATTCAAACAGTCTGAGTAAGGATCCTCCAACATGTGCAGCACCTTGTTGACCTGGAACACAACGTTCAAAAGTATATTAATGACTTTTAAGAGATGTGGATGTTTATGATTGCTTTAATACAAAATATTCTGAAGTCGGTTGCTGGTTATCTAAACGAGATCCCAAACTTTTCGGTCCGCAACTTCCAAAATCACAACTCGGGACCCCTCACAGTAAACTCTAGCATTTATAATAGGTTCAAGATAATTGGATTCACACGGCAGGATAATTATCAGATATTCCTGCCATGTGTGGTGTGTTAAGACTGCTCTCATTTGCTCAGAAGGACGTTGGGACCGCTCTGTCCTCAAATCAGGGATATTCAACATGTTGGATTGTTCTCATGGTTGTGAGCCCTGTGGACAAATGAGCAGCAGTCTTTTGAGTGTGACGTGTAGCCAATCAGAAAGCGAGGTGACAAGGCGGCGAGAAGCACTGGGAAGCACGGAGGGGAATCCAAAATCAAAGCAGCCGTCATGGCTTTGATTTTTTCAGTTATAAACAAACTATGGTAACTGCCACTTCTTCGTCCGCCATGTTTGTTTACTCTGAAGTCATGTTTTGATCTCGAGAGGTTTTGCGAGATTTCCCATCTGAGAATGTTCGTGAGTTAAAACTGGTTGGTGTGTGCTGTGTTGATTTTGCCGCGCCCGTGGTGTCGGCAAAGTGAGCCTCACCGGCCGCCGTCTCGTCTGCTGAAGTTGCCGCGCAGGCACACTCCGTAGCTTTACAACCAAAACAAAACTTTCTCGAAACTGAACTCGTGTTTGAGACGACAGCGCTCAAGACGTCTATCAGCTTCAAACAGGACCAAGTCTGAAGTCTGGGCATATTTTGGGTATTTAAAAAAAGCCGAAGGACAGTTGATAGAAGACAGTTATTCTGTTTGCGGAACGTGCAGGAAAAAAGTGTCTCTAAAGGCAGCGATAAACCTCATGACTCGCCTGCGTGACCGTCACCACAACTATAGCCAATGCAAGTAAGTTAATGTTAGCGTTTTAGCTGAAATGCTGATGTTGGGACTTTGGGTTAAGGGAGAAGGTAACGAGTCGCCCCATAGTCCAGCTAAAGTGCTCACCGCCAGCACATAAGCCGTGTCCGGATCCCTCTGGCACAAATGAGTTACAGGGCTGCTGCAGGGCAGATTAAAGTTGGTCGCCAATGCAATAGATTCACCCTCGCCGCATTATTATGAATTTAATAATGATTACTGTCTGATCAGTGCTTAATTTGATCCCCCGTTCGGGGGAACGCATTCCCCCAATTTTCAGTTTTTCAGAGTAAAGGATCCGGGAAATATTTAGGAGGATCCGGCAAAGATTTGATCTGTTATAATGGTGTTTAATGAGAGTGTTCCGGCAAATGTTTTGGCCTGTTCCCCGAATCCATAACATCCAAAAGTGTTCCTGAAAATACAAATTTACAAATTAAGCACTGTGTCTGATGGCATTTTCCCAAATCTGCAGAGCGAAAGCACACTGGAAGGACAAAAACTGAGAATATTCCTGATATAGAGCGTTTATCTAGTTAAAAATGTTCTAACACGGTTCTGGTGCTATAAATAATACATTTAATAACCTCCAAACGATCACCAATTCATAGTTATAATTCCTTTACTTTGATATGAAAAGTTGCACTTTTGATATGGCTTTGTCTGTATTTTTTAAATATAACAAACACTGTTATACTTTTTTAAAACTATTTCAGTTTGTATAGGACTACCAATGCTTTCTGAACTTATTAACACACATTAAAAAAAATATTGCGATAATACCGAAAACCGTGATAATTTTTTATCACGGTTTAACCGTGAGGTAAAATTTTCATACTGTGACATCCCTAGTTGCAAATTCATCAGTTGCATAATTATCATTTTATTTCAGTAAAGCAGCAATTTTAATGAAGAAATGTTGGGCAGAAAAGTCATTTTTATTTAAATGTTTAAGCTGCTGACAGGAAGTGACATAGAAGAAGGTAACGTTCCACAGCTGTTTGACTTGACTTAACATGGTCGGCATGGCAACTGTTTAAAATTGTTTACCTTCTTCTATGTCACTTCCTGTCGGTGTCCAATAATGAAGTGAAACCATAAACTTCACAAAAATGGCCTAAAGAAAGCTGGGCACAATCTTTAGCAAAAATTGTGCCTAATGTGTCATATACACTTAAAGTTGTTTTTGGGAGATGTAAAGTCTGGATAGGATTACATATTGAGGACCAAAGAGAAGTGCAATCTTGCCCATTGATAGCAGTACCTCTGTGTTATGGAGTAACTCAAGACCAGAAACACACAGATTTGTTCAAAAAAATGATTATCTAAAACTTTGTAAACCATAAAATAATATAAATGCTTTCTCTCATACTTTCAATAATGTCTGTGTGTGTTTGCTTTGATCGAACAAACTCACGTTATGCTCAACAGTTACCCCATAGTTCATTCGCTTCTGTTGTATCTTGTCCATCATGGAAATTAGAAATGTACCTCCAGAACCAGAAGTGCCCTGGCTCTGTGGTGCACTATTCCAGTGAGTCTCAGACACAGAAATAAGTCACAATCCCTCACACATTCCATTTCACCCACCTCGGAGAAGTCCCCGCTCTCTGCCTCCTGAACCGCGCTGTGACAGATGTAGTTTCTGAGGACCACACGAGGGTTGGACTTCTTCATCATCTTCAGTCTTTCCTTCTTTACGACAGACGCTTCCACTGTGCCGCCGTCGAGCTCTTGAGCCAAACGCTTTCTGTTACAGCAAACGCACAGACGAGAAAGACCTCATCAATAGTCAAGGTTTAGTCCAATTCAGACAAAGGTTTGGTCCTGTTTTAGCCATAGTTAAAGTGAGACACTGCAGGTGAAAAGGGGGAAAATCATTATTTGGACTTTGGCAGTAGATTGCTGATACACATATGAGAAAAACATGTGTTACAAGTTTTATGTCATTCTAGGTTTTAATTTTAAATGTGATTTTATGTGCAAAAATGGCCAAAAACGTCTACATTTTTGTTTACTAAGCCTAAATAATGGATAGAGCCAGGTTTAGATTTAAGGTTTTATTTTCTTAGGGAATTGTAGATGCTAACCACTAATAACACTGGATAAAAAAAACACTGGTAATGGCAGTAAACACCTGCATTGTCAAGAAAACAACTCAGCATTGTTGATTAGGAGACAAACTCCACATCAACAATGCTGAGTTGTTTTCTTGACAATGCAGGTGTTTATGCTGAGACAAACTCAAAAGCGCTGCTCTCTCTCCTCCCTCTCGTGTCGTGAGTGGTGCACGTGAGTTGTTCTCATGCTGAAAACGTAACTCATCTAATACGTTAACACCCCCCAAGATGCAAGATGAAACAGGAAAATTACAAAAATAGTAACTTTAATAAGGACTGGTTTGGAAATACTGGCAGCACTGCTCCTCACTCACCTGTATCTGTGGACAAAGTGAGCCCAGTCTTCTCGTTGTTTTGCCTTTAGCTGTTTTTCATCCGTCTCCATGAGCTCCTTAAGTCTCCACATCCTCTGCAGCTGCCGGGACACCTCCGGCTGCTCGGACACCAGCGAGAACATGGCTGCGTTGGACTGCGCCATCGACAGAATCATGGCCAGTTCTCTACAAAGACAGACAGACAGCAGATAACTGACTCAAGATTGTGATCAAACTAAAATAGTACTCAAAAATAAAAAAAGGAGATATGAAAATAAATACCCAAGTAACACTTCCAAGGATTATAAAAATGTAAATAAACCTGGGCAGATTAATCATTATATCTGCTATAGACACTTACATGTTTTCTTGGTACGCCTTGTGTCCATAATGCTTGCAAATCAGGACAAGGAAATTAAATTATACTGTACATTATTAATGCACTGTTGCTACTTGATGAGGAAGCAATAACAGCTAAGAGTTCATTTGCAAAAGAAGATAACTTTTATAGTATTTAAATATTATAGTAATTAATGCGCTGAACGCGAAACTCTCAGTCGTTCATCAGTTTTTTTCCATTAGCGTTTGTTTGTTGCTGATTAGATCAAGAACACCACAAATCCATTCAATGTTTAGTTTTGAAAAAGTTTATGTGTGTTTGGATTGTGTTGTAGCACCTCGTGTTTTTTGTCATTGCCGCGTTCTTAATTAGGGTCTTTTTTGCCCGAACCAATTTTGGTTTAGTTCTGAACAGTGAAGGCAGTGAAGCTGTTCAAGATGGACTCTTGTGTGTTTGTAAACTCACAAAGACCGCGAGAAAGCTGGCAAAGTAAATAGTTTGGTCGCCCAAAGTCGGGTCCAGGGACCCTGGGGGGCCTCACAGGCACTACAGGAGGCCCCCTAAGCTTGTCTACAAAATATTTATGAAATGTACATTTATATGATCGGAAGGTCAAGGGTTTCAATCCCAGCCCGTGAAGACACTGTCATTGTGTCCTTGGGCAAGACACTTCACCCACATTGCCTCCAGTGTCTGCGTACATTGGTGTGTGAATGAGAATGTGAATGGGTGAGTGGTTCCTTGCTACATTATTATATTTGAACCAGCATTTAACTTGATAGATGTTGATTTTCATGTAATTTTAGCTGTAGAATAATAAAGAGTATATATGTATTATTATTGGGGGGCCCGGAGACATTTTCAGATCATGAAGGGGGCTGCTATGTCCCCGACTTTGGGAATGGCTGGTTTAGTGAATATAATCAACCCCTTCCCCCTCCCCCCCATGTACTGCCTAAAGCTCAACGCACACCAGAACGCAGCGCGGTGCGGCACGTCATCTGACACGTGTCCATGTGGGATTTCAACACACTCTGGAGCGCGCCGCGTCACGGCACTTCAGAGGCTTTTCTCAAACCGTGCGAGGCTTTACACACGTGAGTTATACATTTATGATAAATAAAAGAAGACACGTGTGTCCTTGTTGTAAGAGAGAGAGCACGTGGCTCTTTTCTGTAGGCTAATAGCGAGTTGAAAATTACTTACATAACTTTTTCAGCGCATTAAATGTATCGAATCAAATCGAGATCGTGACCTTCATATCGCAATACGTATCGAATCGTGACAAAAGTGAATCATTGCATCCCTAGTGGCCGGTGGCCCCCCCCGACCTCCACCAGACACGTCTTCAGTTCTACCATACAAAGAGTTTATCTGGTTTTGCAAATAAACTTTTTACTATTATAAGCAATTTCACAATTGGAAATCTTCTACACGTAAAGTTACATGGTTTATTTATAGGTGAGAGTGAATGGTAGTTGCAAATATATATATAAAAAAAAGATTGCATAAATGATCTAGATTAGAGTTTCTCAAACAGTGGTTTTTGACCATCTTTGGGTTAGTCTTTGTTTACAACTCCTTCATTCATTGTTTAGTCACATTTTAGACCTGGCCAGAGCCAGATATTGGAAATACAATATCAGCTGCACCACCGTTCACCCCTCACCGTTGCTCCATTGTGGGCTGGTTGGACACCTTCAGCTCTTCAATCGACGCACACTGCTGTAGGATGTGCTCCACCACAGAGTCCACTGTCCCCCCGTCCTCCTCTGGGTCCCTCTGACTATGCTCCTGTCCCGGCCATGGCACCAGGCTCAGCAAACGGAAAGTGTTGGTGAAGTCTGCGCCTGAAACAACATCAGAGCCTAAGAGAAGCAGCATTCATTTCATCATAAGGACTGTTATTCATTTCCCAGCTCATCCACATTTATCTGGTTTTCTCCTACTGTTTATCCACTACGTCGTTATGAATCGAGGCTTTACCAGTGTTGTGCATGAGCTGGAGCAGGTCAGAGATCAGCTCCCGGTCCTGCGGCTCCTCTCTCTCCAGGCCCAGCTTCCTCCGCATGTTCCCCAGGTACAGGGCCTCGTACGTGGGCATGAAGTCATCCAGAATGCCCCCGGCCTCCGGAGGGTACAGCTCAGACCCCAGCGCTTCGACCAAACGAGCCAAGTTCCACCGGCACACTGACGGCTGGGAGGAGAAGGAGTAGCGCCCTCTGGTGTCCGAGGAGTTGGACACAAAGTCTGGGTCATACCTGGGGAGGAATGTGAGGATATTAATAGACACAAGCTACTTGAAGACAGTCTACTCAAGTTTAGTATCAGCACATCTCTAGCCTTTCTGTGCTCGCAGCGGCAAGTGTAAAATGAAAGAGTGGAAGGCATGGAGCTGGGAGGACATGTGTTATGACCCAGCTCGGCTAGGGTGGAGGGTAACCAAAAACCAAGATGGAAATGAAACAAAGTTGTAATTTAATAAAAAAGGTGTGTAAAAGATGAACTTAACAAAACATGACACAAAAATTAATGAACTAAAGCTATTCACAATACAAATTTACAAGTTAACCGAAGTTAACCAAACAAAAAGATGTACAAAACAAAGTTACTACAATAAGCTAAGATTTCACATAAACGGGTGTCTCCAAAACAAGTCACAATAGGCCAAAACAAAACAAGTGAGACACAATCTAAATTAAATGAAAACGAGTGTTTTCATTCCTTTTGCTTCCCACTTCCACTAATTCCCCAGTGAAAGCTCCTACAGAAAGTCCTTCCGTAGAGACTTAGATCTGTGGCTTTCAGACGGACTCTCCCTCATCCCACAGAACAGACATGTCCCTTTACCATGAGAGCACTGTCCACTAATGTTACAAGAGTTACAAGTTCGACTGATAATACTTTTAACTGAAGTAAGTAACTCGTGCCCCTAGAGGACATAAGCGCCACTGTAGGTGTCGTAGCATTTTGTGTTTTCTTACTCATTAATTGTCCGTGAGAGTAAATACTGCGCTGACAGAAAAGACAAAGGGAAAGAGGGATATTGTACATCCAATGATGATTTTTCTCACTCAAACTTGTAAATACTGTTTAAGTGGCGCTATAGTTAGCTTTGCCCGTTAGCCTGCTAGCTTCTTCTTCGTGATTCCATTAGTGTGTATTGGTGACTCCTACCCGGTGGCAGGCAAGTTGCAATTTTGGTTTTCTGGCCAGAGACACCAATCATTCCATTAACAAACTGTCATCTAAACTCCATCCATCCATCTTCTTCCACTTGTCCGTTGCCGGGTCATGGGGGCAGCTGTTGGAGCTGCCCAAATCACATTGCACCAGCCCCTATGGCTCCTCCTGCAGGTGGTGGGTCCACAGAAGGTCATCTAAACTCAGTGAATTTAATTCTACAAATATTTGAGGTGTAGTAGAAGTTGATTTTAATGAGCTTGTAGTCTGAAAATATGTGTAAGATCTGTGTGAGTAAAACAAAACTTACATGCGGCGGATGGCAAGTAACTGGTTAACTCATTGACATTGAAACTATGATGTTAAAGGAGAAAACTAGCAAAAAATCAACCTCTGTAATTGTAGATAACGCAATGCAGGATGATCCCTCGTCACGCCTGTCCTTACCGGTCCATGAAGGCGAAGGGGCCGTAGTCTAGCGTGAGTCCGAGGATGCTCATGTTGTCTGTGTTTAAAACGCCGTGACAGAAGCCCACACTCTGCCACTGAGCCACAAGCCGCGCAGTCCGCTCCATCACCTGCGAGAAAACCACATGCCAAAACGGTACGGTCTTTAGCAATGGCGACCCAAACATGCTCCTACCGCTCTGAAGAAAGCCGCGTTCCTCTGCTTGCGGTCGCTGAAGTGTTGAGTTTCGGGGTAGAAGTGTTCGATGACGTAGTCCAAGAGCTGAGCGCGGAGGTCATGGCGGCCGGCACTGGGCCCTTCCAGACCGGAGAACTCGTCCCGCTGAAGAAAGATGTCAAATGAACCGAACCTGTGGGAGGCAGAAAACATAGGGCAGATATTATTATGTCAGAATCAACTTCACCCAGTCAAGAACACAGGCAGTGAACATCGGCACACCACAAGGGGCGGTAAGCTCACCCATGTATCCAAACAACTCTGTTTAAATTCTCAGATGACACCATTGTATTCAGTTTACTCACACAAAATACAGATATCAATCTTTACAAATCAGAGATCCAATATATGGAGGAATGGTGTGGGTCATACAATCTTGTGCTGAACGTCATGAAAACAAAAGAGATGATCTTTGACCCAAAGACAGTAGGAGATCACAGTGTGGTCTCAATCAAAGGTCAGGGGCTTGAGCAGGTTTCAACTTATAAGTATCTGGGAGTGCATTTTGATTCACGGTGTAATCATCTGGATCATGTGTGTGTCAACTTAAACCAGCGATTACATTTCTTGAGGAGGTTGAGGTTGCATGGTGTTGAGCAAAAAGTCATGCTACCTGTACTATAGAGCCTGCATTGCATTAATTATCCGATACGGTTACCAGTAAAATCACACATTATAAACTTAACAAAAAGAGCAGGGAAGATCCTTGGGTTGCCTCTCCCCTGTGCTCTGCGGGAGATGTTTGAGAAGACAGTTGTGAAACGGGCAGAAAATAGCAGCTGACCCCACTCAAATCCTGCATACAGCGTTTGAAATAATGCCGACAGGTCGGCGATACCCAGTCCTTATTTTTGAATCGAATAGACATAAACATTCTTTGATTCCCACGTGGGGCCTTCAGATGTAAACTAACATTGTAGTTGGTTCAAACACGTACTGTGCAGCACATGGGTCTTTTTTACTTTTTGCAGGTTTTCTTTTGCGTGAAATGTTTTCTTCTTCCTAAGAGGGGCGTAACAGAAAATAATTGAAAAGCACTGCGTCATACTAATGCCGTTATACTACCATCTAATATGACAAGGATTGCACCAAAGGCTAGGGTTATGTCATGGCATTTTCATGGAATAATGGCATTTACAGGTGAAACTTAGAAAATTAGAATATCGTGAAAAAGTTGAAAACTGTTGAAACTTAATATATGATATAGACTAATGGCATATGCACAGTGACATATGTCAAGCCTTTGATGATGACTTTGGCTTACAGCTTATAAAAACCCCACATTCAAAATCTCTGAAAATTAGAATATTACATGAAAACAATTTAAAAAAAAGATTTTTTTTTGACCCTCTGAAAACTATAATCATGCATATGTACTCAGTACGTGGTTTTACTTGAATGACCGCCCTAATGCGGTTGCGTGGCATGGATGCTCTCAGCCTGTGGCACTGCTGAGGTGTTATGGAGGACCAGGATGCTTCAACCAGAGGAATATGACGTTTGAAGCCCATGTCCAGGATCCGTCTGTGTGTGGAGGCACTCACTCCAGCCTCAGTCCACTCCTTGTGAAGGTCCCCCACACTTTTGAATGGCCTTTTCCTAACAATTCTGAACCAAACCAAAACAGGGGACAACACACAGATCATGACAGAATCCGCCCCTCAAGGGAGCCGTCCCTTGAAGGGCGGATTCTGTCACACAACGCCAACGACCATGACAAATCCGCTCCAGACTGCGCTCATCCCTGCAGCGTGTGCACCATTTTTCTTCCACACTTTTCCCTTCCACTCTATTAATTTGCTTTGATACAGCACTTTCAGAACATCCAACTTTTTTGCTATTACCTTTTGAGCCTTACCCTCCTCATGGAGGGTGTCAATTATGGTTTTCTGCACAACTGTCAGGTCAGCAGTCTTCCCCATGATGGTGAATTCTACCGAACCACTGAGAGACCATTTAAAGTCTCAGGGATCCAAAATTAAAACAAACAAAGCTTGACATAATGTCATGCATGTCATGAGTCTATATCATATATTAGTTTCACATTTTAAGTTGCATTCACGATATTCTAATTTTCCGAGTTTCACCTACAGCAACATTGGCCATATTTCAATAGCATGAAAAGTAGCAGGAGAAGGGTACAGCTACCAGATTTTAGTTTTTATGAAAATACTCTTGCCTCTCTATGGTCACGTTTTATGAGATGTGTACCTGATAAAAGAAGGAGCGACTCTCATAATGACGGCGCAGCGTTCAGACACGCGGCGGCCATCTCTGAGCGGGTCCCTGTGGACACAGAGGTCAGAGGTCACGATGGAGGCGGCTCGAGTCGTGGGGATCCTGAGAGCCGCCAGCGCTTCACTGCACAGGAACTCACGCACACTGGAACGCAGAACCTTCCTCCCATCTCCATCTCTGAAACATAAACCACAGACAGTTGTTAGAGCCGGTTTAGCCCAGGCCCAACCCATGCATAAATTACTGCTGTTGTGTCCTTTGGCACGACACTGACTTCCCCCGCTGTGCCTGGCGGGGGCGAGTGAGTGAATAGAGCTGATCGGGAGGTACAGTAAGGGCAGATCAGCAGCTGCCAGAGGTGGGTAGAGTGCCCAAAATATCTACTCAAGTAAGAGTAACATTACTTTTTTATAGTTTACTCAAGTAGAAGTAAAAAGTAGTAGCTCAAATTGTAGTAAGTAAGTGCTTTATTTGTCATTGTGCAACCGTACAACGAAATAGTGTTCAGGTGTTATTCCTGAGCCGCTGTGACTGAGCCGCACCCCCACAGAAGGTCAACCTGACCAGCATGTTTTTGGAGGTAGAGGAAAACGTTTTTAGTGTTGGGGAAAACTGAGTACCCGGAGCACGTGTTTGTGTTTACATGGTGCGCTGTGAGGTGATGGAGGTGCGGTGTTGGTCTCCTTCTGCTTCTGTGGCACAAAGTTAACTCTCTGTTTTGAAGGTGGCGCATCTAGCGACACAATGTGGGAATACAACCATGCCGGTCCGACAAAATGGAGTAACTGAGAGTAGCTTTAAAGGTGCATTATGCAAGGTCAAGGTCATGGTTATTTCTATAGCACATTAAAAACAGCCACAGCTGCCCAAAGTGCTTCACATAAAATGGATAATAAACAAAACAAAAAATACAGGGCATAATAAAACATCAAGAACAATGAAACAGGAAAAGCAATGGAGAAACAGCTCAACTTATTGAAAAGCCTGTGCAAACAGGTGGGCTTTAAAAGAGGGACTTAAAACTGCTTAGAGTCGGGGCCAAGTCGATACTGAGGGGCAGACCATTCCACAGCTGGGGGGCAGCAGCGGCAAAAGCTCTGTCTCCTCTGGTTTTCATGTGCGTTTTAGGCACATCCAGAAGAGCAGGTCAGCTGAGCGAAGTGCTCTGGACGGGGCATGGACAGACAGGAGCTCAGTCAAGTACAAAGATGCCAACTTTGTATGCAAAAAAAAACAAAACGTAATATTTGTGCGTAATTTACCTTTTTGTGACCCAATAGCTGCATGGGTGGTTATCATGGCGCATTTATTTTCCATTACAGTGGCCGCTATAACACTCCAGGTTAATTTCCATTCTGGTGCGAGGGTCCGTCAGCAATGAAAACCTACCATAAACTCTAAAAACAGCACAGAGGCCACTGTGATGGAAAATAAAGGTTGCTGGGTCACTGAAAGGTAGAATAGACACAAATAAAAAGTTTTGTTTCCACATAAAAAATTGCATAATACACCTTTAAGTGCACTGAGTAAATGTGAGTGAGTACTACCCACCCAAATAGCTTACCACCAACCACAACCAAGAAATTGCATGTGCAATATTGTTTTTTGTGCAATACAGTTGATGTCTTTCCATTACTGTTTTCTCTATTGCTGTCCACTCTTGCTATTGTTTGTTCTAAGAAGTGATCACTGTACTCGTCCTTGTCTCTCTGTACATAGTTTGTATATAGTGTCTCTGTATGTTTTTTACTAACTTATGCTTAACATCAACCTGCCAGGGGGTCTGCAGATGGAAATTAGCCTACGGCTATAATCTGGCATATTTACATTTGTGAAAATGTATTGTCCCTCCTTTTCAAATAAAAAAATTAAAAATTAAAATAAAAAAATAAAAGAAATATTATCATTATTATTACTAGTATCATTAGGTCCCTAGTTCCTCGTGACTCAACAATAGATTTCATGCAAAGCTGTTAATCTCATAAGTGGCTTCTGCATAATCACATGGCTGTTTCACAAGCTCTGTGGCTCAACTTTCATCATACTTGTAGGGTAATATCCTTCATTGTTTTCAAATGTTTCCGTCTAAACTTGTGGAACTTTATTGCTTGTCGCTTTATATTGTTATTACAGCTACAGCTTTTATTTGGACTCGTTTGTATTCTTATTAAATAAAGTATATGCAGCCTACGTCGTACTTTTCTCTATTGTGAGAGCATAATATAAGGTTAAGTGCATGTCAACAGTTAAACCCAAAGGGAGCAGGGACTTGCTCCCATCTATATGTCGGGGACGGCAGCCCGCTTCACCTGGAGTAAGGAGTGACCCCGGCTCCTTTCAGTTGTATCTCCTGTCGCTGGTTTTCCATTTGCACCTCTCCCAGATACGAGACCGCACCGTCGCCGAGCTGCCCGGCAAACAGCCCGAACTGATGCCCGCTGTAGCAGTGCGCCGCCGGCCGAGCTCCGGGGAGAAGCCGAGAGCCACTGAGGTACTCTGCCGCCCGAGGGTCACTGAGCACCTGTGAGAATAAATCAGTAAATATGATGGGGTAAACGTTTGATGAGTTAACCTCTTAATCCCCGCCTTAACCGAGCGCATTTTCTCCAGTTCGGCTTTACCCAAAACTAAAAGCTCCTCGACTTGAGAGCTTACAGCTTCTAGGCCAGTGCAATGCCTCATTTGAAAACTAAGACCTTCAAAGCTCATCTAAGCTACTTCCTTGTTATGATTGTCATTTTTGTTTGTGTTTTCATCATGTTTTTTGTTGTTGCTTATTTGACATGTTTTGGTCACATTTTTGTGACTTGAACAACACAACAAAAAACGTCCAAAACGCTACAAAAGAAAGCAATGAAAACGTGACAAAAATGGGACAAAAACGTGACAGAAACGTAAAAAGAATGGGACCAAAAAAAGCAATGAAGACGTGATTAAAAACCCAACAAAAACGACTACAACGTGACAACAATAACAAGGAAGAAGCTTAGATGAGTTTTGTAGGTCTTAGCTTTCAAATGAGGCGTTACACGGACTGGCCTATAGACTGTGAGCTCCGGTCGAGAAGCTTTTAGATTTGGGTAAAACTGAAGACAAATGTGCTTGGTTAATATAAAAATAACACAAAAATCTTAAAAAACAATAGCTAATTCTGAGGATTACTCGGACTATCTGGTCAGTGGAATTTGTCCAGTTCAGTATTATAAGCAGCATTTTTGAGAGGAGAATGCTCTGGGATGATGTGCTGTTAAAAGGCGTATCATTTACACGCATTCTAGTGAGAACAGGCTGGACTAGGATTAAATGACCAAAATCAGAACTAAACAGCCAAACTAGGGGCGCGTAATCCCACCAGCCAGAAACAGATGCAATGGACGGCCAAAAAAAGATAATAATAATAATAATAATAATTAATATTATTATTATTATTATTATTATTATTATTATTATTATTATTAGTAGTAGTAGTAGTAGTAGTAGTAGTAGTAGTAGTAGTAGTATTATTATTATTATTATTATTATTATTATTATTATTATTATTATTATTATTATTATTATTATTTACCTGTTGCGGGGTCAGACCGAGCAGGGCTAACGCAGGTCCGGACGCAGCCACCAGCTCCGGCCGAGACAGGGGCTGCAAGGTGCGGAGGAGGGAGAAGCAAGCCCCGCGAACAGTTCTGGAGACGGGCCGGTCCTCCTCCCCCTCCTCCTCCTCCACGGGGAGCCGCCGCAGGGCCGTGTGGGAGAAGCGCAGCCGCTCCAGGGCTGTGGGTTCAGGAGGCTCCATTTCTTGGTCCACGTCTAGGACTCACTGCACGCCCGGTCCAGTTTGGATCACAAGATGATTTATGTCACGCCTCTCTCAATAATCCTGGCAAAGTCTGAGCGTGGACACGAGAAGAACATGTACTTTTATAAAAGCAGTGACATAATGACAGTAAAACTTCTACCGATAAAGAACACATAAGAAATATCAACATAAAAAGTACATTGCCGTCTTATGCTATTTTACCCCCTTGTAGTTGTGTAAAGTGTCCAGCAGAGTGCGCAGTTTGAACATGGAAGACTCCACGAAGAAGAACACAATAACAACCAAAGCTAAGCTAGCTACACCGACTCTAATTTAAAATGTACGCAAAATAGGACTTGACATCGTCACATTTATTGTTAGAATAACATGTGCTTAAACAATAACCACAATGTACTTTTTCTTTTGGAATATTTCTGCAGTTAGCCGGAAGAATACGTTTTAATAGTTAGTAACATATAAATATAAATAGCTTACAGCAGCTAGCACACAAAGTTTAAAAACACGTTTGAGACACGGGTTAACCATCTGATTTGACTACACGATGTTTGCTGAAGCAGAAGGTTGGTTTTAATGCAACGCAAGTTTATATAAACACGTTATGCAATGTTTTATATTTGATTTTACTAAAAGGGCTACTTGACTCAATGCCTGGTTATTTGAGCCCAGTAGTGAGAAGTTGAACAGTACTGTTCTTGAATGCAGCTCTTCAATACGATTGACTGTGTGTTCAACAGCCACAACGTTCAAGAGTTTGACGTCTTGACATCTTGAGCAATGTAATATGAATGAAATGTTAGAGCAAAGGGGGGGAAGGATTACAGAAAACTCTTGCCTTTTCTTCCCCTTCAATGATTCGAATTAGAATATTGTATGAGAGAAGGGGAACACAATCACCAAGTTGTTTGGATCTGCATCACATTCAAACCATGATGAATATTTTTAACCTCTTAACCCAAAACCTTTTCTCCAGTTCGGCTTTACCCACATCTAAAAGTTTCTCGACTGGAGCTTACAGCCTATAGGCCAGTGTCACGCCTCATTTGAAAGCTAAGACCTACAAAACTGACTCTAACCTGATCGTTTTCCTTGCGTTGTTGCCGTGTTGTTGTCACTTTTTAGAGTTCTTTCTCTCCATCGCATTTTTTCCAAATTTTTGACGCTTTTTTGTTGCTCTTGTGTGGTCTTTATCACACATTTTTGCCACTTTTTATTGTTTTTTTTTTAACCTTTTTGTTGCTTTTTTGTCACTTTGTCAACACTTTGAGTTTTTTTTTTTCAGGAAGCTTTTAGATTTGGGAAAATGTGCTCGGTTAAGGTGGGGGTTGAGAGTTTACGAGAGAATACAAACATAGAGATACAGATTATTTCTAATTACATTTTCAGAGCAGTCAGAGAGTCTTCTATTTTCTGCAGGCCCTCTGCCTCTGGCCTCTCTGCGTCTCCTGGTGCCTCCTCTCCAGCTCCTGTCCGCGTCCATGTGGCAGATATTAAAGCAAAAGGACGTGATGAGTTTCTGGAAAGTGTCCGAGTTTGTGTCTTTTGTGATGGAGACGGTCCCAGAGCTGCTCCTCTTCAAGCACTGGACACAACTGACCCTGGGGCTGAGGGCGAGAGTAAGTAGCTCTACTTGACTGAAGTGTGCTGTATTTACACATTTTAATAATGAGATAAAAAAAAGGTAACAATGCAGTTGAATTTAACGATATTGTTTATTGCTTTGTCCCAGTTTATCCTTGAGTTGTGCGAAAGAGGAGAAGACCAACAGTTGATTATATCTCATCTGGAAAATATGAAACGGCTGCAGTCGACTCTACACAAAGAGGTAGGTGTCGATATCCATTACAATGCATTTTGTCATCATCGTTTACACACATACCTACGTACCAGAAAAGCTACAATAACACAATAAAAAAGTGATAAAACGTGACAAAAAAGCGCAGAAAAAGCGACATAGAAGCGACAAAAATGGGTGCCGACATGAGGATAGTTTTATGCAATCAGAATTGTTTGTCACTCTTGGGATGTCCCCTCAATAGTAAAGGACCCAGATAATGCTTGGTTTAAGTTTTGTATTCCTTTTCTCCTATTTTTATAATTTGTACAAACATAAACGATAAAATAGGTGGTATTACGGATCCATCAATATTTTTGTATTCCTTTCACCTTCTTTGTTATGTGTACAATCGAAATGAGTACCAATAGATGCTAGATGCCTATCAAGAGTTTACCATCTGCAACTTTTGTGAAAATGTATGTCACAAACTGCAGCTTCATGTTTGATAAGTCAGGGGTAGGTTTTACATAAATTCTCTGAACTTCAATCTACTCCTTTTGAGTATGCAAAGTCACTCCTTTTCCTGTTGAAAATATTTTTTATAACTTTTTTTTTGCTGCTCTAATAAAACTAAACGAAACAATCTACGAGCTGTAATAATGATCAGCAATAAATCTTCAAAAACACATCGACAGTAGGTGACATAATCCTGCTGATTGCCCTTCGCTGATTGGTTTACTCCGCTTCCTGTTTGCTCGCGTAAGTTCTGCTCTACAAATGTAGTTGATGCCGACTCTGACCAGGATTTTTCCAGGCAAACTTCAAAGTGGGGCTGCTGCTCCTTGACATCCAAAGAAACATTTTCCCCGTGGAGACCTTTTAATAATCCGTAAATGAAAATTAGCTGGTAAATGTGTGTATTCAACAGCTCTGAGTGTGTTTGTTTTCTTGAGTGAGCAGCGTGAGAGCAGCTCTATGCTCTTCCTGGGTACGCTGGAAGAGCATAAGGGTAAGATTAGCCTGGCCAAACTTCCACACTTCGTTCTCTTTATATCTGTAATATATTCGAAAGAAAGTATGGCGGGCCAGGCTGGGGTAAGATGGGTGCAAACTAAATTTTGCACCCAAACAGTGAGTGAAGTATTCCTCGTGACTAGCTCGTAAAACCACCACAACCAGGTTAAAAGATGGTCTTAAAGAAAAACATTTGCATAGGGAATATTTTAGAATAGTATTGTTGAATAGTTTGTGTTCGTTTTTAGTTGTCTGATGAGGACAAAGCTGGGGATGACCTTGGCGAGTTGATTCATGCCCTTCTCAAGGACAATCAAGACAGACAAGTATTTTTTCAAGTAAGCCGTTTATTCTGGACTACAACAATATTGTGAATGTCATGAACTTTGAATGTAATCATGCCCCGAAGTACAAAAAAGTTAAAGGATTGTGTAATGTTTGTGTATTTAAAGGAGGTTTGGTGCGAGGAGCTTTGGCATCGGTTTGACCGTGATCTGCAGATGTTGTTTTGGGAGTTTCTTTGTCGACTGAATCAACTCCTGCCTGTACCAGAGCTGGAGCAGGTGAGTACTAACACTGTGCGTCAGGTCAATTTTAGTTTAATGGTTTACTCATGAGGAGAATTTGAGCATAATATCAGTCTGTCTAAATTGTATTTCGGATTTGCATTAAACTCGATCTTTGGTCTGTATTTCCAACAGACTGTTTTGTGGCTTGGAGAAAGCTCTGTTTTGGAAGATTTTCTCCAGTGCTTTTCTGAGCCGACACACATCAAGAATCTGCTCCATCACCACAAAAAACTTGGACATTTAGAGCAACACGGTAGGCAGTGTTTCCTAAATAATACAAATGCTACCACAGTACCAATTCAGTGTTGTACAGCTATAGTCAATATCATCAATCACCTTTAATAATGAATATACAGGTGCTCGTCATATAATTAGAATATCATGAAAAAGTTATTCAACTTAAGATACTAATAAATGATAGACTCATTACATGCAAAGTGAGATATGTTGAGCCTTACAGTCCATTTTCAAAATATTCTTATTTTATGAGATTTTTAATTTGGGGTTTTTACAAGCTGAGCCATAATCATCAACATTTTAACAAATAAAGGCTATACATATCTCACTTTACATGTAATGAGTCTATATTAGTTTCACAGTTTAAGTTGAATAACAGAAGTTGTGATATTCTAATTATGATGAGCACCTGTAATGCATTTCTTCTTTAATGAATCATCTTCCCTATTGGTGGATTCTAAAATGTTCTAATGTCTCTCTCTCAGATGGGTGCAGGAGTTGATATACTTTTGATGAAGTAAATATAATTTTTATAAGAAATACTGTAAAGGAAGATGTTGATACTTTGTGTGGACACAAATTCCACCAGTCGATACGAGACATGATTTTTTGACAGAATTTGTCAAACTAAAGAGAGATGAATTATTTCAATCTCGCGAGGCCTTGTCGCGTGAGATCTTGGCCCATCCTTAGTTGATACTGTAATTTAATACTACAGGACTATGTAGCTCAAAACTCGCAGTTGGTTCCAGAAATAACTTTCCCGGATTTGAAAAGAATGAATAGTTTAAAGCCCAAAATAGAAATGGTAAATGGTCACATTTATATAGCGCCTTTCTACCTGCACTCAAAGCGCTTTACATCAAGGAATCCCTCATTCAGTCACCCGTGTCAAACACTGGAGGCCAGCTGGGTGAAGTGTCTTGCCCAAGGACACGGCAACAGTGTGCACCTGTGGGATTGGAAACCGCCGACTTTCTGGTCACAAGATGACCCGCACTACTATCTGTGCCACTGTCGCTCACCGTATAGTGCCTTTAACCCCCACCTGAACCAAGCACATTTTGTCATGTTTGGCTTTACCCAAATCGGAAAGCTTTGAAATAAAAAAAGACGACGAAAACATGACAAAACAGCGACAAAATGTTACAAAAAGTCTTAGTTACTCTCCAGTCGAGAAGCTTTTAGTGTTGGGTAAAGCCAAACTGGACAAAATGCACTTGGTTAAGGTGGGGGGTAAGAGGTTAAACTGTATTAGATGCAATTGAAATGTACATAATGCCTGTGTCGTATTTTATAGAAATGCCCAATTGTTCCGAGATCTACTTTTAAACTTCGTCTTCTCTCTCAGTTCCTCCGTCTAGCATGGGAGACCACATCTTGTCCTCCCTTTCGGTTGCATCCCGAAACAGGCCGTCAAAAGTTGAAGCAAAGTGCGACTTGGACACAGAATCCGGTCCACTGCCCGGCTCAAACGACATCATTACAACATCGTTTGACGCTGCAGTGGAAATCTTCACAGTAACTGAATGCACCGAGATCGAATTGACGGCTACGGCCTCTGACATACAGGTCGTGGTCATAGACAATGCGACTCCTAACGGACCAATTAGAGAAGAGACCGCGATCGAGTTGCCTGAAGGTGTTGGCGCAGTAGAGGAAAATAGTGGAGCGGCCATTTTGAAAGAAGAATTCCAAGTAATGTTCATAGACAATGCAACTTCTAATGGCGCGATCGAAGAAGAGACTGTGATTGCGTCAAACGGAAATGTCACCAAAGACGTAGGGGAAAGCGAGGAGAATAATGCGTCGGCCATTTTGAAAGTTCCATCTCATGTGACGGAGCGCAAAAGGACGGTGGGACCTCACGACTGCCCCGATTGCGACAAAAAGTTCAAATTTGCCTCTTTCCTGGTCGCGCACCGGGTTATCCACACGGGCGAGCGTCCTCACAAGTGTTCCGAATGCGGACAGTGCTTCTCGTTTCGGCAGTCGTTAGAAAGGCACAGGCATACGCACAAAACGGGCAAAGGCGCCGACTGTCGCTTCCCCCAGGAGCACACGGAAACGCATCAGGATATTAACGGCAACGAGGAAGGCGCCGAAGTAAACGGCGAAGAGAAGCTGTCCGAACCACTCGACGGGCAAAGCGAAAAGGCAACGGGCGAATTCAAAACACCTGCCAATCACGTGATCGACGTGCAGCTTATGAATGAGGTGATCTCCCTGGTCCAAGTCCGCACGAGTCGCCGAAAACGCAAGGCCACGAAGAAGATGAGGACTCTACAGAAGAAACTGGAAAGGCAGAAAGAAGCAGAGAAAGCAAAGGAAGCTGTGACGAAGACCACGCAGCCGAAGAAAAGGTGGTGTGAGGTTTCATGTTTGTAGCTTTTTATTATTGCTCTGAAAGTGTGTTTTTTTTATCTCCAGGAAGCTAATCGTTGGAGCTCAAGCCAATTTTTACAATTCTACGATCGATTAGTTTACTTTCCATGGCAAAAAAAACATACAATTTAGAAACTGCTTGGTTATGTCTAGATTGATGTTTTTGATTGAATATATTTTTGTTTCTTTAGTTCTGATCATTCATATGGGACAACCATGACCTCTTCCAAACAAGTTCACAAAGGTAAGTTTATACATAACCTTTTGTAATGCCTTCTGGCTAAAAAAGGTAGGATACTTCATAAACATGACCTTTCAGTTTCTCCTTACATCGACATGTTCAAATCAAATATTGGATAAAATGATTTATTCTGTTACAAACAGATTTTACATGAGGAGCAAACCCTTTGGCGATGTCCGTGACAATGCTCCAGACGTCTGACAATCACGGCCCGAGAACTTTTCATAAACAAGTGAAAAGAGCCCGTCATACATGAACGTCACGCCTCTTTTGAACGGATCCTTAAGATTCTAACCTAATTTTAATTGTGAAAATAGGCGGATCTTTATTTCAGTCAAATTTACTCAGAACTCCCCTGAACGAACACAAGTATCAGCTCACACCAGCAGGCCACACAAGTGAAAGCTATTTGCAGAATTGTACTCATGGACCTGACTTTATTTTGGTTATCCTTTGTTTTTCTCTAGGGGCCACAACAAAACGAGCATCTTACTCGTGTCCCTATTGCGACTACTGCCACTCAGACAAGGACCAAATTCAACAACACATCAACCAATCTCACCCGAACCGTCCGGACTGGGAGAAAAGGCAAACTACGGGAGCGACGGCACGGGACACGGAGGGACGCAAACCTGGCTGCAGCTTCAAATGCTCGGTGTGCGGGGAACTATTTCAATCTTTAAAAGCACGCAAAGACCATACCGCTAGCACGCACATGCAAAACGGCGTCTACTTCTGCAGCCGATGTGGCAAGAACTACACCTGGAGGGGCGCCTTTATTAGACACGTTAGGATGTATTGTTCGGAAGGCGGCGCTAACGGTTTTGCGTGTCCCCGTTGCGAGCTGGCGTTCGATTGCGCCAGCACCTTGTACAGCCACATCCAAACGCACCACGAGGAAAGCGCGCACGTGTGCAATTGCGGGAAGAGTTTTGCGTACAAGGCGCCGCTGACGGCGCATCAGCGCACCCACCAGAAGGAACGACCGCACGTGTGTCACCAGTGCGGTAAGGGCTTCCTCTATAAGGGCGGTCTGCTCGGACACATGAAGATTCACTCTCAGGAAATGCCCTTCGCGTGCTCCCACTGCGGCAAAGGCTTCAAGCGAGAACGCAATATGAAGAAGCACGAGCGCTGCCACACGAGGGAGGACGTTTTCAAATGCTCCCAATGTGATAAAACGTTCGTCTACAAAGCCACGTTGACGAGACACGAACTGACGCACAGCGGGGAGCGGCCCTACCTGTGCTCCGACTGTGGCAAGGGCTTCTTCTCGCACGCCGAGTTGCTGAAGCACGAGCGATTCCACACCGGACACAAGCCGTTCGAGTGTCAACACTGCGGCAAAAGGTTCACCCAGTCGTGCTATTTGACCGTCCACATGAGAGCCCACACGGGAGCGAAGCCGTACGCGTGCGGCGACTGCGAGAAGAGCTTCCTGAGCGCGAACAGGCTGAAGAGGCACCAGATGACGCACACGGGGGAGAAACCATATGTTTGTGAGGAGTGCGGGAAAGGTTTCAGGCAGTCGTACCATCTCAAAATGCACCAGAGAACCCATGTGATAGATCTGACCTAGAAAGTGAGGACCTTTCACGTGTTTTTGGAAAAAAAAGGACCATGTGCTGATAAAGACATTGAACTTCAAGTCAGTTTTTGTTTAACATCTGCATAGTAATGGCAGATATCAACTGTATTTAAGTTGAAATATGAAAAATTCAATAACCCACAATATCGCCATAGAATTGTGTTTAAAATTTAGTTCTGGGATTTTTCTTAATAAATATGACCATTTCCACATGATTTGTTTCACACAATTTATTGAAAAATCACTTTTGCTGTTACATTTTCTCAAAGTACTTTTGGACTCTTGAGTATTAATTTGGGTCTCTACTTTTTACTTGAGTAAAATGGTTTCAAAGTAACGTTACTCTAACTTGAGTAAATATTTTGGCCACTGTACCCACCTCTGCCTATTATATTTGCCCCAAGGTCAAAAACCTTTCAAGACCCTGTGTGGGTCAGCAGCTTCATTTGGTACATCTGATAACCACATAATGGTACTGAAAAGTAATTTTTCCAACTTTGGTGTTGACTTATAACCTAAATATTTGAATAAAAAGACAAAATGTATCAAAATCCAGTCTTTATTTTCTACAGGGATAACACAAACTTAATACAGAAAAGTAAAGCACCTTTTAGTAACACTAGTATGAAATTTCAATCAGATGGACATCAGTTGTACATCTTTCAACAGCTTACACATTTCAACAGATTTAGTGTTGGAGAAACTCATTTAGGCAAAATGCTTGGAGAGGTTTCACATGGATCTTGGTTTGTCGCCTATTAAGCTTATACGGATTCATAGTTGGACTATGCACAACTTCTAAAAAACACAGTTGGAGTCCAAATCTGCAAAACATGCTCTAGAGCTGAATCTCTGACAATTTCCTATATATATATATATATATATATAAAAAAAGGGCCAGCTTTAAAGTTAAATTCTTAATAAATGTGCAATACACAAAGCAGCTGTGAAGGCAAAAAGAAAAGTTTTGTGCCAGAGGAGGAGTTTAATTTTAGAGGCCGGCCGATATTTGGGGATTTTATAACTATCGGCCGATATGTAGAGCCGAGTCAGTCTGTGTTTAGCTCTGGGAAAAGACAATATGAGACGCAAGTACAAAAAGGCAAAGACGTTATGAGATGGTCCTTTAGGAAGCGTTTGAGATCCACATCTAGACAGAAAATGCAAAACTTCTCTTTAAGCTTAGACGGCCCGGAAAACTACCAAAGACTGGCTAAAGTCACGAACCTAGATGGCCAAGAGCAGAGTAATAGGACAGTGATCGCTTCCCATTGCTTTGCTGCGAATTTTGCTGTCACACAAACCTGGCAGTAAGGCGGAGGACAACACAAAGTAATCCAGTCGCCAGCCTACGTTTTTACCCCTGGCGTTCATCATGTACGTCCAGAAAGTGTATGCGTACTGCTGCTCGGGGTACAACTCCCTGAAGCTATCGGCGAACCCGGACGCTAACAGTTGGCTAAAGCCTTCCCTTTCCTCGGGTGTGAAACCGGCGTTCTTCTTGTTGCCTTTGGGGTTTTTGAGGTCGATTTCTTGGTGCGCCACGTTGAGGTCACCGCAGAGGATGAGCGGCTTTTGCTTGTCCAGGTCGCCGAGGTAAGCCTTGAAGTCCTCGTCCCAGGTTTTGCGGTAGTCGAGTCGGACCAGGCCTTTACCGGCATTGGGGATGTATGCGGTGACTAGAAAGTAGTTTGGGAACTCGGCAGTGATGACCCGGCCCTCTTTGTCGTGCTCTTCTTTATCTGAAGAAGTCAAAAAGTTTGTCATTATTAAGGCCCGGCCGATATGAGCCATTTTATTACATCAACTATTGGCTGAGAAAAATGCCCATCACTGGAAGCGAAAATGATAAAAACGTCCCTTTTTTTCCTCCATTGGAACGAGCATTTTAGTCAGCGCTTTAAATGAACCCTCCCACATTTTCCTAGGCCTAATGGGAGGGGAGAAACATAGCAGTGAAAATTGGTCACGTTTGTACTTATTTTATACATCTTTCGGAACCATACATGAAAGAGACTTAGTTTTTTTTTGGAATCTACTGATTTTTGTCTTTCAAACAAGCTCCCTCTGAAGTACCTACTAAACATGAATATACTGACACGTTTAGAAGCTTCATACACAGGATTATAGAGAAGATATTTTTAAAAAAAGTATCAGCCTTTGAAAAAAACAGTAAACCTCTATTAAATTCTATGATTGAAACCTTGACTATATTAATAAATGTTTAACTATCGGCTATTTCAGAGATAAAAAAATTACATAAAATAACACCCTTCATATCAGTATTGAACCCCTAGTAATTATGTCATTAAAAGTCTTATTATATTCAGACTTTGCAAACATCTTTTTTTCATAATTAGAAAATTGGTAATTGAAAAAGAGAAAAAAAAAGAAAACATTTATTTGAGCTGAAACAAACAATGCAGCACATATACAGTAAACATGCTCATCACTCACCGATGCCATAGGTGACTTTGATGGGCTTGTTCTTGCAGAGCATGGCCACGCCGCTGTAGCCCTGGTTGTCTTCTGCGGTGGCCCAGTATTTATGTGGATACTCCGTCATCGAGGTGATGTCGGCGGGGAGGGACTTCTCCGCACATTTGGTCTCCTGGAGGCACAAGATGTCCGGGGCCTCTTCGCGCACCCACTAGGAAAGTAAATAATGAGCAAGTTCAGCATTTTTTAGGAAAGTCACAAGAGACCAAAACTCATCGATTCCAAGCTGTTCAAACTCACGTCCAGTCCCTTCTTCTTGACCCAGGCGCGGAGTCCGTCCACGTTCCAGGAGGTGATCTTCAGGTTGGCCTCTTTGCCGTCTTTACTGCTCAGTTTGTCTGGAGGGTCCTCGTACAGGATTGGGGCTTCAGGCTCCTTCGCCGGCTTCGCCTTCTTTACTGAACCTAGAGGAGGAATTCAGATTTAGAAAAACGGGTTCCAACGAAAACTCCCAATATTTTGTGTTTATAGGTTTATCGGTGTGTGCAGTACCATTCTCTCCCTCCGCCGCGCCGTCTCCTTTTTTACTTCTCTTCATTTTCGAACTTGCTCGGGCTCCAAACACACTCTGCAAACACACAGCACGCACACACCCAAGGCGCTGGGGGCAAAGACATGGACAGATGATTCATTATTACTCCTTCCAAACGACCCACAACAGTTTGTTATGATCGTTTTCATTCTCTGTGGGAGTGTGGAACATTTAAAACACTCGAGGGAGTCTCAAGTTTTTATACTCAGTACTGCCTCCTCAGGTCTTGCGCATAACTGCAGTTTCTATATTAGGCTCGTGCATGAGGCAATTTGGACCGAATTAACTACTTTCCGAGTGACAGTGCAGGATTTTAGAGGCAGTTGTGGTGAACAGGTCTGGGCTCATTCTACACATTAGGACATTGTTGGAACATGTAAAGGGAGGAAAATACATAATTTTAACATTTTCTAAACTCCGTATAGTCCCTTTAAGTAAATGTTTGAAGTAACAAGGACATCTAGTACTGGTTTTAATACGTACAACTTTATACTTTGACTTTTATTACGGAGAATCAATAGTCTATTACGTGAGTGAAGTAAACAAAAAGAAACAGCCAGAAAAGATCAACAAAAAAACAGAAAAGCGATTAAAGTGCACCAAAAAATTTGACAAAAATGCAATGAAAAAGAACATGAAAAAAATGACGTCAACACTGCAACAACACAAGGGAAAAGATCAATTTAGCTCAGTTTTGAAGTTCTTAGCTTTTAAATGAGGCATTACACTGGCCAATAGGCTGTGAGCTTCAGTCGAGAGGCTTTTAGATTTGGGTAAAACCGCACTGGAGTAAATGTGCTTGGTTGAAGTGGGTGGTAAAGAGGTTGATGAATAATTTGACTACTTTTGACTTTCTACTTGATATAAAAAATATTACTTGAGAATGTTTTGGCTGTTCTACCAAGCTTCTGCACATGGTATATGCTACTACAAATCTTTATCAGATTCTTAAGGGGAGAAAGACAACAAAACAAAGGGTTTTATGAGTGAATACATCCAAAGCCTCATACGCAACACATTCAGTATGGACCCGAGAAATACAATGTAATGCGTTTCATAGTTGCCCACGATCTTGATTGCAAGATGGAGCATCTTTAAAGAATATTATGTATTAATTAGTAATCCCAGTATCTTGGCCTATCGTGCACGTAAAAGGGGACACTCTTTGTAACGGAAAAAAAACCCCACATCTAGTTTCACTTTAGTCTTATTCATATATAGGAGTATGCAATAAAGAAAACGAGGACTGCACTTTGAATGGCCACCTGCGAATATCTCGTACACGCAGCTTTTGGGAAAACAAAGTTGTAAATACATGCTAACGCTAGCCTTCCTTCTAATCTATGACAAAGACCACAGTAGCCGCAGGGGCCTGTTCACAGAATGAATTGAACAGTTGCACCGCTCCATCATTAGCATGTAACAATCCATCAACGCAACCACCTGGCGAGTTTTGAATTAGCTTTGCGGTTAAGTCATGCTTCAACGAGAAAACAGATGCAAATAATAATCTTACGTGCACTTTTGCAACAGGAAGCAAAGAGAAGGAGAAGACACACAAATGCTTTCCTTCAGTCACTCCCCCCACGTTCACCACACCGTGTGCAGACTCAAAGAACCCATATGTTTGCGTTGCTTAATCAGTGCCTAAAGAAAAATAGTATCATGAGCGACATCAAAGCTCTTTAAACTATATGTATACATAAATAGTCACAATGGCTGTGGCCCATATATTGATACATGTGTAAATAGTTAATATCATAATAATAATGGTTAATATGCTCCAATTTTGTTTTTTTTCAGAAGCCAGAGGTAATTTCCGTCAGGCAAAACCCCGTGCAGCCTTATTTTGGGTCCTAAATTACTTCAATGGTCGTTGCATGTTGTTAGCAACAAGCTAGCAGGAGCTTCGAAAATAATCAATTTGTAAAGGAAATCGGTCACTTCTCATTAAATGTGAGCAAATATATTGAGCGCATTAAATATTATTTAGCTTCATACTGAAGTGTGGTGAAACATATTTTGTGAATACTGTGCAGAAATTGCATTGTTGCTGTTAATGTAGTGCAATACAGGCCACTGACTGTCTACAGTGAATGAATTCATTGATTTATTAGTATGTTCTGAGATGTAGGTAGATCTATTGTGATGTAAAAGTTTGCTTTGGTACATTATGTTTCAAATAAAAATGTATTATGTATTGAATATGACAACATTTCGACTTATAGTAGTGGTACTTTTCCTTGTAAGAGTAATGTGCACTGATTTGTTAGTATTCTGGGGTATTTTGTGTTTTGTATCCAAATAAGTAATCACAAATGGTGAACTATTGTGGAAAATAGCTTGCTTTGTCTATTTACAGCTAAATATAGAGGTTGACTATTGGCTGGATGCTTTAAATTGGACTAGTACTTACCTTCTAGTACCTCTATCTGTCTTTACAGCCATTTACCATTTATTGCCATGACGATAGTGATTGGTTTTGAGGGCAGTGCCAATAAGATTGGAGTGGGCATAATCCGAGATGGAGAGGTGCTTTCTAATCCGAGGAGGACTTACATCACTCCTCCTGGACAAGGCAAGTACAGTATTTTAATATCCTCTTAATGTGTTCCAGTAAAATAATCGTATGTCTTTTATTCATTATTATTAATTAGGTATATGTAAATATTGTCTTTTTACTTTTCTTTTGGGTTCTGCATTGTTTCACCACTTTTGTATGTCTGTTGAAGCTACAAAGTGACCAAGTACTTTATTTCCCACATAACAATTTTTTCCAGAATCAGAATAGTTTTTATTGCCGTTGTTTGAGGACAGGTTCACAAACTAGGAATTTGTCATGGTACAAAAAACATATAACACAGAATTTAGATAAAAATACGATATAAACACTTTAAAACTATAAAGTTGCATGCGTGCACACATACAAATATCTAGGTGTTCACCTGGATGATAAATTGGACTGGAACATCAACACAGAGTCTCTCTACAAAAGGGGTCAGACCAGGCTCTTTTTTCTGAGGAGGCTGAAGTCCTTTGATGTGTGTAAACAATTGTTGTCTATGTTTTATCATTCTGTTGTGGCTGCTGTTCTTTTTTATGCTGCCATTTGTTGGGGCAACAATATATCTGTCAAAAACCGTAACAGGCTGGACAAGCTGGTTAAGAGGGGTTGGGGGGTCACTGGACTCTGTTGAGGCAGTGGTTGAGAGGTGCATGGGGAGAAAGGTCCAGGCCATCCTCAGTAACTCCAGGCACCCTCTGCATGGGACTCTGTCTGCTCAGAGGAGCAATAGATCGGACCGCTTCCTCTCCGTATACAGCAGGACTGAGCGCTTCTGGAGATCCTTCATCCCTGCTGCAATTCGATTTTATAACGGTCATTGCTGATATAAATGTTTGGGGGTTTTAACTTTTTATTATATTTATATGTATTGTCTTTTTATCCGCTGTTTGCTACTGAAGGACAACTGAATTTCCCCTCACTGGGATTAATAAAGTATCTATCTATCTAAATAATATAAAAAATAAAGAGTTATTGGATCTTGTTATTGTTCATGAGTCTGATGGCGGAGGGGAAAAAACAGTTTTTCTTAATAATCCGGGTTCAAAGGTATGGCATAGTTTCTTCGTAGCATTGACGGAATTTTATTTTCAGGGTTCTTGCCCAGTGACACGGCCAGACACCACAGGGCCGTCATTCTCACAGTTTTAAAGGAGGCTTTGGATGAAGCAGGAGTCAAGCCTGAAGACATAGACTGTGTGGCTTATACAAAAGGTAAGATAAATAGACAAACATTTTTGACTTAACAAAGTGTTACAAGTAAGTAAGTAAGTGGTGGTGGTGTCCCAAACTACTAGTCCTTTCTCTTCCTCCTGCACAGCTCCCTCCGATCCCCAACAGTCTCTTGCTATCTTCTGGTAAAAGATGGTGAAAGACTGTAACAGACGAATATAATCCGTTTTATTCTACAGTGAACGAACATTAGGGATAGAAGATTTCTGTGGTTTTAGCTGTGAGTCTTGCCCGGATACCCCCTTTGCCCCCTTTCCTGCTGCGCCTCTTGTGAAGCCACCACTGTGCTGCTGCTGTGGGGGGCTCTTTGTGCCTCTTCAGTGTTTCAGAAGAAGAGATTTGTAGGTCTCAAATGTCTTTAGCTCATACGCTAGCTGTCTGTTTACTTTTTAAAAAGTTGGGTCCTTCACGGCTAGTGCGGAACCTCACAAAAACACAGCAAAGATGTACAAAAGTATCCAGTAAAACAATGTGGAACACAGGAACTACAAGTGCAGTTTGCAGAAAAAGGCAAATAATGCTGCCGCACCATGAGGAGGGAATAGCCACACACCTTCATTGTCTATTTCTGTAGCATGCATTTATTAATTATTGCCGATGTCTAAAGGTCATATGCAGACACGGCCTTATCTGTTCGTTTATATATTTATCTGTTTTTAATTAGTTATTATTGCATTAGAAGACCAGTTTATGTGAAATGTGAAAATACCAATATACCATGATGTTGTGCGGCAGGTCCTGGGATGGGGGCTCCGTTGGTGATCACGGCGCTCGTTGCTCGCACTGTGGCGCAGCTTTGGGGCAGACCGCTGCTGGGTGTCAACCACTGCATCGGACACATCGAGATGGGACGCCTCATTACCAAAGCCCACAACCCCACTGTGCTCTACGTTAGTGGGGGAAACACACAGGTTTGTTATTATGCGTCAGTATGTGTGTTTATGTATAATTATTTTTTATATATATATATTTCTATCTATTATTTATTTTACACATTTCTTATGCTGTATTTCATGCTACCCACATGTCGTGATGTCAAATGTGCCCTCTTAAGCACTTTGTTCACTTGCACAAAAAAACAGGAATTCGGTGGTTTGAAACATTCTCACATTCGCACATTTTCTCCAGTTTTACCCAAATCTAAAAGCTTCTTGACTGGAGAGCTTACAGCCTATAGACCAGTGTAACACCTCATGTGAAAGCTAAGACCTGCAAAACTCTTCTAAGCTTTTTCCATGTTTTTGTTATAAAATATTGTCATGTTTTCATTGGGGTTTTTTTCTCAAATTTTTGTCATTTTTTTTTGCCACATTTTTATCCCATTTTCGTAGCTTTTTTAGCATTTTGGCCACATTGTGTGTAATGTAACTGCGATCAAGTGACCAAAACATGTGAAAAAAAACAACAAAAACGTGACAATCATAACGAGCTTTCAAATGAGGCGTTACATTGGCCCTGTAGGCTGTAAGCTCCAGTCGATTTAGATAAGGCCGAACTGGCAAAAATCCACTTGGTTAATTAAATATTTTGTATTTAATAATAAAATAGAATTTATTCAAAACTGGAGATCAGTCAATATAGTTCAGCCTTTGTGGTGATCGAGAGGCAGGTAGAATTGCAGCCACGTGTTTTATCAGTCATCCCCAGGGCAGCTATGGCACAGAAATACGTAGTTCACGCTGTCTTTATTTTGTGTGTGCGTGTTTGGCAGGTGATAGCATATTCAGAGCGGCGCTACCGGATATTTGGAGAGACCATAGACATCGCTGTCGGGAACTGTCTGGACAGGTTCGCCAGAGTTATCAAGGTTAGTTTGTGTTGAGTAATATTTGTACTGTCTGAGAGCATTCCACTGAGGAAATACAACACAAAGTTATAAAAGAACCTCCAGGAACATATGGGCTTTGTTGTTGCTCATACAAAAAATCCTGATGATTTTGATTTAATGTTGGGATGGGAATCAGCGCTTCACACGAGGTGCTTTATTGGACTTTTCTTGGGCTGATTTGAGTCATTTTCGGCCAAATAATAATACATACAATTTAGAGGTTGTCAGTAACAAAGTAACTTTACTCAAGTAGAGTTTATAAGCATCTGTACTTTCATACTTCATAGCTACCAGACATTCTTCCGAATCTCCTGCCATTGAAAATAGTGGAGCGCTACATGTTTTACCCCTTTCAAAGCTAAAAAGAATAAGCAAGAGCAGCGCCTGCTAACTTGTAAGCCAAGGTAAGACTCGTTTACCATCGGTCTTGTCGTTTGCTAACAGGCTGGAACTTGACAACACAGACTTAAAAAGCGCAATACAAGCAGGGTTTCCGCTGGGCATTAAAAAGCATTAATGCTGCGTTCCATTTGTCCTCGGAGGTCGGAACTTGGAGCTAGGAAAGTGTGTTTTATTTGAGTTCCAGTGTTCCAGTGTTGTCAAGTCGGAAATTTTAATGACAATCAAAGAAATAAGAATCATGTAAGCTGCGAAGCTCGTGAAAATCCAACATAATATGTGATGGAGAATTCTACAGTTAATTTGGCCTTCACATATCCATCCATCCATCCATCCATTTTCTTCCACTTTATCCGGGGCCGGGTCGCGGGGGCAGCAGTCTCAGCAGAGACGCCCAGACTTCCCGATCCACGCACACCTCCTCCAGCTGTTCTGGGGGGACCCCGAGGCGACACCAGGCCAGCTCAGAGACATAGTCCCACCAGCGTGTCCTGGGCCTTCCACGAGGCCTCCTCCCAGTGGGACATGCCTGGAGCACCTCCCGAGGGAGGCGACCAGGAGGTATCCGGAACAGATGCCCTGGCCACCTCAGCTGGCTCCTTTCGACGTGGAGGAGTAGCGACTCAAGTCCGAGCTCCTCCCGGGTAACTGAGCTCCTTACCCGATCTCGGAGGGTGCGCCCAGCCACCCTGCAAAGGAAACTCATTTCGGCCGCTTGTATTCGCGATCTTGTCCTTTCGGTCATTACCCAAATCTCATGACCATAGGTGAGGGTGGGAACGTAGATCGATCGGTAAATCGAGAGCTTTGCCCCGTGACTCAGCTCCCTCTTCACCACAACAGTCCGATACAGCGACCGCATCACTGCTGATGCCGCACCGATCCGTCTATCGATCTCACGCTCCATCCGTCTCTCACTCGTGAACACGACCCCGAGATACTTGAACTCCTCCACTTGGGACAAGGACTCCCCACCGACCTGAAGCGGGGAAACCACCTTTTTCCGGTGGAGAACCATGGCCTCAGATTTGGAGGTGCTGATCCTCATCCCGGCCGCTTCACACTCGGCTGCAAACCGCCCCAGTGCGCGCTGGAGGTCCTGATTTGATGAAGCCAACAGAACAACATCGTCTGCAAACAGCAGAGATGAGATTCCTCACATATGCCTCACAAATATCTACTGGCCTTTATTATATCTTACTGTCAAATTGGAACATTTGGGCGCCGACCTTCTACATGACTTGTGGCCTAGTCAATGTGGCACATTGTCCGTGCGTAGACTGTTAGTGCCCATGTGTAACCGAGATTATTTAACTCTCTTCATGTGGAAGTATCGCCAGACTCTGACTGATCAATGCCCTGAATGCTGTATTGACTGTTCAAATGTCTCCAGGCCTGTATTAGGGTAATGAACTTTTTCCACATCCAGACTCTGCCCCGTCTCTCTATTTACATTTCCCCAGACTCCATTAGTATTTCCCAATACTACAATACGGCCCTAACTTATATATATATATATTTCCAGTTGGAAATGCGACATTGGGGGGCTTTCCAGTTGAAATTTCCCACTGGGAGGTCAGAAATTCCGACTTTCGAGTACAAATGAAATGCACCATTAAAGTCATTAAATAAATTCTGCCTTAATCAAGGCCTTAAATGTCTTTAAAAAGCATAAAATTGTATTGCATTTACTCAATCAATCAAAGTTTATTTATATAGTAATTTACAACAACACCAGGAAGACCAAAGTGCTTCCCCTACCACTAAAAAACATGTACAATAGGCCCAGGGACTGCAGGTGGAAATTAGTACAAGTGCTATAACCTGGTACAATGCATCTCTCCTTTCTGAGGCTAATGTATATTGTACACTGTCCCTGTTCAAAAATAAATAAATAAACAAACAAACACAACGATAGAACAATTTAAAAACACAAAATTATTACATCCTAGACATAAATCAGTGCATTCTAGGTGTTAAAAGCCAGTTTGAAGAGATGAGTCTTTAATCTGGACTTAAAAAGGGACTGATCTGTGAGAAGACGCAGACTGAGGGGCAGGCTGTTCCACAATTCAGGCGCTGCAACCACAAAGGAACGGATTTTCATAAATACACCAAAGTTCTAAATTTAAAACATATTCAGCTGCAGTTTTGGGCTAAAAAGCTGCCCGTTTTGTCCAGCTCTCTTCTGTGTGTGATGAAACGTTTGCAAATCTTAAGAAATTAAATATGTGCTAATGGTTTTCTGCGTTTGTAACATTAAAATATAGTATTTACACGTATTTAACCGACTTGTACTTTCTATTTGCTGCCTGTTAGTCTAGTTAGTAAAACCACGTTGCCTTTTGCAGATTTCCAATGACCCCAGTCCAGGCTACAACATTGAGCAGATGGCCAAGAAGTAAGTACCGTACTGACTTTTAGAATAATCTAATAACCTCAATGTCAGTAGAAAAATAAGATATGTCCTCTTTTGTCTCGCGTCTGCAGAGGGACCAAGTACGTGGAGCTGCCGTACACAGTGAAGGGAATGGACGTGTCTTTCTCAGGCATTTTATCTTATATCGAAGTAAGAGGGTTCTCCATTGAAAAAAGTATGTGCCATTTTTTCTGCCACCACATAATTTACTGCGTTCTTTTGTAGGATGCAGCCAGTAAGATGTTGAGTTCTGGTGAATGCGCAGCGGAGGATTTGTGTTTCTCCTTACAGGTCCGTTGTATCTCTCCTTATTTTCCCTTGTCATAAGATTATTCATGCTAGGAGAAATGGCAATGCTGGGGGTTTTATTTCCTCAATCGTTGCAGAGGGTTTGCACATATATTAGTCTCATACCTAAAGAGAATCCTCAACATTTTGTGCCGTCGAACCATTATATTCTTTTTTTTCTATTTGGTTCTGTAATCGGACTATGTCGTGACCACTCTGTCCCTGCAGGAGACGCTGTTCTCTATGCTGGTGGAGATCACAGAGAGGGCCATGGCTCACTGCGGGTCACAGGAGGTGCTCATCGTCGGTGGAGTCGGCTGTAAGGATCACTCTTTTTATTTATATCGAAAAAACATACAAAGCATTTACAGTTTTTCACCTTGAGATAATAATGAATTACTATATAGGCTTAATGGTGCTGAGCCAAACTGAGGAAAAACGGGAGGAGATATGTTTTATTGACTAATCTTGGCATTTAAATATGAAAAACAAAGACAACTTATAACTTGTTGGGAAGAAAACCGTCCAGACGCAACCCTTGTTTTGTCAATAGGTGGACTGAGTTGTCGTTTTCCAGGAGAGCAGGACTCAGGAGGATCGTTTAGAAAAACGTGAATGAAGCCAAAAAACACTCTGGGGGTGTTTTTGAGAAGGAAATAGCATAACACCATGGTTAAAAGCTCAAAAAAGTCTATTTTGTATGATATAGGACCTTTAAATGATTTAAAAAGTGTCAGTGTCGGGCTAATCCCATGTCCTGTCTCTTGTTCCTCTGTCCGCTATGGTCCGCTGATGCCTACAGAGCATCTCACTGTTCCCTTGGTTTTTCAAGATATTGATTAAATAAATGTGTGCAAGAAATGTCATTTAAGACTGAAATTCTTTAAACCATTACCTGTAAGCCTTACGGTTCACAGTTATGGCTCAATATACTTCAATGTGCACGGTCCGCTGCCTGAACTCGCTCACACAGTTTTGGCTACTTGGTTTAGTTGCCAAAACTGTTGTACATGTTGAATATGACGCATGATTTAATCCTGGCCGTCTCTGGTTCAGGTAACCTCCGTCTGCAGGAGATGATGGGGGTGATGTGTAAAGAGAGAGGAGCCAAACTCTTCGCCACTGACGAGCGGTAAAACACTCACACACTTCCTCCTCTGGGACCCCGGGGAGCCAGGTTGGGGCGTAGTGCTTTAAAGTTGAGGAGTTTTTCGTATTCAATGCGGAACGGGACGGGTAACCAGCCAGTGAGGCTGTTCGAGGACAGGAGTGATGTGCTGAGTTGTGGTGATTGTCCTTGTAGAGCCGGGGTCCTCAAACTTTTTTCTCTGGGGGCCACATTATCGCTCCTGACTGTGATGGGGGGGGCCGGGCCGGTTTGTCTAAAACAGTGGTGGAACCACTGTTTGGGTGAAGAGTCGCGTACCCCCTACTTTGACGCGATTGAAAACACTGGGAATATCACATGTAATATTATGTTTATTTCCTCCATTATTACAGTGAACTCAAGCAGGTTTTCCAAATTCAAAATTGTTTTACTCGTCTGAGCGATTAAGGCTATTAAGAATATGTAAATACATAAATACCAGTTTTTGATTATTTTGGAAATGAGGCCGTTAGTGAGAATGGGTAAAGCTGACTGTTTTGCTTTGTCCCAGAGGACCAGGACACTCGTCACTTGTCACTCATTCTGAACATCAGACTCTGGTTTGGACTCCGCGCTCTGGCCCCGCCCCCTCTGCGTCTCCTTCAGTCGTACTGTCACCACCGGGACAGACTCAAATGTGCTGGTTTAAGCTTTTGTTAAAGCGAAGCGAAGATAATGTATGCGCAGGACATAACCATCTTTGAGCCACCGCACATCAGCTCGCAAATGTAAACGTGTCAGATACAAAGCCACGGGTTTAGCGGCAGAGGAGGGGCCACAGACGCTTCTCCTTCTCCCCTCGCTCCTTGGATCAGAATGAGAGGGAAACTCCTGTTGCAAGTCGAAGTCGCCATCAGTCCGACGCACAGGCTCCTCTCTCTTTATTGCAGATATTACAGAAATTGCTGCTCGATCGAACTCTGGCACAGTTCACGTTAAAGGCGCTGCTGTTGAAGCGAGGCCTGACGCATCAGTTTTACGCACTCCGGTCCAAAGTCCGGTCAAACTCTTGAGGTTCGGTTCTGGAGTGGACACATTTAGGTCCAGGACAAGCGTATCCACGTCTGAATTAGAAGACTATTTCGCCAGTATAAGCGCGTTTCCCGTGCGGCGGTTTTAACGGATCAATATCGATCTGATTGTGATAAACATTTATTTTTCTCCAACGTGTACCACAGTTTGGGAACCCCTGGTCTAAAACGTAGCATTGTATGACCCAGACCAAAATGCAGCAGGCCTCATTGTGAAGTGTATTTATTTATTTGAATTAGGACAGTACATATTAATCAACATGTCAAAAAGCATCAATGTAAATATGCCGGAGTTGGCACAGAAGCTAATTTTCATCTGTTGTCCTAAGGCAGGTAAGATCAGCAAACATTTACTTAGACGATATACAGAAGAGATGTATACACAATACATATAATTTCAAGGACAACATATAACCAGCCTCAAAGATGCCCTGTGTGTGCATGTCTGGTTAGTTTTCAACCAATGTTTCAGAGCACTTTTAAAAGTAAAATAGGTGCCACAGCATTTGACCAAATGTAGTCCCACGCCGTTGAACATTACAGTCACCTCTGGACGATGCTCTGGTAGAGATTATTAGCCTGGCAGTCGTCCCCACTACTCTATCCACAAGATCAACACTTGATTCCAGGCACTTATTTTTTTAGCTGTAGTGGTTTGCGAAAATCAAGTCTTCACACTTTGTTTTAAGTTGAAATACCACAGGTATTCCATTTATTTTTATTTTTAAATAAAACATAATTGCGTAATGTGACCAAAGTAATAACTGTTTACACTTGTATTGTGCTTTACAAGCCTGTGTCACAAGCTTCTCAAAGTACTGTAGTCATTATTCATTCACTCCACACTCTGGTGGTGGTAAGCTTCATTTACCACGTGGCTATAATCGGTTGTTTATATCCTGATCTCTTATGTTAGTGGCCCTGCTGGACACGTGTGGAATTCTTTTTTTATTTATTTCAGTTGCCCCCTAGTGGCTAGAATGAGTGTACTGGCTATTTAGTTTAGGGTTAAATCATTTGCTGTTGTAGCAGCCGCACTCCTAATCCTTTGATCGTCACTTTGAGGTTGTTTATTAACAGCGGCGTTCATACGTTCATCAGCCATCTGCGTTCATACAGCTACAGTGCTCAATAAATCATATCGGCAATTTATCGTTACAGAGTACGTGACAATGCGAGTATTGTATCGAGGCACCTGTTTCGTGATACGCAAATATGTTTGTATAACCACAGTCTATATTCAGAACGTATCACAACATGCTCTAACTACTCCAATAAAAGGCTTAAATTGCACGTTGAGCTTATTCAGCATAATTAATACCTCCATTTTGTGCACCTGTACGATCCTTTTACATTTCAGAATATATTTTGTATTATGGACACTATTGCGATACACTTGAATCGTGATATGTATCGTATTGTGAAGTTGTCAATACCCACGACCCAGCTCTAGTATTTATATATTTATTTATATACAGCGGGGAGAGAGAGAGCGTGCAGTGTGCGAGTCATGTGACCTGACGGCACCTTTCTGCGTCACGCACATCGGGTTTGTTCTACAGCTCCTCGTTCAAGCCCTGAGTGTGGATGTCTGACGAGACACTTTAACATTTTTGTCTCAGCTCATGGTTTTGTCACCATAGCGCCATTTTCAAACTTGAAATAGTCACCGCTACATTATTGAAAAGGGCCGACAAGGAAATGATTTTGACATCGTCTTTGTTGAGGGGTATGGTGCAGTTATCAACAGAGTGTGTTTTTGGATCCCACAGGAGGAATTCAGTTTTAAGTTGAGCTTGAGAAAATTGTGGGAGACCCATCAGTGTTTTATACCAGCAGCAAAAGTCAGAAACTAATGCTTAATAATAATAACGTGTTGCAGACATATTGTGTGATGACAGTTGGCGCCTTATTTCTACTTTATCTTACCGACTTTTTTGTTGCAACATTTCTCCAGCCATTCGTGCTAGTCTTTCGTCAGCGGCCTCTGGTACATTGTGCTCCAGATAACTCTTTTGTCCCTTTAACCCCAGATTCTGCATCGACAATGGGGCCATGATTGCGCAGGCCGGATGGGAGATGTTTCGTTCGGGGCAGGTCACCGAGATCCAGGACTCGTGGATTACTCAGAGGTGAACGCTACATTGTACTCGCACACAGCCAAATTAACCCGATAGAAGTGGGGGAAATCAGATGGAAAAAAAGGACGAAGAAAGCGCCAGTTGTTTTTAACCGCTTAGTCGGGACAAAAAAATGAGCCGCTGGACCATTTTCAGTGGGTTGTGGACCTTTGCCAAAACCTGATGCTTAGTTTTAATAGTGATCCTTATGACAAAATGTACTTTCATTTTTGAATTTATATCAGGGTCAAGGGCAATGACAATATATTGATTTTGTTATATCATAATACTCAAAAACCATATGTATTTTTGGAATGCTTAAACGTCCCCCACGCAACCGTAAGTCATGTTTCTATAAAAATAGTGATCTATCGTAGCTTATGATGAGAAATATAGATTATCGCTGCATTGGCGTAAACCATGAGGTCGCAGCTTATAATGGAAGATTTAACACGAGTCCCGAAACACCTGATGTGGCGCCATTTGATAATATATAAAAAAAATACTGCATTATGAAAAAAAATTGTGCGCATTTTTAAAGATTTCAAATTGCAGGCCTTGTCTTGGATATAATTAATATTTTGTGAATTTTTTTCCAGGTACAGAACAGATGAAGTGGAGGTGACGTGGAGAGACTGAGATCACATGGTGCCAAGGGCCTTTACTGCTTTGGTACAGCTGTCATCAATGACTTATTTATAGTTTTGTTAGAGACATTTTCCAACAGAGAGAAACCTAATTCAGATGCTGTACTGTATTGTCGAGATAAAAAACATTTTGTACAAATGAGTTCAGTCTTGAGAATGTAATTCAGGTAAGGCCATCTCAAACCTGACACCTCGGCAGAGTGTCGAACCCCCAAACCCTGATTCAGAGCCCTCGTGTAGTGATCCCGGGCTGCCAGCAGATTGATGCCTCTACACTCCTATCACGCGGCTTATTCTGGCAATTGTTGTAATTTATTTCAATTGATTCGCAAAAAAAAATTCTACTTCAAAAACATTTACTGAAGTTTTACAAGATGTCACTGTGGAGGCGTTTCTGAACTGCGTTTTGAAGCATCAGTTCTCAATCTGCTGCGTTGGAGTTTCATGAAGACAACCTTTCCCACAATTGTCTTAATTGATACAAAATCAAAACAAAGTCCAGTTGAAATATTTAAGCAATTTTTCCCATCATTACAACTTTTTTCCCCTCTTCAAAAACGTGTCCACTTCACTAGTGCTCGTACTAGGCATTATCCCAAATTAGGATATAAAAGAAATAATTAACAGAATACAAATTTGTGGTATAGATATAGACGGCAACGAGTCATACAAGGGGACTTGGCCTAGCCGAGGGGGAAGAAAACCTCTTATGGGAATCAGTTTTTCACTCTGGCCATTTGAGTATAAAAATATTTATCACACCAATCAAATCGGGCCCTTATGGATGATTACTTTTTTCACAGCAAATTGTTCAGTACAAGCAAACAACGGCACACTTTCCTCCTTAGCATGGTCAACTTTTAGGCGTTTACCACTTCATTCCTCTCCATCTTTTAGTATAAAAATATAATTCAGCATTGTCAAATGAATGGAGAAATGGTAGAAAGTACATTTTTCCCCCTCTGGTTGCTGACCATATATATGCATTTGCAAAGACACCGTCTATCTATGCTGCTAAGCTTATACATCTCATATGCACTTAAAAAAAAAAAAAAAGGTACATTATGTAACTTTTAATGCGAAAAGAAAGTCGCCTTTAGGATCAATTGTTTTGTAGGTTTTCTGGGGAGAGGCTACGTCAGCAGGGAAAGCCTTCCAAACGATTGATCAAGGAGCATCGTAAAGTACACCGTGATAGAAAGTAAAGGCGCTATACTGACCACTGATGTCAAATACACACAAAAACCTTTTTTTTTTCCCCCCACATAAAAAGTTTCATGTCCAGACTTGTCAGCAGCCCCTGAAGCCCGAGGTAATCTGTAAATACATTATACATTGTTGAACACTGTTAAAGTCATGCTAAATGTTTTGTAATATTTTTAAATAAAAAAGCCATGTCAAGTTTATTCCTTTTATTAAGCAATACTGTTCACTTACATTCCTTCTCCAGTGTAAATTTTTATTCAATAAATTCTTTTTCCAAAAAAAAAGAAAGACGACAATCAACACATACGGAACATGGTAAAATACCTTGGAGGATGATTCATGAGCGACACTCACTCCAAATGAAGGGCGAAACAAGCAGAAAAACAGCATTTAAGTCGGGAGTAAGGGCGATTTGTACTGTGCTTTTGTGCCTACGCCCTTCTGTAAACCTCAAGTTTTAGACATTCTTCCGAATCGAAATAAAAAGTCGGGACAAAAGTGCTTGATTGACCACTCGCTTTTACAGAGAAAAAAAAAAGATTTGTTAAAACGACAGCTTTGAAATATAATGAACATTTTAACTTACAGCTCTTACCTAGGCCATTTATAAAAGAAAACATCTTTCTGAACTCATACATGCTTTAAAAATCAATGAAAAAAAAAGCAAACAGATGGGTGTGATTAAGGCAGGATTTTTTTTCTTCCTTGTAAGGCATTAAAAAAGTCCATTGTCCAAAAAAAAAAAAAAAAAAGTGTCTGTGGCTTTGAGGAGAAATTGTCCTGAGTGCAGAAAGTGGAAGGAACTTTTAAATCTGTCCGTAGATTTAGTTTATTATTATCATTATTATTTCAGTTGCTTCTCTTTTTTTTTGTTCTTTTCGTGGTTTTTATGTGCGTCCGGGCGTGTGGCGGGATAGACTTTGGGTTGATCTCACGGTTAAGCGGGGTTATCCTGTAGGGCGTTGTACCATACTACCATTTTGGGATCTGAAAGAAAAAAAAAAAAGGAAGTATAAAAGTTATGGTTCTCTTCAGGGGTGACCACAGGCGTAAAATAGGGGGGGGGGGGGGTAGGAGGGGTGTAACCCGCCTAACAAATTTAAAGCGCTTCGAGTGCATAAAGCAGGTAGAAAGGCGCTATATAAATATATAAATATCCCCCCCCCAATTCTCTTTCCTCCGTTTGATGAAATGTTTGCAAATCATAAAATGAAATGTGCGCAGATTTTTTTCTTCGTTTTGAGTCTTAAAACCTTAACCAAGCACATTTTCTCCAGTTCGGCTTCATCCAAATCTAAAAGCTTCCCGACTGGAGCTTACAGTATTATAGGCCAGTGTAACTCCTTGTTTGAAAGCCAAGACCTACAAAACAGAAGCTTTTTCCAACACTTTTTTCCCCAAGAAGCTCTTACATTTGGTTAAAGTCTACCTGGAGAAAATGTGCTCAGAAAATGCTCAAACATTACGCCCTGGTCCAAAACCCTGTAGAATGACTGCCAAGATCTCGCATCCATGGAATACATGAATAGCCAAGACATTTTCTAACACAAACAAAACACTTGGCATTTACTTTCATCTAAATCCAACCGCTGCTCTGCAAGTCATCGAACAACCAAAAACAACACTATAAATTATACGACGCGTCATTCCATGTTGTAAAACCCGTCAGTCCCGGCCCTCGTCTGGCAGCTTACAACTCATTATCGTTTATAATCGGTTCATCATCATCGTCTGTAATGCAGCTCTCAAAAGCAATACAAGAAATAAAAAAGGCAAAACTAAATTTAGTTTTACGCGTATAATTGGACCAACTCACCTTTTTTCTCTCTGCTGCATGTAGCGTTCCACTCTGCAGAGACAAATGTAGAGACAGAAGGTTAGCGAAGTAATTCTCTTTTGCAGTGGCAGCACCAAAGTCGTGCAATGAGTTGCCGTTATTTATGAGACCGATGCCGAGATCCATGGACAATATTTTTGGCAGATTTTTTCAAATGACTTAATCCGATAAAAACATTTTATTATTTTAGGCGATCCCGTCATAGTTTCTGTCCCAGCTTTGCGTAGCTGCCGTTCGCATCAGCATACTGTTGCTAGCTGCGGCATTTAACAAAAAAAAAAAAAAACAAGGTTAAAACTAAAGCGATGGAATTCTCCAGGTTCTGTGCTTCACAATGACACGCAGCATTTCCATTTCAACTGAGGTCTAAGTTGGTGAAACTTGTGTTTAACAAACTTGCTAACCAACCTCACGATGTTTCCCTGAGGCCAAGGACATTGTGGGAGGACTGTTTTAAAGCCCTGACTCGTCTCTTTTTATTGCAAAAAATAATCACTTTCACACCCGGAGACATTGGATATTATCTGCGCTAGACTGGCTGATAGCCTACTTACCGCTGCGTCGATACGTCTAGTTCACAAGAAGTCTTAAAAAGCAAGTACTCGCATTTTTCTGGCTCTTGATGAACTGTATGTCTGTTCCCCAGTGCATCTTCTTGACATTCAAATCGGGAGCCTGGAGCGCACATACCAGACGGTCTCGCCAGAGGAGCATGTGAATTTGTGTGGCTCCTGCTGACTTGCACCTTACTGATTGTGCGAGAAGTTCTTTTCTTTCTTTCTCTTTCTTTCCTTCTTTCATTTATTTATTCATCCATGGTCATATTTTTCTTTACAGGGTCATACATTAATATGAACAGTACATGGTGAAAAGGAGCATGATGAAGACATGGTCTTATTATCCATGTCCCTTTGTAATAGTTACAGGAAAATCGATGACCAAAACGGCGGGTGATTTATTCAACAGACTTGTGACACGGTTTTTGGTTTTACAAAAATCAATAATTTGAACAATAAAAAAAAACATTTTATTATTTTTATTTCAACATATAAGTTATGTTTTTTGTATATATTTTTCCATCTGCATCTCCTTGAACATATTTTTAAATGTATCCATTGTTTGAGAACATTTTAATGTGTCCTTTAATGAATTCCATAATCTTACCCCAGTTCTGTCAGGATTTGTGGAATATATCCGATTTATGTTTTGCAAATCAAGTGCACAGTTTAACCTCTTAACCCTCACCTTAACCGAGCGCATTTTCTCCAGTTTGGCTTTACCCAAATCTAAAAGCTTCGACTGGAGTTTACAGCCTATAGGCCAGTGTAACGGCTCATTTAAGAGCTAAGACCTCCAAAACTGATCTAAGCTTCTTTCTTGTTACGATTGCCATTTTTGGTTGAGTTTATCTCATTTATGACACGTTTGTCACATGTTTGTGGCTCGATAATAATAATGATATTAAACAAAAATCACAGGCCAAAACGCTAAAATATAAATTAAAAAAAAGCTACGAAAACGTGATTAAAAATGCAACAAAAATAACTCAAATGTGACAAAAACCAGGAAGAAGCTTAGATGAGTTTTTGCTTTGGCCTCGAGGCTGTAAACTCCAGTCGAGTAGCTTTTAGATTTGGGCAGAGCCGAACTGGAGAAAATGTGGTCGGTTAAGAGTTTCCACATGTCCGGGAGTATTTATATTTGAGAACCGGCTGATACAAGTGTTCATCTGATACAACTCACCTCTACTGTGGTAGTGCAAAGCCTCCACTAGATGGCGGCAGCTCAGGAGCAGTTTGCCGTTGTTCTCCTCGTCTTCCTCTGGGGGGCGTATGTTGGGGGCGAGGGGCGTGGTGGTGGCGGCTGGACTGGGCCCCTCCTCCGTCTGTGCGTCTGAAGCCTCGCCTGCATTGGGGACCGGGGCAGACGGGTCGGGGCTCTCGGAGACGGGACGCGCTTCACTGATAAAGCTCAGCCCCCACTGGTTCTGCAGAAGGACTCCGATCGCGGGGCGGTCCTCCTCGAGACCACCTGTGGGGGGAGGACGGGAAACGGCACATTTGTGAAAAACTATATTCTTACGTATACTCTATTAACTGAGATCGCCAAACTGTTCCTAGGCAAACATTAACGGAGCTGTAATCGTTCCTCTGGGGTACCTTTGGACCCTGAAATGAATCAGTGTTTTTGGCTGGACTCGTAGTTTGTCTTTTGGACTAAAAAGCTTTTTAGTCCCAGTCTACATTTTTCATCATTTCGAGTTTGTGATGTTGCGATGGTAAATATTAACGCAAAATCAAGCCAACTCCGTGAACACGCAAACAAACGCATTTCCATAAAAACACAATTGAAAGAAAGAGAGCAGGACGCTTATTTGTGACCGTTCATGGCGGTGATTTTCCCAAAACGTTGAACTTTCCCACCGCTATTCCAATTTATTTTCTTAATGTGGCAACGTCACCCGCAACCAAAGTAACAGTTTCTGATCAGTCAAATATGTTTGACTTGTTTAAGTTTCTCATGAAGTGGTGTCCAATAGATGGAAGCGAGGGCCCGCTGCCTCCGTCACCAGGACACTTGCTCGCCTGAGTCTGACTTTACAGCGAGGACACTGCTCTCTGCTACTAAGGGTCTAGCAGCAGAGACCCTTAGTCAATAAAAATAAAACGTAAAATTAGGCATTTTAGCCTGCAACAATCACAAAAATTGCCTGCAAAACATCCTCAAGGGACAGATTCGACAGTCAGGGCAGATCGCGTGCACTTAGCCATGCGGTCTTATATTTAAGTAAGGAGACCTAAAACAATACGTCAATGTCTTCATGTCATAGTTTTACAGGAGAAAATTCTGTCTAAACCAGTGTTAATTTTGACAAGATATTTTAATTTAGTTTTAGTCTTTTGACGAAAATGTAAATCAATTTTTAGTCAAAAAAATATCTTCAATTTTAGTCGAGTTTTAGTCGACTAAAATTGCAAGTCAATTTAGTCGACTAAATTTAAGACACATTTAATCGACTGTATTTATAATATTCATTATAATCATATTTAATCGAGGTCCTGCTTCATGGAGCTGCTCCCACATGAACAAAGCTCAGAGCTGTTCCTTTGGCAGTGAAGTTACATGATATGAGGCTCTTTCAGACTGTCAATAGAAATTTGGATGATTTTAGTCTCTCCTTTCCATTTTTATTTAGTCTCATTTTAGTCGACTAAAATATCTGGACATTTTAGTCATAGTTTTAGTCGCATGAAAAAGTTTTAGTCCAATTTTAGTCGTCAGAAAAATCACTTTGACTAAAATTAAGACTTAATATTTTAGTCGACGAAATTAACACTGGTCTAAACTGAAATGTTTTATCATCTTAACTGGAGGTAGACCTAGATTCAAGTTAGTCTCAGTTACTCAAAGAAATACAACAGCCTTTAATGCGTTTGTCCAATCAGACAAAGGTCATGGTTTCGCAGTATTTTGCCTGATGTCATTTAGCTTTGGAAATGAGAGTCTTATCATCGTCACGGCTGCAAGGCATAAAAAAAAAAGTTGCATTCATTGCGCAGCCCTAGCGTTGTTCATGCTCACCCGTGGCGGCTCCAGATTTCACTTTGGAGGCGTAGCTGACGGCGGGCTGCAGTTTGGCGGGGCTGTCCTGAACGGGGAAGGCAGGCGGAGGCTTCAGCAGTGAAAGACTGTCCTCCACCCAGCGCTCCTTCTGGGACGCCTTCCTCTCCTTGGCCACCCTCTGAGTCTCCCGCCGCGAGCTCCTGGCTTTGTGGGGCTTGCGTTCCTTGTCCTTACGGGCCGCGGGAGCCTGGGATTGCGTCGTGGCGGGGCCGTTGGTTTGGTTTTCGGGGGATATTTGACGCGCTTGTTGCTGCTGTTGGCTGTTACTTTCGGGCATGCACCCCCCTCCGCCACCCCCGCCGCAGTTGCCCGACCCAGGGGAGAGGCGGCGGTTGCGGATTTGAGGCTCGGTGTTGGCGGCAGAGACGAGCACCGCGGGGTCACACAGAGGGTCCGATTCGCAGACGGTATTGGTGGCTTCCCAGGAACCTGTGACAGAGGAGGAAGTTAAAATACAGACAACAGAACGTTTATAAAGTGATTTACATCAAGGAACCAATCACTTTACTCATTTTTAAATATAGTAGTTATATCAGCCGGTATTTTCAATATCTGCTATACATGCCTTTTAGTCAATAGACTTTTGCATTGGTGGCCATTTTGAATATTGAAGTAGAATTATGCAGTACTACAACATCTCTACTCAGAATATGAAAAAGACAATTGACTGACAGTGGCATTTTTACGTACTCGTAATCATTGCTCAAGAAGATCACAGTAAAAACATGGCCCCAGAGACGCACGTTTATGTGAAACCAGCGAGTCAGAGTTTAAGCTGCTCAAAACATTAGCATGCTACCGGTTAGCATTAAGCTTCAACAGCTCAGCTCCGTCCTCTCCAAGAGAAAGCCCTGAACCACAAACCTCTAGCCTAGGATACAACATGTGACAGAGGTCAGAGCTGATCATGTGTTTATCGTTGATTGAAAGTCAATGGTTGAAGCTAAATGCTAACCGGTAGCTTTCTAACATGTTGAGCAGCTTAAACACCGACTCAGACTGAGAATTTGTCGTCATGACAAACTGTAAAGATCATAGAGAAAGGTTTTGTTTCCTCTTTGATGGGTTAACTTAGTCTGAGGAGTGAAGCAGATCTTTAGTAAGTCCTGCTGTAGCTCGACTGAGCTGCTACGTCTGTACATTTGATGGTTATATCCAAAACTCTGGGGTCACGTTTTAACCGTTTATCTTGAACAATGATTACGAGGACATACAAATGCCACTGTCAATCAGTTGTCTTTCATTTTCGTCCGGAGTAGAGATATTGTTACATGTTGCAGTACTGCATAATTCTACTTCGGTATTCAAGATGGCACCTAGAACTATGCGTGAGGTCATTGGAAACTAGGGATGTACGATTCACTCATGTCCCGATTCGATTTCCGATTTTCAGTTCCCGATTTGTATTTTTTTTCAACCTTTTAAGAAAAGGAATACGACTCATTCATACCAATGTTTCTTTTGTTTTAACATCTGCATTTTTGTCCTTGTAACAAACGGTCTCCGTACTTTTTTTCTGCAGTTTGAATGAGACTACCATTTAGAACTTATTTTACAGTGCAGTTTTTCCCCCCACAACCCTCGAACGCCTCCGGTGCAGCCTTTGTAATCATGGAGGAAAAAGACATGACCAGCTCCTGTAGATATTGGATTATTTGACAAACGGACATTTGATGAGGATTTCAGCAGAATCAGAGCAGGTTGGTCAGATGTTTGTCAGTTTACGATCTTTGGTAAACTTCTGTTAAAATGCTAAACTCTGCGTTAGCCGCTAACGCTAATCTCGTAGCCGCTAACTTTAGCTGCGTCTGTTGCTTCGATGCCTGCACGTTGTGTACGTGTTTACATGGTGGGGCGTGTGTTGGGGGCAGGTGTGGAGCTTGTCTTGAGAAACAGTAGCTCGCTGTTTCGAACGATGCAATGTGAGAATAAAGCTATTCCAGTCCTGCAAAATGGAGTAGCTGAGGGTGGCTTTAACATAGATTTTATTTTTTACACCGATTTACATTTTACGCAAATTAAAATCGATTTTTGATGAATCGTTGCGTCCCTATTGGAAACGCATGTATTAGAGACTTCCCGTTTATTGCACTGAAAAGAGCTCAGTCAGTGCTTTAAAATTAACCTCCCACAATTCCCTAGGCCTCAGGGGGGGCGGAGAAACAAGTTTATCGTTTATCATGTTTTGCAATCTACTTGTCTTGAAACAAGCTCCCTCCAAAGTACCTCACATGAATGTCCCATTTTTCACACGTTTCGTGACGCATTGTAAATTTGCAGATCTTCCAAACATTATTGTTCCGTTTACTTGTCCTAGATGGCAAATATTTTCATATCGAAAAAAGTATTGTATTGAACAAGTATCGTTAAAGTACTGGTATTGAAAAATGTTTTTACGATACCCAGCTCGAACTATTACAAATCTTTTATTAATTAATATATATATATATATATATGCTTGTTTTCAGACAATGGAGGCCAACAGTTTCCTATGGGAAAGGGAAAACTATCCCAATGCAATCAACTCCCTCCATCCAATATAGGATAATCGGTCTTTTGCTCTACATTTTCCACAAATTTCTATGCGGTTGTTGTCGTCTCAACTTGGCTATGAAATTAACAGGGAAAAGGCCCTTGGAAAAATCACATATTTTAAACTCTCATCATGAGAAACCTGCTCGGAGTCCTGCCTTTTGGGGAATTTGAGGAAAAAAGGTTCATCTTAAAAAGCACAGCAAATGTCTATTAATTTGTAATTCATCATTCTTGAGACAAGATAAGATTCAATTATCACCACGAATGAACATTTCAAGCTTGTCCCGGAGCATTACCATTTGGGAGAGGGCTGAAATATGAACTGGCAAAGTAACATGAGAATAAAAAATAATTCAGAACATGCAAAGGTCAAGTTTAGGTTTTATATCAGACCCGGCGGAGAAATGAGACCATCCAAGCTACAATGAATATTAGATTTTAATTATGTGCTTCTGGCTTAAAATCATTGTTCACGTAGCATTTACACACCAGTCGGTCAAAAACACTGAGTTGAACATTAGGGCTGAACGATTAATTGCATTTGCAATTTTATCGCGATATTACACAACGCGATTTCGTAATCGCAGGGCACGCGATTTGGGAAGTAAATAGAGCAACGAGATATGGCAGCAAAGTCCGCTCCGTCGCGTGCTTTTGTTTACGTCTCAGTCTAGTTAAGGTGCGCGGTAGATTGTGGATGTACAGTGAAAATATCAGCTTTTATCATGCAGCCACCGCGAAGGAATATTGCTTTTCTCCGTTAGCATTGCGTTAGCCGCAGCGCTAATCACGCCATTCCGTCGCCGCTACTACACGCTCTGGTGATCACAGAAACTCCCTCACCTCCGGAGTCTACGCCTCTGCCTCCACAGACATATATAGGTGAGTATGTGCTGATTGTAAAAAGTAAAGAGTCGTTTGTGACTCAGTTTAGGGGGCTTATGTTTGGGAATGTTGTGGATAAAGAACTTATCTCAAAAGCATAATGACGGTTCATGACCATAAAGTATCCGCGGAGGCGATGTGCCATGTGCCTTTATTTACCTTTGCATCTACCGCATATCCGCTCCGTAGGTCGTACAGACGCTAGATATAAACACTAAACTGCAGTATGAAAAGGGTTGGTAACTAGGATCCGAGACAGGAGTCCGTGTCTTATTTTGCTGAGGTGCTGTTTAAGCTGAAATGTCACTAAATGGCTGCGAGTCAAAGAGACGTGTCTGTGTCTGGCACCTCATGTCTCCGTCTCCTTGTGTCAGTGTTCTTTTCTTTCTTCATATTGTCCAAAGTTACATCCCAAAACCAAAATGCTGCTCTTAATTCCACTGTGTTTTGGTGTGTGCTCCATCTGGCCTCTCCGTGTCCATCGATAACGCGCATCTGAAGCAACTACGAGTCGCAGCTCAGACCGGGATTTGATTGGCCGAAATAATAAAGTACTATTTAATAAATTAAATAGCTTATTTTGTATTAATTGGGAGTTTGATTTCCTAAAACTTTTCCAACTAGTTAAAGCAGACGTTTGTTCTTACTTTCCTGCACTTTAGTATGGGTGATGTTACTGACTGGATCAGTGAGTTATTTTTTTTTTAATATCTATATAATTTAGCATTTATTTATAGACTGTACTGTTAAGTTCAGACAGTTTAAGAAGTGCAGTCCACACACATTTTGAATAGGTCAAGCAACAATTTTGTTGCAATTTTCACTTCAAATATTGTTTATGAAACAGGCTGATTTATTGCTTGTGTTAGGTGAAAAATACATGAGAAGAGGACCTTGCAACAATAATCGCATATTTAATCGCAATCGCAATATTGAAGAAAAAAAATCGCAATTAGATTATTTCTCAAAATCGTTCAGCCCTATTGAACATTAAACGGTGCACATGAACAAACTTTAAAGTGATAGTCTGGGGGGTGGTGCATCCAAACAGAGTCAAGCGCGGGACTAAAGGCAAAAAATATCAATCCCGTGCAGAGGTTACATTAAATCAACATTCTCCGTCATTTACAGAATACTTTTAGCTTTAAAGGAAACACTTCAAAGTCCATTTTGACGGATTGAAAAATCAAGCCGTACTGAAAAACCAAAAGCAGTCACTGCTCTCTCTCCAAGCCAGGGGTTCCCAAATTTTTCAGGCCACGACCCCCAAAATCACTAAACAACTCGAGACCCCCTCCTGTAAAGTAGAACCATTTAAAAAGGTGCAAAACATTTCAAATCTGGTTTAATCATATTAGTTTGGATACTGTATTTTGATATTTGGCTTAATTTCACAAGAATGTGCTGTTTTCAGTTAAAGACCCTCAAGAATGTGCTGTTTTCAGTTAAAGACCCTCTGTCAGTAGGGTCTTTAACTCCCACCTCCGGAAGAGCTTCATCCAGATTCCGAGGGAGGTAGGGGACATGGAGTCCGAGTGGACCATGTTCTCCTCCTCCATTGTCGATGCGGCTGCTCGTAGTTGTGGCCGTAAGGTCTCTGGTGCCTGTCGCGGCGGCAACCCCCGAACCCGGTGGTGGCGCCCGGAAGTAAGGGATGCCGTCAAGCTGAAGAAGGAGTCCTATCTGGCCTTGTTGGCTTGTGGGACTCCGGAGGCAGCTGAGAGGTACCGGCAGGCCAAGCGTGCTGCAGCTCGTGTGGTCAAAGAGGCAAAAACTCAGGTCTGGGAGGAGTTCGGAGAAGCCATGGAGGAGGACTATCGGTCGGCCTCGAAGAGATTCTGGCAAACCATCCGGCGCCTCAGGAGGGGGAAGCAGTGCTTCACCAACACTGTTTACAGTGCGGGTGGGGAGCTGCTGACCTCGACTGGGGATGTGGTCGGGCGGTGGAAGGAATACTTCGAGGATCTCCTCAATCCCACTGTCACGTCTTCCGATGAGGAGGCAGAGGCTGGGGACTCGGCGGGGGGCTCATCCATCACCCAGGCTGAAGTCACCGAGGTGGTTAGAAAGCTCCTCGGTGGCAAGGCCCCGGGGGTGGATGAGATTCGTCCCGAGTACCTTAAGTCTCTGGATGTTGTAGGGCTGTCTTGGCTGACACGTCTCTGCAACATCGCGTGGCGGTTGGGGACAGTGCCTCTGGATTGGCAGACCGGGGTGGTGGTCCCCCTCTTCAAGAAGGGGGCTCGGAGAGTGTGCTCCAATTACAGAGGGATCACACTTCTCAGCCTCCCTGGTAAGGTCTATTCCAGGGTGCTGGAGAGGAGGGTCCGGCCAATAGTCGAACCTCGGATTCAGGAGGAACAATGCGGTTTTCGTCCTGGTCGTGGAACACTGGACCAGCTCTATACCCTTCATCGGGTGCTCGAGGGTTTGTGGGAGTTCGCCCAACCAGTCCACATGTGCTTTGTGGACCTGGAGAAAGCGTTCGACCGTGTCCCTCGTGGTGCCCTGTGGGGGGTGCTCCGGGAGTATGGGGTCCGGGGCCCTCTACTAAGGGCTGTCCGTTCCCTGTATGACCGTAGCAGGAGCTTGGTTCGCATTGCCGGCAGTAAGTCAGACCTGTTCCCGGTGCGTGTTGGGCTCCGCCAGGGCTGCCCTTTGTCACCGGTTCTGTTCATTACTTTTATGGACAGAATTTCTAGGCGCAGCCAGGGGCCGGAGGGTGTCCGGTTTGGGAACCTCAGAATCTCATCTCTGCTTTTTGCAGATGATGTTGTTCTGTTGGCTTCATCAAATCAGGACTTTCAGCACGCACTGGGGCGGTTTGCAGCCGAGTGTGAAGCGGCCGGGATGAGGATCAGCACCTCCAAATCTGAGGCCATGGTTCTCGACCGGAAAAAGGTGGCTTCCCCGCTTCAGGTCGGTGGGGTGTCCTTGCCTCAAGTGGAGGAGTTCAAGTATCTCGGGGTCCTGTTCACGAGTGAGGGACGGATGGAGCGTGAGATCGGTAGACGGATCGGTGCGGCGTCAGCAGTGATGCGGTCGCTGTATCGGACTGTTGTGGTGAAGAGGGAGCTGAGCCAAGCGGCAAAGCTCTCGATTTACCGATCGATCTACGTTCCCACCCTCACCTATGGTCATGAGATTTGGGTAATGACCGAAAGGACAAGATCGCGAATACAAGCGGCCGAAATGAGTTTCCTTCGCAGGGTGGCTGGGCGCACCCTCCGAGATCGGGTGAGGAGCTCAGTTACCCGGGAAGAGCTCGGACTCGAGCCGCTACTCCTCCACGTCGAAAGGAGCCAGCTGAGGTGGCTAGGGCATCTGTTCCGGATGCCTCCTGGTCGCCTCCCTCGTGAGGTGTTCCAGGCATGTCCTATTGGGAGGAGGCCTCGTGGAAGGCCCAGGACACGCTGGTGGGACTATGTCTCCGAGCTGGCCTGGTGTCGCCTCGGGGTCCCCCCAGAACAGCTGGAGGAGGTGTGCGTGGATCGGGAAGTCTGGGCATCTCTGCTGAGACTGCTGCCCCCGCGACCCGGCCCCGGATAAAGCGGAAGAAAATGGATGGATGGATGGATGGATGTGCTGTTTTCAACTCATTACATCAAAGTCAGAAAATATTGTCTCGAAATCACCTTACGGCGTCCACTTCAGTGTCCCCCGACCCCCACTTTGGGAACCACTGATCTGGTGCTACGTGAACGCAGCGTAGTTTCACTTTGTATTTCACACGGCAACTAAAAAGCCTTTTACTGCCGCGATGTTTCCAACACGACGCACCTCTGAGCCGAGAGCGCATGGGCAATCCGTGGACGACGGAGGAGAGAGGGAAGGAGGGGCGGTACATGATGAAGGTAAGACCGAGGGTTTAAAGAGCCGGCTTCAAAAGACGCACATGTTCTGCTGAACGCGTCGGCCACTTTCTTAAACACAAAGTTAAAACTGAGCGAATGCTAATAATAAGCTCCAAAATGCATTTGTATTAGTGAAATATGAGCCTCAATTAGGGCAGAGCGATATGGCCTCAAATATACATCACTATATAAAAAATAAATTATCACGATAACGATATATTTGATGATATCATTGACAATGGACAAATTGTACTTCAAAATACCAGCCTTACGCCTATTGGGAAAATTAATTCAGTGATATGTTCCTGTTTTTTTTTTTTTTTAATGGCATACTATTTTCTTCTCAAATATGAGCTACTCAAGCATCCTCAATCTCATTTGACTTTTAAAGCACCCGTCCCCGTGTTCTACAGTCAGTGTTTATGCTGCTCTGATAGAGCTGAGCGTAACATGAATTATATTGTGTCCACAACGATAAAGAAAATTACAACGATATCAAACAATTATATTGCAATAACGATATGGGATACGATATGGCCCACACCTAGCCGCAATATTGACGAGCAAATGATGCTCGATTAAGAAATTATACACTATTGTCTTCATGTGTACAGCTTGATAGAGTGATAGAACATTTTACATTACACTACTGAAGTCATAATGGCATTTAACATGTATAGAAAGTTGGTCATTTAATGTTTTCATTTGACAAATTTAACCTTTTTTTATAAGTTCACTAAATCAGGCTATAACATAGAAATCCACTGATCCAGCTTTATTGCTCCCGATACCGGGGGTTTGAGCATCTGCAAGTCCCTGTTGTGAGTGAAAACGTGAATGTTCCTCTTTTTTCTCTCTCTTTTTGTGAGATCAATAAAGTCTCATCTTTTCGTGCAAATCAGATGTTAAATATCAAATATAAATTATTAATAAACTATAATGAAGACAACATTAAACAAGGATCACTGGACTAAATATTATTGGCTACGTGACACCGACACCATTGGGTTAAATTAATATAAACAACTCACGACACAAAGTGAACTGATCATTAAAAATATGTTATCAGTTATTCTTTAACAGATTTCATAAAACTAAAATACACTAAAAAAAACACACACACACCTCGGCCATCCACTAGCCAATATTGTTTTATTACTTTAGGTGAAGCAGTCAAAAGTTTCTGTCCCAGCCTCGATTAGTTGACATTAGTATTAGCAAAAGCATAAGGTACAACTTGTCCAAATAAACTAAGATTTAGTGAAAGTTGTGTTTTAAAATATTGAGTCAAAACAGGCAAGATATTTGGTAACAGTGGAAGATTCGTTTAGCAAACATCAATATTTGATCAAATTAGAGAGTTTTCATATTTTCAAGCGAACAGACAGGCCAAAAACCTGAGAATGTAACTAAAAGATTAAAAATAACTACATATAACTTTTGTATATCAAGTCCCAATGGGGGCAGATTTATCTTCCGCCCAAAGAAAATAACTAATATATTAAAACAAAAACGCGAAAATAAATACAAATTAATGTAGATGCCTCAATAAACGCTGGTAGTGGTAGAACAAACATGATTTTCACGTGATCAAGAGCAAGCCAAACGCTTCACTGTCACGGCATTTAGGGTCATAAAACGTTTTGAATTCAACATTAAAAAAGGTAACGCCACATTATTTCTTGATTGACCGAAGTGCCCCATTCACTATTTTTAACGTATTGTGAAACGCGCTTTTATAAAAGGCAGCGGGAACAAAGTGTTTTTGTAGACGCTGGGGTTAAGTAGCTGCCACGAGCACGCCATCGGCTATGACAACGCCGGTGTGTTAGCAATCGTGCCCAAACAACGGTTCGCGCGATCAAACTCGCCTTTTCTATGCCAAACACAACATTAAATGTGTTTAAGATTAACCATTATACAAACGCGTAGGCTGTCATTCAACACACGGCCTCGAATAAACCCAAGTCGCGCCCGAACAGTGTTAGCCGAGCTCAATATAAAGTTTCGTAAGAGTCCATTCAAAGCGGGAGCCTCGATACGTGTGGCTAAAGCGGTGCTAACGTGGTCACACACACGGACAAATAGCTCTCCGGAGACGGACATTCGCACTCAACAGAGTCAGAAAGTTGTTGGGGACTCACCTGTTTTGATGTGCATGTCTTTTCCGCGGTTTGTGAGGCTGATTTTGAACCGTTTGTAACTTTTGTTTACAGCGGAGTGGACACTGCGACTCCAGGAAGCGACACACGACTGAGGGCGGAGCCGGGGTGCAGCAGATAAGCGCTCCGGCGGGAAACAGGAAGAGGATAATATTCATAATCATAATAATAATAATTATTATAATCGTCATCATAATCATAATAATAACCATCATCATAACAATAATAATCATAATAATAACAATTATCATAATCATAACAATGACTATTATTGTTATTAGTAGTAGTATAACCCTATGAAGTTTAAATCATGATCAAAATAACTAATTTGAATGGACTAAGGAATGGACTAAGTTTTTTTTTTTTCAGTCAATAAATATGACAAGAAATGTTCCCCTGGAAATCTTTGTGATCCACTCAAAGCGGTTCCCACATTTGGGTCCCGAGCCACCAGTTGAAAACCACTGATATAAACCTAAAATGGGAGGTCTGGAAGGGAATTTCTAAATCGAATTTACAATTATTCAAGTATTGTTGAGAGTACTTTAATCAGTGTTTAGACCTTTAGAATCTCATTATATTTAGGAAAAACATATGTACAGTATGTGCTCGAGGGCCGGATATGGCTCCTGGGCCTGGCATTGCCTATCCCTGCTCTAGGTTGTCTACTACAAGTGCATCATAATGTATGTAATTACAATTTACATTGGTATGTGTTTGATAAAATATATTACTTTTACTGTCATATCTATATATTTGAATAAAACCTAGAGTTCTTTTAAGTTGAATTCCTGGCTCTTGTGCTTTGGGTGTTGAGATGCTCTAGTGTAGACTTTAGGAAATGTCGCGTTAATGTTAGGCTTCTGTAGCCATTCTCCTTGGGTATGTTTGCCATCATTATAGTGTATGCCTGATTACAAAGTTTATGGAATTAGATTTGAAAGTAAATTATTCAAATTACTTTTATAAGTCACATTTTATTATTACCAAGTTTTTCAACTGTTGTTTTAAACACATGATCGAACATAACTTTTCCACATTACTTGGTTTGAATCATTTTGATGCAAAGACTGTCAGTGATGACCTATATTTATATATAAAAAAGAAAAATCATTTAATAGTCCTTAACTTGTAGAGGAATATGAAATACAGAAACACACTTCAATACTTAAGACATGTGTGATATACAGTCAAAGTCAAGCCACATCAGCAGAGCTATTGAGATATGGAAGCCATGGGCCAGTACACAGTAACGTATCATTCAATTGCTACACCACATACAATTATAATTACGTTTGGAAGTTCACTTAGTACTGTGTTGCCATCAATGAAATGGAAGGCTAATCAATGAAATTAAAAGTAGTTTGTCAAAGTTTGGGTGAGACAGATCAATAGTCACAGTAAAAAACAAGTTAAAGTCAGCACAGAAGCAAACAATTAAAATGCTCAGGTCTTCCTTGTCAATAATTTCATTTCAATGACTTGAAACTTTAAACCATGACTTTGATGCTTCCCTGGAGTACTGCAGAGAATATGTTCATACATTGTCCAGAAGACAATAGTGGTTGAAAATATACAGGAGTAGTAGTGCCTCGTTTGAGTCTCGGGAAGGTATCATTCACTTCAGTCAAATTTTTCTTCCTCGTGGTTGGGTCTGGTTCTTTCAAGTCTTCGTCACATCTTTTTTTTTTTTTCCGCCAATCAGCCATGCCTATGGGCAGACAGACAAATCAGTGGTGAGTATTGAATATTGAAATAAAAATGCAGCAAAACAATAAAAAGCAGAACCATTATAAGGGAAATAATCAAGCTTGTGCCTTGTCCCCATCACAACCGGGCACAAAAGGTTGTGTAAACTCCTCAAGCGCCAGCAGTAGTCAATGACACTAATGCCTGTGTGATCTTGACAATATAAAGTAGGGACCTTGAGGCTGGCTGTTATTCCAGAAGAGCTGTTAAGGAGCATTATAAGAACTTAATCCCACCAACACAAAAGGAAATGGATGCTTTTGTTGTGTGTGGAAAGAAGGTATGAGAGGCCTACGACGACGATTAAGTGAGGTCAGTGTCAGCAGCAGACGGCTCACACAAGCAGGTCCTACAGGTACTAAACCCTGAACAACTTATCTGGCTGTTTGGACAATAACAAGAGTAGGATTCAGACTGAAAGTTACAGGACACAACTACAATGTAAAAGTATTGTGACTACATTATGGGTGAGGTTTTTCTAAGCTAAGTACATAGATTAAATGGATTGAAAAATAAACTTTTTCCCCCTTCCAGGCTACTACGAGGGTGTGTAGGTCTGTTACATGTACTCAAGTATATTTAAAAATGTTTTGTACATTATATCTTGAGAATTATATTTGCCTAATTTCATAGCATAAGCTAGGGGATATCAGATTTTTCACACTATTTTGTCTGAATAATTACATCAACAGCAACACATAATGAATCAGACTGTTATGCTCTTATATGTACTCCTTTTACTGGGGTTACTATTTGGGTCACTGCTTTACTTACATAGTTACATAATTAAAAGTACAAAATACACAGTCTACACATTTTTGTTGTTGTTGATGATGATGAAAAGTAGCTCTGCGATGATTTGTCCCTTCCAGATCTAATCAGGAACGAACATTAAATAACTAAGCTTTCACACAACCTTGATTAAATATTTAAAAAGCTCCACACATTTATCCTGATATGTGAAACGTCACCGCCATCTTGAGGTGGTTACGTTAACCTTATGCTTGGTCGATATAATAAAGAAATAAACTAAAGTGAGAAAAACACAAGCTTCATGAATACACATTATGTAAGCAGTCAATTGTGGTTTAGTTAGACGTCAAACGCTTAACTGGAATCATATGAAAAGATAAAGTTTCTCACGTTAATTTCATTACTTCCGTAGCCGCGCCACTTGGCCAGAACTTTTAGCTAGTTGACTATTTCTTACCATATTTATGGAACGATATAATAAAAGAAGATGAAGATCGCTATGTCAAACAAGATGAAAGTCCAGAAGTCGAACCAGTACGAATGTTTGGGCAATAAATCAGCAATTATTTTGGATTTTGACATTTTGTTGTCTTCGGGCGCGTTCACGGAGGAGGCACCGGAAGCCATCTTTGAACGGTCTCCTTCGGGCGAAGCATGTGACCAAAAACGGTACGCTTCTTTTTATCAGCTTATTTTTATTTATTTGTTTTACCTATAATTGTTTACGTATTTTAAATCCATTAGTGCGTATCCGCAATAATGGAAAGGTGAATGTAATGCACAAAAAACTAACCAAAACAAAACGAGAGGCATTACGTCATGTCAGGCACACCAAATGCATTGTGGGTCTTCGGTGCCATATTGAAGCCAAACATGTCAACAATGAGAAATAAAAATGTATGACTGATTTTTTTTTCTTTCTGTCAGTTTCAGATGAAACCAAAATGGTTAACAGGTGTTGTGTGAAAGGCTGCAAGAGTGATACATTAAAACAAAAAGTAGACCGAACCCTACATTTGTACAAGTTTCCTGCTGTGAAGACACATTATGGTCCACAAATGGAAGATATTAGCAGAAAACGCAGATTAGCCTGGATTTCAGCTGTCGGCATCAAGAATATCTCATTTGAGCACATAGCTGCCCATGAGCGCGTTTGTTCTCTGCACTTTCACAAAGGTAAGCAGATAATGCACTTACTATACATTACGGCTTTTATAATTTTAAAAGCCTTTCACACCACATACCGGAAGTGGGAGACTTGAGTCAAATGACTCGACTCGAGTCACATTATTCGGGACTTGAAACTTACAAGACCAATGCTCCAAAAATACTTGACTTGACTTAGACTTGCTTTTTGTGACTTGAAACCTTACTTGGACTTGAGGCCAATGGCTCTCCATGCCTTGCTGTAACATTATATTCATTCTTGATTTGAGTGTTGATAGACAGGATTCATTGCCTAAAACCAGATCAGCTATGTTATATCGTAATTAGCTACATGCTTTTTCGGTTTCCTGACACGAAAAGGCGGGAGGAAATGTGTGTTTCTTTGGATGCATTAAAAGTTTTCTACAGTGAGTGAAGATTCATAGACATTTATTAAGGACAGGAAAATGTTCGAAACAATGGACACTGAACAGTAGCAACAGCGCAGCCTTCAGAAGTACGACACGGTAAGAGATGGATTATTTGACAAAAATCTTGGGGGTAGTTCGGTGTTTTAAGGCGTTCACAATAAAGTTACAGCATTTAATAGCTATTTTCCGCATCCGCACAGAGCCCAGTGACAGCGAGGCTGAAGGCTGTGTAGAATCTACTTTGAGCAGGGGCAACTCCGAGTATACAGGGGCTGGGGCATTACAGGGGAACCACTTACAGAAAAAGTAACACAAATAAAATATTATCTTATATTTACCTTTCAGACTGCAGGGAAAAGCAGCTTATGTATAAAAGACTGTGTTTGATTATTCTCAAGTCGCCTTAGGCTAAATGAGGTCCATACTAGTATTCTGACTATTAGGTTTAAGCAAGCACCTGGAGGTGTAGAACTGTCCAGGACCCTGACAACCACCTGACCCGTGTCGCAGCTTGAGAACAACAGAAAAATGCATTGCTTGGCCAGAGTGCAAAGCTTGTTACCTTGTCGTTGCAGGTAAACCAGCCTATGAGATGATGGAAAATAATCCAGACTGGGCTCCATCTCTACATTTGGGCCACAGCGACTTGGTAGATTCTGATGAAGATGCTTCTGAACACTCCAGCACAGAGACAGAGGAGCTTTCTCCTGCAGTAAATGGAACACTACAGACTGAGGAGGAACAACCACAGGACTCCACTGACAGTTTCAGAGCTGAAATCAGCAGTTTCTGGGATGAAAACCGAGAACTGAGACAACAACTGGACAGTGATAATTTTTTTGGGGACGGTGATAATGATAAAGTGAAGTATTTTACAGGGTTGTCAGGTGTGTCAACATTTTTGGGTCTATTATCTGACCTGAGGCCTCTTTTGTCAAACGAAGAGAAACCTCTCAGTCCATTTCAAATGCTGCTTCTAACACTCATGCGCCTCAGACTCGATTGGCCTGTGCATCTTCTTGCCCATCTTTTTTTGGTTTCACCAAATACAGTGTGCAGTGTGTTCAGAAAAACGGTGTCGCTTTTATACACATTGCTAAAATGTGAGGTTACGTGGCCAGATAGAGATACACTGAGGAGAAGTAAGCCACGTCAGTTTGTGAAGGAGTTTGGAAACAGGATTGCAGTTAATATTGATTGCATTGAAATCTTCATAGAAAAAACGGCTAATGTCAAGACACGTGACCGAATTAGTTTAGTTTACAAACACAACCACTCCATTAAGTACTTGATCGGCTTGACACCCAAAGGACGTATCTCTTTCCTTTCGCAGGGATGGGGAGGGCGCGTTAATGACGAACAAATAACGCTACATAGTGGTTTTCTTCTAAAGCTTTTACCTGGGGACACTGTGGTGGCTGATCGAGGCTTTGACATACAGGAAAGTGAAGGTCCGCTATATGCCGAGGTAAAACAGCCAGCCTTCACAAACAGGACATTTCAGCTAGAAGATCGAGATGTGGGTGAACCTGCAAAAATATCACAACTCAAAAGCCACATGAGGAGGGTGTTTGGAAATGTATGTCAGAAATATAAACTATTGTTAGGTACTGTACCTATTGCTCTGGTGCTACAGTGTGAAGGAGAAGAACTCACACTTTTGGACAAGATTGTTATGGTATGTTGTGTATTTACAAACCTTTGTCCAACTGTGGTGTAATATTGTTTTGATGATACTTAAATTAAACACAAGCTCAAGTCTCAAATCAGTCCGGTTTCTTGTGTTTAGCAGATTTAATCATCACTGGCCACCTATTACCCTTTCTGCTCGGGGGAGAGAGGACCGTCTTTTGTTCGAATCCCGCAGGTGCACACTGTCCTTGTGTTCTCAGACCTTTCATCCACCTTGTCTCTGACAGATAAGTGTTACCATTTAGCAGATGTGTCTACAAGATTCAGGCCAGTGATTTGGGCTCAGAGAGATGGTTTCTTGCTGTCTGTCTCCATCTAGTGGTAGCACCGTGTAACTGCAACGTCTCAGCTCAACATAGGCTAATTTTCGGGCATTTCTGTGACAGTGACCTTGACAGGTGGTGCTAAAGTGGTCCTGGGGAAAGCTGTTTAAAAGTAAACAAACAGCTAGCTTATGAGCTCAAGCCCCCCCCCCCCCCCCCCCCCCCCCAAAGAGGCTCATTCTTTACTCTTTAACTGAAAAATCTACGTTTATTACCAAAAAATAACAGCTGTTTAGCAGAGTAGCCTCCAATGTGATTTGAGAATTATGATAGCGGTCAAAAAGCCTTTAAAAATAAAAATAATGAAAAAATCACATTTTAAAAGTATAGGCTACTATTGGGAGGCTCAGCTCCTACCTTATATTACATAGATTGTTTTGTGAGCTACCTACCCCCCGCTGAGACGCAATAAAATATGACACCCCACCAGTCCCCGACACCACCCCAGGATTTTTTTCTCTAGATCCACCCCTGCTGCGATGCAAATAAACAATTGCACCCATAAACAACCAATAATTGACTAAACTTTAACAATCAGAAAAGCCTATGCTATAATCGCAAAGTTAAAGTAAAAGAAACATAGCCTCTATGTCCTAAGCCTAGCTCCTGATCCTTAACCTTTCACGGGTTAACTGTTAGATCTCTATGTAGTTAGAGAACTTTTGCTTCAGCAGCATTTGCCCAATTCAACCGTCCTTACCCAGGGGAAGGGGAAGTGACATCACCAACAGCTGTTCTTCTTCTTTAATGTTATTGGCGGACTGCAGGCCATACAAAAGCCCATGCCGCCATCTACTGTATTACGTATGCAACAACATAGTGTCCAAATAAAGACATTTAAGAAGAAGAAAAAATAAAATCACAATGAGCCATCACATTTTCCTTTAGTGTTATTTTATTTAACAGCTGTTTCATAAAGCTACAGTATGCAAATTAGCCATGTGGCTTTAGTTTCTACACTGTAAACCCGAATGCTCAAATTAATTAAAAAAAATGATTAGTGTATAATTAAAAAAATAATAAACTTGCTACTTAATTAGAAAATTTAATTTTCGAATGCATGTATGCAATTTTCGGCACATTAATTTAATGTTTTAATTATTATTAGCTTAAGGTTTTAATTAAACATACATTATAATTTTTACTTAACTTTAGTACTATTTTTTAATTCCTAACTAATTAATATTTTCATCATATATCCATCTAGACAACAATAACATTTTACAATAACATACAACATGTTTCCACTATTTTATCAAAATTACTTGATTGTAATTGTCAATATCAGTAAACGTTAAAAATGGTCAAATACAGGGCTAGATAATAATAATATAATAATTATAATAATAATAAAAATGTATAGACACGCGGCTGTGAGTACAGCTAATGTTTTACAACTAAAATAATAACCATATTTGGATTACAGCGTCTCCTTGGACCTGGAGACCCTTGCACACATGGATATACAATATATCAATATTTGTGATGGATACGTAAAATGTAGACATGAATACGTGTATTCAAACATATATTGAGTCTTGAATATGCGAGGAAAAGCCAGCTTTGCGAAGCCATGTTGCAGCTACACTCTGTGCGATTACGCACAGCATGTGTTCACCAACGCGCTCGCCCTCTGCACCTGAACACTCCCCCTGCCTGCTCCATGTAAGTGGTGGCGCTCCACACATGCCTATGCCAAAGTTAAGTGTTTAAAATGGCAACACAGCACACTATGCTCAACAATCTCACGCTGAGGAGCGCCAGGTGTCTTTACGCACGTAGCAAAGTGGTAATGAACGCACGTAGCAAAGTGGTAATGAGCCCTTTACGTTAGTAGACCCTACAACCGCACTGTAACTTAATTCGTTTTACTCACCGGGATGTTGTCCTGCTCACGTGAGGCCTAATCATCGTACGTCTGACACGGGATACGGTTTTGTCCCACGGTGTTCTTTCCCAGATATCACAAAGTCCAAACTTAGAGCCATTCTCGTTGTTTCCCAAGACCCAAGTGGTCGGCGAGTTTGTGGAAAGGAGTCACATGCCAAGCACAAATAAATAGCCGCTGTAGTCCGTTTCTTTTTGGGAGCAGAATGCGGGCATAATTTCTGTATTAAATATCATAAATAAGCGTTCTCTCGCCAAGAGTCCCGCTGAGGAGGCGTGGCTTGCTTTTGCTTCTGGGCGGAAATGGCAATGACAATGCCACTGCAAGGGCAGATGAAATAAAGTTAGCGCATTCAATCCGCATTTGATATTTATTTCAATGATTTGATCATAAGAATAACAAAGTCTGGAACAAAGCAAATCTAGGAAAATAAAAAACGATTTTGTCAAGTAAAATGATGGTAGCCAGCAGCAGCCACGCACTACCCGTGTTTTTTATTTTGAAAAGTAACTTCCTGTTTCAATGTTAACGCATGCGCAGTGTACGCACTTGTGTTTCACTCACTCCAGTGGTCCGCGGCCATGGTCAAGCGAAGCTGCCATCGTTCGCTGCAAGATTTTATCAGGTAACATCTTAAAAATGTACACACTTTCCGAGCAGTATGTAGTCTTGTTATGAATTTAAGAAGCATATTGTCTTTCTCTCATCGATATTACTGTTGATTTATCACATATATGTAATTAGCTCATGTCAGCATGTGCCAATGCTAGCTAGCGCTTCTTTTTACCAATGGTATCGCTCAAATCGGGCTAAAATTTATGGTATGCCTTGGAAACGTTAACACTGTCTTTTATTTGGAATATGTATAAAATATTTCTAGAAGCAGGTATAGACCACTCCACAGTACATGTTTCAGACCACACATGCTGGCGGTAACACGACAGCGCACGTGCACGTCTTGGTCAACGACACACAGATCTGACTTTGCAGCTCACGCACAGCCAAAAAGATGATCACATTTTCACAAACGTAACATTTCCCCCTGTTTTTTTTTTTTTTTTTTTTTTTTTTTTAAATCAAAGATAAAGAGCCACCAGAGCATCAAAACTAATCAAAGCAGCCGTGTTCCACCCCATTATTTTTGAGATTATTGCTGCCTATGTTTGTCAAAAATACATAAATGATGGTCCAAAGACATTGAACTGTGGTTTGGCTTTTTTTTTTTTTTTTAAGTTGCCAGTTGCGGCCATTTTGCTTTTGAATATTAAAATGTCCTCTGTATGATGGAATATGCACACAGGTTAAATTAAATATATATACACTTTTTGCATTTGAGACATTATTATATAGAATTTTGGCATTAAATAGCATTTGAAAGCATGAAATCTGGTTTACTGCTACCTGTAGAGTCTAAAGTATTTGTCTGTGCAGGTGATGTGGACAACCCAGCCTCTTGCCAACCGAGCAAAACCTTTGGGGGTAAATGTAAGTACATGTTTCTAATAAATAGCAACCAAGGACACAGAATGTACATGTGGCAAGCCCAGTATATTTTAGTTTTTGATTAACAATACACAGGTGGCTAGTGCAGTGCAGCTCACTTAAGTAAAAATATCTAAAAATTACTGCTCAAACTACTTGAGTTAAAGTACACCATTATAACTTAAGTAAAAAAGTATAAGTAAAAACACAATCTTGTTGTGAATTGGGTGTGAAGTTGGACTTGGAGTGATTAAATTACAATCAATCTGACATGTTTTTGTTTTTAATTACTCCTTGTTTTTTCCAATGTTTGTTAGCCCACAATCAATGTGAATGTTTTCTCCTACACTATGTCTGTGTGGGAACAATAGCCTTGTGAGCCCCCATGACCACAGATTAGACAAAAACATTAAACGCATTTCTTAGGAGAGAAACTACGGGAGAAATGTTTATGGAAGCAAGTCAATTTTTTAAATGACTTGCTTATCGTTTTGACTTGCTTATTTATAACAAAATAACTTCTGACTGTTTTTAATTAAATGTGCACTATGCAACTCTATAAAAAAATAACAATATATATATTAGAGTGTATTTGACCTTTTCAGTGATCCATTGACTGCTTGAGTAGTTAGTATAGCACCTTTTACTTAATATCCTAGTGGCCCCTAAGATGCTCCATGATCATTTTGTTTAGGTTTCTGGCAGATCTTCACATTTGATTGAACTATCTCCAAGGTTATGCATAGATGTCATTCTGAAAACCTGACCAAAATCCTATAAACCCTGAAATGAAATTGATTGTGAAGCATCGTAGAGACCACTGGGATGGGAAGTAAATGCGCCGCACCAATCACAGCCACTGGGTCATTAAAAGGTCAAATACGCACTAATCAACATTTTCTTTTTACATAACAAGGTGCATAGTGCACTATTGAAAGTGCAATCAATTTAACAAAACAAAAAAAAACTGAAAAGTCACAGTGCAGTTTTTAACAAAGATTTATAAACATCCAAATGATTAATCCTGAATTTGGACTATCTTGTCTTTGGGTCAAAGACATTTCAGAAGGTTTTAACTTTAGTTGAAAAGTCATAAATGAGTTCATTGTTGATAAATAAATATGCTTTTTCCTTTTCAGACCTTAACCCTTCCACAAGCCAAAGCGAGCAGAAATACACTTTCTGCCCAACTTCCCTCGAGGAGAGGATGCATCTAGCCTTGAAGAACAAAGAGAACAAATAGTGGAGGAGATTCAAAAAGTAGAAAAGAACATGACCACTGTTGGAAAACTAATGCAAACTACATTTGCCCTCCGAAGACAAAACATAGTGCTTTCTGCCGCACCAGTGAAGAACTTGCTGGAGCTTTGGCCTGCGCTTCCGTTACCATCTGAGGTAATCCAAGTCAGACAATTGTATTTTTGCTAGTACTGGAATATGATAAATGTTCTTTTATTGTAGGTGTATGCTGAATTTCAGCTGATAACTTTTCTTCTTTTCGTTCTACTCTGCGCTCGACGTGCACACCACCCGTCTGATGACTGTCAAGACAAAAGGCATCTACAACCAGCAAGACCGCTGATGCCTTGGTGGCCATTTTCAAAGTTCATGATGAGCAGGTATATATTACTGTAGTAAGGCTGCATCATTCCCTTTGTCATGACTTTCACTCAGCCCTCATAATTCCTCAAGCCTAGCTTTCTCTTGTAGTGTTTGTCCTTTTTCTCCTTACTGTCTGTTTCTCACTCTACTGTCTCCTAACTATCACTCTGCTCTCTTCTTTGTCTCTCCTCACTCACACTGCTCTCTCTCCTAACTCTGCCCTAACACTCTCCCTGCTCTCACCTAACTCTCTGCTCTGCTTTTTCTTTCCCCAACACACACTGCTTTCTTCTATTTCTCCTCTCACTCTGTTCACTTCTATTTCTCTCTCCTCACTCTCTATTACTTTCCCTTAACCCTCTCTCTGCTCTTTTTCTCACACCTAACTCTCTGCTCTCTATTTATCCTAACACTCACTGCTCTCAACTAACTCTGTCCTATCACTCTTAACACTCTCACTCTGCCCTCTCTCCTGTCACTCTAATTTTTCTGACCTCTCCCCCCCCTAACATCTTTTCCTCGCCCCCAGATTCAACATGTCCACACATGACGCACAACCGTGCTCCAAGCTCTTCCTGCATGAAGAAACTTCAGGGTTTTTCATCACTTGTGATGTAAGTGCCAGTGTGAAAAGCACTCGTAATACTTAAAGCTGAACTTGAAATTGTGCCTTTGTTTTTCAGTCCATTTTGAAGTTGCATGTATGCGTTTCCTTAAGTGTGTCTGTTGATTGTCACAGGAGGATGTGAAGGGGCCGGATCTATCCGCTACACCTGTGGCTCTACTGTCCAAAGTCAATGGTGGAGATGGCTGTCCAGTGAACTACGGAAACAAGGTCTCTATAGTCTTGGAGGGTCAAGAGATTGTAACATTACCAGGAAGGTTTCTGGAAAGTTTCTTAATGTTTGGACTGATGAACGCATTACACCGTAGCTATCCCAAACAGCTGAAGCTTACCTTTTGAGTTTGTGCAGAAAATATTTCTGGGGCTTGAGGATGGTAAAGCTTTCCCCCAGACTGTAGACTTTACAAAACAAGTTGACAATGTAACAATGCTAAGATGTATGACCTAATGTCGTCTGACAGTTTTGTGTCTGCTAACTTTCGTTTTTCATGAACTGTCACTTAAAAAAAGTGTAAAAAAAAAAAAAGTGTTTCCAAAGAGAGTGTGGTACAAATAAAAATGTAAGTTTAAAGTCTTTTTCACTTATTGAAAGTTTAATTACAAATTTGAAGTGCTTTGTTAAACTGAAGAATTGATGAATGTATCTTTAATTAAATAGTAATTAAAAAAATTTAGGTAAACGGTTGCCTAGCTTTTTTTAAGTTTGTAGTCTTTATTTTTTTGATTACTGTGAAATTTTAGAAGCAAATAAATGGTACTTAAAATCTTGAATTACAAAATTACGAAAATATAATTTACACATATTTACATTTTTGGGTTTGTAAAATTAGATTTTTTAAGTAACTAATAGTTTAATAAATTAAAAAAAATATGTACTGCTTCCTTAATCTTTTTAATTTAGAGCAATCAAACATTTTAAGACTATAAACTTAAAAAAAGTTAGGCAACCGTTTACCTAAAATTTTTTAATTACTGCTAAATTGTTCGGGTTTACAGTGTACTAATTGTTTTTATTTATTTTTATTTGTCCTTTATTTATCCAGGATAAAAACTCATCGAGATCAAAACTCTAATTTTAAAGAGTGTCCTGTCCAAGATGCAGGATTGCAAGATGCAATGAAAACAAAAGCACAAACTGCCTTCATATAGGCCATTTACTGAGGTGACTCTTTAAAACAGCGACATGTGACTGTGCTGTGATGACTCTAACATGTATTTTGTCACTTTTTATAAAGTTTGCCTTGTGTGCCTGTCATTCAACAGTGAACATGAAGAATCAACATGAAGAATCACTCAGGGATGGGGGGATTGGCGGAACGATGGCTTATGGGATGGCACATGGCTCCTAATCGCCGGTAAAGGTCACTATGCTAAAGTGGCTATGATAGTTAGCATTGAGGCTCCTTTCCCTAACTCCTTCCCATGGATCTATTAAATAATATAATAGATCCATGGGAAGGAGTTAGGGAAAGGAGCCTCAATGCTAACTATCATAGCACTGAAGGAAATACTCTGGTTTCTCCCTATACTTCCAAAAACATGCTGGTCAGGTTGGCCCAAGGCGGCTCAGGACTAACCCAAGCTAATCCGAGCTACGCAATTCCGCTGTACAATCGTATAATGACAAATAAAGCACTTACTTACGCACTAATGCATCACTTATTTAACTCGATGTACCAGACCTGTTGTTTGTTTCCTAACAGCACGGTTTCCCCATATTTTCAGCCCCTTCTCCAAACTGGCCCTTGGACACGCAGCTGTTACAACAGGGCCCTGGAGTTCACAGAGTCTGCGCCCCGTCAGGATTTCCTCCGCTTTGTGCAGCGTCGGCGACATTAACTGCGCACAGACATGGCCCCGTCTAATTCCTGGACACACTCTTCAGCAGGAGGAGGAGGAGGAGCAGAAGAAGAGCGCAGTTAGGATATCCTCGCTAAACCCCGGGCCTGTCCCAGGACACTTGAGGGGAGAGGAACCCAGTGTCTTCACCCCGCTCACAGCTACATAAACAGAGCTCTGAGGGGGAAGAGGGACTGCACAGGAATATGCTGTGCTAAGGAAACAATTAGGAAGAGTTATAACACAAGCAAAGCCATCCATCCGTCTGTGACAAAAACTGAAATGAGGGATTTTATAAATGCCTGCAAGTTGTGAAATGTTTATATAAAGTCATCCCTGTGAAGATGTGAGGTGTTTAGAAAAGTCGAGAATGTCCGACGCCAAGTGTCTTGAGTGTCGAGTAAAGCCCTACATGTAGCTAAATATGTTTGAGCAAAATTGAAAACGTTGCTATAGACTTAAGCTCAGCACGGACTAAACAGGTTTTTCAGTCTTAAAAGATGTTATTAAGAATGGGGAATCCACACTACATGACTGGATTTAGCACAATTCATTCTGGCCTATTGTACATGTTTTTAGTGGTTGAGGAAACCTACGCAGACAAGGGGAGAACATGCAAACTCCACACAGAAAGGCCCCGATCCCGCTCAAGAATCCAACCCGTGACCTTCTACCCCATGACCGAGGAGACCACTAGTCACGACTCGGCGCGACTGAAAATTGGCATGAAAATCGTGTGCGCTGGTGTTTATACTAATACTTTTTCTCCTGTTTAATCAGTATTTCAATTTCAGTTACACTTTATTACGGATTCGGGGTCCAAAGAGAAATAAATACGACCATATAATATAGTTTATATGGTTATTTAGTTAGTTTCCATCATTGTAAAGGAAGTCGTGATGAAAAAGTTGAAATGGTTTCGTTTCAAGACTTTGAAACAGCGAAAAGACGCGAGGAAGTGAAGGTACACTGACGATGAAAACAAACCATGCTCTCGTATTCCGGAGGCACGTCAGGGTGACAAATGAGCCGCACTTCCTGGTTTCTTCGCCAGCGCCATTGTTCAGCCCCGGGAAAAGTCCCCCAGTGACTCAGCTTTTTGAGACGAGGCCAAGGCGACCCGTGCCCATTCGACTTTCCGATCCGCTCCAAAGAGAAAGAGAAAGGGACGGCGCGTGTTCCCGTGGCCCGGAGACGCAGCTGTCAACATCAGTGAAAGCACCAAGCCTTTATCCCAGAAGCATGGTGGTGTGAAGATGGGGAATTTGAGACGATTTGTGGAAGGAGGAAAAGCCCGGAGGAATGTCTTTCGCGCTTTCAAGTCGATCACTTTCTGCGGAAAGTGATCGGGAGCTTACGGGAGCGTCGCCATCAAGACTTCGATTGATCTTAACATAATCACCAGAGGATCAATATTCCTTCTAAGGACCGCTTTTGATGGATACACTGCGGCGGTGGCGCAGATGGTAGAGCGGGTCGTCTCATGATCGGAAGGTCGGGGGTTCGACTCCCGCCTCCTGAAGGTGCACATTGTCGTTGTGTCCTTGGGCAAGACACTTCACCCTCCTTGCCTCCAGTGTCTGCGTACACTGGTGTATGAATGAGAGTGTGAATGGGTGAAACCCCTTATGAGAGACCAACAGGCCCGTTTGGAACCATGAGGCCGTCCTTCTGTGGACCCACCACCTGCAGGAGGAGCCATAGGGGCTGGTGCAGCTCCAACAGCTGCCACAACCCGGCAACGGACAAGTGGAAGAAAATGGATGGATGGATGGATTTATGCATCTTGATTGAATAAACTATTAGCGAACGATTAGGTTCCCATTAATCTCTTAACCCCGACCTGAACCGAGCACATTTTCTCCTGTTCGGCTTTACCCATATCTAGAAGCGACAAAAACAAGCCTGAAAAGCTTGTGGTTCCTCTGAGGGAGCCCTCTGCCCCGGGAGTGCTGGTTGGCTGCGGCTGTGCGGGCGCTCTCCTGGGGGTGCCTGGATGGAGGTAGGACGTCTCTCCTACACCTCCTCCGGGCCCCCTGAATTGGCGCTCTGTGGCTGTGGCCGATGGGCTGCTCCTGGTGCAGACGGCTCCTTGGATGATGTTTCCTCTTTCGGTCCATCTGTACCCAGCCTTACGTACTCAACTCTATGTCCATTTTTATTTAAGACTTTTTAACTACTGGCTGTCTGTACGTATATGTGTCTGTGTGTCTGTGTGTGCGGGTGGTGGGGTTGTAGTTATTTATGTATATTTACTGGTGGGGACGATTTTAATGATTTTAATAGTGTCATAGTCGCGAGAGGAACCTCCTTAACGGAACGCACATTTTAAGATTGTTTAGAAATGTTACACATGTTGCAGCAAGTTGTAAATGATAAGATTAAACTTGTGAGTGCTCTGAGGTGTTAGCTGGAATGCGGCAGAAACAATTGCAGATATTGTCCTCAGTTTTGTAGCTTATACTGGTTTACCTCTTTTAACTACATAGGTAGGGGCTCATAACAACCAGTTTGTCCAGCCCTGGTTCAGCCTATCCAGGATATAAAAAGAAGCCAGACACTGAGTTTGATGCTGAGAGGAAAAGTTTTAATCATGAGATAGAAGCCAGAGCTACAGCAGTGGGTCAGATGCAGCCGGGTTGATTCCACAAATGAGTGTCTCACACAGAGTCAATGTGTTCACTGTATGGGGGTACATTGGTACTGTAAGTTCCCCACAGTCAGGGACACGGGTTCAGCTTTCGGAGCTGCGTCTTTGGCACAGATGTAGTCTAGAGCGTTGTTCTCTGAGCGATCATTCCAAAGCGTTGCTGGATTGGGTGAAGGCAGAAAGAGAGAAAGGAAATTATAAAAGTTTGAGTCTTGTGAAGAACTTTACAAATGATCTGCTCTTGGGCAAAAAACATTATGGAGGATTATTTTTGTTCTATTTTTATTTTAAAATGATATTTGTGAACTGTTACCCCAAAAATTGATCTCAGTGAAGTGCTCTTGCACTCTCTGTTGCCCGTGCCAGTTGTCCGGCTGACCTGAAGCCCAGTTTGCATAGTCCCAAGCAGATCCATCGGTCCACATCCATAGGTTTTCCTGATGACAATTTCATAAACAACATTTCAACAACTCGATTCGATTAACAGGATTTAAGTGATGTTTGGAACAACCAGTCTAACCTTAACTGCGTCCTGTCCACCAATCCAGGTCCACCGGTGTTCTCCTGTGGCCTTTTGGATCAGACTCACGACGAAGGCGTTCTCCTCAGCGCTGTGGATGGAGGCCAGGTTTCCACCGTGAGATTGGCAGCTTTTCTGGAGCGAAAAAGCCAAATGAGACGCTTTGATTTAGTGATCATTGTAGTCACGTTTGTAGGATGTGCTCTTTACAGTTTAAAAAAAAAATCACACAGCTGTTTTACTGAAGATGCCTCATTTGAAAGCTAAGAACTTCAAGAGTTCAGTCACTGAGCTTTAACTACTGGAGCGATAGCACTAAGTAGGACCTGTTTGGGATATTGTTTAATATCAAAGTTGATTTGATATTAACAGCTTTAATATCAAATCAACATCACAACTGTTATCAGTGAAACCAACATTTGCTTCAGACACGCCTATAATTTAGTATTAATAGTAATACTGACACGGGTTAAAGTGGGACAGAACCCTCCGGAACTGAGTTCCACCACCTTGGGTAGTGAAAAATAAATAAAAATAACGCGTCTGAAAGAATCTCCAGCGCTGTTATTGTTAATTTGCTGAAGCTGCGCTGGACAGAAGTTCACTCTTCAGAGAGAAACTGTAGGAATGATCATGTTTAGACGGTTTAATATAACAGCATTTATCATGAAGTCATGAACTTTATGGACACAAACTAATCCATAATGTAAAACATCTTCTGGTCCATGTAATCTACACAGCCTTTCATATGTCGACCTAATGAAGCGTTGTGAGACTAGAGTTCCCCCACCTCCCAAAGTCCACTTTAACCACTGAGGACTAGTAAAGAGTAGTTATTGTTATTATTAGTGTTTTACCTCTGCTGCTGTCCAAGACACCTTAGAATCAAAGAACTTGAAACAGCGAGTTCCAAACAGTGTCCAGCCCTCAGGACAGCCTTTATTAAAATAATAATATTCATAAAAATAAATGAATCAAAATAAGTGTGCTGTATATTAAAGTGAATGTAGTCAAACTCGCCTTGGTCATTTCCCACCGGCTGTGAGTGTGGAACAATAAACAGAGTTATTAAAGCCAGATCAAAAAGACATAATGATAAATGAGGTGAACTTACAGCTCCTGCCGTCAGCAGAGCACCGGCCAAACAGAGGAAGGCGATCAGTGGGCAGTTTGCAGCCATCTGAAATCAACAAGTACGACTAATAAGAAGAGCTTTGTGTTAAAGACCTGAGCCGTGAGGAGGAGACTTACCTTCACTTCAGGTCAGCAGAATGTAGGGCTGGAGAAGAGGAGCTGTTTTTATAGAGCAGTGAGGGGGAGTTCACTGCCTGTAAGTCACACAAGTAAAAACAAGTACCAACACTAGCGTTCAACAGCCTCGTCAGCATTACGGAGTCATTTTAGATTCTTTAATCTTTTAACTCTCGGCTGAACCCAGCACATTTTTCCAGTCTGGCTTTATCCAAATCTAAAATGTTCTCAAAAAGAAACTGACAAAATAGCGACAAAAAGGTGAGAGAAAAGAGACAAAAAAACTCTGAGGATTCAGGAAATATCTAACATGTCTGTACTTTGTCAGCTTAAGGCCTCCCTGTGAAAGAATGTCCACCTCATATGAGCGTCTCCCATAGAAATAAACCTATATCAGTTATTCTGAGGTTGAAACTAATGGTGAGACTTTCTGTCCAGGACAGGCCCAATTTAACTTGGAATTACATTTATTGAAATTACAATTATTCTGTATCATATGATCCTAAATCTTTTTTTTTTTTTTTTTTACTGATTACCACAGAATTGGCCAAGAGTCAGGTTTGACAAACACAGACTTTGAGCTTAATCCCACACAAAGTACTGATGGAAAAAATTAGGCCTGACCGGCCGTGACATTAACGATTAAGGATGAGTTCATGATTATAATAAGGACATGATTCATGGATCCAAAGGTTCAATTTCGTTCAGTCTGTAGAAATGTAATGGAGTAGAAAGTTGAACCGAGGACATGTTCTCAGTTTGGCGTCAAAGAAGTAAAAAGTGTCAAAAGTAGCAACAAAAATAGGACAAAAAAGTGACGGAATTGTTAAGTAAAAAATTACACCAACATGGCTTTATTATGACAAAGATGCACTTTTACTGTGGAGCTTTGTACAGTTTGGCCCTGGAAGTTGCTTGGTTATCGTGTCTGGTGTCACACTTAACTCAATAGGACTGTACATTTTGAGTTTTGGGTTGACAGTACTGACAGGACCAGAGTCATGTTTCCAGTAGCAGCAGCAAGAAAAAGTGTGCAGAACGTGAGGTAAGCAACTGGGCCATGTACAATACAAAGACATGGTGGGATGGGGGAATAAGAGGGAGCGTGCAGCGGGTTCTGACCTCTGTGTGTCTGAGGGAAACTTCAAGGTCTCCAACACACACTGAGACACCACCTCCTTCAGTCTGAGCAGGTAAACGTATAGTGTAGAGCCCCCACAGCCACGAGGACCCCGCATCTCAAATAACTGTCAATCAAATCGTTTGACGACAGGCCGAGTCTGAAAACGACTCTCACTCTCCTAAACTTTTATTTTATTTTATTAATGTATTTGTATTTATTTTTTTAGCACACATGACCTCAGTGTGCCTACCTCTCCTGCACATCCACTTGAAGTAACTCAAAGGGAGTTGACTCCTGCAGCTCTGGCCTGAGCAGCCTGGAGTAGTTACTTTTAGTAACTGCCCATATTAGTGGGCTTCAGTTGTCTTATATATGAGTGTTTCTCAAACTGTGGGCTGCGCGATGTTGACAAAAAAAATACCGGATTGCAATTTTTTGTGGACAAATATTGGCTTCATCCACACTGCTTGTAAAGAAGGCTCAGCCCCTAAGAAGTTACGCGCTGCTGCGTTACTATGGCAACGAGAAAGGCGAGTCACCGTGTGTCAGCCGGGTGTCATGATCTTGTTGAGTCTAACAACCTTTTTAGACGATTCCAAGTATTTTAGTCACTGATGATATGTGAGTGTTCTGTCATATCTGTGTTGGTTTCTGTTACACATTTTTCCGTAGTTCAGATCCTAATAATACTCGCGGCAGTTACCTTAGGGTTAACAGTTTCACTGCTGCGCTCCTTTAGCTGTTGTCAACGGCCGTTTTTGTGTGTGATTTCTATGCTAATATTTGTGTACTGTGGACTTTGCCAATATAATCCACTACTAACCTTAGACGGGTTGCTACAGGTAACACTAGCCAGTATTTATGTAGCTTCAGTTGCCGTTGGAGCTGTGTTTATGTTCGCCACTAGATGGTGCCATTACTCCACGTATTTTTCTGCCCTCTTTGTGAGTGCTTTTCTGTAATTGAGAACTGCGTTTATTGGGCAGAATTCAGTCTCCGTCTTCCACACTATCAGTGAGTCAGTCCCATCTCACAAAGCCAGTTCAGGGAACACCAAGCAGAGAACATACTGTGCCTTCTGTGAGAGCGATCACCACCATCTTAGCCAGTGCACTGTTTTGGTCCAATGCTGGTGAAGGTAGCTAGACGCCAGGAGAAACACTGGGGGATAATTTTCAAGTGTTTAACTACCCGAGCTGTACACCTTGATCTTCTGAGGAGTATGGATGCCGACACCTACCTGATGGCATTGCGGAGATTCATCGCCCGTCGCGGGACCCCCGCAGAGCTGTGGTCCGATCAAGGAACCAACTTTAAGGGTGGGAAACGTGAACTCCAAGAGCCCTTCGCTGCCATGACCCCAGCGCTCCAGCAGCAGCTTGCCCGCCAGAAGATCAAGTTCCGGTTCAATCCACCAGCAGCTCCCCATTTTGGGGGGGTATGGGAACGTGAGATCCGTTGATTGAAGACGGCGCTGTGCTCTTGTATTGGAGCCCAATCAGTTCCCGAGGACGTCCTTACTACGGTGCTTATGGAAGTGGAGTCCATCCTGAATTCCAAACCCTTGGGCTACATCTCTGCAGATGTGGCAGATATTGACCCTGTGACATCCAGCAGCTTGCTCATGGGGCGGCCCGATGGAGCATTGCCCCTCGTCATCTACACAGAGACAGAACTCCTGAGTCGCAGGCGTTGGCGGCACTGCCAAGTTCTCGCTGACCAGTTCTGGACAAGATTCATCCGGGAATATCTTCCCACTCTGCAGATCAGACAGAAATGGCTTACGGTTACCCCTGAACTGTTAGAGAAAGCAGTGGTAATGTTAGTGGAGCCTCAGTTACCAAGAGCCTCCTGTCCCATTGGACGTGTGATTAAGGTTCACTGTAGCAACGATAGATGTATTAGGTCAGCTGATGTACAGATTAACGGCCATGTTTACACTAGACCTGTTGCTCGTTTAGTCTTACTGCCAGCCCTACCTCCTGAGGAAGATTAGACTGTGTTCCTTCACTCCAGTATTTATTTAGAGCAAATGTGCCTTTTGCACATTTGGGGGCGGCTGTAAAGAAGGCTCAGCCCCTAAGAAGTTACGCGCTGCTGCGTTACTTTTGTGGCAACGAGAAAGGCGAGTCACCGTTTTGTCAGCCGAGTGTCATGATCTTGTTGAGTCTAACAACCTTTTTAGGCGATTCCAGCCGCTGATGAATTAAGTATTTTCACTGATGATATGTGAGTGTTCTGTCATATCTGTGTTGGTTTCTGTTACACATTTTTCCGTAATTCAGATCCTACTAATACTCACGGCAGTTACCTTAGGGCTAACAGTTTCCCTGCTGCGCCCCGCGGCCCTTTAGCTGTTGTCAACGGCCATTTTTTGTTGTTGTGATTTCTATGCTAATATTTGTGTACTGTGGACTTTGCCAATATAATCCACTACTAACCTTACGCCGAATTTACACCAGAGGAATTACAGCGCGTAAGCGTTGTAGCGCAGCAGACGCGCGTCACTTTTTTCCATTCTAACCTATCATGATATTTACACTAGCAGTGTTATACGCGCGTCAGACGGACGTATTGACGCGAGGCTGCGCCTAAATTAGAATGGAGTTCTAATTTTGACGCGTATACGCGGCAAACTCCGTAATTTTAGACGGGAAAATGGCACAGTCTTTCAAAGTAAACTTCCGACACCCTGTCAAAATAAGTTTTCTGTTGATTTGTCGAAGTTCACAACACGCATATTGGTGGTGTCTTTGGCTGTCAAGCCCCAGCTCGGCCACACGGTGGTAGAAGTCACCTTGCTGATGACGCTGCTGGTTAATTGGATGCACCCATAGTCGCCTGGTCTGTTGTCTCTCCTGTCTCCTCACTTCTTCTACCAAAAGAAGAAAGGCCAAGGTGCGCCTTCTACTCGGCACAGTTTCTATAAATAAATGCACAAGCTAAGCTACGGTAAGCTAAAAAAATATGCAAATCATTTCATAAATTGGCAGAGTTCGATGTACGACTAGCAAAACGTATTAACATGAGAAATGTTATTACTTACCCATTTTTATAAGCAAAATTATTCCAAGTGATTTGGGGAAGAGACACCCAAACACAAGCGTAGCTTTAGCTGCTCTGACGCCGTATGTGTAAATTTGCGCTTTCGAAAATGCGCGCGTATAACGCGCCGCGTACGTAACGTCCAGTAATAGCTCCTGGTGTAAATTCGGCGTTAGACGGGTTGCTACAGGTAACACTAGCCAGTATTTATGTAGCTTCAGTTGCCGTTGGAGCTGTGTTTATGTTCGCCACTAGATGGTGCCATTACTCCACGTATTTTTCTGCCCTCATTGTGAGTGCTTTTCTGTAATTGAGAACTGCGTATATTGGGCAGAATTCAGTAAATTACTATCCTTTCAGGGTATTAGCCGTTATAATAGATCCGATAATCACTTTTATGTATTTATTTATCATTTACCTTTACCTACCTCTGGTAACCTTGTTAGTCCTAATATCCATAATGTTCTGTTGTTACAGACTTGTTTAAATACATTCACTTCAGCCAAATAAACCTACTGGAACGTGAACCTGGACTCCAGTCTCTTCCATCCCTCCTGCATTCTGACCGATGCACCATCTTGTCACACTGTTAAACCCTAAAGAGCTAACCCTACATACAGTCCACTCCACCTTAACTATTTGGGCCTTCCATTAGTTAATTCCTCCATTTCACTGCTGTTAGACTGTACAACAACACTGTAAAGTGCAATAACCCCCCTTTGCAGAAATACGTGCAATAATCTCTGCATCAGCGACACTTTATTATCTGTATTAGCGTCACTTATTGACAACCTGCACTAGGACTGTAAACTTTGCACTCCAATGCTGACCTTGATATCTACTTTTTATAGTCTATTCTAATCTTATTGTGTTTTATATTTTTATTATTTTATTATATGTTTTATATTCCTGCCCATAAGATTTTTTCTCCTACTCATTGTACATAAGATACCTCTGTTTCACTATTGAACTGTTGCACATTTCCTTGTCTATTTTGTACACCCCGAGTGATCTTATTAAGTGCCAAATGTAACAAATGAATTTCTCAATAAAGGATGATCTTATCTTAAATGAACCGAACTGGTCTGCTTTTTTTGCGTTTGAGCCGCCGCTGTTTCCACTGACCCCAGTCTCCCCATGTTCTCCGTATGTCTGCGTATGTTTCCTCCAGTTTACCACTAAAAACATGTACAATAGGCCTGACTGAATGGAGTGAGTGAGTGAGTGATGGTGGGAGGGGCACAGACAGTGGATGTGCTTGTCTTTTTTTTCTTCCCTCTCGGTGCGATTGTTGCTTTGTACTCAAGAGTATTTGTTGGAGTGATATATCAAATTCGATCAATGCGTTCTAAGACCACTGCCGCAGTAACCGTGAATAAGTCTGAACTGAAAGCTGCCGGGACGTTAGGGGTGGTGGTCGTTGTGTTTCTAATTTGTTTCTGTCCATATTATGGAGTAACGGTCATTGAAATGGACACAGGGCTGAATGGATCGATTGCTAAAGCTGTGGTATTTCTTTATTATTTCAACTCCTGCCTAAATCCCATTATATATACATGTCTTTACTCCTGGTTTAGAAAGTGCCTTCGAAACATAGTGACTCTTCAGATACTCCAGCCTGGCTCCAGTAAGACCCGCATACTGACTGACCGATAGTGTGGACCAGTGATACTCTCAAGCAGCCATTATGTTAGAAATGACATTGTGCATTTGTTTTGGGGTATTTCTGAGTTAGCCTGGTCTCGACTTCATTTGAAATGCATAAAAAAGAGGCACCTCTGTGTTTCCTGTGCTTTGAGGACTCGCATGTCTTTCTTGCCACATGATTTTTCCACATTAAGGGCAACACTGACACACTGTGGCTGCTTGAAGAAAATGTCTCAATTTCCCAAGATCTTCTTTCATATTGTTCGGATTTGACAACATTGTTCCCAGCACATGGTTAAAACACAAATGTCTGTTTATGTTCACCCTGTGTGTGTAAGGAATAGATGGTATGATTTACATGTATCGTCATGACTTATCCTTTTATTATGAATAAATAAAGTTCTGAGCTCATGTCCAGTTTGTGAAATTCATATGAAGAGTTTGAATCACTATACTCAAACTGTGCCAAAGATGACATTACAATAGCCAATTACATTAAAGTGACGTCAACAACATTAGAAGTTAAATAATCAGATAATATTCATATTAGGAAAGAGATCAGTAACTATATTTTTAGATCTAGGATCTAATCCTACAATTTAGGATTAGAATTTGGGCACAAAGTAAGGCCAGGAGGGCCCACGCTCCCCTCAGGGTTAGGCCTGAACAATACTATCTTTAAGTTTATACACCAAGGCCACTCTCTTTAAGGTTAGGGTAACACTCATAAAGCGAAAATATAAATGGAATAGCACGGAATAGACTAAACCAGTACATGCATCATAAAGAAAGAGGTGACCATATGTGTAAAATGTTATAGAAACAAGTGATGAGTGAGTGGAATCCTCTGTGTTGGACATAAAGTCTAAAATAATCTTGAAAATAATAATAAAAATAATTTCTTAACAATCAGCTTTTAACCATCACTGTAATCCCCAGGTTTTTGGTTTTCAACTTCTCTATCCATTATTTCTCCAGTTTCCGTCTCTGGGCCTCCAACCATAGCAAGACTTTGGATCAAACATGGAGAACTCCTCTACAGAGTGTGTTACATACGGGTTAAGTGATGTGTTTTACCCACGCTGTATGTTGTAAAATGCTGCTTCAGTCCAGCTAACAAAGTCTGACCTGTTTCCCCATATAGAGGATATTACAGCGTCTGCACTGCAGAAACCACATTACACTGAGGAGATAAACTGGTGCACCTGCTCCACCTAGTGGGTCAAAAACGAACTGCATTTGTTCATATGCACAATGGCAGTAGTAGCAGGACATTTTGATCTTACCAACAAATCCAGTTCACAGTGAAATTGGAGCCTTTACCCTGAAAATGCATTTCCAATGAAGAAGAAGTAGAAGAAACTTTATTTATATAGCACCTCTCACAGATAAAATCACAAAGTGCTTCACGGGGGCACAAAATAACAGATTATATGAAATGTATTAAAACAAATTCATTAAAACAATCTTGGCCTTTTCAGCCGAGTCTTCAGCTGTTTTTTAAAGGAATCCACAGCGTCGGTCACGCGCAGCGACAGAGGAAGGTCATTCCACAGTTTAGGAGCAACTGCTTCAAAGGCCAAGTCACCTCTGGTTTTAAAGTGGGTCCTCGGGACAGTGAGGAGGTTCTGGCCCGAGGACCTAAGGGAGCGACCAGAGGAGTAAGGGCACAGCAGGTCGGACACGTATTTGGGAGCCTGACCATGCAACGCTCTAAAAGTCCAAACTAACATTGAAAATGCTTTTCTATGAGAACAACCTAATGTCACAGTGAGGCTGTTTCTGTGGCGTTTTGAGGCTCATGGGGGATATGCTGATACGGGGCGTTATGGGAGGTCTGTGGGGAACCGTGCTAGCCTTTTGACTGGACTGAACTGGACTGAACTGGACTAAAATGATGCTGTGCGAAGACTTGGACATCGAACAACCTGGGGATGGATTTGCTACGTTCTGTGACTATGTTGTGCATGCTGTTACTGGACTGGAGATACTACGAAGAAGGATCGTACACTATATGGACAAAAATACATGGACAATACATCTTCTACTGGACTGGGAACGTTGTGCAGGCTACACATGTTCTTCTTTTTATTTCTAAGGGGCAGTTTGGTTGTGTGTGTGTGTGTGTGTGTGTGTGTGTGTGTGTGTGGATTGCTTTGATGTCTGGTGCCTTGAATTGTTAAATAAAATAATAAAAAATAAAATAAAATTTAAAAAAAACTAGCGCCAGTATCGATTGCATTGGTCCCTCAAAAAAGAAAGTCCGTGTCGAAAATGACAACACCAGAAAAAAAAAAAAAGAAAAACTCTGCACTATTGTTATTGTTCAAAACCTTCATCGTCTAGAACTCTACATCACAGCAGACTCAAAGGGTTTATGTTGTCCTCCTTTTTCTCCTGTAAAATAATAAAATGATCCTTAATACTTCTCAAAAGACTCGGGCGATTAGTTTCTGAGCCCAGCGATGTTAGAAAAGAGAGAATATAAAACTATCTGCAGCTCAGTTTGATTTGTTTGAGTCCGTTACCGCGGCAACTCAACTGCCCTCTGCCTTTTCCCGTCTGCTGCCGTTGAAGCTACGACTGGGATTTCATTCATTTTAGACACAGAACAGGTCAGTAAATGTGATTTATAAGGTTCTTTAACACGGTTTTAAGGGTTTGTTTTCATTATTGTGGGTTTTAATCGCGATAAAGTTGAAGTTAAAATCTCTCAGGAGCTAAAGGCTAATCAGCAGTTAGCTCGACAGGAGAGAAACTGCCACAGGAAATATGTGTTAACGTTACTATTATGTGGCCACTTTATGGTCAGATTACACACAAATATTTCCCCATCATTTATTGTGGTGACAGTTTAAAAGTCCAGGCTTTAGCTCTATTGGACAGGAGAGTCACGTGTAGATGATCCGCTGAAACCTCATTGTTTCCTCTGTCGTCTCTGTTTAGGGCTGTTTGTAAAAATGTGTGAAGGCCAAACGTTCAGAGCGTTTGTGAACGAGCGTCTGGCTGCGGCGGCTGGAGAGACACGTGCGCTGTTCGAAAGGACGACGGCGGAGTTTGAGGAGGAACTGCGTCGCTCCCAAGACGAGAACCGGAGGAAACAGCGGCTCCTGGACCAGATCCTGAGCCCGAGAGTCGTACTGGTCAGAGTGGACACTGGTCAGAGTTTGAAACGGGAAATCACCGAGACCTCGCGGATCAAAGAGGAGCCAGAAGAGCAGCTGCCAGTGTAGGCTCGCACACTTTCAAACACGTCACATTATTGTTCAGTTTATTCATATTTAAATCATGTTTCAGGTGTTTCCCAGAGTCCAGGGCTGTGAGCGTGAAGAGAGAAGAGCCCTCCCCGCTTCCACAGAGACAAACTGAGCGCGGGAACATCAGCTCAGAGACGGAGGGACACACTGACGACGATGATGAAGACTGGGAACCTCCATTCAGCCGCTCAGATGCACAGATGGAGACAGAGGCTGATGGAGAACATCACCACCACCAGGTCCAGAGCAGAAGCACCAAAGTCTCCGCCCAAAACAAGTCTGCACCAGAGACGAGCGCCACGGTCGACGACGGAGAGACGTCTGGAGCTGACGGAGGAGACGAGAAGAAGAAGCACCCGTGTCATGTTTGTGACAAGACATTTAGTCAAAAACATCATTTAACAAGTTACATTAGAACACACACAGGAGAGAGGCCTTTTTGTTGTTCTGTGAGAAAACATTTGCCCGTGAATATAGTCTAGATGTTCATAGAAGAACACACACAGGAGAGAGGCCTCACAGCTGTCAGGTCTGTGAGAGGAAGTTTACAGATCTCTCTACCCTCAAGAGACATAGAAGAACACACACAGGGGAGAGGCCTTACAGCTGCTCAGTCTGTCAGAAAACATTCACCCAGAGACATCATCTAAAAACACACATGAACACTCACAGTATTTAAAGCAACATTTCCACATCCAACACTTAAAACATTTTTTCTTTATTCATGAAATTGTCTCTTTATTCTGTTTGAATCAAAAATCAATTTACATGTTTAACACAAACCTTTAAAGATTGTTCTTCTTTTTGGCCTCGTGAAAACAATTAATTGTACAAGTGATTTGTTTTATTTGAATTGACTTTTTTAACACTGCTTCTGGAAATACCTTTTTAATCACCTTGAATTTAGTTTTTTTCTCCTGAATAAAACATCTGTTCATAAACTACTGCACATTTGTTAAATTAGTTATAATCAGAAATGTTTGCATTAATATGAGCTAACTGTTCAGTCTTTTTAAGTTCTTGAGAAATCGTTTTCTGACAATAGTTTGAGCCTGTTTTACATTTTGATTCTTAGTTTTTAAATGGTAAATAAAATGTTTAAATCCTCACCTCTGCAGTCTGTTATGTTTTGGACATTTACTTTTCTCACTGAACAATAGGAGACACTTTCTGTGGTTCCTCACACTTGGCCCTGGTGACCAGTGTTGGGAAGATTACTGTAAAAAAGTAATCAGTTATAGTTACTTCTTCACTAAAGTAAGTGCGTCGGTAACTGAGTTACAGTGAGATAAAAGTTGTTACTGGACAAAGTAATTACTGAGTTACAAATAAATCTGTAAGAAAAAGCGCTGATTCAGAAACACATCCATCCATTTTCTTCCGCTTTATCCGGGGCCGGGTCGCGGAGGCAGCAGCCTCAGCAGAGATGCCCAGACTTCCCGATCCACGCACACCTCCTCCAGCTGTTCTGGGGGGACCCCTAGGCGACACCAGGCCAGCTCGGAGACATAGTCCCACCAGCGTGTCCTGGGCCTTCCACGAGGCCTCCTCCCAGTGGGACATGCCTGGAGCACCTCCCGAGGTGACCAGGAGGCATCCGGAACAGATGCCCTAGCCACCTCAGCTGGCTCCTTTCGACGTGGAGGAGCAGCGACTCTTCTCCGAGCTCCTCCCGGGTAACTGAGCTCCTCACCCGATCTCGGACGGTGCGCCCAGTCACCCTGCGAAGGAAACTCATTTCGGCCGCTTGTATTCGCGATCCAGTCCTTTCGGTCATTACCCAAATCTCATGACCATAGGTGGGGGTGGGAACGTAGATCGATCGGTAAATCGAGAGCTTTGCCTCAGACTCAGCTCCCTCTTCACCACAACAGTCCGATACAGCGACCGCATCACTGCTGACGCCGCACCGATCCGTCTATCGATCTCACGCTCCATCCGTCCCTCACTCGTGAACATGACCCTGAGATACTTGAACTCCTCCACTTGGGGCAAGGACTCCCCACCGACCTGAAGCGGGGAAACCACCTTTTTCCGGTGGAGAACCATGGCCTCAGATTTGGAGGTGCTGATCCTCATCCCGGCCGCTTCACACTCGGCTTCACACTCGGCTGCAAACCGCAGCCGAGTTCTTTGTGAAGAGAACTTTCACAAAAATCTAGAAGTTTACTCAAAAAGACACTTGGTATAAAAGACATTCCACACTATTTACAGTTAAAGATTCACAGTTAAAATGGTCAGTGCACAGAGAAGCAAGTCAGTATTCAAATAACCCTTTGGGAATTTCTGGCGACTCCCTCTCCCTCTCCCAGTCCAAATCTGCAACAAAAAGGGAGTGTGAATTTCTAGTTATAATAATAATGCCTGACACATGTATTGCGCTTTACAAGCCTGTATTACCAAGTTTCTCAAAACACCACACTGTAATCCTTATTCATTCACACTCATTGGTGGTGGTGGTACTAGCCAGTCCCTTCCCTGCGTAGCTTGCACGATCTCACGGGATAAGACATCGCAAAGGCGGTAAGGCCATTGTAAAACCCTTTTCTAGGATAGGAAAATTCCTGTACAACAGAGCTATAGAACTAATGTCCTCAACTGTTCAGAGTGGGTGAAAACGGCGTGAGGACAACACACATTCATCTGAATTTGGAGCAACATAACCACCTCTAAGACCTTATAAAGACACAAGTGAAACGGAAACGACGCCTGAAAAGAGGAGAAAAAGTTTTATGACAAGCAGCAGCTGGGGTCTGAAATGCTCCCCCCCCCCGGCATTCAAATCAGAGGGACAAAAAGCAGCACTACTCTGTCTGACCAGACGGCCCTCTGGGCTTTCCCTATAGCCTATAGCCAACCTATAGGGTTGGGCGATGTCCCCTTAATTGGCAGTTGACGATGTTCACAGTGAATCATCGTGATGGACGTCCAACTCTCATTATAAGCATTTTTTAAAAGACATTTACATAGCATATATGCATTTTATTTATGTCAGCATAAATGTATCAAAACTAAACATGATCTCAAAGCCATGGAACACGAATTTTGCAATAGAAATGCCCCTTTCTCTCGTCTCTCGGCCCTTCGTGAGAACAGCCAAACCCATGCACTCTCAGCTCCGATGTGAGATCCATCGCGGCATTTTAAAACTGTTTAGTTTCCGTAAGAAATGCAACACGAAACCACAAGGTGTTTAACGGTAGCTGCTTTTGCGCCAGTATTATACCGCACGCGCCGAGCGCCCAAGCTCTCTCGCGCATACATGTATACTGCATGCGAGCGCTAAGAAGCGCCACACTGTTAAAACAAAGAAACAGGTGGAGTTAACAGTTGAACTGAACGCATGCCTTTTTTTTTTTGGACTAAATACATCCAACTATAGCCCGCAATTGACTGCCAGTTAGGGTTGGGCCATATCGTATCGCATATCGTTATCGTGATATAATGTTTTGATATCGTAATTTTTTATATCGTTGTGGACACATTATAATTTATGTTACGCTCTGCTCCATCAGAGCAGCATAAACGGTGACTATAGAACACGGGGACACGTGCTGAAAATGTAAAATGAAATGAAGGATGTAAACTGCTTGAGTAGATCATATTTGGAAGACAATTATGCCGTAAAAAAAAAAAAAAAGAATAAAATATCACTGAATGAATCTTCCCAATAGGCGTAAGGCTGGGATTTTGAAGTAATTCGTCCATTGTCAATTATATCGTCAAATATATCGTTATCGTGATATTTATTTTTTCATATCATGATATAGATTTTAGGCCATATCGCCCAGCCCTACTGCCAGTCTGGTCTTCGAGGATCCTTGTAATTTGTGAAGCCTACAACTCTAGAAATTGCTCAATGGCCTCAACTTGGAGTCATCCACCTTCACGGCTTTCCTTATGGGAAACGTGACGAGGCTCACGAAAAAAAGAAAAAAAGAGCAGCAGAGTGACAACTGAAGCGAGCCTTGCGAATGCATGCGGAGAGGGACTCAAAGAGGAATTCGGCAACAAAAACGCGTGCAGTGCAGCGCTGCATCTTTATTTTCATAATTACGGCTAACACATCATGTCTTCGGGTTTTTGGTAGGCTACTTAAGCGTGCACATTAGCTATATTCCAGATTTAATTTACAGTGCAATAGATTTAAGGCCCACAGAAGATCAACGCGTGTTTCTGACAGTGAAATAGTTGTCAGCCCACATTTCTCTGACACTTGAGGCAAATCTCACCTCTTCTCCCACCCCCCCTCTCATATTATTTCAATTACGTGTGGTTTGAGTGTGTAGTATCCGTCTTTCCAGCGATCATGTCACAATAAAATCCCCTTTTAAAATTTGTTTGTGAGCCAGTGCCTTGTTAAATGCAGTCGCGTTTGTGATTTCACAAGTTTATGGAAGTGTATGATCCTCGGGAAAGGCATTTCAAACCACAGCTGTTAATCCGGCAACTTTATTTATACCGCGCATTTCGTACACAAGGCAACGTATTGAGGCAGACGCAGAACGACGTATGCGTGGTTAGGGAAGGGGTATGCGTGTGCGGTTATTTACAGTCTGAAAGTCAGTGTTTTGCAAAATATGACCCAGAGAGCTCAGTCCTCATCAGGTTTAGCTCCGTGGCTTGTCCTTGAATGAAAGTGTTGACGGCATAGGAGAGATAAGAGGTAGTCATGCTCCAAATTCAGATAAATCAATCAATTATTCTTGAATGTGCATTTGCCACTCTGAACAGCTGGCGACCTTAAGACATACGATGTGAACTGCTAATATTGCCCGGTTGAGTTTTAATATTGACAAGTCATCCTAATTGACAGTTAGAAACAAAAAAGGACAGTAGTAACAAGAGGAAGAAAACTAAAATAATTACTACATTGGAATACTAAAAGAGTGTACTAATCAAAGGACATGAAATAAAGTCTTACCATTTTTTGCCATTTGGTCCCTCCACTTGTATCCATTGAAATGTTTAGAATCTGGAATAATCAGGAAGATACATTCATGTCCAATTTCACTCATCTCCAATAATATGACTTATTTAAACAGAAGTCAAACGTAACACACTCCGCTCATTAGTTGCTTGGCGAGACGTATGCTGCTTCAACGCCTTCGCGTCCAATATGGTCTTCTTTAACAACGGTGCATCGTGGGAATTGTGCCTCTGTCTCGCAGAAGGAGGATTCCTCATCTCTGGGTCTCTTCCATTTGTCTTTTTAGTCACGGTGGTGCGAGCGCTGGTGTCACCGCTGCGTCTTCTCTTGCTCAGAGTTGGTGTTTGGACATGCTCATTTGCCCAATTCTCCACAAGTCTTTTCTTGGCTGCCGTTGACTTATCAGTGCTGTACGAATTCACCTGATTTGTTTTTACAACGGAAGAGTGTTGAGGTTTGGATTGAATCCGATGGTTGCCAGGTAAACTTGATGCTTGGTACTGTTCCCCATTCAAAGAAAACATTCCAGGCAAAGAAGACCCTTCAAATGGATTGGAAACTGGAAGCGATGCTCTGCTCTGAGTGCCAAGGCCTTTGTTTGGTACTGGCTGGGACAGCGACCGAACAAAGTTTTGTTTTGCTGTTTGTGAAGCATTTTTATCTGCATTTTGCTTGCGGTTAATTATTCCAGATACAGCATTACCCATAGACCGAGGTTTCGCCTGCATGTTTTGCACCACACCCGTTGATGCCTCATTCCGTCGCTCTTGTCTTCTCTGTTCTCGTCGGTGCTCCGATGTGGAAGTTGTTAAGCTCTTCGGTTTAACTGCCTGGTTTTGATGGCTATGACTTGACCTTTTGTGTGAAACTGAGGCTGAGCTTTTTCCTTTTTTTGCAGACCCAGGTTTTCGAGTCAGCTGATTGGGTCCGGTAGAAGCCTTGCCAGACGCTGTGGAAGAATTTCTCCCGTGGTTTAAGTTTTTGTCTTGGTTGAGATCAACAGAATTACTGGCACGCGACTTGATAATTGGAGACGTCTCATTACTGAAGCTTTCTGTATCGTTTGTGGAATCTTCATCAGGGAAAAAAGTGCTGGATATTGATTCAGAAGAAACCTCGGGCGTGATGGTCTCTTGCGGTTGGGGCATCTGCCTTTCTGCACTACCTGAAGCACATAACAGGTGGGAGGGTGCCCTTCCTCGGCTGTGCCGAGTTGAAGCTTGGCCAGAGGCCGAGGAAGAATTTCTCCTGCATTTAGAGGGTTTGGCTTGGTTGAAATCATCGTCATCAGAATCACTGGCAAAAATACGTGATTTCAATTTTCTTTTTCTGTGATGAGTCCTAGTTTCTTTAATTGGGGATGTGGCATTACTTGGTCTTTTTGTAACAGTAGATGGAACTGGGGAGTAATTTACTGCATCGTTTGTGGAATCTTCATCATGAGGGAAAAAAATGTTGCTTGCTCTTGATTCAGAAGGAAGCCTGGGCCTAATGGACTCCAGCGGTTGGGGCATCTCACTCTCTGCACTGCCTGAAGCACAGACCAGGTTGGACGGTGTAAGTATGTTGCGTTTTGGGTGCAAAGGGTAATCAGAACTATCATCTGTATCACAGCTATCTTCAGCCTCAGCACAAGGGGCTGTGGCAGACGCAGATGTAGCTTTTTCAACAGCTTGGAGTTCTGGTAAATTGTTGGGTGTTGGCAAAAGTTCAGGGGGGATTGCACTCAAATCTACCACCGGAAGCTTCCGGTTAAATTTTTCTAATGTCGATCGGATAAAGCTGTCCCACGAGTCATACTCTGGAAGTTTCTGGAAACATGACAGACTGGGTTGATTCGGTTGCTCTAGTGTTGAGGGTTTCTTGGTTTCTTCATTACCATCTTCAATGTCATCCAAAACAACACTTTCTTGTTCAAGTCGAACATTTGATATTATAATAGGGACAACCAACCACTCGTCATCGTCACTCTGAGGATCTATGGGATTCTCATGTCGCGAATGACCAGATGCCAAGCCAGCATGACCCTCAGACCCACCTCCTTGTCTTTGGGAGAGGTCTTGGACACATTTTGGACAGAGGCCTTCTTCAAAACCATCCTCAGTTTCAACGAATATTGGACAAGTACACGCAAGATGCTGCTTTGGCAATGGTTTTACAGTCTGTTCCGTTTCAACAATTGTGCAGCAGTTTTCTTTTATTGGCAAGTTCTGCTCCGGGGATCTAGAGGTTTGCACTTGTGTAAACTCTACTCCAATGACTTGTCCTTCGTCAGCTGGTCCTTCATCATCTGTAATGTCCTCCAACTGCATTGGCACACTGATTTTTGGGGACTCAATTGTTGACAAATCTATGTTGACCTTCTCAGTAGGAGCAGTATTTGCCAAAAGACGAATCAGCTGCACTGGGAGATAATTTTGATCGATGTTCTTGTTCTGTAATGACGTGTCGAGGGTTGAATTTTGTGCTGTTAAGTTGGCCTCTTCGTCATCCGTTAAGTCATCATATTCAGGATTTTTAAGTCCTTCAAGCTTGAAATCAAACAATCTTTCCATTTTTCTTTCCCCAGTTTGAACTTCTTTGTCTTGTGTTTGTTCTACAATTCCTTCTGGTTCATGTTGCATTTTCACATTTCCATCTGTACCTGAGGATTTATCAGCATAGTCTGTAATTGTGTCTGAATTTTGATTTAAGTGCTCCTTTTCATTCTCATGGTGTTCAGAAGACTGGGGTAGAGTGGCATCACTGGTATTTTCAGCTACAGGACAAGTTTCCCTGACTGAAGGCTCATGTGCTGAAGAAGTTGGAGTAGACTCGCTCGGTTTTGAGCAGTCTTCAACACTGGGTCGGTTGTTCACAATCTTCTTTATATCTTTTAGTGCATGCAAGTCACTTTCTTTGACCTCATCGATTCTCGGACCATTTCTCCACGCCGACTGGTAATCTTGATGGGACTGTGTGTAGTTAAAGGTGTGTGAGGGTTTCTGCTTTACAAACTCTTCCAAAGTCGCAGTAGACCCAGACGCCTTGAGAACCACCGGACACTCCCCTTCCTTCTTCGAGCAAATGGCGGCAGCTTCTTGCATAATCGCAACATACTCTGTGGATGTAAACAGATGAACGTTATCCAAGTCCCCATTCCAATATGTCTGCAATATGTTGTTAACAAATATTTCCTTCTTAGGAGTCGCTACATTGTCCAAAGTGCCAACTAGCTCTTTCAAAGCAATTAACGAATAATTGATAGTGCTAGTGTCCATTAAGCCCGATTTAAAAGGAGGACGGTAGTAATCCTTTGAATAGGTACATTCTTCAGCTAAACCAGAGTCTTTAGTGGAAGGCAACTCAACATGGCACGTATTGTGAAAATACGGTAGATGACATGTATTGATGGAGAGGTGTGTACCTGTAGTTTGCTTTGCCGTAGCCGCACCATTGCTCATCAGCTTTAACAGCGCTGGACTGTGCCTCCTGTAGTCTGAAGCCTTCTTTACTCCAAGGTCTGTTGAAATGTGGTTGGCCAATTTTCTAGGGGCAGACTGAGAACAGGTGGACATCGGCACAGTGTTCAAATCGTTATCCTTCATTTGGTCTCTGAAGACCGTAAGCTTCTTCTCAATAAGGTCAAGGATTTGGTCGTCATCCAGGTATCGTTTACCAACAGGCGGCATAGTCGTAGACCTGTTGGAGTAAGTGGAGGTCTCAGTGGCTGACCGAGGAGTAGTCTTTGACTGTTGAGGACATGGGAATGTGGTACTACTGCTGTTACTGGTGGTTAATAACTCTGTCAGTAAAGGACAATCATTTTGTAATCTGTTGACATCCCTGGTATAGGCAGCATCTTTTGAGCTTTTTGACAAACACCTGCGATAGCTGCCGTCATTGGAACTGAAATTTGGGTGTTGCTGGGTCAGGAGTGTCAGCTGTCCGTGAGGCCATTGGACAGAGCCATTAATTGCACGTGTTGACAGCTGTGCGTGGCCGTGGAGGGTTGGAAACGGACTGCACACCACAGTTTGCCCCATCACCCGTGGAGCACCTGAAGTGCAGTGAGAAGGTTCGGCCTCCGCAGGGGACACAGTCCTAAGGTTGTTCCGTTGTGGACAAATGGAAGAGGACACCAGCACTTCCCTGCAATCACCTTCAGAGATCATTGCCAGCAATCTCCTTGAAGATACGTTAGCTACTTCATTCCACGTCTAGAAGGGAAGAAAAGAAATGGCACAATTAGTTTTATGCCTCAAAAAAGGAGCCGTACTTGACTTTTTATGCAAGATAAAGTCATCTACAGCCTAGGGCTGGGTGATAAATCTAATTAATGCTTTTAAAAAACAGACGATGTGGAAAATGGCTAATCGTAAAATCATGTCCGCCGCTCCACGTCTCCCTCACGTGCGCTGTGTTGCCATTTTAGCAGCGTGTTCAACCGCTCAGCAGAGACGGTTTTCGGAAACGTCACCCAAAGAAAACCCAGAGACTTTCGGACGATCTCTGCTGTTTTACAAAGGCTGCGCGTTGTGTTAAGAGTAATCAATAGAGTTCTCTTCCGCTAAAACTGAGTTTTCCCCAATCTGATCCTCTTCCCTCTCTCACCCTGAGCCATGGGCTGCAGCAGCTTAACTCCGCCCCTTTCCCCTTGAGTCTCCATGGAGACGGTTGTCAATCACAGAGGCATGACAAGGAGAAAACTGAAATGCTTTTCAAAACTCCATGGTGTATTTGGAAGTTTTACCTTTGAGAGCAAGAAGTAATATTTAAAAAAAGTGGGCCTAATGGTAAGCTGTATTATGAATCTACATATTAATGGTCTGGACTCTGAGCACTTTTATTATGAAAAAGGTCTGCACCTACAGGATATAAGGTACGTACACATCGCACTACCACTTCTATTTAGTCGCTTCAAAGGCATGCATGTGTTGAGGAGCCACTGCGTGAAAAAAAATGCATAAATAAAAAAAACTTCTTTGCTTGTGCTTTGGTGACAGAATAGTTTGTAACCGAAGCAACTTGTGGCTCTGGTGTCCAAGTGTCCGCTCCACTTTGTGTAAATTTAGTAAATTGTCATCTTTTCCTTTGGAGACGTGTGAATTTATGCGGGAGTTTCTTATTTTTAGGAGTCAAAGTTTATTTCAGATAATTTGAATAAACCGTTGCCCCAGTCGGGTCCGTGCAGCCCGTCTACACTGCTGCTGCATTCAAGTGCGCTACGACATCACGGCGCAGTAAATAATTCAAAGAAAAGAAAACAAACATCACATGCATCGCTCCAAATTCTACAAAACCCATTTTCATCGCATTTCAATAATAAATGTTTTTGTTTTCACACCTCAAACCCCTAAAATGTCAGGTAGTGCAACCGTGAGAAGAGGGCTGTCATTTTTAAATAAAGAGAATCAGCAAACAGGGTATTCAATCAGCCAGAAGAACAAGTTGTCTTTATGGCTGTGTGAAAAAGGTTTAAAAAAAAATAATAATCTTTTTCAAGAATTAAGAAAAAAATGGTTTAAAGGAGTCTGAAAAAAAACAAACAAAAAAAAACTAGCACTTTCAGTTTCAGGTGGTACAACTGATATAAATATTGGAAAATATTATAAAAGTATTTAATTTGTTTTAAAAGTAAATGTTTACCCATGCTTAGAAATGTTAAAGCCAATTTAAGAGCCCACATAAAAGCAAAAAAATAAAAGATATCGCTTTCAAATATCCGATACTGTACCAATAACGGTTTTAAGCTGGGCCTCTTGTTCTAATGCCGATTACAAATTACTAATGAAATGTTCAGAAGAGAAAGGTTGTCCAAGGCCCAATCTCAATTCTACCCCTTGGCCCTTCCCTCCGTTTTAAAACATTTATAAAGTTGCAGAAACGCTTTGTTCGTGACTTTATTAGAACCGTCCACTGCTATAACGTGTCAGTTCTACGTTTTTCACTTTGCTGCTCCGGATGTTCTGTTTACACGGGTTCAGAGCCTCGCTGCTGCGCCCGCTGTCTCCCCTGAGCAAAGAGGAAAACACAGCCCTGCATTGGCACATTGTATATATTCTTATTTAGAAACCCAAAATGTAATTTTAGAGTCAAAATAAAACTATGATGAATTGTTTTCTAAGCACACCAGTTATTATTACGCTAAATTATGTTCCAGACCGTCGCTTTTTTTTGGATCGCAGTGGAATTAAATTCAGGACCCCGTTCTAAACTTGCCCTACACGAGGTGAGAGCTGCTCATGTTGGTCAGTGGTTTCTCTCTGCAGCATCGGGCTGAGGTTCAGAGTCTGTATCTGAGCTACAGGGGCGGAGCTGAAAGAAGACTGAGCCATTACATTATTTAAAAAATAAAAAATTAAATGATGTCCCCTATGTAAATTAACCGGTTATTTTTTGCTTAAAATGCACCAGAATGCAGGAAAACTAAAACAATCCACCGGGGAGGGCCCATTCCAAACCCACCTAACCTTAATCATCTGTGTTAGTTGTAAAATGCAGTCAAATGGAGGGCTGTCCCGGGGCGGTCTTTTCAACCCTCGCCCTTAGTCCTCTTTTTCAAGGTGTAGGGAAAGGGCGAGGGGTAGAAAAGAGATTTGAGCCTGGGCCCAAGACATAATTGGCAAAGATTTGACTTTGTACACATTTTTGGAAAATTATATTTAGAAAAAACTTGACACCTGACTTTTTTTTTGTTTTTTTTATGACCTTTAAAAAGTATTTAAATGTATTTTTTTTAACTACCAACTTGTTTAAACATACACATGCCATTAGTTTTGAAAAATGTTTAGACCCCTTACACGTCATTAGGGATGGGCCCCGTTAAACAGAGCCTACGATACCACCCCCGACCGAAAAGCTCCGGTCAGGGGTGGTATCGAAAAACTAAAATTCTTTCGGTGCTTTTTTTCTCTAGACGTCAATATATGACCCGCAGCGACTCTAAACAAAGCAACATGAACGTGTGCGGAGATTACACAAGTTGACAGCCAAAAAATGGTCAGGGGTTTCCTCAACTGATTTTCTGAGTCCGAATATCACATGCATTTTGCTCTATCAGGTCAACTTTTTGAGATACAGCCCTAGTGTTACGGATTACGTACGACTACGTTATTATGAATTCTGCTTATCAAATTTGATGGAGTAAATAAAAACTTTGATGACTTTGGATACGTTGACTTTTATTTCTTGAGGAAAACGGAAAAAACGTCAAGGGTTTCTCAGCTGATGATCCGCAGAAATTTGTTTTTGACGCAAAATCGATTTTTAAATCATTTCTGACCTGATTGAGCAAAACCAAGGTCATTTTCGGACTCAGAGCATCAAAATTAGTCTAATTCAGCTGGAAAACCCTGGACTATTTTCAAAAAATATTTTTTTGTTACCCAGTGTAATGAGCCGCTTCAGCACAAATGGAGCGAAGCAAAACTATAACGTACTAAACTTTTGTAATAGAGATGGCTCAGCCGCGGTCTGCGGCAGGACTGAGCCAGGACTAAACCAGACTTACACCGGTTTAAAATCCAGAGCCAAACTAAACCAGTTATAAACCAGGACTGAATAAGAAACTTATTCAAAACCGAGCAGTGACAACAAGAAAGACGTGTTTACCTTTAGCGACAGACCCGAGGCTGAGTTTACGTACTGTTGTTTACAACTTTACAAGCAGCTGCAGCGTGAGGGAAATATCAAAGATTGTTTGTGGAAAAGTGTGAGCGCTCACTCTGTGTTAGACAAGAAAGGGAGCTCTGAACTCCATCCGTGCCTGTCTGTTAGACTCCAGTAATTCATGTAATTTGCCATTGAGAGCGTCATTCTTCTCCTCTAGGTCATCGAGGTCAAATGTACACTCAATGGCCACGAATTTCCGTGTAGTTTGACTGAGCTTCAAAAATTTACCCAGGCAAAGAAATACAAAAGTCTGTCATCTGCTGCAGAGTTCAACTACACCCATTATGAGCCACATATCGTACCGAGCTCAAAGACACCCAATCGACTCTTCTGTAAGTTGACTTTGAGGCACCTTAACCGGGAGCCACATCATGTCTTAAGACATGTCAATGGAAAGCGTTTCAAGAAAGCTCTTGCTAAATACGAAGAGTGCAAGAAACAAGGGATTGATTTTGTCCCTGCAAGACTGAAACAGAAACGACCTAAAGACATTGAACAGGATTTTGGGCATGGAAACTCGTCAAAACATACAAATGGCATGTGGGAATCTACCTCCAGTGAAGGGGAGCACTCAGACTCTGAGGACAGCATGAGTGACCTTTATCCATCATCTATGTTTACTTTGAAAAACCCTGCAGGAGAACAGATGGGCCATGATGATGATATTTTTTTAACAGATAAAGAGGAGTCAATGGAAACAGAGAAACCAGTGTCATCAAAGCGCAAAAAGGTTCAAAATCTAGGCTTTCAGAAAAAATTCAGAAATAACAACTGGAAAAAAAATAAATCTAAACAGAAGAAAGTGCCTTGTGGAAAATAATACAATGTTGGTGAAGTAAATAAAGTAATAGTCTACCTAAAAAAATAAATAAAAAAAAATAAAAATAAACTCTGTGTTAGACATTTTTGGTACAGTTGTTGTACATTATTAGTGGCAGAGTGAGCGCTCACACCATGTAAGGATCTTTGACGGGAAAGTGTTTTCGCTTCGTCAAAGTGCAGTGTGTTTAGAAAAGTTTATCCGAAAGAAACCCGTGTCCTGATGTGGATCTGTCTCTGCAGGTCAGGAGGTAATAACGTCCTTTATTTCTTTTTATTGCTGCTTAAGTGGACATTGTGCTCAAAGTTACAGGTGACGCTGCTGCACCTGTGGAGCTTCTGTTTTGTCGTTTTAGGACTTTTTCCTGAACGACACTTTTTATACACGTTATTTTAATTGAATTAAAATGAAATAGGCACCGAAAAAAGTACCGTTAAGGAACCGGCACCGAAAAGCAGGTATCGTTAAAGTACTGGTATTGAACAGTGCCCATCCCTATACGTCATTGACCCATTACACAAAAGGATTAGTTCTGTGCCCCCGATTACAGCGACATGGAAGCACTTTCCTCACATCGAGTCCACAGCAGGTGCAGACTCTCCTCAGTGCTGTGGACTTTAGCACTAGCTGCGTTAGCGCTAACCATGTTGACATTAGCGAATGTGTTAATAGGGCTGAACCATTTACTGCGTTTGCAATTTTATCGCATATTACACAACGCGATTTCGTAATCGCAGGACACGCGATTTTGGAAGTTAACGGAGCAGCGAGATATGGCAGTATAGTCCGCTCCGCCGCGAGCTTTTGTTTACGTCTCAGTCTAGTTCAGGTGCGATTGTGAATGTGAAGTGAAAATATCAGCTGCCTCCACAGAGAGATAGGTGAGCCTGTGCTGTGCAGACGTTAGACATAAACACTACACTGCTGTATGAAAAGGGTTGGAAACTCCGATCCGAGTCCGTGTCTTATTTTGCTGAGGAAATGAAATGTCCCTAAATGGCTGCAAGATTTGATTGGCCGAAATAATAAATTATCAATAGTTTATTTTGTATTAATTGGGAGTTTGATTTCCTAAAACTTTTCTAATAGTTAACATTTGTTCTAACCTGCACTTTAGTCTGGGTGATGTTCAGTGGCGGCTGGTCCATTATGGGCGGTGGGGCGCCGCCCCTCCTATCAATTTTTGCAAATAAAAAAAAAAAAAAAAGTTTTAAGAATCATGACTTTCTAATGTACATGTGTTTTATACATTGGAGGAAGGGGGAGCGGAGGGGAAGGAGCGTGTCATTTTGTCTGCCAGCTTCATTATGTGCCGTAACAGCGTCATAAATGTGTAGTTTACATTAAAACAGTAATTACAGTAGCGCTGTTCCTCGCCTGGGGCGGCAGGAACAGCGCCCCAGCAATCTAACCAATGGCGCTCTGATAGGGTCTAAAAACGTCACTACATATCATTAATTCAACCAATCAGAGACGCGCAATGTTAAATCTCCGCTGGGCGCTGAGGCCGAGCGCCCATGGGAGATTTAACATTGCGCGTCTCTAACATGTGAAAACCGAGGACGCGTCTACTGTAAACAAAACGCGAGCAGCAGCTCTGAGCTCACGGACGATCGGAGGAAAAACTTCTCATTTGAGAGACGGGAGAATCTTCGTGTTGTTTCCTGAGAGGACGTGAAAGGATTTTTTTACAACTTATGGACTTTGACAACTTTCTTCAGTCAGAAGTGACGTCTAAACGGACTTTACTGGAGGTAGCATTACGATGCTAACTAGCTCGTCTGCTTTAGCTACTGCTTGTTTATTTCACACTTTGGGACAACCCTCGCTGACTTGGACAGTTATGTCCCAGGACGTGGACATTTGATGGAGAGAAGATTCAGAACCGTGAGGAGCTACGACAGAAGAGGGAACTCATTCATCATTGAGTGAAACAGAGGTGGAGCTCCAGGTGCTACGAGGAGGACTCTCATCTAAACACGTAAGTCACACAGTTATTTCTGACAAGGGCGTAAGTTTGGTGTCAATGTTGGTGGGGACACTCCACAAAAAGCTTTTTCTCCACGTCCTGTGGATAATTAAAAAGTGAGAAACATATGTCCAGGACCTTCTTGTACAAAAACAGCGCAGGAGAGAGACGTCGTTCTCAGGAGTTATTTATTCAGGCTTAACACAGCAAACAGCTTCTCTGATGTTCATAGAGGGAATTCAGCAGACACTCACAGGTGAAATCCAACAATAGTCTTAGCAGAAGTAGCAGCAAGCTCAGCGTCACTAAAAACAGCAGTCCAACGTCTAGCTGCATCCCCAGATGTTTTATTAGCTACATTAGCTACGCCCATTCCCAATGTACGGAGACAGTGGTCTGATGTCATATGAAAAGATACAGCTGTGGACTAGGCTTGTATACTTAAATACCAAATATGGTCTGGGCTGCACTGAATGCGCTCGCCGTACCAGGCCGCGCTCATCCCCTGTTTTACTCCCCTTACTTGGATGACCTTGTACACAAGACGAACTCGCTCAACCCTATTTCTGCACGTAGACAGAGCAAACATTTCATAGGATTGATAAACAGACAAATTAATCTGACAATCTCCCCTGTCAATCACCTTTTTTTTAGGTGATTGTTAAGAGATACAAGTCGCTATTTCCTGCTTAAGTCATATATCTACATTCATTAATATAAATTTCACAATTGCGCTAGTTCTTGTAGTTATTTCTTTTTGGTTTTTTTGTTACCATTATTTGCAAAAATCAATTAGCAATTTAGCATGTCCTAAGCAAAACAAACCATCACAAATGTGTTTTCAAATTTGTTATTTAACTCAATTAAAAAATTTCGGGGTCTGATTAAAGATTTGGAGTAAGAAGTATGCATTGTGATGTCGGAACCAGATTGGTTGTGATATGAATTACTAAAGTTCGCATACAGGGAATTATGTAGAAAACAGCTACGGAAATTATCAACAAAACCCGCAAATCTATGGGCGGGCAAAAATAACTATGTGTTGGCAATGATTTTTTCAATGTGCCCAATATTGTTAGTGCCGTTTAGAATTTTGGGTGTCGTTCGGTGTGGTCGCTTAAATGCCAGTGTGTGTGTAGTGATACTTGAAGGCGGATACATTCATGTCAGTCAGTATCGCTGGTAAGGTGGGCGGCATAGTTTATATATCGCCACCACACGTTGGCCTGATAATGATGCGTTATTTCACCTCTATCAACGTATCGTTTATTTATAACTTCAGGACCTGTTTTCAACCATTTTTCAAACAGTAACAAGAGAAACACAATCATAACTGATAACATTGACCAACCACATATTACCAACCAAGGGTAGCAGCCCTTTTTCTGCAGGCTATTTTTTAAAGTGTTCATGATGGCGTCATCTACTTCTGGTCACGTGCAGGGTGTATGATGTGACCACGATCGTCTATGTTCCTACAGTAGAGCTGTGGTTACCAGCACCCGCTCTTTTTCTAACAGTGGCTTTTCCTGTTCTTGGTTGCTTTCTGTGGATTATGATACCTTTAGATCAACAGGTGGGAGAGATGAATTCAGAGAGAGTTTATGAAACCCTCACAGCCTTGGGCCTCGTCCATAGCGCGTGGCATGGACTCTCCCACCTGGATGATGACTGGTCCTTTTCTCTATCGTCCTTGTTAAGATCCAGTCTCTCCAGTGTCCGTTGTTTCCCCGTCCTGTAATGGAAAGGGTTCATCCGGCAGATCATCTGGTATTTGACTATAGGCAACAATGTCTTTTTGTTTGGCATTTGTATTTTTCAATTCTTATTTTTTATGCATCTAGTGAGTTTGCATTTAGGCATATATTTGTTCTATAATTGCGTTCGCAGTTTTTGTATTTCACCATCTAGATTATTAATTAGTATAACAAATGTATATCATGAAAAACTTATAGAATACTGCATTAAAATTTTAAGTAGTTAAGGTTCTGTCAAAAATTTCACTCTATATTAGAAGGTTTAAGGTTTATGTTTTTTGTTTTGTTTTTTGTTTTAAAGATTTAAAGATTTTGTTTTTTCTTTTCTCCCCTGTTTCTGCCTCTGGAGCCCCAGGGGCAGAAGTAGGCAAAAGGTGTCTTTCATCCTCTGCGTTAGATGCTGCACAGCCATCTTCTTTTCCTTCTGTATTGTCAGAGGAAGCGTTTGCAATGTCTTTCTTTATTTGGGTTAGACTCCGTTGAGTCGGATCCACTGGCGATTTGAAGCAATGAGACAGGTGATACCAAGGTTTGGAAGTTTCTTTTTGCACTTGTACTGATCTTCCTGTTGATTGAAGAACTAGATATGGTCCAGTTTGGTATGGTTCAGTCCAATTGCTACGTTTATGTACTTTGACATAAACCCAAGATCCTGGAGTAACGTCCATGTTTGGATCGGGAGCCTCTCGAAGATCATTAGTCCTTTTTCTGCACCGGTGTAATTGTGCCACTATGGTTTGGAGCATTTTCACATAAGAGTGGTGCTGTTTGTCCCACTCAATAAATGGGGTATCTTCATTGAAAGGTCCAGGGGGCTTGTGCATTTCTCTGCCGGTCAATAAAAGGTGTGGTGAGTATGACGTGGTCACATTGACACTGTTTCTAATGTCCATCAGAACAAACGGCAGGGCCGCCACCCAATCAAGTTTTGAAGTTAGCCATACTTTTGCCAATTTCCTCTTTATGGTGGCGTTCATTCTCTCAACCAGGCCCTGGGACGGTGCGTGGTATAAATTTCCTAGACGTTGTGAGATGTTAAGAGCCTTTAGCACATTTTTTACAACGTTCGCAGTGAAATGTGTGCCATTGTCTGATCTTATGGTATGTGGAATACCAAATCTTGGAAAAACTTCAGTGGTGAGATGATGAACCACTTCTTTGGCAGTTTCTGTTTTGCAGGGAAAAGCTTCAACCCATTTTGTATATTCACATACTATGACCAGCAAGTATCTGTATCCCCGTACCCTCATTTCAGGGCCCATATCTGTGAAGTCCATAACTATCTTCTCGAAAGGCTTGTTTGGGAGGGTGAAGGTGCCTGGTGGTGGCCTGCAAGCCTTCTTTGGAGTCATAGTTTGACAGACATGACAATCATCAATCCAATATTGTAGAATGGACTGCATTTGTGGATGCCACCATAAATCGATGTGTTTCAGAATGGCTTTGTAGCTTCGATGTGTTGGGAGGTGGTATTCGTCGAACAGCATTTGAAGTAAAGGGGTTGGAGCCACGATTTTCCCTTCATGGTTCCTCCAAATTCCGTCAGTGTCTTTAATTGCCCCTTTTAACTTCCATGCACTTTGTTCATATGCTCCCGCTGCTTCTTGAATTTCCTTCACATATTTGGTGTCGATGACACAAGTTTCGGATGCATTTCCAGATTGTTCGGCGTCTCGAATAAGCATGTGTCTGTTGTTATAGTTTGCTGCATCTTTAGTGGCTTGATCAGCTGCATGGTTGCCCAGAGATACAGAGTCTTGGCCTTTGGTATGGGCTTTGCATTTCATGATGGCTACTTTTGCTGGCAATTGGACTGCGTCAATAAGTTGTCTGACCAGTGATTCATGCTTTATGGGAAGTCCCGTTGTCAGCTTGAAACCATTTCTGATCCAGCCTGCAATGGATATTGTGACCGTTTTGTATGCATAAACTGAGTCAGTGTATATATTGACTTTCTGGCCTTCCGATAGTTGTAAGGCGCGCAGCACTGCCATCAATTCTGCCATTTGCGCTGATCCTCCTTGTATCTGCTTTGCCTCCAGTACTTGATGTTGATGTTGTGATAGTTGTTTGACCACAGCATACGACGAGATGACATGTCCTTCTTTCGCTCTGTACGAGCAGCCGTCACAAAACAAGGTCATTTCTGGGTTGGGCAATGGGATTGTCTGCAGATCTGCTCTGACGTGCAGTTCAGTCTTGACTTTTTCTTCACACGTATGAGGAATTCCTTCAGTCTCCATGTTGGTCGCCATATTGATGGTTCCACTTTCATACGTTACGTGAGATTGTCTTAAGGTTCTTGAGATGTTGTTCGACCTTTGTGCTGTGGTGATAAACAAGCGAGAGTTGAGATAGGCAAGTATGCCATGATTTGTATGCACTATCAACTGATGATTTTGCACGAGATGCGAGGTTTTCTCGATCGTCTTGGTCAGGGCTGCTAAGTAACGTGCACATCCAGGTTGTGCCTGTTCATGGGGGTCAAGTTTGTATGAGTAGTGTTTCAGCACCCTTCTGGTTCCATGTTGCTTTTGATAGAGAATAGCTTGCACAAATGATCCCTTCTCCATCACATCCAAGTGAAACGGAACGTTGTAGTCGGGGGCGCATAATGTACATGCAGAGCAAATTGCTTGTTTAGTCTTTGTGAATGCTTCTTCGGCTTCTTGATTCCAGGACAATGTTGCCGTTGGGTTGTGCATTCCGTGCGGCTTGATGAGTTCTCTGAGCGGTGTAGTGAGCTCAGTATATCCCGGAACATACTCTCTTGAGTAATTGCAGAGACCCAAAAAGCTGAGCATTTGTCGCACAGTCATTGGTTTTGGTGCTTGCAAGATGGCGTCTTTGTTGCTGTCGGTCACTCCTTGTGCACCATTTGACACTTCTCATCCCAGAAAATATACTGATCTTCTCGCTACTTGCATTTTTTGCCTTTTGACTTTGTAGCCTTTTTCAGACAGTCTTGTGAGCACCGCAACGGTGGCTTCCAGAACTTCTTTAGCTGTCTCTCCTCCCAGAAGAATGTCGTCGACATACTGAATTAGCGTGCATGTTTTTGGTAGCTGCAGATCCGCAAGATCTTGTCTCAAGAAGTGGTTGAAGTATCCCGCCGATAGTTTCCATCCTTGGCACATTCTTCGGTAGGTGTATTGGCGTCCTCCAAGATTGAATGCGAAGTATTTGCGGCTACTTGGATCGAGGTTTATCGTGAAGTAGGCGTTTGCCAAATCTATCACTGTGTAGAAGTTGCACTCTGGTGACAGATTGTTCAGGGCAAGGTAGGGATCTGGGACGGGATATGATTCTCCAGCTGTTACTTCGTTGATTGGCCTCAAGTCTTGGATCATTCTCCAGTTCACTAAATCAGATTTCTTCACTGGGAATAGTGGCGTGTTGTAGTCAGACTTCGTTTCATATATCACTCCCGATTTCAACAGTCCGTCAACTGTCTCTTGAATACCCTTTATTTGATCTTCCTTGAGCGGGTACTGTGGGCGATATATGGGCTTTGTCGTTGTAAGTTCCACTTTGACGACGTGGCTTGTTTGTCCTACGTCGTTGGGATTCGTCATCCATACGTTGGCTGGTACTTGTGCAAGATATCTGTCTGTGTTTGGATGGTCTTCGAAGGTTCGATGTCTGATTTGTTTAGACGCTCTCGTGACATCTCCGGATCCTTGTGACACGCTTATCTTGAACATTTGATGCTGTGGGTTGTAGAAGATTTTGTCTGTCTCAGTGGCGTCATATTGCAAAGTAGAGGCAAATTTTACCATTGGACCGAGTTGTTTCTGTGTGTGATGTTTGGATATGGCAAGCGATACATGGGGGGTACTTTCTTCACCTCCCATGTAATAGGGCTTCAATTCTTCAGGTAAGGCTACTGCGAGCGCCATTCCTTGGGGGCCCAAATATAGGTTGGTATATGCCACTTGGAACGTTTGGCCTTCTACCTGTTGCCACAACTCATCATAGGCGTCGTCTTCAAGAGTGACATAATTAAGGGTAGCATGCAATGGATCGAAAGGTTCTCTCAATGGATACAATGATTTTGCCCACATCTTGTATTTTTGCCATAATCTTGATGCCTCATTTCCCTTTTCTGGATCTGTGAGGACTTGAGCCCAATATATTGTTGTTTGGGCCTTTAAATCTTGTACGACGTCTGGGGACAGATATAGAATTTTCTCCATGTGTTTCTCTTTCATTCTTCGCATCATCAGAATTGTTTCACTTTTGTTGAGTACCTTGTGGCCTTCAGGGCAAAATATCAGAGACAGCGATAGTTTGCACATTAAGTCTCTTCCACATATGGACACTCCACACTCTGGCAAAAATATGAATTCATGTTCCACAGTTTGGTTCTTCAATGTTACTGCCAATGGTTCAGTAAAAGTTTTTGTTTCTGGCCTCCCCACACAGCCTGTTATGGACATTGTCTTTGTTGTCAATGTAAATTCTTGTCGAATACAGGATACTGTTGCTCCTGAGTCCACTAAAAATCGAATCTTCTGTCCATTTATCTCTAAGACCACCATTGGTTCGCTTTTCCATGATTTAAGCGATTGGTCTGGCTGCGGGCCTCTCTAATAACAATCTCCGTATTGGTTGAAACATCTGTGTGTGTCTCTTTCACTTTGGTTGTTTCCAAGATTCATCACTCTTGGGTTGGCCCCTGGCTGCATCAGCTGTTGTGCCATGGGTTGCATGTGGGCATTTTGCATCACTTGTGGTTGGCCCATTGGTTGCCCATACATCTGTTGTGGGTAACCTTGCTGATTATACCCATAAGCTTGTCCTTGAGGCACCGTGTGACACTCTCGTGCCCAATGTCCGCTTTTTCCGCATGCATGACATTGGCCCTGTCGTCTTCTCATGTTATTGCCTCTTCCTCGTCCAAAACTGCCGCGCCCTCTCCCTCTTCCTTGTGCATTAGCAAATGGGGCGGTGTTGTAGATTACTACAGGTGTGGCGGGAACTGACGAGGGTTGAATTTTTTGTACAGCCGGCGTTGCGGATGCTTCTTGTGTCTGTTGTGGTTGCATTATCATCTTGATTGCAGTTGCCAATTGGTTTGTCGTTATCGGCACGTCTTCTTCAGTGGGGTCTTGTTTGATTGTCATGACATTGGATGTTTTGTTTTTTTTTCTTGTCTTTGGACTCCGCTTGCAGTTTTTGTAATTGTAGCTTCATCGTTGCTATCTCCATGTCTCTCTTCTTGGAGTCAGTTTCTTTGTTATTGTTCAACCACTTGGTGACATTGTGGTTGCAGTGTGCGTCAAATTCTTCTTCAGTTTTGGTGTATAAGCCCATCACGTCACTTAAGACGTTTTGCACTGGCTTTGACATCCCCTTGACCAGGGCTGAGTAGAACATGACTGTCATTCCCGTGCCTGCTTGAATCGGCTCTCCCGTTGCATCGTGATATAGGCTTCTGGCACGTTGTTTGTAGCTGTAGTAGTCTTCATCACTCTTCATCCGTAGTGACATGAGTTCGTCAGTCATTATACATGGGAATCTTGACTTCAGTTCTTCTTCCAGTGCAACTCGAAACACATGTATTGAAGCATTTTTGTGTAGGACTATTTGCATCCTATTCTCCACTGCATTCTTGATGTTCATTGCAATAGTCTCATCCGCTGCCTTGGTTAAGGCGGCGTGTGTGTCTCCCCAACAGATTCTATCTCCGGCGGTGTGTTTCATGAGGGCTCTCATCCATGGAATGCCTCCTTTGGTTAGTTTTGGCAGTTCCAACATCAAGGAGCTCCAGTCCTTAAGCGTGAATGGTTGATAAATAATTTGTTGGTTGTCTGTTGTTCTCAATGGATAGACCTTGACTGTGTTTGTCACTTTGCTTCTGGGTCTTTCTTCTTGTACGAAGTTATCCATTTCCTTCAGAGTCCTCTCTGTCTCCACGATGTTGGTCAATACCATCACTTGATTTTGTATTGATTTGACTTGTTCTTCAAGGTTGGTTAGATTTGGGATGCATAGCAGGGGTGTCAGTTCCAGTGTTTCCTCTGTGACTCTGTGAGTCATTTGAGGTGTCGGTGGCGTCATTGAAGGCTTCGGCGCATTGCTGGATCTTGCGCTTGTGATGAGTTGCCATGGGTATGGGCTGGAAGCAGGTGTTGAGTGAGGAGCTCGGTACGGTGAAGGTCTGGTATCACACAAGGCTCCCTTGGGGTGTTTGTCATCTTGTGGATACAGCCTTTGACTGGACGGTGGGCGATATGGAGTGTCGCCGATTTGAGGGATGTCTTCAAAGCTTTGTGCTTTTCCTAGGCTTGCTGCTAGGAGACTTCGTGATTGTCTTCGCTTTCGTGGTGACAGTTCACTTGGATCTTCTTCATTTATCGTTCTGAGATCATCATCTTCTTCCGCTGCTGCTGTGTCGTGACAACCGTTTTGTGTCATCATTGGTTGTTCTTTCTCCTTTCCATTTCCTGGATAAATGCCTGTTGATAGTTTCCTCGTGATATTTCCTTGAAGTGGCTCTTCATCAGACGTCGCTTTTTTATCTTCATCCGTTGGCTTCATTATGAGGATTGGCGACAGTTCCTTAAAGTTCCTCTTTTCCTGTATTTCGTTTGCCCATTTGTGCATTCTTCTAGCCAGGGCTCCCTTGTTCTCATGTTTTTTTATTTTTAGGTTATTCAATCTTCTTCCACGTGTTACCAAGCCGAGATATTTACGGAAAGAACCACTTTAAAGATATAGACGTTATTTATTAAATAATGTAAAGGGAGTTAATTCCCTGTGACGTTGAACTCAAAACACACAAAAAGAAATAAAAATATACACAGAAGGTAGAGTTAGTCCGTCGTAACAACTCCTAGGCTAAACCACAGGCCACAGAGCGAACGGACTAACTCAAAAACTAAACTCAAAACCAAAACAAGGACAGCAGGAAACAATGTTGGACACTGAAAAACAAAAATACAAAAATCACAAAACCACTCAACACAAACTTCTATAATACTTTAATATTAAAACTCTTAAAAATGTTTCTACCTGTGTGTCGTAGCCACCACACACAGTCTGGCTCAACACCCACACACCCGGGTTAGAAGCACCGTCTGGTTTACAATTAAAACTCCGTGTGGTCCTACCACAAAAATAACCAATACAAACTTACTACGGATTAAAACAGCCAATCTAAAAAACAAACATGTAAACGTTCTAAAACAACTTACCAAACAAAACCCACAACCACGCACAGTGTGGGCCCAGCAAACACTCTGGCCTCCCACAGAAACTGGCACCTCACGGGCAAACACGCCACTTCCTCTTTAACCTATCTGGCCCGTGAGGCAACAGCGACCCCTTGAGGTACCACCATTACACACGGATGGTTCGAATGGGGTGCGTCTTGTAGTGTAGAATCTTTGCTTCATGATATTGTATAATATTTCTCCATTGGTCTTCTGTCGGAGCGATGGCTCTCTTTCCTCCGTGTATCAAGCCTTTTTTATCGTATTTGTTCAGCAAGTCGCGTATGATGGATTGACAGACTTTTGCCCTTTTTTGATTGGGTTCATTTTGCAGAACCTTGCAGTCCAAAAACTGTTTCAATTGATTTAGGGTGACAAACTGGGACATTTTACTAGCTATTGTGTTTGTTATTATCACACTTACAAATTGTAATTTAGTTGTGCTTATTTACTAATCTATACGTAAATTGGCGTATGTTTTAGATATGTTTACTTTGGTATGATATTTTTATCTTACGTGTTCTTTAGGGAATCTCAGATTGGTCGTCAATTTATCGATTGATTGATTCGATTGATTGATTTGATTGATTGAATCGATTGATTGATTGATCGATTGATTAATTGATTGATCGATTGATTGATTGTTTTATTTGATTGCTTCGATTGATTGATTGATTGATTGATTCGATTGATTGATTCGATTGATTGATTCGATTGATTGATTGATTCGATCGATTGATTCGATCGATTGATTCGATTGATTGATTGATCGCTTTGGTTTCGCCCCCTCAAAACCTCTATGTTTTTTCTTGGTCGCGCTGAGATTTTGGATCAGTCTTTGTTTTGCGCCTCCTCTTTAAGCCTTCGCTTCTACAAGGAAAAGGAAAAAATAAAAAGCTTCAGTTAGTTTTATTCTTCGGTGAACCTTTTCGCCATAATAGATTGTCTTCTAGAAATGCTGTGACCTAATTATTGCCATTATTCATTATATAAGAGCATTTAGTTGTGCTATCCCTTTAAAAAAGTTATTATTATTATTATTTTTTTATTTTTTTTCCTAATTATTTTTTTATTTTATTTTTTAATTAATTAATTATTTTTTAAATTAATTGTATTCATTTATTTGTTTATTATTATTATTAATTAATTTTTCATTTTATTTATTCATTTATTCTTGTGTTTAATCCGTTACCTACTATTTTTTCCTATTTTGCTTATTTATTCTTTTTGTTTACATGTGATCATGCATACATACTTAACATACTATTCCTATTCTGTGATGAACTCTTGGAGGAGGGGTTTGAGACTGTATTTATGGCTAAGTTTTGTTCTCATCGAATCGGCTATAAATGTATATTTTTGAAACACAGTGTGCTATTTCTACCTTCTGCATAGGTGTAGAAATACATAGTCTTATAAAGCAAATGCCAAAACATACAATAAACATGTCACTTTAATTCTTAACTGCACATCCCACAAACACAAACATGGAAAAACCACCAAACATTCATATAGAAAACAAAAAAAAACTTTCCCTGCGCCCTTTTTCATTCTGGATATGGGTCAGTTAAGTGCCTTGCTCATGAGCGTCTCTATGGGGGAGACAGTCATCTATCTTGTGACAAATCTATCTGACAACTTTAACCGGGACTTGGCCCGAACCTGCATTTAAACAGGATTTTTTCTAAAGTTTGTGATGGCTTCTGCTTTTACGAGAAGCCCTGATTGAATCAAAATGGTCATCTATTCGTTTTAGTCAAAGGCGGGCGTTCATAAATAATCCCTGTGTGATTGTATGTGTCTTAAACAATTACGTGTAGACATTTCTATGTAATTTCATACAATTTAACCTTAGCTTTAGACCAACATTAATCATTTCTATACAATATTGTGACATTATGGGACCTTACGACATTATTGTCAACACTATATTTATCTAACTCCAAATGACTTGCACACATTCATATAATTTGCTCTATCATGCATACGCTCAGACGTTTGACACAAGACGGACGAGAGTGTTTTCCTCAGAGGGCGGTCTCTGTGCCTCTCGTCGTTTTTTTTTTTTTATTTCCTTTGCGTGGAGAACATTTTCACTTTGTTTAGTTTACGTTGTAGTGTGCAAGAATGGGAGTCGGAGGCGGAGTGTCAAAAGACGGTGCTAATTGTCCTATTGACATTAACTTCACTCAAAACAGCGGAACCGTCTCTTGTCCTCTCACACCACTAACAACAACCGGAAATTCCTCGGTCTCAACGGTCCGTCCCGGAACTCCGTAACTCTACTGAGGTTCCGTAGGTGAATTATGTTGGAATTTTAAATTTTACTAGGCGCGCTTGCACTTATTTCTACTGATTGTGGCTTTATAAACGGACTTATGATTATTTCTACCGACTCTTTATCAGATTTCGATTATTTTGTCGTTTGGGGCTCTCTCCCCAGAAGGGCTCTAACACAGCGCTGCAGTCACAAGTAGGTGACGTCATCACATTCCTATACGGGTACGTTACGCGCAGGCAAAAAGTGTTTTGTCTCGCGGACCTCTTTGTCACATCACAAGCTCGCTAGTGTCAGAATTACCAGCATGCAATAAATGTTTAGATTCGCCATGATTGGTTAAAGGGGGGGGTGAATCCAAAGTTTTGGTTAATTATCGCTGAATCTTGTTATTTAATTATTATTTGATTTGCCGTTTATTTTATTTTATTTATTTTTTCACTTTGGGTTTTCAATTTCACTAGTTGTTACGAATAACAATATTATTTATACAATTTCACTAGTTGTTACGAATAACAATGTTATTTATACAATTTCACTAGTTGTTACGAATAATAATATTATTTATAATATTATTGTATATCTTTATATATTATATTATATATATATATATATATATTTTTTTAATGAACGTTCAGTTATTTTTTTATCGTTTTCGGTTATTTTTCTTCACACAAAACATTACACGATCATCAGAATCATATTAATTGCCATTCTCTCAAAAAAACGTTTTTACTTGTCACTCAGCTCGCATGTGCAATAGGCCTCTATTCTCTGTTATTTCTCATTATTCTTCTGACTATTTTAAATCTCTCACGCCTCAAAGAATTCAGCTTTGTAAGAAAGGGCGCGGTATCGAAGGTTTTCGTACATTTTCTTATAAAAAAGCAGTCTTATATACCAAGCATCTTTTATTTATTTCTCATTATTCTTCTGACTATTTTAAATCTCTCACGCCTCAAAGAATTTACCTTTGTAAGAAAGGGCGCGGTATCGAAGGTTTTCGTACATTTTCTTATAAAAAAAGCAGTTTTATATACCAAGCATCACTTATTCATTATTTACATTATTTGATTAATACATACGTAAAGTCCCAGTCGTCACACACTGTTTTGTTTACTTTATGGCCAATTTAACAGACTTTTAGAAAAGGCGCCTGTCTTACCACTTTCTGTTGTCGACGATAATTGTGCTTGGACCGGGCCTTACGGGGACTCTGCTGCTGTGCTGCTGCTGTCCTCGCTTGAACTCTGCGTTTTCTCCCCTCTGCCTCTTTGGTGTACGCGCGTCTCTCTGCTTCTCTCCCTGGGCGCGTGCGTCTCTCTGCTTGCCGGGTGGCTTTCGTGCAGACGGTTCTCTGCACTTCTCCTTTGGGGCGTGCGTGTTCGTGCTCCCCTGTTCACGCGCGTGCAGGGTCTTCTCTCTCACTTAAACAGTTCTCTCCTGGACAAGCGGAGAAACTTTTTTTCTTTCCGACGACTCTCCGCGTTTCTCACAAAAAACTATCACGTCCTCGGTCAGTCTTTTGATCTTTGTCTTGCGTGGTCAATCACAGTCGGTGTCACCAAAATTGTGGATAATTAAAAAGTGAGAAACATATGTCCAGGACCTTCTTGTACAAAAACAGCGCAGGAGAGAGACGTCGTTCTCAGGAGTTATTTATTCAGGCTTAACACAGCAAACAGCTTCTCTGATGTTCATAGAGGGAATTCAGCAGACACTCACAGGTGAAATCCAACAATAGTCTTAGCAGAAGTAGCAGCAAGCTCAGCGTCACTAAAAACAGCAGTCCAACGTCTAGCTGCATCCCCAGATGTTTTATTAGCTACATTAGCTACGCCCATTCCCAATGTACGGAGACAGTGGTCTGATGTCATATGAAAAGATACAGCTGTGGACTAGGCTTGTATACTTAAATACCAAATATGGTCTGGGCTGCACTGAATGCGCTCGCCGTACCAGGCCGCGCTCATCCCCTGTTTTACTCCCCTTACTTGGATGACCTTGTACACAAGACGAACTCGCTCAACCCTATTTCTGCACGTAGACAGAGCAAACATTTCATAGGATTGATAAACAGACAAATTAATCTGACAGTCCCAATTTACTTTAATATATACATGTATTTTTTTATTTTTTTTTATATACCTCCTGCCTTTGTTCTGTTGGTACAAAACACAAATCAGTGGTGCAAAACAAAAATATGTATAGTGACTATCTTTACACAAAAATGTCATTTCATCAGAAAAAAGATTTTCCAAAAGCATAAATTCATTCCATGCTTCTTTATTTTTTAGTTTAATAAAACTAAATAAGTTTAGTTTTGATTATATTCTGCATAAAATAATAATCTAAATGCCCCTAAAAGATACCTTTCTTTTTGAAGTTAAAAACAATGTTTATAAGTATCTTTTAAAATATAATTGAAGGTAGGCATAGGCAACAGCCCCCCCCATGTTTTCACATCACCAGCCGCCACTGGTGATGTTACTGAGTGGATCAGTGAGTTTGATCATTTTTTCACACACACACACACACACACACACACACACACACATATATACGGTCTGTACGGTCAAGTTCAGTCCGTTTTTAAGAAGTGCAGTCCACATATTCACAAAGGTCAAGCAACAATTTAGTTTGCTTTATTGTTGCAATTTTCACTTCAAATTAATCCAATATTGTTTATTATGAAACACTGATTTATTGCTTGTGTTTGGTGAAAAATACATAAGACCTTGCAACAATAGTCGCAATCGCAATATTGAAGATAAACATAACTTTGAACGTCGGTTTACGTGGGGGTTAAGAGGTTAAAAAAAAAAACTTAAAGAGGGGGTATTATGCTTTTTTCAATCACATAGCACCAGTCTATAGCACTACAATGATGACCTTCTGTCGGTCTGTATATGCAGTAAATTAAAATAACTGCCTTGAATAAAATTGCTCTCTCAAAATGGCTGTGCTGAACGTCTTGAAATAGGCCTCTGTCTCTTTAAGAAGCTTTCCGACACGCCCCCTTCAGCACACTGCTGTGGCATTGAAACAACAACACTGTGCGGGGAGGGGGCTCTGCTGAGCTGAGGAGCAGTGGTTGGGGGCTTGGCTGGTGACGAAAGGTCCAGAGGCGTCTCCAGGAGGTGGGGGCGTTCCTAGGAGGACTGAGGTATAGCTACACCTAAAATGGCTGCCAATCGCATTTTCTCCATATCTTGACTGGAGCTCACAGCCGATTGAGAATGAGAACCGTCCAGGACTGGTCTCTACAAACCTCTAGCAAAACTAACTTTCTTCATGCGCGTTTTAGTGTGTCGTAATTGCATTGCATTTAGCGGACACTTGTGGACCAAAATGACAAAGTAATAAATCCATCATGGCGGCGAGGGGGAGGGGCTTTGTTCCGTGCTCTTTGGTTAATTCAAAACTGGAGAAATTGTGCTCAGTTTAGTTCAGTTAAGAGGTTTAAAAAAATAAAAATGAAAAATAAAATACCTTAACCACGCACTTTTCCTCCAGTTCAGCTTCATTCACACTCAAAAGCTTCTTGGGAAAAAAAATAAAAAATAAAATAAAAAAGTTAGTCGAAAAATAAGCAACAAAAACAGTGGAAAAAAGTGTTGGAAAAGTGACAATGCAAAGAAAGTGTCAAAAACAATATAAAGAAGTTACTGACAGAATAAAAAGCAAAAGAGTGACAAAAGTGAGCAATAATTAAAGTGGCAAAAATGTGATAAAAAAAAAAAAAAAGTAGACTTAAAGTGACAACAAACCAGGGACAAAGATCTGTTCTGTTGGTCTCAACTTTCAAATGAAGCGAGACACTTCCCCTTAGGCTGAACGGAGAAAATGTGGGGGGTTGTGTAGCTCAAAATCAACTTCCTATATGTATCCAATAAACCTGCCGCGCCCGGTCCAACCACCAGAGGGAGCCAAAGCCTGTAGAGCGACTGCAGCTGTTCCTACCACACCGCTCTTCGAAGGAATTAAACACTTTTTATTACGCTACTTCGCGCATTTGACGACGTTTAAAGTCTTAACATTACGCTCAGACGAAACTACTTCAATTACAAACGCATTTGCTTTAATCACCAACCGCGTGGACAAACAAATAAGACACTTCCTTATTTTTTTTAAAGATTTATTTTTTTTTTTTTCGCGGCACTGGGACCGTTAGCTTAAATTTAAAAACGTGAACAGCGTAACATGAGCTGCACGAGCGTCACGTCAACGACATGTGCTGGGAAAAGGTAAACGTAGGGGGTTCTTTTTGCATCTTTACAGCTAACGTTGTTTTTTTTCCACCTACCGTCGAAATCCCCTCCGCTTCACATGCATTGAAGTATATTGAATGGAAGAGGCATGATGTCTCAGCTCCTATCTCTTTCAATAGTTGTGCTCAATAGCGCATGACTCCTGTTTCGTCCGCCATTAAGGCCCATGGTCCCGTATGACGCGCCACCTGTAGCGTGCACCTAGCAGCGTGAACGCGCCTTCATAGACTTGTAGTCTCAGAGCGGAGCGGGCGCCATTAAGCCGTATCAAATCTCTTAATATCATCGTTCTTTAAATACAAAATGAATGTTTAAGGCCGTTTCAGGCGAATAAGCGACTATGTTAAGATGACCTGGGGGGTCAGTTTGTCAGTGCGGGGCCAAATAAGCAAAGTTTCTCCTATCTTGTACAACCGGAGCTCACAGCGGCCCTTAGAACGCACGTAGCCGCGCTACTGTACTCACGCTCGGCCACTTTTCCGAGAAGTTCCGTAAGTGCTGGCAGCCTGGTTATTGTGATAAAAATGATAGAAATCGAGCTTTTACTTCACTTTGTTTGCTAATATAAACTCACTACTAGAATTGTTTCCTGAATACAAAGAAGGAGCTCTACAAACGTGTTCTATAAGTTAAGAAGTGAAAAATTGAGTCACAAGTGCGTTTCTCAACATGAACAATGATTCTGTTGTTGTCAGTTATGATTCACGAACTGTCCATCATAAAGAGGTCACGTTAACCTTACGCTTAAAACCGATTTATTTTGTCATTTTCATTACGTTGCTTTCCGTCAAACATTTAAGCTATTTTCAAAAGCGTGCAGCCTAATCAGGAAACTATCACGTCTTCATTCGTTTATTGTTGTTGTTCATGTTAGCTATAAGCCTAATGTTTAACATTAAAACACACGCCCGCCATGTGTAGGTTCGCAATACATTTTAGTACTGGGGTAAAGAGAAACATTTACTTGAGGTGCTTCTTAGCGTTTATCTTAGTACAGTCCCGTAGATTCCCGTTCATTATTTGTTTGAATCAATGGTTTGGCTCTCAGACCCGCAGACCACACGGAGAAAACCTGTGCTCGTTCATGAGTCATGGCGCACGCGCACGAGCACGTCCACAGGCCTGGTGACGTCACACCATTGGAAAACTTTAAAACAAATATTTATGAAAAAAAAAAAGTATATGTCCTAAAAATAGTATTTTTTAAGAAGTATATTAGCCTTAGTCTGAAACTCTAGATGCCCTGTGGACCATTTTACAGGCCGCTCCTTTTACATGAGTGTCTATGACAAAAAGTGCTTTTTGGGCTTTGGGGCTGCAATACCACGGCCCGCCACTAGCACGTACTGAAATTCGGTGAAAAGGGGCGTATCCCCCCCTTGTTCCTAACTGACAGCCCAATTCGGAGGCTTCTTATTATGGCGGACGCTGACGCACATCCGGTTTGGCTTAAGACCTCCTACCAATCTGCTTGTTTCGGATGGGGCCTTGAGTTTTATTTAAAGGAATAGGCCACCGTTTTTACATACTGAGATATGTTCTTACCTTAGCTTTGATGAGTTCATTTGTACCTGTCTGGTCTCCACGTGTGCCTTCCGTAAGTAAACACAGCACAGATGGCGTTAGCATTTAGCCGTTAGCATTTAGCCTCTCTTCTCCTCTATAGCTCTAAACGAGGTGAAGATAGAAGCTACCAAACTCTTCCACGTTTTCCCTATTTAAATATAGTTACGTGAAGTGTTACACTATAAAGTATAATTACACAAAATTAATCAATGTGGATTTTCTAAGCGGATAAAAAGGGGAACTATATTGTAAGGCGTAATAATACCAGGAGTAATTCGGCATCCGCACAGTAAAGTGAAGATATCACTGCGCGGATGCCGAATTATTATTATTATTATTTCCGCTTAGAAAATCCACATTGTTTAATTTTTGTAATTATACTTTCATAGTGCAACACTTCACGTAACCATATTTAAATAGGGAAAACGTGGAAGAGTTTGGTAGCTTCTATCTTCACCTCATTTGGAGCTATAGAAGAGAAGAGAGAGGCTAAATGCTAACGCCGTCTGTGCTGTGTTTACGTTACGGAAGGCACACGTGGAGACCAGACAGGTACAAATGAACTCGTCAAAGCTAAGGTAAGAACATATCTCAGTGTGTAAAAACGGTGGCCTATTCCTTTAAGATCTTGCTCCATCTGAAAGAGGAACACCGCCACCTGCAGGACAACTGAGGACACTGTGGTATAATCAATATCTCGGCCGATCAACGGGAAACAAAAACTGCCACAAAGTTAATCGTTTTATCTGTAAGGCACAAATTCATGTTGTGAATCACCTTTAAATTAAAATATACAAAGCGGAGCAGCAGGCTGACGACCCGTCTCTCGGTTACAGCGGGCCCAGATAAACCAAAGGGTAAGAAATTCCGCCCCCTGCACTTTGCACCTGTCGCCGGTGACTTGGATCCAGGTAAGACACAGGACCTGCTTCTAAAACAACAACTGATTTATATGTGGTTTACGTCTGTTAAAGATTGGTTTAGTCGTAGTTTATACCTGCCGTAGTAGTTCTGGTTCAGACCTTGTTTACACCTGTTTAAAACCCGGTTAGACCTTAGTGCAGACTGTTTCAGACTGAAGTACAGTTTACAGTATACAGGGTTTCCGCGGGGCAGTAAAAGTCATTTAGACGTTTACTTGGATTAAAACGACAATAAATCTAAGGCTCTTGGGAAATAAGAACTTTGCTTCACTCATTTTACTGCCGAAAAGAAAGAAATGATGCTCCAAAACACATTCAACTGCAGTTGTGGGTGATAATGTACACAATATCAAAAGTTGCCTGTTATGTCCAGTTTGCTTTTGAATATCGTAATTCAAATTCCCATTCTTAGGTCTGATGGAAGGATTGCGAATACTAAGAATAAATTATATATGTGCAGATATTTAGCGTTTGTGGCATTAAATCTTGGAAATTCTTGATTTCATTGCTGAACCTTGGTTTATTATAGTTATTGATTTTACTGCTGCAGATAAGATAAGGCCATACCGCTTTTGCTCTGCCCGATCCCGTCAGATCATGGAAGCTAAGCAGGGAAGGGCCTGGTCGGTACTTGGATGGGAGACCGTTTGGTAACACCAGGAAGCCTGGGTGAGTGTAGTGAGTGAGAGGGTGGTTGGTGGTGGTCGGAGGGGCCGATGGCGCAGACTGGTTGCCTCGCTTCCGCCAGTCTGCCCCAGGGCAGCTGTGGCTACAACGCCACTATCAAGTATGGAGAGAATGAATAATGACGACAGTGCAGCGCTTTGAGAAACTTGGTAATACAGGCTTGTAAAGCGCAATACAAGTGTAAGGCATTATTATTATTAGATAGTCTTGATTTTGTGGGGTCACAATAAAAGTCCAATATAACCTGTCTCCTTCACATTAAAAGCACAAACATGGACCCGGAGCAAGAGCTGTACCGAGATCCAGATCGAAACAGCCGGTGAGTCCTGGTTTAGATTGGTTTTGTTCTGGTTTAGTCCTTGTTAGTCCTGGTTTATATGCTCTCTGCTCACAGACCGGTCCCTCCGCCTCGAGTCCGGCCTAACCGTGGACCAGATTGGGGACTTAAGCCCAGACTGGACCCAGACTCTGAGGCTCAGAAGGGCCACTTCGCTTTGATGGAGGAGCTGCACGGCAAACAGCTGTTCAACAAGTGGAGGAGTTTAGAGCAAAAGTATGGCCTCCGATCGCTGCAGTCCAAATGTTTTCGCTTCGTTCATGTGTGGTTTGAATCTCAAATATTTCCCTTGATCTTTTACACATATTTCCCACATCCTATAACTTGTAACGTAAGGATACTAACTTACTGTGACATATGACAAAGGTTTTTTATCTCTCACCTCAAGAGGGTTCGTCATCAGGTATCAAGAGCCAAACCTGTGGAAATATTGGCAAGTTTTGGTTATATTGAGATGTGTATTAAGAATTAAGCTGTACTGTGAGGATAATTTACATGTTAACAGCAGAGCCAACACCCGCGGGCTGTTTTTGTACACCGTGGAATGGGTAATTAGAGCGTCTCCACAGGTGAAGATACCGGTCCACGGGTTTTGACAGTAGCGCTTTATTTGTAAAATTGCTTTCATTTAGTGTCTTTATAAATTTTGAATAAAAAAAAAATAAAAATCCTGTTTTGAATGACAAAATCTCAAATCCAAGGCCATTAGGACTGAAACCTGAACACTATTTAGTTGTACAATGACAATAAAGCACTTACTTACTTATAGGTGCTCTTTAAGTGACAGAGGAGAAAGAGGCCTGATTAATTAATTAATAAAAAAAAAACTTAAACCACATATGACACATTAGACATTTTTTTTTGCTAAAACATTATATTTAATATTTTGCTAAAGATTGTACCAAACTTTATTTAGTTTGGGCATTTTTGGTGATGTTTATAGTTCCACTTCCTTATTGGACACCGACAGGAAGTGACATAGATGAAGGCAAACAATTTTAAACGATAATAACATGATAAGTCGATATGTTTGGTAAGTGTGAGATCACACACACAATACCTCCACGTCCAAACTGCTGAGAGTTCCATAGATAAACACAACAAAAAACGCAGCTTTATCTGAATCTCCTGCTGAAATTTTTTTTATTTTTTTTATTTATTTATTTAACAATTCAAGGCACAAGACATCAAAGCGACAGAAACAGAAAAAAACAATATGAAAATTAAATAATGAAAACATAACTAAAACAAATCCATTCACACACACACACACACACACACACACACACACACACACATTGAGCAGCTACAGGTCTTCTCCAAAAACATTCAGATTGTCAAACGCATTAAGAAGAGATAGTGCAGATTTACATTTCATACATCTTAAAGATATCAGATAGTTTCCTTCAAGTTGTCTCTTAAACACTGTGAAAATAGGCATGACTTTTTTCCATTTGCAAGAATGAATAAAATATTTCGAAAGGATTAATAAATTGTTCAAAGCATAGTCCGTCTGTGAGTCCTTCAGGGAAATCCCAAAAATGATGTTGTCCATTGTTAGAGAGTCCTGCTGCAGCTGGATTTTCGACGAGAACCAGTCCATAAAGTCTTCCCAAAATGTGCTTGTGTACATACATTGATAAAACAGATGTTCAGTGGTTTCAATGTCTGAGTCACAGAAAGTACAATTGTTATAATCTATACCAAACCTTACTCTGAGAAGCTCACTGGATGGATATATCGCATTCAAAATTTTGAAATGAACTTCCTTAGTTTTTGGACTAACAGGAAATTTTAAATATTTAGTTCTTATATTTGTAATCTGTTCTTTTGAAAATTTTTGAACAATTGAGTTTCTGTTAGATTTGATTGGATAAAAGTGATCATTTAGACACTTTCGCAAAGTTTTGTTTGGTATCTCTTTTCCCATAAAATCTTGCTCATTGATATATAGTGTTGCCAATTTGGGAGGAGGTAAACTCCTCAAATCAGTATTTTCAATTAATTGTTTAACAGATTTGGGAATAGCTTTGCATATTTTTTTAAATTCAGTTATTTTGCATGTTATGTTGTAAGTGGAGATGAAGTTCTCGTATGATAACCAATTACCCTGTCTGTCCATTAGGTGGCGTAAGGACCACACTCCTTTATCCATCCAATGTTGCAGAAACAAAGATTTTCTATTACACAACACATATCGGTTATTCCATATTGGTGTTTGGTGCGGAGTGAAATTGTGGTTGTACATAAGTTTCCAGCTTAACAGAACTTGCTTGTGAAAAGATGACAACTTAATTGGAAGTTTCTCAATATTAAAGTCGCATGCAAGGACAAACTCAATACCTCCTATTTTCTCAAATAACCCCCTGGACAGACAAAACCATACACTGTTCTTCTCTGTTATGAAGGACTTCAGCCATTTCATTTTTAGGACCACATTTAGACATTCAAAATCAATTGCTTGTAGGCCACCATCCTTGTATTCTTTGACAATTTCAGATTTTTGTAATGATTTATATAATGGACTTTATTTTTCCAAATATAATTGAAGTTTAATTGATTAATTTTTTTAATCTCTCTGTCTGGTATTGCCAATGAATAGGCTGGATAGATGCACCTCGCTAGTGATTCCATCTTTGTTAGATACGTTCTTCCAAAACTGTTAGATCGCGTTGTAGCCAAGAGTTTAGTTTGGATTTGCATTGAACGATTTTATCTTGAACGTTTTGTTTCTCGCTTGAGGCCTTAGGTGACTTAGGTCACGTTAATTCCTAAATATTTAACACATGCTTTAATTGGGATACTATAGGCTACAGAAAGTTCGCAATCATGGATAGCCATAAGCTCACATTTATTATGGTTCAGTGTCAAACCTGACGCTTCGGAGAAAAGGCTAATATGTTTCAGAACTTCAGGGATTTGTTCCAATTTTTTTAGAAAAATAGTTGTGTCATCTGCAAGTTGACTTATAATTAATTGTTCATTAAAAACCTTTAACTTCTCAATATCAGAGTTTTTCATTAAGATTGCCAACATTTCTACTGCCATAATAAATAAAAATGGAGAGATATTACACCCTTGTTTCACGCCTCTATTTACAGAGAAACGAGGCGTCGTACCCATTGGAAGAGCTACAGTGCTAGTTGTACCATCATATAAAGATTCGATAATGTTACAGAACTTTGGTCCAAACCCATACTTGTTTAAAACGTTAAAGAGAAATTGATGTTCCAGTCTATCAAAAGCTTTGTGAAAGTCTAGAAAAAGAATGAAGCCATTATCCTCAATCATATCGTTATAATCCAAGAGATCTTGAATTAGTCTTATGTTATTATGTATAGATCTTTTATTAACAAACCCAGACTGTGTTTCACTGATTACTTGAGATAATCCACTTTTTAATCTATTGGTGAAAATATATGTAAACAATTTGTAATCACTGTTCAAAAGGGAAATAGGGCGGTAGTTTTCTAATATTTTGTTATCCTTGTTTGGTTTGGGAATTAAAGTTATGATGCCTTGTTTCATGCTTGTTGGCAAATTCAAATTAGAGATAATCTCTTTAAATGTTTCGAAAAGGAGTTCTTTAAGAGACTCCCAAAAATGCCTATAAAAATTGGCCGTAAGTCCATCTGGGCCAGGTGATTTATCCAGTTTAAGGCACATAATAGCGCTATCTAGTTCTATCAGTTCTATGTCTTTTTCACATTTGTCCTTAAAATCCTTGTCAATTTTTGGAATAAAATGTTCTATTCTGTTGAGGAAGCCCTCTGCTTTTTCGGCTGAATAGGAGGAGGTATATAGTTTTTGATAGAAAGTACTGATTTCTTCTGCAATGACAGACTGATCTGAACATTCGCAACCATTTATTATCAGCGTTTTTATACTATTTCTTTCTTGTCTCGTTCTTTCTAGTCTGCAGAAGTAAGCAGAATTTCTCTCGCCTTCCTCTATCCACCTTGCTCGAGATCTTATATATGCTCCTTTGGCCTTCCTTTCATAAATTTTATCAAGTTTTTCTTGTAATTGCAATAGTTTTATTTGATTATTTTCAGACTGTGTAGGGCAAGTCGTGATTGACAATATATTTTTAATAATGTCTTCCTCTTCCATATCATTTTTCTCCTTCATCTGTTTGCTAAAAGAGATTGATAACTGACGGATTTTGTATTTTAAGAATTCCCATTTCTGAGTATATGTTACTAAGGATTCATCTAATACAGTGTTCTGGATTTGAGATTCTATAGTATTACAAAAGTCATCATATTTCAGTAAATTTGAGTTAAATTTCCAATAGCCTTTTCTACGAGTAGATTTTAAAACAGGAGTTACAAATAATTCCACACAACAATGATCGGTGAGGGGTGCTGGTATTATTTCACAGTTTGAGATCTGATTGAGGATAATGTCTGTGACTAACCAATAGTCAAGTCTGGATTTAGCTGAACCATCTGGTTTGAACCAAGAGTATTGTTTTGAATCAGGATATTTTTCTCTCCAAGGGTCTCGGAACTGCAATGAATCACAAAATTCATCTAATACAGTATTGGGATGTATAGTGGAATATTTGCTAGGAAGTCTGTCTAACCAGTCATCCCTGACTGTATTCCAATCTCCTCCCATTATGATATTTTCCGTTGCATATTTAGTTTTAAGTTCAAGCAAGATTTCTTTGACTTCTCCAAACAGAATTGTATTTCTTCCTTTATTACAGTATCCATAAACATTTCCTAATATTAATATAGATTTATCTACTTGTAAAACTGAAATTAACCAGTGACCATCTTTGCTAACTTCAGTTCTAAGATTTTTCCCATTACAATTATTAAATAGGATTGCTACACCTGCTGATTTTGTTGTGCCATGTGAAAAACATATTTTATCCCCCCATTGTGTTGTCCAGAATGTTTCATCGGTTTCATTTGAATGGGTTTCCTGAAGTAGTACACATTGAGGATTTTTGCTCTTACAGTAAAGGAATAAAGCCTTTCTTTTTACACTATCCCTGAGACCTCTAGTGTTAATTGTTAATAGTTTGAGATTAGTTTTCAAAGACATTACAATCACTCACATACACACTCACACAAAAATAAATAAATAGAATAAAACAAAAACGTAGAATAGAAACCTTCTAGCTTAAGCTGAAAAAAATAAGTAAAACTTCAGGCAGGTCCTTATTAACATTGTAAACAATGCCCCCCCCCCCCCTTTTTTTTTCCTTCTTCTTTTTTTAACAAATCAATCTCAACAAGAATAAACATTAAACTTCTAGAATACTTCAAATATTTGTCTACTCAAAGCTGATAGTAGATGAAACCTTGTTAGTTTTATGCAGTTACAGCCTGTCCATCAATGACAGCCACGTGTCCTCTGTAGTAGGCCACCTTACCCTGTGATCTGGCCAACTTTATTTTGGGCCAGAGCAGCTCTCTTGCCAGCCGATCTTCCTTCGTGAAGTCCTGGACAAAACGGACCCCTCGCTCCTTGCAGATAGAAGAGTCCTTGGTAGATTTCCACACTGCGTCTCGGTGAAGCCTCCTCACGAACTGCATGATAACCTGTCGGCTGCGCCCCTTATCCTTAGGACCCACCCGGTGCACCGAGTCAACGACGTTCCCGATGTTGGTAGCCCACTGTGGGAAAAGTTGCAGCAGCAGCTCCTCGATCTTCCCTCTGATGTTTTCTCCTTCTCCTTCTTCTTTGAGTCCGGACAGTCGCAGGTTCCAGCGGCGTTTGTACCGTTCAACCTCCCGCACACTTTCTCGCAGTAGCTCATTTTCTTTTTTCACTTCAACATTCTCTTTCTCCAAATTTTCAACCTTTGACTTGATTTCCGCGATCTGCCTTGTGTTCTCATCCAAGCGTTTCATACAGTTAGAAATCATCTCGGAGTTCTTTTCCAGCTGCGCTGCGTTTTTCATCAACTGCTCTGTATTTTCAACCATTTGCCTTTCCATGGCGTCCACTTTCTTTCCCACTGCGTCAACTTTGGTTTCCAAATTTCGAATAACCGCCACTAGGTCCGCAAACGAGGCATCTTTCGCAGTATTAACAGTAGGTGTCGGTTTCTTCGCGGGTGGTTGTTGTTTAGTGGGCGTGGGATTAAGTGGTCTTCTGGTACCCTGTTGCGACGAGTTTGCGTTAGCCTTGTTCGGTTTTGAGGTGTCCATAGCCTCTTCTTGGTTAGCGGAGTAGTTGTGGAGGGCTAACAAGTTTCCCGCCTTACCGTTAGCTGGCTGGAGCGGTGGAAAGTCCTTGTCATTTCTGTCAGACATCGTGTAACTGTTTTTCCTCTTTCACAATTAGGTAGAAACAAAGTTTGCAGTAGTTTGAGAGTCTTTTTTTTGTCTGTAGGGGGCGATGTAATGTCTAGTTAAGGACCAAGCGAGCGGAGCTTAAAAGATTGCTTGTGCCCTGTTCGCCATCTTGCCGGAAGTCCCTCCTGCTGAAATAACAACAGACAAAAGGGCAACAACTGTTTTACACCTAATTCGAACAATATTGCTGGGTTGCCGGTTCTAAAATGTGATGATGTCACAGGACCCAGCGGGGGGCAGGAGCCAGTTTTTCCTATTAACGACATTACACTTTCACAAGTCGTAGCTCAAAAGAAAATGTATGAATTACAAAAATGATCATTAATATCAGTCACTGGGTCCAAGATCTCTCTGTATAAGACCAAAAATGGTGTCAAAAACCAAATAATTTTTCCTCCATATAATAGTATTGGTCTTTAGAATGCTGTGACGTCACCTGCAACCCGGCAATAGCTCACCATTTTTCCAGATAAAATGAAGGTATTTTTATATTTGAAATGAGCCTTAATTGTTTATGGAAAAAAGAGAATCAATGCCAGAAAAGCAGTACTAATGAAAATCCAGAGTAAATGTAATATTTCTTTGTGATCAGATGTTTAAAAAGATCCTTGCAGTCAGATCTACAGCAGGTTAAAATCAGCTAAATCCCATCATAGTGAATAGGACTAAGATTTCGTTGGACCCGGAAGTGGAGCGATTACATCATTACTTAAAAAACATGGGAAAGGAGTCAAACTGCTGTGGAACATCTATGTCACTTCCTGTTCAGCAGCTTAAAAAATCAAATAAAATTTCTTCATTTAAATTGCTACTTCACTGAAATAAAATGATAATTATGCAACTGATGTTATCCTTCTAAATAAGTCATATTTCATAGTCATAAGCATTAAAACCTGTCATATGCAGTACCTACAGTATTCCAATTCCCCTGTTAAGATATTTTGTATTAATTATAGAATAGAATAGAAAAACTTTATTGTCTACCATGCACATTATGGCAGAAATTTGCCGTTGGCTTGCCCATACACAGCAATATAATAAAATACATTATAAAATTAGTTCATTATGTCATCAAAATAAACTCAGATATTTTAAACCTGGCTCTCCATAATTTAGATTTTTTTTATTATCAATTTCTGCTCATAGTATTTTAACCTAAACAAAATCCAAACTGATATTATGGCACTATTATGGCACACAAAACATTGCAACAGCAACACGTAGATGTTGTTATTATTCTGTAGCACTTTTCCAACATCCCTGATTAGAATCAGTAAAAGTTCTTGTTGTCGCCAAATTCTCAAGTCTTTCCAGATGTATCTCCATCTACATTGGGATTGTCAATAGCAGGTTCTACCACACAACTTTGGGCCCGAGACAGTTATAACTAATTGTGTTTTCAGATCAGAACCTGAACCAGGACTGAGACCCCGACCGAAGTCCGGATCGTGGACCAAACCTGGACTAAAGGACTTTCGTCACACGCACATCCAGTCTACAGAGGAGACACTGTGAGTGAGGCGTCTGGGGAGAGGGAGGCAACTGTGGAGACTGAGGTACTGATGACTGTTCTGTGGTTTCAGGTCAGATCAAGGACCAGAACCCGATTCCTTAAACAAGGACAGTTCCATCCATCGAAACATAGACTTCAGAGGACTCCCTCAAACCAGGTCAGAGTAGAAGAAGTAGCAGTAGTAAGAGCCTTTTTCTGCCTAAATGTGGTTTGATCTTCATCAAAATCACAAGAATGATTAAACAGTGTCAGCTTAAACTAATATCACCCAAACATTTACATTTTATCATATTTTTATTGGCCATAACATGTAAACATTCACAGGAGAGCGTGGAATAAGTAAGTGCACCGCCTGAATCTCACTGAACTGCAGCAGTTTTGTAAAGAAGAATGGTCCAAGATTCATCCTGATTGTTGTAAACGTCTAATGGTGTTAGTTTATGATTTTGATTCAGATCAGACCACATTAGTGACCATTTTAGGCAGAAATGTGAGAAATTCCAAACGGTGTACTTACTTTTACTGTGAATGTGATTTATTCAGCAAAAATTCAAATTCATGACAAAATCACTTTTAAAACTGCTCAATTTATGGATAAAGCCAATAAGCAACCACCTGTAAAAATGTGACATTTTTATTTACATTTCCAGCTATTTTATTTTATTTATTATTATTATTATTATTATTATTATTTTTTTTTAAATAATTTTTCAAAAATAAGTAGACAATATACCATAACCAATACAATACAAAAACATACACACAAACATAAAAAAGAAACAAACACACAAAAAACAATAAATACAAACAACAGTAATAAAATAACAAGGAGGAATAAATTCAGTCTGTCAGAAGATATACACACCACAAATAATGTAAATAACATAAATGGCCTTTACATCAGATCGGCCTCAATTCCACATCGTACCATACCCGTCTATATGGTTGAGACGGTGCATGCCTATTCACTAACTGGGGACTCACACATGCAAACACACCGCACCAGACACCACATACCTATTGTCCCTCACCAGCATCCCAAAACACACCCCCACTCCTCTTGGCCGAATGCATGTGCTCTACCCGTATACCTGCCTACGTATCCACACACTTCATTACTATTATCTATTTTCCATTTGTTTAAATCCATTATCACTTCAGTCCAACACAAATCCACACAATATACACCTGCAACGCTTTCCTAAGTTCAGCGACAGGTTTTATTTTAATTTGATTTTTTATTGATTTATTGACCCCCCTTAGTTGAAAATTAGTCCCAACGTACATCAACCTCCGCTGCACATTCACAGTTAACCGCTGGTTCACAATTATCATGTGCTGTCCATTTCTTTTATAAACCATTTTTTGTCAAACTCATGGTCCATGTTCCTTATTTTGTGGGTTAACTTCTCATTCAATTTTACTTCTTGTATAATATTAATCAATTTTTTAATATCCAGTGGATTACTTTTTTCCCACTCTTTTGTTATGATCTTTAATGCTGTAATTCTAAGGATTTGAAAGATATACTTTTCATCTGAGTTTATATTTATTGGGATTTTTCCTAATATAATATTTTCTGATTTTAAATCAAGTTTCTTTCCCAGTATTGCTTCAACAATTTGAAATACTTCTTTCCAGTAGGGTTGTATTATTTTACAGGTATAGAAAATATGTGTGTACTTTGCAATTTCTTCTCCACAATTCCTCCAACATTTGCAATTTCCCCCTTTATATTTACTCATACTTTCTGGAGTCAAGAAGTATCTCATAATTATTTTCCAAGCGAACTCTCTCCAAAATAAGGAACCCATGGTTTTATGGACACCAGCACAGATCTGTTCCCACTCGCTTTCAGTTATTTGTATATGAAACTCTTCTTCCCATTTTACCTTAACGTTGGTTGCCATTCTCTCTTTTTGTTGCAGAAAAATTTGGTATAACTGACTCATAGCATTTTTTGATTTCTTATTACAATTATTTGCCATATAAGTTATCAGGGGGTTTAGGTCACCTTTAATCTTTCCTAATTTACTATTCAAATAGCTTCTAATTTGCAGATATTTATAAAATTGATTTCTTGGTATGTTATATTGTTTAGAAATGTTTTCAAAAGATTCCATTTGACCATTTTTAAACAGTTGATGGAATCTTATGAGTCCATTCTCTGCCCACTTATTAAACAGTTGATCTGTTGCGTTTGCCTTAAATTCAGGATCTCTAGATATTTCCCTCAGATAAACCATTTCTTCATCCTTTATCTTCATGCATCTAATAACTCTTTTCCACACCTTAGTGGTGTTTTCTATACAGTAGTTATTCTTTATTTCTTCTTTGAGTTCTTTATCTTTAGTTATAAATATAGCAGATTTAATTAAATATAACTTTTGTGTTTCCATTTCTTTCCATCTTGGATTATTAGATTCACTTATTCAAGTTATGATTGACTTCACTTGGGCTACTTTGAAATATGTCTCTAGATCTGGTAATGCTAACCCTCCCCCTGATTTTGGCAGTTTTAAATTTTTAAGCTTCACCCGTGGTTTTTTGTCATCCCAAATAAATTTCCTCATCAAGTTATCCCATTCTTCCAGCTATTTTAAATATCAGTTTAGGTATCGATATCAAGAAATGTTATTCTCTAGGTATGTAAAAAAAATGTAGGCGTCTGGGGAGAGGGAAGACAGAGGGAGGCTTCTGAGGAGAGGGAGCTACTGATGACTGTTTTGTGGTTTCAGGTCGGATCAAGGACTAGAATCTGAATCCTTAAAGAAGGACAGTTCCATTCATCGACACATAATAATAATAATGCATTGGTTTTATATAGCGCTTTTCTGGACACTCAAAGACGGTTTACATTGCACTATTCGTTCACTCCATATTCGGTGGTGGTAAGCTACAGCTGCCCTGGGGTAGACTGATGGAAGCGAGGCAACCAGTCTGTGCCATCGGCCCCTCCGACCACCACCAACCACTCCCTCTAACAATACATTCACTAGGCTTCCTGGTGTTACCAAACGGTCTCCCATCCAAGTACCGACCAGGCCCTTCCCTGCTTAGCTTAACATAGACTTCAGAGGACTTCCTCAAACCAGGTCAGAGTAGAAGAAGTCGCAGTAGCATAGTAAGAGCAGTAGCAGTAGTGTGTTTTTAAGATAAGTATCTTCAGGCCAAGTTCCTTCTGGGCAGAAGCTCAGACTTGTGTGTCTACCATCTAGCATGAAGCATAGGTGAGCAACAGCCTGCCGGAGTCAACCATGAGGAAAAGCTTTTTTGGAAAAGCTTCTTGGAAAAGACACTTCACCCACCTTCCCTCCAGTGTCTGCGTACACTGGTGTATGAATGGGTGACTGGTTCCTTGATGAAAAGCGCTTTGAGTGCCTCAAGCAGGTAGAAAGGCGCTATATAAATGTGACCATTTATTCAGCAAAAATTCAAAAACCTCATGACATAATCACTTTTAAAGCAGTGCTTAGTATCTTGTTTACCCTAATAAATCCTTTTCGTAGTCCTTCTGGGAGTAATACAAGTGTTAATGGGATGATTGGGGGGTCTTTCATCACCCCCTGGTGTCTCTGGCCAGAAAACCACAATTGCAGCTTTCCCTGCTGTGACCCGGAGCACCAATACGAACTAATGGAATCACTTAAACAGTATTTACAGCCAAGTTTAAGTAAAAAAAAATATCTCAATTGTGTAATTGGATGTACAATATCCCTCTCTCCCTTTGTCTTTCTGTCAGCGTAGTATTTACTCTCACGGACAATTAATAAGTTAAAAAAACATGCTACGACACCTGGAGTGGCGCTTATGGCCTCTAGGGGCACGAGTCACTTAGTACTGCTTTTAAACTGCTCAATTTATGGATAAAGCCAAAAATAAGCAACCACCTGTAAAAATGTAAAATGTTTTATTACATTCACAGTTATTTTAAATATCAGTTTAGGTATTGATATAAAGAAATGTTATTCTTTAGGTATGTAAGAAGGTGCCTGGGGAGAGGGAGGCGCCTGGGGAGAGGGAGGACAGAGGGAGGCGTCCGGGGAGACTGAGTCATTGATGACTATTTTGTGGTTTCAGGTCGGATCAAGGACTAGAACCTGCGTCCTTAAACAAGGAGAGTTCCTTCCATCGAGACATAGACTTCAGAGGACTCCCCCAAACCAGGTCAGAGTAGAAGAAGTAGCAGTAGCAGTAGTATGTTTTTAAGATCTTCAGTATCTTCAGGCCAAGTTCCTTCTGGGCAACCTGCTTAGAAGCTCAGGCCTAGCATCAAGCATAGGTGAGCGACAGCTGGCCAGAGTCAACCATGAGACAAAGCTTTTTTCTTTCTCTCACTGGACTAGGATCCTAAAAGAAACCCCTTTACAACCATTATTCAATATTCAGCCAAAAATTCTAAAACTTCATGACATAATCACTTTTAAAACTGCTCAATTTATGGATAAAGCCAAAAATAAGCAATCACCTGTAAAAATTGAAGATGTGTCATTATATTTACAGTTATTTTAAATATCAGACAGTTTAGGTATCAATATAAAGAAATGATGTTCTCTAGGTATGTAAAATAAAAAGATTATGGAAAAAGGTGGTCACTAACAAAGTGTAGATTTACTAAGCGCATTTTTTGAGGACTTGCTTTAATAAAGTTGTATTTTTGTTGAGATGGTTTTACTCCACCACAGTTGCATAAAGGCTCCAAAATATAAAGTATAAAGTTGGAAGCATACAGATGCTCGTCCTATAATTAGAATATCATAAAAAAAAGTTTTTTTATTTCTGTAATTCAACTTAAAATGTGAAACTAATATATGATAGAGGCTCATTACATGCAAGCCATAATCATCAGAAATTATAACAAATAAAATGTCTAAATATTCTAATTTTATGAGATTTTTAATTTGGGTTTTTTTACAAGATGGCTTATGGGATGGCACATAGCTCCTAATCGCCGGTAAGGGACCACCAGAGGTCACTGTCCTAACTGACAGCCCAATTGGGACGCTTTTTATCATGGCGGACGCTGACGCACATCCGGTTTGGCGTACGACCTCTTACCAATCTGCTCGTTTCGGATGGCGCAAGTGTCCTGCCTTGGTTCAAAAAGAGCTGCTAATGGAACACACTTCAGAGCTAAAGGAAGTGACATCACAAAATTAAAAAAAGGAAGATATGTTTCATCCAGAGGGGAGGGTCTGCTGAGGAGGGGGATTCTGAAGGGCTCGGGGGTGGCTAAAAATAAATAATTAAAAAGCAAACACCCAATTAAGCTATTAAGTATTTTCTCCAATTTGAATAGAAAATGAATGTATCTGGTAGTACTGGCGGTCACAGCTTCAGTCATTGAACTAGCATAGCCACATCGTGCAACAAGCCAGTTAGGACGATTCATTCTGGATTTTGATCATAAAAAAAGGTAGTCTTGGTGAAAACGAGCAGGTTTGATTTCAGCTGAGTCTCCGCATGGCCTCCAAGAGGTCTACTCGGTCTCAAACAGTTGTGGCAATGTTGCGAACACTATTTGTTGTTCTCAATCTGTGAGATGTGTTTGTGTCATCCCTGCAATGGCTTTGAGACCTGTCGGAGACTTAAAAAAAGGCTCAGCTGAAATCTAACCTGCCTGTTTTCACTACCTGGAGACTCGCCTTATCTCCAGGGGACGTCTCTGAGACAGCTCCATGACCAGCTGCAACTCGAGTCTCCAACTAGTCTCCAACTAGTCTCCAGGCTGTGAGATAGGCCCTTTAACAAAAATGTTGTCGTGTTTTTGAAATAATATTACAATAGCTATCTGTAAAAAAAAAAAAAAACTGTATCTGAGGATATAGACATGTCATGTTTCTGGAAATAAGTGTAGCTAAATGGGGTGTTAAACTTATTTTCTTATGTGAGATAAAGAAATAGAAATACAGGAAAATAATGGTCTTTTCTTCCTTTTAGACCAGGATTAGGACCAGCATCGATTCCGACTCCCAGACCCCGACAACATAAACCTGGATCACAAACAAGTCCAGAACCAAGTCTCGACTCGCAGCCACAGTCCCTGAGGAGTTACCTAGACATTAGAGGGTGAGGCGTCTGGGGAGAGGGAGGACAGAGGGAGGTCACTGGGGACAGGGAGGTACTGACTGTTTTTGTTTTGTTATTTCAGGTCAGGACCAGAACTCGAGTCCTTTACAAAGGGAGGATCCAAACACCACTACATCAACTTCAGAGGACTCCCCCAAACCAAGTCAGGATAGTTTGTACTAGTAATGAATAGTAGTTAGTGGTAGTAGGAGTGTAGTAGTAAATGTAGTAGTAAAAGTACTCTAAGCCTGTTGTATTTGTCCACAGACTGGAGCCAAACTGGCAGTCTCACCTGGACCCCATCTTTCAGGTCTCTACTGTCATCAACTTAAATCATGGTTTAGTCCTGGTTCAGCCCTGGTTTAGCCTTGGTTTTGTCCTGGTTTAGTCCTGGTTTAGCCTTGGTTTAGCCCTGGTTCAGCCCTGGTTTAGTCATGGTTTATCCCTCGTTTAGCCCTGGTTCAGCCCTGGTTTAGTCATGGTTTATCCCTGGTTTAGCCCTGGTTTAGTCCTGGTTTAGTCCTGGTTTAGCCCTGGTTTAGCCCTGGTTCAGCCCTGGTTTAGTCATGGTTTAGCCCTGGTTTACTCCTGGTTTAGTCCTGGTTCAGCCCTGGTTTAGCCCAGGTTTAGCCCTGGTTCAGTCCTGGTTTACTCCTGGTTCAGTCCTGGTTTTTCCTGAATGAGTCCTTCTTCAGCCCTGGTAATTAGTCCTGTTTTTTGTTGCAGAAGTTGGAGGTGCAGATGGTGGCGTATGTGAAGCAGCAGTTGCAAAGGTTCCAGAAGCTCCTGACCTCAGAGAGCACCTTAGAGAGCGCCTCAGGGGAGCAGGACTCGGAGCTTGTACTCAACCTCACAGTGGACTTCCTCAAGAGGCTAGACCAAGAGCCACTCGCTGACCTCCTTCAGACCAGTAAGACCCGTCCCATCCTCTTACAGACCTCTTAGGCGCATTGAGTTGCCTTGTGTACGAAATGCGCGGTATAAATAAAGTTGCCTTGCCTTGCCTTGCCTTACATCTGGTATGGGCTTAACTCAGTCCATCCAAAACAAAAAAACAAGATGGTGCTGTTCGCACAGCAGCTAGTTACGTCGGCTCAGGCTTATCTTATTTAACCTGGCAAGACATTACAGCACATATAAATGGGTTTGATAGTTCTACAAATCATAAGTAATTTGTTTTTCAGCAAATTGTGTCGACACAATATAAAAAACTAGGGAGGCACCAATCTGATTCTGGTATCAGATATCGGAGCCGACACTGAAAAAAGGGTTTCTGCTACAAATATCCGATACTGAACCAATACCAGTTTTTCTCTCACCGCTTTAAAACACAATTTTCACCGACTGAATCTTAGTAAATATGAGCATGTTGTATTTTGTCATTTTGAAGCTCCGAACTTGGAAAATTCAGTCGCAGTTATTTTTAACCTGAACAGCTGATATAAGATATTTACATAATAATCAGTTAACTTTATGTGAGTTTATCAATATAAATTAGCCTGTCCCAAGGATGGTGTCGAAAGTCCAGTGATCCTTATTCAATGTTTTTTGATTAGTTTATTACTAGATATAATTGATCTGTAACATCACAATGAAAGATAAGACTTTATTGATCTTAAAATCACTTTTTCACTCAGAGAAAGTCTCTTGGTATCGGTTAATAGCGGATATCTGCAGATACTCAAACCCCAGTATCGGTATAACAGTATCAGTAACACTAAATCAGCACATGGGTCAAATGGAACAAAATTGGGTAAATTATTACTAGAACTGAACGTTTGCACATTTCTAAGTTCTGTGCACGTTTTGTTTTATTTTAGTTTGCAAAAAATATGAGGGCTCAGCTTGACCACTAGAGGTGACGTTAGCTAGCTTGTCACTTCTAGCTCCATGTGCTTAACTAACTTCGCAGCTTGTTTTGTTATGGTTAGGGTTAAAGTCATTCTGAAATAAAATTGCAACAACGCTCACACAAACTGAATTGTAGTAGAAATGTCTAATAAACATATTAGACATTTCTACTACATTAGGTCCGTCTCTCTGTATCCTCGCTCTTCCAAAATAAGCATGAGCACTCGCAAAGAATACAGGTATATTTAGGCGGCCATCTTGGTAACATGTCACTCACCTTTTGTGGATACTTCTAAAAATATAATCGAATGGACCCAGAATACTGACTCCTGGTGTTCTTGTTGTTCTAGAAGCCTCAGGTTCTGTATGCCAGGGGAAACTGAAGTCCCACCTGCAACAAAGATTCAGCCAGGTGTTTGAGGGTGTGGCTAAAGCAGGAAACCCCGCCCCCCTGAACCAGATCTACACAGAGCTCTACATCACAGAGGGCGGGGCCTCAGAGGTCAACCTGGAACATGAGGTCAGACACATCGAAAGTGTGTCCAGGAAACCAGCCACTTCCGAAACGGCCATCACATGTGAAAACATCTTTAAACCACGCCCCACCAACAGAAAGCAACCAATCACAGCAGAGCAGACAGAGAGACCAATCAGGACAGTCTTGACAAAGGGCGTGGCCGGCGTGGGGAAAACAGTGCTGACTCAGAAGTTCAGTCTGGACTGGGCTGAGGGAAGAGCTAACCAGGACATCCAGCTGGTGTTCCCCTTTACTTTCAGAGAGCTCAATGTGCTCCGAGACACAGGGTACAGCCTGGTGGAGCTGCTGCACCACTTCTTCAGCCAAATCAAAGGTTTCAGCAGCTTTCAGCAGCTCCAGGTGCTCTTCATATTCGACGGTCTGGACGAGTGCAGACTTCCTCTGGACTTCACCAAAACAAAGGCCCTGACTGACCCCACAGAGCGCGCCTCAGTGGAGGAGCTGCTGGTGAACCTCATCAGGGGGAACCTGCTTCCCTCCGCTCGCCTCTGGATAACCACGCGGCCCGCGGCGGCCAATCAGATCCCTGCTGAGTGCATCTCCATGGTGACAGAGGTGCGAGGGTTCACCGACCCACAGAAGGAGCTGTACTTCAGGAGGGGGTTCAGAAACGAGCAGCAGGCCACAGCAGTCATCGCCCACATCAAGAAATCACGCGTTCTGTACAGCATGTGCTACATTCCAGTCTTCGGCTGGATCCTCTCTGTAGTTTTACAGAAGGTTTTGGAACAAGCGGAGAAACCAGAGCTGCCCCAGACGCTGACTGAAATGTACGTCCACTTCCTGGTGGTCCAGGCCAAAGTCAAGAACATCAAGTTTCATCAAGGAACAGGGGCAGACCTTCACTGGACACCCGAGACCAGGCAGATGGTGCAGTCTCTGGGGAAACTGGCCTTTGAGCAACTGCAGAAAGGAAACCTGATCTTCTACGAGAGTGACCTGAGCGAGTGTGGGCTGGACGCTGCAGAGATCGCTCGTTACTCCGGAGTCTTCACACAGGTCTTTAGAGAGGAGCCAGGCCTGTACCAGGACAAGGTCTACTGCTTCATCCATCTGAGTGTACAGGAGTTTCTGGCTGCCCTTCATGTCCATCAGACTTTCTTCAGCTCTGGGGAGAACCTGCTCGTGGATGATGACGTGTACTGGTCACGGAGTGAGGGCCCTGTGCAGTTTTATAAATCTGCGGTGGAGATGTGCGTGCGCCGCCCAAACGGACAACTGGACCTGTTCCTGCGCTTCCTCCTCGGGCTGTCCCTCCCGGCCAATCAGAGCCTGCTGCGGGGGCTGATGTCACAGACGGGAAATGAGAGAACCAATCAGGAGACGGTGCGGTACGTGCAGACAAAGGTGAGCGAGGAGCTGTCCACGGATCGAGTTCTGAACCTGTTCCACTGTTTGAATGAACTTCAAGACTGCAGCCTGGAGCAGCAGATGCAGAGCCTCCTCAGGTAGCACACACTGAAAACATTTATACACATCCTCTGTACCTCACACAGGATGGAACATTTACAACATCCTCTTGATTTCGTTCCAAGGCCGTTTGCACAGTTAATTTGCTTTGTTGGAGTTGGTGAATGCCTGTGACTGATCTGACCCTTCCTGCGTCTCTCAGGTCCAGAGTCCTGGACCCGTCCCGGTTCACTCCGGGACAGTGGGCCACGCTGGTCTTCCTGGTCCTGTCCTCAGACCGGGACCTGGAGCTGTTTGACCTCAGGAAGTTCTGTCCCTTAGAGAACGCTCTGCTGCGCCTGATGCCAGTGCTGAAGGCCTCCAACAAGGCCATGTGAGTCTCAACCCTCCCCAAACACATAATTCTGTCTCCCCTCCCTGATGCGTGTCTCCTGGCCTCTCCCAGGTTGAGTGGCTGTAACCTCACGTCTCGGTGCTGTGCGGACCTGGGTTTGGTTCTGGCCGGGTCTGGCCTAAAGGAGCTGGACCTCAGTAACAACGACCTGCAGGACTCTGGAGTGGAGCAGCTTTGTGAGGGGCTGAAGAGCGCCACCTGTGGGCTGCAGATTCTGAGGTGAGGAGCAGAAGGAGGAATGTCCACATCATTCCCTCTACTGTGTGTGTGTGTGTGTGTGTGTGTGTCTGTATATATGGTTTATGGAGCCAATTGACCTGACTACTCACCAGCACTACGAGAACCTAAGGGGATTAGCAGGACTATGCTACGGTCCTCATAAACCAAGATTTTGTATTTTCATTTTTAGCATATAAAGAGCATAATTTCATTGTTTTTCTGAAGTCCTTTTAATGCTCAATGATAATATATCATGCACATATCAAGTTTTTTTAAATTCTTAGCTTTTAAAGACCATAAATTGAAAGTTTATTTGACGTCCATATAATACCCCAACCTGACTTCTTGTGTATGGAGTGTATGATGTGCTCCCCCTACCCTACTCTGGCGGTATTGAAGGCTCCATTGTGATTGGTTCTTTATGGGGACACGTGCGGGATATGTGTCCGGGCATGTTGAGTGATTTCGGAAGACATCTAATGGTAATGCGAAGAAGAAGGACCAAGAGAAAGTTCACTCCAAAGAAGACAAGAAAATATATTGGTAAGTATCTAGTCCTTGTTAAATATACGTTATCAAGTATTTTCTGAATGGAACTTAGCCCCGGCCTGGAGGATTTATCCCCGGGCTGGATGATTTGGGGACCGGGCTATTGGGTTTTGGAGCTGGCTGTGGAACTTAGCCCCAGCCTTGGTGAGTTTTCCCCGGCCTGGATGAGTTGGGGGGTGTAGTCCGAGGAGGGGTGCTTAAGAGTGGGTCCGAGATGTGGGCTGTGTGTCCCCGGAGGTCCAGAGGAGTCAGGGGGGCGAGTGTGTGCATGTAGGGCCGGGGTAGGAGTGCCCTGAGCCGGGTAGTGTAAGTGGAGTAGAGGGTGGGTCATTGTGGTGGATGTTGGTGCGGGGCTGGTAGCTTTAGGAGCAGGCTGGTCAGAGGAGGTCCAGAGGAGCCAGGGGGGCGAGTGTGTGCACGTAGGCCGGGGTTGGAGTGCCCTGAGCCGGGTAGTGTAAGTGGAGTAGAGGGTGGGTCATTGTGGTGGATGTTGGTGCGGGGCTGGTAGCTTTAGGAGCAGGCTGGTCAGAGGAGGTCCAGAGGAGCCAGGGGGGCGAGTGTGTGCACGTAGGCCGGGGTTGGAGTGCCCTGAGCCGGGTAGTGTAAGTGGAGTAGAGGGTGGGTCATTGTGGTGGATGTTGGTGCGGGGCTGGTAGCTTTAGGAGCAGGCTGGTCAGAGGAGGTCCAGAGGAGCCAGGGGGGCGAGTGTGTGCACGTAGGCCGGGGTTGGAGTGCCCTGAGCCGGGTAGTGTAAGTGGAGTAGAGGGTGGGTCATTGTGGTGGATGTTGGTGCGGGGCTGGTAGCTTTAGGAGCAGGCTGGTCAGAGGAGGTCCAGAGGAGCCAGGGGGGCGAGTGTGTGCACGTAGGCCGGGGTTGGAGTGCCCTGAGCCGGGTAGTGTAAGTGGAGTAGAGGGTGGGTCATTGTGGTGGATGTTGGTGCGGGGCTGGTAGCTTTAGGAGCAGGCTGGTCAGAGGAGGTCCAGAGGAGCCAGGGGGGCGAGTGTGTGCACGAAGGCCGGGGTAGGAGTGCCCTGAGCCGGGTAGTGTAAGTGGAGTAGAGGGTGGGTCATTGTGGTGGATGTTGGTGCGGGGCTGGTAGCTTTAGGAGCAGGCTGGTCAGAGGAGGTCCAGAGGAGCCAGGGGGGCGAGTGTGTGCATGTAGGGCCGGGGTAGGAGTGCCCTGAGCCGGGTAGTGTAAGTGGAGTAGAGGGTGGGTCATTGTGGTGGATGTTGGTGCGGGGCTGGTAGCTTTAGGAGCAGGCTGGTCAGAGGCTGGTCAGAGGAGGTCCAGAGGAGTCAGGGGGGCGAGGGTGTGCATGTAGGGCCGGGGTAGGAGTGCCCTGAGCCGGGTAGTGTAAGTGGAGGAGAGGGTGGGTCATTGTGGTGGATGTTGGTGCGGGGCTGGTAGCTTTAGGAGCCGGCTGGGGATCTTAGCCCCAGCCTTGGTGAGTTTTCCCAGGCCTGGTGGCTTTAGGAGCGGGCTGATTGAATTGAATCCCCCTTTTGTTTTTAGATGAAATTCCCATCAGTGCAGATGAGGCCGAAGAGGAGAGTCACAGTGACTCGGGGGACTCTGCTGAGAAACAAGCGGCAACTGTGGTTATAGATGATGACCCGATCGACATAGCTGATGGAGATACCTCTGATTTTGAAGGCAAGTTCTTCTGTTTACTCTTGTAGTAGTCTTGCTCTGACTTATTCACATTGTTTTGTTTAAATTAATTCCTAATTTTCCTTTTCAGAGGCAGCACAGAGGCCTGCAAAGCAACCTGGACCAAAACGCAGAGTGACAAAAAGAGCATGGTCAAAGACTGAAGAAGCAGCTGTAATGCGGCATTTTAAAAAACACATCAAGAGAGGAAAACTGGCCACAAAAAATGAAGTAACTCAGTGTAAGCAAGCAGAAATGGCCTTAAGTCAGAGAACACTGCAGAATATAAGAGACTTTGTGAGAAATCGTGGACTAGCACATAAAAGACAACTAAAGGTAAAAGATGGATAAGCATGGAGTGTATGTATGAAGAACATTAAAACTTTTCCAGCCTCTAATTGTGGTTCATCCATCCATCCATTTTCTCCCACTTGTCCGTTGCCGGGTCGTGGAGGCAGCCGTTGGAGCTGCCCAAATCACATAGCACCAGTCCCCTATGGCTCCTCCTGCAGGTGGTGGGTCCACGGAAGGACGGCCTCATGGTTCCAAACGGGCCTGTTGGTCTCTCATAGGGGAATTGTGGTTCAGTTATGTTTAAAGTCCTCATAATTCATCTTTGGTCCTCATGAACCACCTTCTGGTCGGTGGCTGTGTATAGACAACCGTAGCTGATACAAGGATGTTAAATAGACCTAAATTTTTTTCAGATTTTTTACAGTTAGTCTATCCAGAGCTTATCTCTCTAGGACCTTGGGAAACCATAGTCCTCTTAAACCACACCAGGGTTGGTTTTTCCAAAAGGTCAACATAAACCATAAAACCACGTATGTGTGTGTGTGTGTGTGTGTGTGTGTGTGTGTGTGTGTGTGTGTATTTGTGTATATAACCAGTGTGAAACATGGTGCCCACAGTTGTTAAAGCGGAACTAAGTAACTTGTTTACCTTAATAAATCCTTTCTGTAGTCCCTCTGGGGGTAATACAAGTGTTAATGGGATGATTTCATCTCCCCCGGTGTCTCTGGCCAGAAAACCATGCTTGCAGCTTTCTCTGCTGCGACCCGGAGACCCAATACACACTAATGGAATCACGATCAGAAGAAGCTAACAGGCTAAAGGGTAAAGCTAACTGTGGGCTAGCGCCACTGTAGCAGTATTTAGAGCCAAGTGAAAAAAAGTATCTCCATTGTGTAATTGGATGTACAATATCCCTCTCTCCCTTTGTCTTTTCTGTCAGCGTAGTATTTACTCTCACGGACAATTAAATAAAATATCGCAACATGCTACGACACCTGCAGTGGCGCTTATGGCCTCTAGGGGCACGAGTTACTTAGTACTGCTTTAAAAGCTGGTCAGAGGGACACAGAACCATCAAATGAGAAGCAAGTTTACAAAAAAAAGTCCCTTTAAGTGTGGCTAAAACTTAATAACTACTACAGTTTCACATTACTTTTTCATTGTTAAGTAGTGATTAAGTGATAGTCATACTTAACTTGAATTTAGTGTTAATTAATCACTTAAGGCAAAATAACTTGTAGTTATTATAAAGTGTTACTGAAAAGTCAAGTGTGGAGTCACCAGAAATCCATTATTCACCAATGCTGTGTTTTTCATCAGCTGTAACTGACCCGAAGTGTCCAGAAGTACAAGGTGTTCAGAGCTGAGAGACTTTGCCAGAGAAAAGCGGAAACCTGACAAGTACTATTGACTTCAGTATATACAGGGAATTAAAATAATTGAATGGACAGAGAGCTGACATGAGACACGAAAGTCCGCCAAAGCTGAACGGTTATTGGTTCTAGTCAAAGCTAGGACTAATTATGTTTATAACTCAGAGAAATCTGTTTCTACCCAGACACTAGACTCATAGGATCAGGCCGGATAGAGAAAGTATGGAGCTGTATTGTGTGGCACTATTTAGTGAATTAGTGACAGCCAAATTCTAATGGAAAGGAATATATGAATAAATAAAGATCCTCTCGTTGCATCATGTGCTTTTGTTCCCAGGCTGTGCATCTGTAACCTCACGTCTCGGTGCTGCTCGGCACTGGGTTCGGTTCTGGTCGAGTCTGGTCTAAAGGAGCTTGACCTCAGTGACAACGACCTAGAGGACTTTGGAGTGGAGCAGCTGTGTAAGGGGCTAAAGAGCGCCACCTGTGGGCTGCAGACTCTCAGGTGAGGACTGTCCTGGACTTCCTGCTCCTGTCCTCAGACCGAGACCTGGAGCTGTTTGACCTCAGGGAGTTCTGTCCCTCAGAGAACGTCGGGGCAAATTTCCTCACAGTGAGCTGCTCTTTCAGCAGCACATAATGTAGTGGCTATTCTGTCCATAAACTGTCTGTCCTAAACAAAGAATACCAAACTTCTCAAATGGCCACTGAGGCAACGTCAGGTTAGGCTTTACGCCGTTACAGAGATATCAATGAATCAATGTCCATACTAGGTAATGCGTTTGAGGAGATTTATTTACACAAAGAAAGCAAGCTAACAGACATTTTCCGCTGCCTCTCTTACGCTGGTAAAAAAACCATGTGCCCTTACAGCCTGAGGTCCCTCCCACCTGACACTTTTCCCCCACGTATTTAGTCATAATTTCAAGCAAAAGTAAGCTGCGGGTCTTATGAACTCATGAAGCCAACCCCACTTACACCGTGGATATAAACATTTGAAGCAAAATGTGGTAAAAAGTATAATAATAATAATATAAAAAAATAATAATATTGATAATATTTTTGTACTGAGTGAATTTTACAGACTGTGGCCCATACTCTTCTTAAAACAGGTTGTATAATTGACTGTGGATGTCTTCCAGGCTATCGGGCTGCCTCCTGGCCCAAAGAGGAGGCTCGTCTCTAGCCACAGCTCTGAGGGCGAGCCCCACTCACCTCCTGGAGCTGGACTTGAGCTACAACAGCCTCGCCCCTTCTGGAGTCCAGATGCTGACCGCCCTGAGAGATGACCACAACAACAGACTGACCACACTCAGGTTAGTCCTGCCCTGGACCTGGTTTAATCACGGTGCACTCTGGGTTTAGTCTCACACATGTCCTTGTGTTTCAGACTGGATTTTTGGAAGCAGTGGTGGAAGATTCGCGGTTTGTCTAAATGTAAGTGCAGGGTCTGAGGAGGGGAACAAGGAGGAGGAGCACGGTCTGAATGAAGGATGTTCTTGTGTTGGGCAGATTTCTGTGAACTCGAGCTGGACTTGACCACCGCAAACTCTGAGCTGAAGGTTCTGCAGGATAACACGGTGGAGTTCAAAGAGGAGCCCCAGGATTACCCTCAACACCCACAGCGTTTCGACTGGTATCCCCAGGTAATGGTTGGGTGAGACAGAAGATACACCACACAGGGAGAGAAAGACATGCTTGTTTTGTATTTTTAAATTTTGTAACTGTAACCCAGGTGTAAAACTAAGGTTAATAACAACATTCATAATTCATGTAAGCCACAAAGTAATGCTCAGTGCCAAAACAAAAATGTGCACTTTATTTACTTTTTACTTTTTATACTGTATGTCAACAAACTGCACTGAAATGCAGAATAATATGGAAGCCAAAGTCACGTAAAAAACTCGGCAACAAACAAAACATCCCGTTCAGTTCATCGCTCCATGGTGCACGCGACCCCTCTCCTCCTCGCTTCTGCCTTGAGTCAAGCAGTGAGACGACACGCAAAGCCAACAGTTGAACAGTTACACATTTTGGAGAAAATTAAACGAGAAAATCTGAGAAAAATCTACATCAATCGAAGCCTAAAGAGGAGTCCTGTTGCCGACCTGGAGCTGAAGTTGACAGCTGATCGGCCACAGCAAAGCCCTAAAAATCATCACACTGGACGCAGATCTCTGACACCGTTCCGTGAAGGAACAAAAGAGAATCGGCAGTCCCCTGCGCTGAGACCCAGAGCCTTGACGTCACTTTGTTTTGGAGTACATGTTAATCGGTCAGGTCTTTTTAATGCGGTTTGGGAACATCCTTGGAGAAGACCACTAGATGGCAAGCCACCCCAACTGAACATTGGAACTGGATCGACACTATCACTAACCCCATGGATTATCGGCTGTGGTAGGACCGTATCAGCCAAAAACCTGAGAACTTGGAAAGAAACATTTAGATCTTGAGTGCACTCACTAGTATCAAACTTTAAGGGTATATTTTTAAGTTATTTTAAAGGCGCTATTTGTGTCTTATTGTATCCACCTTATTCCTGGGGAGGCTCATGTAGAAACGAGGATGGGGGTAATTTCCGGCGAGATGAAGTGGCTCTGAGCCATTGGTTTCCAGGGCGAGTTTTCGTTTCACATAGCGGTTTATTTCCACATTTTAAGATGATTTTCCAAACAATCAGCCTCCGTAACATTTGAAAAGATGTCCTCGCGCAGCTCTGGAACACGTTACGCTGTTCGTGGTTTAATAAAAAAAAAACAGAGAAAGTGACACTTGTGGCTCTGGAACAAGCCGTGTTTGGGACACGCTAAAACTGGGCTTAAACTGACATGTTTGGGGCGATTTTGAACATGCTAAATGCTACTGACTCACATACATGTATGAAGAAAGCCTTAGCTCACGGAGGTAAATAAACACTGTTAACACACGACTGACTGACCGGCTCACACTGTACGAGTGATATGAACCGAGCCCCGTGACACAAGCTGAACTGGGTCTGAATACATTGCATTTTAAATACTTAGTTATGCAAAGAGCATTCCAACTTTTTTCTGGTAGTTTTTTGTGCAAAACCTCTGACCTATTTAAACTACAGACATGGCCTTTTTCCACGTGAGGCAGTGCGAGGCTTCGTAAACAGACTTTCGCTCAGTTTAATCTGAAAATGTAAAGATCTCCATGGATCAATCAACAAGAAACAAAAAGACAATTCATTCTCTAAGCCTAAAGTACATCTGAGTAAAGTCTTTGTGAAAGATCACAGAATTAGAATTATCCACAGAGGTTAACTGGAGACAACTTGGCCAACACGTCCACGGGTCAGAAAGCTCTTCGACGGAGCGATTTTCAGTCATAGGTTTATTGTGAGCAGTTAATCAAGGCTCGTAGCTTCGTCTCAGCTGTGACCGCTCATGTTTCCACATAGTCTGCGCCTCTAAAGCTCATAAAAAGTGGATTCTAGCAAACGGTCTCCATGCAAACAAACAGCGGCCCCGGTCATACTGGACATCAAAGCAAAGGCTCATGGGGCGTAGGAATAAGGTGGATATTGTATTTGTGGTTATAATTCTTGACAACTTTCACTAAATCAATTAAAATTTTCTTACATATGGTCTGTCTTTCATTGTGGCTACTACAACATGTAACATTTGAGCTTTTTATGAACCTAGTATTCATGTAAATTCCAAAGTACCAGCAATGTGCACTGAGCAGATGCATTTTTTTTTTTACTGCTAACCACCAAAAACCCTACCAGACAAAGAAGAAGAAGCAAAATAGTGAAGTAATCTGCCTATGGAGGATGTAAATCGGACACTAGGTACCACAGAGTGTGTCAGGGGGAGTCCAGTTATTTCCCTTCCCAAAGCGAAAACACAACCTGAGCACTGCCTACAATGGATCAAACAATGTGGACGGTCTACGCCCAGCTAAACGTCTCCAAAATAAACAAGCATACGTCTGCTGTAAGGTAAGGCTAGGGCCTGGCCGCTAGGCTAACCCCTTAGCATGCTAACATCTAGTTACTGACAGTTTCATAACGTTACAAAACTGGAGCTGTAACTTTAACTGCGGCGGTGAACTTTTACAACCCTACAGTCTCGTGTATTTTTGTCCCCCTGTATGATAAAAGTAGTGTGTATTTTGTCACGGTCCTGATAACTGGCTGTAGCTGATTGTCATTGTGGCACCTGTAGGCAATGGCCGCTGACTGCTCTGCTTTTTGACTACGACACTGGAGGCCGCCATTGCTCCACCTTTGCTGTAGTACCTCCATATGACCGCTATGCCCCCATTGCAATGCATTGGACTTTAGACACGTTAAAAACAACGTTAATGCCTGGTGCTTAATGGTTTAGAAGTGGCTAGAGCTACATATTGCTCCTGTGATTACGCTGGGTTAAAAACAATATGAAGCACCAGGGTTTTTATCGTAGATACGAATTTTAGAAATCTTGCGTAATTAATGAGAGCCTGACTTTGATTGACAGGCCGTTTACGTTGCTGCCTGGCCATGGGCGTGATTACAACAGAAATACACGCCCATTACAGGCCCCGCGAGGGCCGGGTCTACAGTCAAGATCCCTCCCTTATCCCTTTTTAGGAACATGCTTCGTCAGAGCTGGAGAGGAGGAGCCTGTAAATCCGCCATGATTTCCCCCACGAACGTGGTCATTTTGGTAAACGGGGAGGAGTGAGGAGGAGCTGTCTATTATTTATACAGTCTATGCCTGTAGGTTTAGCTAACGTTAGCTAACTTTAGCGCACGGAGAAATGCACGGATACATTTTCCTATTTTTAGAAATACTAAAAAAAATAAGAGGGTGCTTACCGGGCAGTGCAAAAGCACGACTTGTCCACAAGGCTGTGCTGTTGTATTTAAGGAAGAGATCAGAAGATTTCTCTGATATTTCTGGAGACTTGTCTGTAGCTTTAGTGCCAATAGTTGTCCTTTATCCTTCGTTGGATAGTTTAATATATTGTGACCCCTTTTGCCTCGATCTGGAGGATATCGCGGCGGTATTGCGGTATTAAAGTTCACTGACCTGCACAGCAATCTGTTGCACTGCCCATGTTTTACCATTTGTTTGTCGGGCGTAGTAACCGTAACTAAGGGAGGCGGGGCTCGGCGAAAGGTCAATACACTGGAACGAATGGCAATTCTGGCGGCCATCTTGTGACTGGCTTTTCTAATCCAGTGCAATGTAATCAAATAGAAAACACCACTTAATTCCTTGATACCGTTTTTATCTATTTCGAGTTATTTCATGACTTTGATAATTGTGACTGACCTTATATTATTATTATGTCATATCTGGAAACAAAATAACATTTATGCAGTTTTGTTGTATTGGATGCACAGACTTTAGCCACATTTGTTCATAGATTTTTCTCTGTCAAACAATGTCAAATCATTCACTTCATTTGTTTCCTACTTTAAAACAGTATTTCTGTTCTTTTTAACATGACATGACCAATATTTATTGAACATGGGACAGTGATACAGTGAATGCTAATCACTGAACCCTGGGAATGAATGGTGAAAACAAAGCTAATAAGGCTAAAAACAAGATGTTTCAACGAAATTATATCCTGTCTGAGACTTAGACCGTTTTCACACATGTTCGAGACCGCCTTAACTAACTTTGGAGTAAATACAGTTGGAGCTAAGTCCATGTTCACACGCGCTCGCACAAAACAGCCACGTAACAACACTGTAAATTCCAACTCATTGCGCTTACTTGGAATAAGTTGTAAACCCGATGCATAATTATTAAGCCCAATGTTAAGCATTGATTACTAGTAACGCTAGTATGATTAAGAGGGATTTCACAGTATTCATTACTTATGATACAAGTTCTGATTACTAGACATGTTAGTACAGGCAACTGGGAATTCCTAGTACTGATTACTTTTGTTACTTAAAAATGGTCTTAACCTGTAAGGCAAGGCAAGGCAAGGCAACTTTATTTATACCGCGCATTTCGTACACAAGGCAACTCAATGCGCCTGTACTATTATTCTTAGTAATGGTTACTGAAATATTCCTGTTCCCTTTATGGTTTATTTGTTTTTCCCATTAATGAAGTTTCACAAATTTAGTACAAGATATACATTTTGTAAAGTCAATTTATTTAACATTGAACAGTGTAAAAAACTCACATTTTTAGATGCAATTAATGCTGTCCCTGGACAAAAAGCATCAAAACTTTTACCTGTACCTGCTTTCGATACTTTTGTTTTTTCTATACCTGTAGTACCTAAAGGCCTATTCATACTCCACAAGAACTTTGTTCTTGCGTTCTGTGGAGTATGAATAGGCTGTGACAGTTTTTTTTTGCTTTCTAATTTAGACAGGATTTACTTCCTGATTTGGTGGTTCTCTCCAGATCCTGTGCTCCTTGAAGCCCTTGGAATCTGACTCGAAAACTGGTGCTAGGGCTCAATCTAGTCCTTACCTGAGTGGGCGGAGTTACTGGGAGGTGGATTGGTCGGGGGGTGTGGCCATCGCCGTGACTGACGGCAAGATCCGCCGCCGCGGCGACCAACGCAGCTGCGTCTTCGGCTGGAACGACCACTCGTGGAGACTGTGGTGCTCTGAGGGAAGGTACTGGATCAGGAATGAACCGCGATTAAACCAGGACTGAACCAGGACTAAATGTAATTCCTTCCCCTCTCTCAGGTATGCAGTGTGCCACGACTCAAAGCAGCAGGTCCTATCTGTGGTCCCACATGGAGCTGGCGGCCGTGTGGGAGTGTTCCTAGACCCCCACTCTGAAACGCTGTCCTTTTATGAAGTCCAGGTCGTCCATGGAGAGCGAGACCACCGAACCCACCTCTACACCTTCCACTCACGCTTCCCCCAGAACCTGCTGCCTGGCATCGGCTTTGGGCTGCGCTCCTACAACTCCACAGCCTTTCTCTGCGGAGTCTACTTCGAAGTCGTGGACCAGGGTTCGGGCTAAGCCTCGACCACACTGAGCTTGGTTTATTCTAGGATTAGATCAACACAGTCCAGTTTAAGTCCTGGACTTAATCAAAGGTTTAGTCCTGTTTTGTGCTGCGATCCAGATAAGATCGAGGGAGGGGGTCATTTCGAACTTGAAAGTTCTACAGTGGGAACCAGATGTTTACATACACTTTATAAAAAGACACATATTTGTTTCTCACTGTCTGACATGAAACCAGAATTAGCTTTTACTTTTTCAGGGTAATTAGAATTTTCTAAATTACTTCTTCTAAATACCAGAAGAATGAGAGATGGAATTTTCTATATGGTTTATATAACTCTTTTTTTTTTTTACAAAGCTGAAAGTTTACATACAGTGGCCCTCATTTATCAACATTGCGTAAAAATGGTGTATGCGTAAGTGTATTTGCGATATACGCCAGAGGGCGCGTGACATTTATGAACCTGTGCTTTCCGCTCAGATCTTATCATACGCAAGAGCAGCTGATGGTAAATGCCACGGAGAAATCCCAGCGTCATTTGAATGAAACGCCCCTAAATATTCAGCGGAGGCCTCACCCACGGGTTTTACAGCACGCACGCCCGCAAACACGGAAAAAAGGGGACATTTCTCCAACCAGGAAATGATGAATAGGTGTTTTTACTACAACAAATACAATCTTTTTGCGCATTAGTAAGATTAAAAAATCTGTCAGTAACCCACGTTAATCTTATAGCCAATCCAAGATCACATTTACTAAATAAAAAAGAGGGGATAAAGAAATACTGCTTATTAAATAAGCAGTAGGCCTATATAAAAAGGGGTATAAAATTAGACCACATAAAAAAAACGCGTGGCTATAACGCTGCAGTACAGACTCTGGACCATGATCTGAACCAGCGAAAAGCAGCTGTCAGCTCTGCGGACTGAGTGCTGGGCAGGACTATGTGTTTTTCGGCCTAAAGCAGAGCTTTCCTCCGGGAGGAAACCGGTGCACGGAGAGCTGACAGCCGACCGGAACCTAACGAACCCGTCCGGACTCAGAAGTACACTACACTGTATAAAGTTAAAAAAAAAAATGTGGAAAAAAAATCTATACCTCATTCTTCTGTCATTTAGCAAATCGAAATAATTTTGAAAATTCTATTTGACCTAAAAAAGGACAAGTTAATTCTGGTATGCATTTGTGTCTTTTTATAAAGTATACAAACATCTGGGGTCCCATTTATAAAGCTCACGTACGGACAAAAGGAGGCCAAACCCTTCCGTTCTTCGTACCTGCCACACGCAGTCCGCACTTTTCAAAAACGCTGCACAGACACGAGGAGACGCAGCAAGGGGGAAGTCAGTTTGAGGAAATCAAGTTTTGTGCACATTTTAAACCGCGTAGCTTTCTTCTTTATTTAATAATCACCTTATTCATCAGAAATGATTGGTAATAAAAATATAAGAATTAAACCACAGGCTTTGAGGAAAGCGTTTAAATATTTTGTTCTTCTACTTTGAGCGTCACAGATTCCGATAATATTTTTGTCAAAGACGTGCACGCTCATGTACGCTCATGCACGGACACCGGAGCGCGCTGCCGCCTCCTCCGAGCGAGGATCAGGAAGGATCCGAACAGAACCGTTTTGACCATAGTCTGAACTCCTGCAGAGACCGCGCTGAGGGCTGGTCCAAGGCACAAGTCCATTCTGAGACGCTGCGTAATACGCGCTGCACCACCCGGACTCTGCTCCTCATTCACGCCCAAAGTGTATTTCCAAAAGTTTTATTGATAAGGCACTGCACTCTGCCAATAGGTCACTTGTGATCAGAGAAACAGCAGTACATATCAGTAACGCTGCTGCTCGAGTCCTGACAAGAACCAGGAAATACGACCATATTAGTCCAGTGCTCCGGTCTCTGCACTGGCTTCCTGTCACTCAGAGAATAGAATTTAAAACAGCTCTGCTTGTGTACAAGTCTTTTCATGGTTTAGCACCAAAGTCCATCTCTGACATGTTAGAGCCGTATGAACCATCTCGGGCCCTGAGAACTTCAGGGAGGGGTCTCCTGGTGGTTCCCAGAGTCAATAATAAACACGGTGAGGCTGCGTTTCAGTTTCATGCAGCTAAAATCTGGAACAGTCTTCATGAGGATGTGAGACAGGCCTCAACTCTGACAATGTTCAAATCCAGGCTGAAAACAGCTCTTATTACCAGAGCATATGAAAACTGAAAGTATTTTATCTGCACTCTTGCCTTTTACTTTAATTGATTATTTTTTATGTTGATGTTTTAATGATTGATTTGATCTGTTTTCTTGTAACTTTATGCAACTGTAAAAGCACTTTGAATTGCCTTGTGTATGATTTGTGCTCTACAAATAAACGACCTCTGCTGTCACTGCTGCGGCGTGTGTCCCGGGGTCTCGGTAAAACCCTCTCATTATCGCCTCATGTTTAGGTAAATCTCCTTATAAATCCTTATATGGTGAAATGGAGGCGTGCAGGGGGCTGGACATGAGGAGGGGTCATGTGCGCACATTTCTGCTCCAGGTGGAATCAGTGAAGGGGAGATTAGGTGGTACTGCACGAACGGAGGGTTTCATAAATAAAAAATTCTCCATATGTGAGGATCTGTGGAGCTCCTCTCCCCTCCATTAAGGATATGTACTCCACCCGTCTCACCCGCAGAGCCGTCAGAATCACTAGGGACCCTACTCGCCCATCACACAGTCTCTTCAAGGTAATGCCTTCAGGGAGGAGACTGCGGCATCTACGAGCCAGGTCCAGTCGACTTAAAAAACAGTTTCATACACAAGGCCATCGGGAAGCTGAACTCCCTGCCCTCCCTCTTCCCCCACCCCCCGCTCCACAATCAAGGATGAGAGAAATCGAATTTCAAATCATTCACATGGTTTGACAAATAAAACATCTTGAATCTTGAAGTTTGGGTTTTGCTCGTACGGACTCTTATAGGCAGAGTCTCACGGACAGTTTTATAAATGAGACCCCAGGTTCCCAATGTTAGGTGTTCTCGCTAAATTACATTTTATGAAAACACTTTTTCTCTAATACAACCATTCCTTAAGTTATTGATTCAAAGATTCCATGGGGCCTCCCAATATGATAATTCACTCTATTTGAAAGGATATTAAATGTATACAGTATGAATCTGTAAAATTAAAATATCGCCTTGTTTTTTTTTATTAAAAACTGAATAAATCAGGTTAGGAATTAGCTATTTAAAAGTCCTTCTCAGTAAAATATTAAAAATATTGTTAAGTCCAAAACTGGAAAGTGTGAAGTCTGTAGGTGCTACTGACTTGGAGATGTCACACCGAGAGAAAATGCATTTTTGACTAAATGGCTCTTGAAATTACAATTACAACATTGAGTGCAATTATTAAACATGTTATTGTGACGATTGGGTTTTTTCTATTGTTTCCCGGTGAAAGTTTATACTGTATGTCTAAGAGACATATTTGGCCAAGACCCTGATAATTGATTTTTTTTTTTACTTTGCCTTATTGTCTCCCCTTATAATATGAACCATATTTTAGTTATTTCACTGTTATTTTTTCCTACATAACGTGTTCATTCATAGTTTAATGCCTTCAATGAGAATTACACAATGTAAATAGTGTTGAAAATTAAGATAAGCTCATACATACTGTACATAAAAAAGCAATTACTGCAGCCTGAATACTGATTTAAAGTAGCAAATCAAATAAATTCATAGAAATTTATCCATCCATCCATTTTCTTCCACTTGTCCGTTGCCCGCTCGTCACATTGCACCAGCCCCTATGGCCCCGCCTGCAGGTGGTGGGTCCACAGAAGGAGGGCCTCATGGTCTCAAATTTATTTCAATGTATATTTGTAGGCAAACTTCGGGGTCCCCTTAAAATGCCCCCAGTGGGCCCCGGTCCCCACTTTAGGAACAGCTGCTCTAACACACTGCTAATGAAATACACATTTTATACAAACCATAAAGTGAAGTCAAAAACACAGACAGATGCTTCTTCTTGTGCGACACCAAATACCATTTATTAGGGCTTTACAAAGACTACAAAATCCTCCAGATGATTTAAATCACTGTCTCTGTCTATTTACATGATATGTTACATACAAATGTACAAAATATAAAACAGTTAAAGACAAATGTTTCACCCAAAAGAAGAAGAAGAAAACTTTCTCTCAAACCAGAGTAAATGCTCGAGTTTTGGACAGAGTTCTGACTGGAAGTGCGGACTGTAAGAATCACCATTTGACCATTCGACATTATGGAGTACACTGTCGTAGTGTGTGGTACGACATCGCGTTGTGGTCTATGGCAGGAGTGCAGAGAGAAGAGTGGATCTAAACAGAATATAATTATTTACAAACTGCATTACTGCATTAATCGTAGGCCATTTGAGATGTTTTTGTGAATCACATGTCGAATCTGTGTCCCCAGAGAGATTTATCATGAAGTAAAAGCTGTTTTAACATATTTACATTCCTTGCTAGTGCCAATTCATAATGGAGTAATCTGTCATTGCGACTTGCATCATCGAGGGTGTCCTTCCATTAAAAAGCTGTGAAACGACAAATGTTTATTTATTTGGAAATGTTTGGAAATGCCCCGACAGAGGTTAGCCCTGGCTTAGTGTTATGGTTCTGCTTTGAAATAGGGATTCAGTTCGCGGTGCTCGAACTGAAACGGTCCTTATCTCAACGCCATTCTCTGCACCCCGGCATGGACCTTGCACCGTCAACCACAACGGGTCTGCCGATAGAGACGCACAAATTATGAGATTTGTAGACGGTTATAACAGAGGGATTGTCCTGAGGAGGTGGAGATGTGTCACTTGTATTGGTCTGCACTGATTGGTAATAGCACCTGTGTGGAGTTGTTACAGTACATCGGATCAGCCGATACGTCTCTACAACACTGCGAAAAGAGGAGGCATGAGTTCAAAATGACTTGAATGTACATTATGTGAAGCCTCAGTACCTTACTTTGTTGTGTTTCTCTAATAAAAGTAAATGTACCTGTAGGCCACCGTTCTCTTGAAATATTTGCTTCAAATGCACTGTACAGCTGCGGCTTATTTACGGTATTTACAGTAAATGTCTTAAGAAAATCGACCGCCGTCTGTGTAAGTTTTCAGTCGTACACGCGTTGTCCATCTTCAATGAAGGTACTTGAGTCATCTTCTGTACTCGGAAGATGAAAATCGACCGCTGTTTCAGATCATTGTGCCCTTTTTCAATACTTTGCAACTATGACATAATAAAATAGAATGTTTTCTTTATTCAGTCACGCATTACACGCTCTGTGGAAAGGTGGGTGGAAAGGCGTTACTGTTGATTGTTCCGCGGGTTTGCTTTCTATTCTCTTATGTTACTCTCACTTGGCATCACTGGTAACTCGAGGTCGACCGATATATCAGGCCGACGTTTGTTTTTTTTACAATATCCGCTATCGGCCGATCTAGCACCGATAAAAGCCGATATCTCCGGGACCAAAAGTGATAGAGGCTTCAAAGTTTGTTAAATACAAGTTTCACTAAACCTCGTTTAATCAATATCGACATGCTGAGTTAGTTTTAACCTCTGTATTGTATTGTATTTTTTATCGCTGTTGAGCTAGCAACAGTATGCTAATGCTAATGGTAGCTAATCAAAGCTGGGACAGAAACTATGATTGGATCACCTAAAGTAATAACATTAATTCAGCCCTTGCTGGAGGGGCCAAGTGTTTGTTTTTACAGGATTATCGACCAGACAGTCAAACAACATCGGCCGAGCATCAGCCAATAAAAATGTTCAAAAATCGGCATCGGCCTTAGAGAACCCCATCAGTCGACCTGTACACTGAACTCATCAGAAACAAGTTAATCACGTCATCATGACTCATGTAAATCGACCTGTTTTGGCAGTGTTTTTGCAGACCCATTGTGGTGCCCGAGATTTGTAGATATGACTGAGAGTAGCATGGCAGAAGAGGAGGATAGTGGGAAAAAGGTGCCTATATACTCTGGTTAATTGTCAATAGTTTTTGTTTGTTTTTTCTTCTTAAACTGTACATCATAAAACGTCCTGCATAGGCAAAACATCCAATCATCACGAGACAAGCCATTTTCCCCTCCCCCGACCCCTTTTTTTTTTTTTTTTTTTTTTTAAATCTCTCACAATAATTTACTTATAAGCATATCGTAACATCAACAAGAGCTTAATGCATCTTCCGTTTCACTGTGCAAGACTGAAGTATGTACATCCAACCCCCGCCCCCATACCGTATCATACCTGTGCAACCCACTTCATTTAAAAACTCAACAAAAAAATTCAAAATGGCTTCCCTCCGGTCAGAATACACACATACATAGATTTATATTATAGGTAAAGGTCTTCTTCTTAATGCAGCAGCCCCCGTTAAAAAGCGCAAAAAACATGCTCATCGTAAAACAGGCTATAGAAAAAAAAAAAGAAAGAAAAAAAACAACCTCATACGCCATTTGGTTGTGCTCCTTGTAGATTTCAAGTGTGGACCCAGCTCAACTGGGCCAAAACAACTAACAAAAGAAGGGAAAAGAAGAAAAGAAAAAGTACATCCCCAATTGGTTTCAAAACCTTTGTACAATATATTGGTCGTTCACTTCATAGCGCTGGAACTGCTTCTTGGACAAGTTTCTGACGCTCTTTGACAAATCAGGGAGTCAAATTCATGGTGTCCATCCAAAACGCTTGCTCATTTTAAGGCAGTGAGAAAGCACCTTTTGAAACTACCGGGTTACTCCGTCATTTAACAAGTACACAGCTTTTTAAGTGTTTTTTTGTTTGTTTGTAATTGTCCAACTTGGTACCCGCGTGGACCGAGATGCATATTCGCCTTCCGCGCAAGATTGTTCGTATACTCCATGATTAAAACCTCTTAACCTCCACTTTAACGGAGCGCTTTTCCTCCGGTTTCGGCCAAAATCTACCCAAATCTATACGCTTCTCGAAAAAAGTATCAAAATAGCGTCAAAAAAGAGAAGAAAACAAGGATGACAGAGCAACAAAAAAGTATCCAAAAAGTGACCGGAAAAAAAAGCCACAAAAGAGCAACGAAAATGTGACGAAAAGAGAAGCGATGAAGGTGCAGCAAAAAAGTGCCAGAAACTCAAAAATGAGGTGAAATAGAAAGTGAAAAAAGTGACGACAACAAGGCAACAATGTGAGGAAAAAGATCAGTTCACGCCAGTTCTTCTAGGTCTTCGCTTTCAAATGAGGCGTTACACTGGCCTATAGTCTATCAACTCCAGTCCAGAAGCTTTTAGATTTGGGTAATACCTGGATCATAACTGGAGAGAATTTGCTTGTGTAGGTGGGGGTTAAGAGGGGCTCGAAGGTGACACGTAATGTAATAAGAGCCATAGACACGTCTTCATCCGTATGAGCTCAAATCTAAAATCCGACTCCCCTTTGAGGATTAGGAAGTCAGTCCCATAGAGGAGTTTGGAGTCGAGTAGCCGCTCCTCCAAACTACTACAGGATTCTGCTCATGTCTAGGGCTTTGGTACTGGGATAGGATTGTTCTGAGGCCATTTCCTCAGATCCGATATCGATACTCTAGCTGCCGTTACCGGGTAGAATACCAGTTCTGCACACGGTGAGTCACGATGCTTGATTTTGCCAATGTTCGGCTTCCACTCTAAAGATCGAATAAAGGCATCAAAGAGATAACCTGAACCTCTTTGTGAATGTGGGTCATATACCTTTCCAGGGTTTATACAGGCAGAAGCAAGTCAAATGTAATGCCCAAATACTACAGAAGGTTTACGCCATCATTTTGGTATTTTCACTTACCTTATACAATAGAAATTGTTGAGCAAATTTTCCAATAAAGTTAGATTGAATGCCAGTTTGAATCCAAATTGAATGCTTTTTTTAATAACATTTAAGGCCTTGATCTTGGCCTGTTTTGAGTGTTTCCATTTGGTTATTAGGGCATTAACTTGCTATATCTCGTGGAGTAGGTTTGCAAAGTCACAAAAAAACGGGTAAGCGCTTGGTAAATAATCATAATTTTTCGGACTCCTTGCTGTTATATCAGCAGCAAAGTCATATCGCCATGTTGTAAAGTAAAGACACCAGTATCGATATCGGAACAAACCTAAGTTGTCAAGTTGTAACAGACTGGACTGGCGTAGAGAGATGCGTATTTGGCAGTAACTCAGAGGGACTCATTGGCACTTGTCCATGGTTCACAGTAACACGTCACGGATCCACTACTGTTTTTACGACTCGTTGTGCTTGTATTTGGAAGTAAGGGGCAGCGAGTGTGTCGGCAGTAGCCCACAAGTAGCGAAAGGGCTTTTGCATCCATTCAGCACCAAAACAAGACGAAGGACAGCATGCCGTAGGCTGCGTTTATATGCTTTGGAAAGAGCCAATATTTCAAAATTGAGCTGGATTCTAAGGGAGAATTATCTAAATACACATGTTCTGACCATCTTTGTGATTACTTGATATGTCCACTATCATTAGTCAGCACAAGGTAACGTTTTTGATTAAGTGTTTTAACAATAGCATCAAAAACTACAGATTTTTTTTAGTAAGTTATGCTACGATCAAACTGTAGACAAAGTGACCCAAATCAGATTGTTTTCTTTGGACAAAAGCGTCTTATCTTTTAATGAACCACACTCCGGTCCGTGTGCTCCTAAATCTGATACGTAAGAGATCCATCACCTGACTATCTGACACGTTTCTCTGTATAAATGTCGCAGCAAGTGTCCCACAAAAGGCGGTCTCTTTTCTTAATTAAAACGATTATGTTGTGTGTTGGCTCTAGTTTCACGATTCTAGAAAATGTCAAACTCGCTTTGGATACTTAAAATAAAACTCGATTCTCGATACTGATTTCGATACCGCGGCCAAAAAAAATCCCCTTTTAAATATATACTATATGTCTCTTTCCTTTTGCACTGTATTATCTACATTACAGAACACTCAACAATATCTTGTTTTTTTGTGCGATTGACCACGTTCTTGAGAAATCATCTTAATAAAAGTTCTATTTTGTTCTCTCTAATGATCTGTTTTGCATTTTCAGCTGCACTATTCAGAGTCACATGCTCATACTGTACATGGCGATTTAACAATATAAACTACTTACAGACTGTATTAGGCCCATGACCATCAGGTTAGACCAAATACTGTCTGTTAGGAGCAGAACAGTGCATTAAAGAAGAACGAAGTCTCTTATGCCCCTAGAGGTCACAAGCGTCACTGCAGGTGTTGTAGCAAGTGTTTTACTCATTAGTTGTCCGTGAGAGTAAAATACTACGCTGACAGAAAAGACAAATGGAGAGAGGGATATTGTACATCCAATTACACAAGGGAGATACTTTTTTTCACTCAAACTTGGCTGTAAATACTGCTACAGTGGCGCTAGCCCGCAGTTAGCTTTGCCCTGTTAGCTTCTTCTGATCGTCATTCCATTAGTGTGTATTGCTAAAATGAATATCCAGCTTCGATACCCCTTTTAGCATCGATTTAGTATCGAGGAATCTTTTTTTTTTTTACAACCCCAATTGCCTCAGTCCTATGTTTACTCTCGCAAACACGGCACGGTAGGATTTTGCTTCTAAACGCTGTAACATTGGCCCCTTCCGTATGACTTTTTGCCAAAGTCTACACCATGAACGCAACCTACGATGGATACTGCAAGCACCGTTTATCGAATACTGTACATCTAGACGCAGCCAGTGCCCTGTCTTTGTAAACATCAGGGGTTATGACATGATCCAACTGGGCTTGGAGTGAAATCCTCCAGCTTCTATAGGTTTCCCCAGTGTCGACACAGCTCAGCGTGTAGCAGTGTGTTAGTCAGTTGAGGTTCATCGCACGCGCCAACGTTTATATAAGGGGGATGCACTCTGAAGACCATGTAACCACCGCCTGCCTTTTGATTCGTTATCTTTGAAACCGTATCTGAACCATTTGTTCCTGAATTCAAGCCATAAAAGTCATACAGTGGAACATTCCAGGTCACAAAACTACCGAAAATGTGCTCCTAACGCTTGGCATGACAAAAATAAAGAATTACGAAGGGGAACTACTCATGTTCTCATGTTATAGCTACCATTCGAAGCTGGTGGTCCACGGGTCAAACGTTCTTCTAGTTCTTCAAAATGATTATGATGCCATAAGCCTTGAAAGTGTGTCATTTTCAGGTAAACCGGGAGCTTTTTGCACTTGACCATATGGGGAGCGTTGCGATCCTTTCATATAAACTTTGGCGTTGTGCGTGTTGTTGAGTGAGGTCTTCTTGTTCATCGATCGGGTCTCAGTTTGGACCGGTCCTCCTTATACCGGTGGACTGGTCCTCTTGGCGCGGGCGGATCTCATAGAGCAGACTCCAGCGATGAGTCCAGCTGGTCCTCGTGGTGACTGGTGCTGTCGCTGTCGCAGCTCTGGGTGCTGGAGTAGTTCGCCGCCTCCTGGAGACGCAGCAGCATGTTCATCTGGAGACGGGCGAGAGAAAGCGACGCGAATAACTATCAAACAGTGGCAGACAAGTTGAAGTTGGGAAATGTGTATTCTGGATTTGACCTATTGTTCAGTGCTGCAGGGGAAACGCCAGAGTGGCTATTAAGTTGACAGCTCATGCAAAACTGAGACTTTAAACATTATTAAGAGCACACAATAAGCAAAATCTGAAATGAAGTTTATGAGAAGAGAAGAGTAAGGATTCAAAAAACTGGAGTGCTCTCTGCAGGCTGTAGTGGAAATGACATGTTATAAAAGCTCAAAAAAGGCCTCTTTGTATCAACAGCATAAGAGGTTCATTTTGCTGGATACAAAATCTCTCAATTTTTTTGCACTAAGGACGTTATTCTGTTGAAATTCCGCTCCGATTTTCTTCAGCTGCGTCATTAATTTTAGAGACATGACGAGCTCCAACAGAGTAACGACCCATAGTTTGCAGGTCTTTACTTTTCATGACCGAAGCTAAAGCGGAATATTTGCGCAGTTAAGAAGCAGGACTCCTCGTCTCTGCTCCAGTGATAATGCTCCCAATAATCCCTGCAGCGTGGCATCGCTTCGCACTTTCCAAACGAACACCTGCTTTTAAAGTGGTCACGTCCGGACACTCACATTAGCATAACTGGCTACTCCAGAGCAGTTATTCTTTGGACGGCTGCTTTTTAACTCCTGCTCAGTGTAATAATCGACTTTCAGGGAGACTTTCATCAGTGGTTCTCACCTGGTGGGTTGCAGATCTTATATATATAGTATTTCACATTAAGAAAACGGGGTCAATCTTGGAACTGGGTAGCTATATATCCAGGAAGTTGTTATTGAAATTCCCTGCCAAAGGAACAGGTCTGTGCTTTGCTCCATTAAGCAGAGAACGTGATTAAGTAGGTGATTAAGTAGTTCCTTAGTGTGCAGAGATGATGAGTTATGAGTTATTAGGGTTCAGTGTCTCGCGTGGCGTATCCTCACCAGTGGGTCTCCCTCCGTGTCGCTCTGGGACACCTGTTTGGACGACGCCCCCTCTTTGGACGAGCTGTACCCGTCATACCCCACGTCCTCAGGCCTGAGCTGCAGCAGCGACTGGGCCTCCTGTTGCAGACAGGGGGCGCTCCAGGGGCACGTGTCGTTCACCCATTTGGACGGGTCTTCCCAGGCCGCACGCTTACCGTACAACTGCACCACGAGGAGAAAATAACGGTTACAGAGCAGACAAATGAATATAAACTATATGAATGTGCAATAAAAACAACAACATCTTTTGTTTTGAATGATGAACAAAGTATTTACCAAAGCATTACTGTGTTGTTGCCAAATTGAAAACTAAAAGTGTGAGGAGGTTGATACACTATGGAGTGAAAATGTGATTACATTTTGAACTGGTCACAATTAAATACAAGCCTTTAATAAACACAGCAGAGCAGCCAGTAATCTACTCTGCAACCAAGGGTAGCCAGGGCGACCCCTGTGGTTGTTGCGCTGTACTGCACAGCCATTTAATTGACTGTGCATAACTTCAAATCATAACAACGCCGCCCAAGAAGTGATGACTTCCTGTTTCGATCCAGCACATCAAAATAAAAGCACACAGCTCGTCTCATTGATTAGTTCAGCAGATAGTTGCAACATTACAAGAAAAATAATTAAATACACACACACGTTCTGTCTGTTAATAGTTAGGCAGAAAGAAAGTTGAACTAATGAACAGCTGAACTAATGAATAAGATGGCGCTTTTATTTTGGTGTGCTGGATCGAAACAGGAAGTCACTTCTTGGGCGGCGTTGTTATGATTTTTGAAGTTATGCACAGAGTCAATTCTATCCTGTGAAATTTTTCTATATCACAATCATAATTACGTAGATTTCGGGCTCGCCACTTATTTGGCATATGTTGCAGGCTTTTGTTATCTTTCTCAGAAGACATTATGATTTAGCATTATGAAAAAAATATAATGGTTTACAGGCCAGGCTCTGACTGAGACAGCAAAATTTACTTTTTTGAGCTTTAAACCATGTTATTATACAGCTCTTCACAATGCAAGTAGAACGCTCCATTAACTTGAATGGGAATTACCAATGTTCTACCGGTCATTATTTTCTGATAGAGGACCTCTGAAAAAAATAATGACCACTGCCAATGGCAACGGAGTTCGTGCTTGTCAGGTCTTTCATATCACTCCGCCAGTAGTAGTAGCGGACAGGCGGACACTATCTCCGTCCCCGTCCCTGCGAGAGAAGTTTGGGGAATCGCTCGTGAAGTTAACGGGAGTCCGACTTTCAACTTACCCAGAGATTCACCACCATTCCTCCTCTCAAACTGCACCTTTAACTAAGTAGCTAGGCTAACAATAAGTAACTAGCCGTGCTGCTACTAGCCTAGCTACACTGCCTGGAATCACAACAAACTATTTGCCGCGGAAATCATTAAATAAACCTTTCTGCCTTCATAAAAGTGTATGAAGTTTATTTTGTGTGTGTTCAGTTGGCAAATAGCCGTATAATAAGCGGATAATGTATAGAACGCCGGTCATTATCAGGAAAATAAGTAACGGGGCGAACTGGACTTGTTTCGCCCTGAAGGTCGCTGGTCATTATTCCCGACCAGTTCTGTACATTATCCCTTACTTATAAAGTTGTTTGTATGTATTTGTTTCAGAAGTGACAATTAAAATATATACATGAATGAAAAAGAGCAGAGAGAGGAGCAATCTTATGACATCTGCCCCTTTGTTAACTGTTGTTCTCTCGTCAAAAACATACAAACATATCTGGAGTAGAATTATACTACATCCACGCAGTTTTGAGTAATCCTTGGGTTAATATTGTTTAATTTAGATGTTTCTTCTTCTATGATTCCAGCTATTTGTTCTGTACTTACTGAATCCTGAGTGCTCATTGTTTAAACCCAAAACTGTCCTCCACATTATTTGAACCCATAATCCAACATTATATCTGTTCTGAGCCGTTCTGCTCACAGTGTGCTCATAATGAGAGTTTTTTTTGCTATTTTAAGCTATTCCCTACAGCTGCCAGAAGGAGGAGGCCCAGTCAAAGTCTCCACCTGCTCTCGCGCCTGTATGCCATTATCCCTTTTTTAAAATTCTTACAGAGACATCATTTCAAATTATAAAATGTCAATGCCGAGGCACCAAACTAATGTTTTTAAGTTTTATAGGCTTATGCCAAAAAATAATAAGTGAACTGGTTTACTAAAAACTACTTGAATGGAGAGAGAATAAAAAATAATAATAAAAAAAACTCAATTGGGAACACACTAAATTAAGTAGATTTTAAGTGTTGCTTTAGGTTGTAGCAATATTTTTGAAAAAGAGCTAACTATTAAGTTGGTTTTCTGTGCCTTTTAAAGTTAGAGTAAAGCAGCTAATTGGATTAAGTCAAATAATTATGTTAGTTAACTTTAAATTATCAGCCTGTTAAACATTAAAAGACACCTACATTATTGTGTGTTACCAATTGAAGATGGTTCAACTTTTTTCAGTGTGGCTACAAGCTCAAAATGTACTATTTTTGCATGATATACAGTATGTCCCACCAAAATGCCTCTACTTAAAGAATAGCCAGTTCAAATCTCACCCAAGAGCCCAGTTTCACTTATCCTGCATCGCGAGGACCAAATAATAAAATCAAATCATAATCTTTGCTTTGTTTCATCTTTCAGACAAATTAGCCACTACCACCTGTACTGCCATTGCATTCTAATGACACAGATAATCAACAGCCCTGAGGAGGAAGCTTTCTCTCTGCACTGATAATGAGCTCTTCGGCGCAGATGGTTAGGATGACACAGAAGGAGAAGCACACCGAGCATAACGTCCGAGAAATAACTGGTTCTTATTCTGACAAAACTAGCTCAGCACTAGAGGTCGACCAACATGGGTTTTTCTAAGGCCAATGCAGATTTTGAGCGATTTTTATTGGCCAATGCCAGTATTTTCGGACAATATGTTTGGCAGATTTTTCTAATGTCTTGTCTATAATCCTGTGTATGATGCTCCTAAACCGTAAAATGTGTCAGTGATCAAATATCCTGCATTGTGCGGGTCTGCACAGCATTTTTAAACTTAAATCTGAGAGCCGCATCCTGCACTTTACTCTCTGCTGCACAAACTTTATTTCAATCATCAGACGAGAAGAGCTCGGTAACAGCCCCTGTACTATTTTTTCCCCTTCTCGCCTTTACAGCAGACTGACAGCCAATAGCGGTATATTTAAATGTGTTAGGTGGTTTCTGATTGGAAATTCTACTCTAAAGCCCGCCTCTCACTCGCTGGTACTCCAGTGCAGACCCCAAACTCACATGAACCCTCTGAGAGGGAACACAGACAACGACAAGAGTGTTTTACAGATATAATCGGGTGATTGGACTGTGGGTTTCCTTACTGACCATTATAGCTTAGCTATACTTCAATATTGAAAAGATAAAGCAATACGTTTGTTAAGTGATGATGTCATAGCTCAGGGGTGGCCAACCCGCGGCTCGCGAGCCGCATGCTGCCCTTGGCCAATCAGAGTGCGGCTCTTTGCATGATTGGATATGTTTAATACAATGCGGCTCTTTGCAAAAGAATTGGTACATATTGCCCATAAACTGTAACAGTCTTTAAGAATCTTGACTAACAATCCAACCATAGTCCTACAGACCCTGTTTCCATCTCTACAATGAATGAAAGTCCGTCTCTCTCCTGTTCGAGGCGGCGCGTAAAAGGTGCACGTGCAGCAGCCTCACTCAAAGCGCGATGTCGGTTAAACAACAGTCAGGCAGATCGTGGCACTGGGATCAGCTTCTGTGCTTTTCAAGTTTCTGATTAGCCTGCTCTTTATTTGATGAAAGTTGGCCTCATATTCACAGAAAAAGATCAAAATTAGTAAATGGAAAAAAGCGGAGCTCTAATGAAGCATATGATGCGAAGCGCGACATCGTAACGCGGAAATACGCAAAGTCATTGACTTTTCTGTCACATGTTGTAACTGTAACAAATGCAACATAAAACAGACTCTCAGACGTCCTCCAGAGGCTCCTGATTAAAGTTTATGAACTTCTCTCTCTGCACAGTCCAGTCAGGACCAAGCTGCAGGCACTGAGCGCACAGGCCAGGGGCGAACCAGAGGAGGGGGCTCAGTGGGCAGGGCCCCTCACACAAATATACACCAGCATTGAAAAAAACAAAACTAGCAACAACAAAAACTATTCGAAAGAATAATATTGTTAATAAATAGATCAAATGTTGTCCCAGTCAGAACAGAATATTTAATATACATTTATTTCAATCTTGGTGAGGAGTAAAACTACCACAATTATTGAAAATAAAAGAAAAAGGCCAGGCATAAAGTTATTGTTTATTATAATTAAATATAACAGTTTAATTACATTTAATCATATTAAACTACCGCACTCGGATTTCGCGAATGGTCGGTGCCTTTGTGGCTCTTCACAGGATCAAGGTTGAACATTTCGGCCCTTGGCCTCTGACCAGTTGGCCACCCCTGTCATAGCTATACTACCAGGTCCAATGGAGCTTTAGCCGTATTCATTATAATGGGATTTAGCTGATTTTAACTTTTTGTAGAGCCGACTGCAAGGCATCTAATCACAAAGAAATAATACATTTACTTTGGATTTTCATTAGTACTGCTTTTCTGGCTATATTGTTCGAATTAGGTCTAAAACAGTTTCTGGCCTTTTATCTGTTATTTCAGCAAGAGATTCAGATAAAGTTGTGTTTTTTGCTGTGTTTATCTACAGAACTCTAAACAGTTTGGACCTGGAAGTAGATAATTATTGTGTGTGATGTCACACTTAACAAACTAATTCATCAAAATGTATTAAAATTGCTTATTTGATTGAAATAGACTAAGTGTAATGATTAAATGGATAAAATAAAATTATAAAAATCATGTTTGCACAATTTGAACGTTATTTTACGTCTTTAATAAAATGTCTCTCATTGTCCTGCTTTGTCCCTCTTAAAAACGATACATGTCCCACATTTGGTTATGACGTGGTCAGAGCATCATACAGTCAGCAAAATAATTCAACAGTTTATTGTTTAGATTAGATTAGTGAATGCTTCCATATTTAGCGGCCAAACTGGCCCATAACCTGAAACCTGTGATTCGTCTGCCGTGTCTCTCCTTCAGGTACAATTGGACTTTCCATGAAATGTTTTCATGAATGTATCTGCTGTGGTACCTGCAGCCCCTCCCGGACAGCTTCCAGCAGATATGGCACCAGGGAGTAGTTCCACAGGTCAGTGAACCAGACCCGAGAGCCCTCCACATCCATGGGACAGGACAGGAACAGACGGGGGCCTGGAGGGGACAAAAAAAAGCCAATTACAGTTTGGTGCTTAAGGCTCGTTGAATTCCATTTAAAGGTATACTTCTGTACAATCTGTGGGGTTTGTTTTAAAATGATGCTGTAGGCGTGTGGTGGGGACATGTCCTTATGGTCCCATGTGTCGGATCAGTGTTGCATAGAAACCGAGCATGAAAGCCACACTGACCGATGGTGACGTCAGACGAGCTGTGTGCCTCCAGGAAGCAGTTGAGGTGTTGCCATGTCTTGGGGATCCAGTCGATGATCTTGATGAGGTCGTTGCTGCGCATGTTCTTATCGATCTCCGTCTCGATGAGTTTCCTCCGGAGGAAGCGTCCCAGGAAGCCCTTGACCGGCTCTGTGTGGTTCGTACAGAGCACCCACCTGCAACGGGACCAGATGGAGAGCCACAGCAGTTAGCCTTGTTACTCGACTTCACCAACAAGTCACTTTTTAGAGAGTCTGGTGGCATCGGTTGGCATCGGAAGATACTCAAACTCGGGGGAAGCGGTGTCACGATTTCAATTTTTTGAGTCACGATTATTGTGAAACAAAAAATTGCGATTTTACGATTATTCACGATTATTCCCCGAATGAAAGGAAAGAACTGATATTTTTAGTTTTTGTCTTTAAAAAGCTTTTTAATACAAACAGTCACTGTTTCTAAAAATGAAAAATGCTTTAAGATTGTTTTGCATTAAAATAAATAGGCCTACATTGAATAATACCAAACAATGTTTTGTTACTTCTTTATAATGACCATAATTATCATAATTATTTTACAATATATTATTAGCCCACAAGCTAGGCTAGGTTTTATGCTCTCAAAAGTTAAACTGTTGCTTAATTATTTTGATGAACTGAGAATAAAACATGTTTACAAAGTGACTAAGGAGACTTTTGAACAGCTGATTTCCACATGTGTGGTTTCACTTTCCTTTCTGAAGCAGAGCGGAGCGTAAGCCTTTTGTTTACATCCTGAGCCAGTTGTGGCGGCTATTTCCGAACATTTGGACAACTTTTTTGGGAATTATGCAGTTCGTTACCTTGACCTGGACATTCACAGCGAAGGATTACCTCCAAGATGTTGTTTATATTCGACGTAGCCGATATCAGCGCCTTTTGCTGCAACTTTCTGACGACAGGTTTTGCATAACGGATGTCCATCGAAAACAACAATACAGTGGTCATGTTTTGGATCCTAAAGAGGTCCCACTCTGCTGACTTCAATCGTTTTTGGGTGGATATAACACTGGAGAAGAGCGTCCTTCTGCCTCGCTCAACTACCAGTGAGTTTACGCTGTTTATGGCGTGCGGCGGCTCGTGCGTCAGCGAGAAAAATTTCCGCGGTAAACCGTGGCTTCTGAAATTCTTACGGATAACCTACCGCGTCCTTTTATAATCGTGGTAATCTTAAAACCGGTTAATCTTGAATTCCCTACTCGGGGGGGAAAAAAGCTGGATCAGATCGAAGAAACACAACCACATTTAATTCAGACGATGTACTACCCTTTCATAGTCAATTCAAACAATGCCACCATATAAGCCTATAGCTATCCTTGCATTGCTCATGTTCACAGACGGTATGTTTGATGAGCACAAATTTGCCAAATCCTCAGCAATCAAGATCCGTCAAGTGATCCTCGAGTGTGAAGACGCATCGGAGTCAATTAATTTGCTCTGAACAAGAATAATTACACCGCAGCAGTAATTATAGCCCCATCTGTGGAAGAATGTGCGATGTTACGGATCCACGTAAATCTACTCCGGTTTCCCCTACCACTAAAAACATGTACAAAATAATATGTAAAGAATGTTTGTCATTTTACCTGAAGTTGTGGTGAAGCTCGAGGTTCGGAGATGAAGACACGCCCTGGTTCATGGTGCCAATGACGTACGGACTGCGGAGAATAACACAAACCGGGAACTGGGTTTAGGGCCATCGAAATAACAGCATGTGTTCTGTCAATCTATTTTACTTACTGTTGAAGTTAACGTGACGCTCCAGGACTGTACGTTTTGTAGGGTTTCTGGTAGGTTTTCTCCATAGAAATGCACATGCACGGTCCGTTAACTAACTTATATAAACATAACTTCAATTAACTACCCCTTGCAAGCTGCTTAGGTCACCAAAATGACTTTCAACAGCCCTGGAAATTCCTTTAGCTATCTGAGCCGTTTTCTACAAATGCGTACATAGTCACTGGTCAAGCCAGTCCCTATACTCACCTATGGCGAGGTATGTTTTGCCCGTTTCATGCCATTTATATCATTTCTGTGGTTTCTTCATCTATAGCATCTTATAAGGTGATGTTTATTGGCTACTAGATGTGTATCCAACGCCACAAAACGCACAAACTTAGCTGAATATGATTTAGCATTTAGCTCAGAGCACACTTTTAGATGCTAATTTGTATCTAAAGTAAAATCTCAAAAAGTAACCAGGCTTTGATATCAGCTAGATGGGGTCGATGAGTTGCCAACAGCTGAAAACATCTGGATCGTCCATCATTTGCGATGTTTGGTCGCTAACGCTAACGGGTTTAGGAAAAACACACTGAGCAGGCAAACGGACACTTGCTAACTGTCTACATATGTTAGGATCGAATGCTGCTTCTCCTTTTTTTTCTTTTTTCTATGGGTTTTCGCTGCTGATGGACCTATCTCCATGGTTACGCATGTTCCCTCAGCAGAGAAAACCAACCAGAAACCCTCCTAAAACAGGTTGTGAAGCGTCATAGGGGCCTCTGCGATGGAGAGTAAAGCTGCCATGCCAACTACCCAGAAAGCCGCTGGATCACAGGTCAAATACGCACCGATATCAAGGTTGTTTGTGCATAAACAGTTTAAGTGAAGTCCATTTTGTATTTCTTAGTATATTGTGTGTGTCTGGACATTTGTGGAACATCTAGTACAGAGGCTACTTATAAATAATTTAATAATACTCTGCTCCCTGAAATTTGTGAAAGGAGTTATCCTTGGACCACAACTAACAAGTAAAAGTGATCTCGCCTAATTATTATGGCTTTTAAAAAAATAAAATAAATACAAATAAAACTAGAAACTTGCAATGGCTGAAGCCATTGCGATTGACTGCGGAACAGATCTAATGTGGAATTTAGCTGAAAAATCCTTGAAATCCTTGAAAAGGCTTTGAAACTGTTAAAATACTTGATCGATATTTGAAACTCCTGAAGTCCTTGAAACTGTTGAAACCTTGAAACTGTTGAAGTCCTTGAAACTGTTGACATCCTTGAAACTGTTGAAGTCCTTGAAACTGTTAAATCCTTGAAACTGTTGAAGTCCTTGAAACTGTTGAAATCCTTGAAACTGTTGAAGTCCTTGAAACTGTTGCATTATACTGGTTTACATGTAAAAATCCCTATTAAGTTGCATTATACTGGTTTACATGTAAAAAAACCCTATTAAGTTGCATTATACTGGTTTACATGTAAAAAACCCTATTAAGTTGCATTATACTGGTTTACATGTAAAAAACCCTATTAACTTGCATTATACTGGTTTACATGTAAAAACCCCTATTAAGTTGCATTATACTGGTTTACATGTAAAAAGCCCTATTAAGTTGCATTATACTGGTTTACATGTAAAAATCCCTATTAAGTTACATTATACTGGTTTACATGTAAAAAACCCTATTAAGTTGCATTATACTGGTTTACATGTAAAAAACCCTATTAAGTTGCATTATACTGGTTTACATGTAAAAAACCCTATTAAGTTGCATTATACTGGTTTACATGTAAAAAAACCCTATTAAGTTGCATGATACTGGTTTACGTGTAAAAAACCCTATTAAGTTGCATTATACTGGTTTACATGTAAAAAACCCTATTAAGTTGCATTATACTGGTTTACATGTAAAAACCCCTATTAAGTTGCATTATACTGGTTTACATGGAAAAAACCCTATTAAGTTGCATTATACTGGTTTACATGGAAAAACCCCTATTAAGTTGCATTATACTGGTTTACATGTAAATAACCCTATTAAGTTGCATTATACTGGTTTACATGTAAATAACCCTATTAAGTTGCATTATACTGGTTTACATGTAAAAACCCCTATTAAGTTGCATTATACTGGTTTACATGGAAAAACCCCTATTAAGTTGCATTATACTGGTTTACATGTAAAAAACCCTATTAAGTTGCATTATACTGGTTTATACTGGTTTCCATGTAAAAAACCCTATTAAGTTGCATTATACTGGTTTATACTGGTTTACATGTAAAAACCCCTATTAGGTTCCATTATACTGGTTTATACTGGTTTCCATGTAAAAAACCCTATTAAGTTGCATTATACTGGTTTACATGTAAAAAACCCTATTAAGTTGCATTATACTGGTTTACATGTAAAAAACCCTATTAAGTTGCATTATACTGGTTTACATGTAAAAACCCCTATTAAGTTGCATTATACTGGTTTACATGTAAAAAACCCTATTAAGTTGCATTATACTGGTTTACATGTAAAAAACCCTATTAAGTTGCATTATACTGGTTTACATGTAAAAACCCCTATTAAGTTGCATTATACTGGTTTACATGTAAAAAACCCCTATTAAGTTGCATTATACTGGTTTACATGTAAAAAACCCCATTAAGTTGCATTATACTGGTTTACATGTAAAAACCCCTATTAAGTTGCATTATACTGGTTTACATGTAAAAATCCCTATTAGGTTGCATTATACTGGTTTACATGTAAAAAACCCTATTAGGTTCCATTATACTGGTTTACATGTAAAAACCCCTATTAGGTTGCATTATACTGGTTTATACTGGTTTACATGAAAAAATCCCTATTAAGTTGCATTATACTGGTTTACATGTAAAAAACCCTATTAGGTTCCATTATACTGGTTTATACTGGTTTACATGTAAAAATCCCTATTAAGTTGCATTATACTGGTTTACATGTAAAAAACCCTATTAGGTTCCATTATACTGGTTTATACTGGTTTACATGTAAACATCCCTATTAAGTTGCATTATACTGGTTTACATGTAAAAAACCCTATTAGGTTCCATTATACTGGTTTACATGTAAACATCCCTATTAAGTTGCATTATACTGGTTTACATGTAAAAAACCCTATTAGGTTCCATTATACTGGTTTATACTGGTTTACATGTAAACATCCCTATTAAGTTGCATTATACTGGTTTACATGTAAAAAACCCTATTAGGTTCCATTATACTGGTTTATACTTGTTTACATGTAAACATCCCTATTAAGTTGCATTATACTGGTTTACATGTAAAAAATCCTATTAGGTTCCATTATACTGGTTTACATGTAAACATCCCTATTAAGTTGCATTATACTGGTTTACATATAAAAATCCCTATTAAGTTGCATTATACTGGTTTACGTGTAAAAACCCCTATTAAGTTGCATTATACTGGTTTACGTGTAAAAACCCCTATTAGGTTGCATTATACTGGTTTATACTGGTTTACATGTAAAAACCCCTATTAGGTTCCATTATACTGGTTTATACTGGTTTACATGTAAAAAACCCTATTAGGTTGTATTATACTGGTTTATACTGGTTTACATGTAAATATCCCTATTAGGTTCCATTATACTGGTTTATATGTAAAAATCCCTATTAAGTTGCATTATACTGGTTTACATGTAAAAAACCCTATTAGGTTCCATTATACTGGTTTATACTGGTTTACATGTAAACATCCCTATTAAGTTGCATTATACTGGTTTACATGTAAAAAACCCTATTACGTTCCATTATACTGGTTTATACTGGTTTACATGTAAAAACCCCTATTAAGTTGCATTATACTGGTTTATACTGGTTTACATGTAAAAAACCCTATTAGGTTCCATTATACTGGTTTATACTGGTTTACATGTAAAAAACCCTATTAGGTTGTATTATACTGGTTTATACTGGTTTACGTGTAAAAAACCCTATTAGGTTCCATTATACTGGTTTATACTGGTTTACATGTAAAAAACCCTATTAAGTTGCATTATTGCACTGAAGTCCTTGAAACTCCTGGAAACCTTGAAACTCCTGGAAAACTTGAAACTGTTGAAACCTTGAAACTGCTGAGAGTCAATCTCCATGGCTGACGCCATGGAGATTGACTGTCCTTGAAACTCCTGAAAACCTTGAAACTGTTGAAGTCCTTGAAACTGTTGAATCCTTGAAACTGTTGAATCCTTGAAACTGCTGAAACCTTGAAACTGTTGAATCCTTGAAACTGTTGAATCCTTGAAACTGTTGAATCCTTAAAACTGTTCAATCCTTGAAACTGTTGAAGTCCTTGAAACTGTTGAATCCTTGAAACGGTTGAAGTCCTTGAAACTGTTGAAGTCCTTGAAACTGCTGAAGTCCTTGAAACTGCTGAAGTCCTTGAAACTGTTGAAACCTTGAAACTGTTGAAGTCCTTGAAACTGTTGAAGTCCTTGAAACTGTTGAATCCTTGAAACTGTTGAAGTCCTTGAAACTGTTGAAGTCCTTGAAACTGCTGAAGTCCTTGAAACTGCTGAAGTCCTTGAAACTGTTGAAACCTTGAAACTGTTGAAGTCCTTGAAACTGTTGAAACCTTGAAACTGTTGAAGTCCTTGAAACTGTTGAAATGTATGAAAGACCTGAAGTCCTATTAAAATGCATGGGCCTATTAAAATGCATGGCAGAATTCTCAATGCAAAGTAATGGGAGAATTCCCAAGCCCGTAGAAAAAAACTGGAAAACTGCAGAACTCTAATTTTTTCTGAAAACTGACTAATTGTGGAAGCTGAACATGCACAAACTGCAGAAATTGCTAAAAATGTTGAAGAAAATGCTGAAAACTATGAATTTGTTGAAGCCCCATTATAAGTCAATGGGAAAAATCGCCCGATTTTTGTCCGATTGCGGAAAAACCGGAAATCGCTGAAGTCCCAAAAGTAATAGCAGAATTCTGGTGAACATGCTGAACGTTTTGATGTATAACTTGTTGAAATTGTTGAAACTGTGAAACAGTTGAAAGATGCCAAAAAACTGGAAAAAAATATAAATATAATAACTAGAAACTTGCAATGGCTGAAGCCATTGCGATTGACTGCGGAACAGATCTAATGTGGAATTTAGCTGAAAAATCCTTGAAATCCTTGAAAAGGCTTTGAAACTGTTAAAATACTTGATCGATATTTGAAACTCCTGAAGTCCTTGAAACTGTTGAAACCTTGAAACTGTTGAAGTCCTTGAAACTGTTGAAATCCTTGAAACTGTTAAATCCTTGAAACTGTTGAAGTCCTTGAAACTGTTGAAATCCTTGAAACTGTTGAAGTCCTTGAAACTGTTGCATTATACTGGTTTACATGTAAAAATCCCTATTAAGTTGCATTATACTGGTTTACATGTAAAAAACCCTATTAAGTTGCATTATACTGGTTTACATGTAAAAAACCCTATTAAGTTGCATTATACTGGTTTACATGTAAAAAACCCTATTAAGTTGCATTATACTGGTTTACATGTAAAAACCCCTATTAAGTTGCATTATACTGGTTTACATGGAAAAACCCCTATTAAGTTGCATTATACTGGTTTACATGGAAAAACCCCTATTAAGTTGCATTATACTGGTTTACATGGAAAAACCCCTATTAAGTTGCATTATACTGGTTTACATGTAAAAACCCCTATTAAGTTGCATTATACTGGTTTACATGTAAAAACCCCTATTAAGTTGCATTATACTGGTTTACATGTAAAAAACCCTATTAAGTTGCATTATACTGGTTTACATGGAAAAATCCCTATTAAGTTGCATTATACTGGTTTACATGTAAAAAACCCTATTAAGTTGCATTATACTGGTTTACATGTAAAAACCCCTATTAAGTTGCATTATACTGGTTTACATGGAAAAACCCCTATTAAGTTGCATTATACTGGTTTACATGGAAAAACCCCTATTAAGTTGCATTATACTGGTTTACATGGAAAAACCCCTATTAAGTTGCATTATACTGGTTTACATGTAAAAACCCCTATTAAGTTGCATTATACTGGTTTACATGTAAAAACCCCTATTAAGTTGCATTATACTGGTTTACATGTAAAAAACCCTATTAAGTTGCATTATACTGGTTTACATGTAAAAAACCCTATTAAGTTGCATTATACTGGTTTACATGGAAAAATCCCTATTAAGTTGCATTATACTGGTTTACATGTAAAAAATCCCTATTAAGTTGCATTATACTGGTTTACATGTAAAAACCCCTATTAAGTTGCATTATACTGGTTTACATGTAAAAACCCCTATTAGGTTGCATTATACCGGTTTATACTGGTTTACATGTAAAAACCCCTATTAAGTTGCATTATACGGGTTTACATGTAAAAACCCCCATTAAGTTGCATTATACTGGTTTACATGGAAAAATCCCTATTAAGTTGCATTATACTGGTTTACATGGAAAAAACCCTATTAGGTTCCATTATACTGGTTTATACTGGTTTACATGTAAAAATCCCTATTAAGTTGCATTATACTGGTTTACATGTAAAAAACCCTATTAGGTTGTATTATACTGGTTTATACTGGTTTACATGTAAACATCCCTATTAGGTTCCATTATACTGGTTTATACTGGTTTACATGTAAACATCCCTATTAAGTTGCATTATACTGGTTTACATGTAAACATCCCTATTAGGTTCCATTATACTGGTTTATACTGGTTTACATGTAAAAAACCCTATTAAGTTGCATTATTGCACTGAGGTCCTTGAAACTCCTGGAAACCTTGAAACTCCTTGAAAACTTGAAACTGTTGAAACCTTGAAACTGCTGAAGGTCAATCTCCATGGCTGACGCCATGGAGATTGACTGTCTTTAAAACTGCTGAAGTCCTTGAAACTCCTGAAAACCTTGAAACTGTTGAATCTATGAAACTGTTGAAGTCCTTGAAACTGCTGAAGTCCTTGAAACTGTTGAATCCTTGAAACTGCTGAAGTCCTTGAAACTGCTGAAGTCCTTGAAACTGTTGAATCCTTGAAACGGTTGAAGTCCTTGAAACGGTTGAATCCTTGAAACTGTTGAGTCCTTGAAACTGTTGAATCCTTGAAACTGTTGAATCCTTGAAACTGCTGAAGTCCTTGAAACTGTTAAATCCTTGAAACTGCTGAAGTCCTTGAAACTGTTGAATCCTTGAAACTGCTGAATCCTTGAAACTGCTGAATCCTTGAAACTGTTGAATCCTTGAAACTGTTGAATCCTTGAAACTGTTGAATCCTTGAAACTGCTGAAGTCCTTGAAACTGTTAAATCCTTGAAACTGCTGAAGTCCTTGAAACTGTTGAATCCTTGAAACTGTTGAATCCTTGAAACTGCTGAATCCTTGAAACTGCTGAATCCTTGAAACTGTTGAATCCTTGAAACTGTTGAATCCTTGAAACTGTTGAATCCTTGAAACTGTTGAAATGTCTGAAAGACCTGAAGTCCTATTAAAATGCATGGGCCTATTAAAATGAATGGCAGAATTCTCAATGCAAATTAATGGCAGAATTCCCAAGCCCGTATAAAAAAAATGGAAAACTGCAGAACTCGAATTTTTTCTGAAAACTGACAAGTTGTGGAAGCTGAACATGTACAAACTTCAGAAATTGCAGAAAATGTGGAAAAAAATGCTGAAACTATGAATTTGTGGAAGCCCCATTATAAGTCAATGGGAAAAATCGACCGATTTTTGGCCGATTGTGGAAAAACCGTGAATTGTAGAATTCCCAAAAGTAATAGCAGAAATCTCTCAAACATGTGGAAATATCTGAAACTGTGAAAGAGTTGAAAGCTTTTGAAAATCAGGAAAAAAATAGTTTAATAATAATAACTAGAAACTTGCAATGGCTGAAGCCATTGCGATTGACTGCGGAACAGATCTAATGTGGAATTTAGCTGAAAAATCCTTGAAATCCTTGAAAAGGCCTTGAAACTGTTAAAATACTTGAAACTGTTGAAGTCCTTGAAACTGTTAAATCCTTGAAACTGTTGAAGTCCTTGAAACTGTTGAATCCTTGAAACTGTTGAAGTCCTTGAAACTTTTAAATCCTTGAAACTGTTGAAGTCCTTGAAATTTTTAAATCCTTGAAACTGTTGAAGTCCTTGAAACTGTTGAATTCTTGAAACTGTTGAAGTCCTTGAAACTGTTGAAACCTTGAAACTGTTGAAGTCTTTAAAACTGTTGAAACCTTGAAAATGTTGAAGTCCTTGAAACTGTTGTATTATACTGGTTTACATGTAAAAATCCCTATTAGGTTGCATTATACTGGTTTATACTGGTTTACATGTAAACATCCCTATTAAGTTGCATTATACTGGTTTACATGTAAAAAACCCTATTAGGTTCCATTATACTGGTTTATACTGGTTTACATGTAAAAATCCCTATTAAGTTGCATTATACTGGTTTACATGTAAAAAACCCTATTAGGTTCCATTATACTGGTTTATACTGGTTTACATGTAAAAATCCCTATTAAGTTGCATTATACTGGTTTACATGTAAAAAACCCTATTAGGTTCCATTATACTGGTTTATACTGGTTTACATGTAAACATCCCTATTAAGTTGCATTATACTGGTTTACATGTAAAAAACCCTATTAGGTTCCATTATACTGGTTTATACTGGTTTACATGTAAACATCCCTATTAAGTTGCATTATACTGGTTTACGTGTAAAAACCCCTATTAGGTTGCATTATACTGGTTTATACTGGTTTACATGTAAAAAGCCCCATTAAGTTGCATTATACTGGTTTACATGTAAAAAGCCCCATTAAGTTGCATTATACTGGTTTATACTGGTTTACATGTAAAAAGCCCCATTAAGTTGCATTATACTGGTTTATACTGGTTTACATGTAAAAATCCCTATTAGGTTGCATTATACTGGTTTATACTGGTTTACGTGTAAAAAGCCCCATTAAGTTGTATTATACTGGTTTACATGTAAAAAGCCCCATTAAGTTGCATTATACTGGTTTACATGTAAAAAGCCCCATTAAGTTGCATTATACTGGTTTACATGTAAAAAGCCCCATTAAGTTGCATTATACTGGTTTACATGTAAAAAGCCCCATTAAGTTGCATTATACTGGTTTACATGTAAAAAGCCCCATTAAGTTGCATTGTACTGGTTTATACTGGTTTACATGTAAAAAGCCCCATTAAGTTGCATTATACTGGTTTACATGTAAAAAGCCCCATTAAGTTGTATTATACTGGTTTACATGTAAAATGCCCCCATTAAGTTGCATTATACTGGTTTACATGTAAAAAGCCCCATTAAGTTGCATTATACTGGTTTATACTGGTTTACATGTAAAAAGCCCCATTAAGTTGCATTATACTGGTTTATACTGGTTTACATGTAAAAAGCCCCATTAAGTTGCATTATACTGGTTTATACTGGTTTACATGTAAAAAGCCCCATTAAGTTGCATTATACTGGTTTACATGTAAAAAGCCCCATTAAGTTGCATTATACTGGTTTACATGTAAAAAGCCCCATTAAGTTGCATTATACTGGTTTACATGTAAAAACCCCTATTGAGTTGCATTATACTGATTTACATGTAAAAAACCCTATTGAGTTGCATTATACTGGTTTACATGGAAAAACCCCTATTGAGTTGCATTATACTGGTTTACATGGAAAAACCCCTATTGAGTTGCATTATACTGGTTTACATGTAAAAAACCCTATTGAGTTGCATTATACTGATTTACATGTAAAAACCCCTATTGAGTTGCATTATACTGGTTTACATGGAAAAAACCCTATTAAGTTGCATTATACTGGTTTACATGGAAAACCCCCTATTGAGTTGCATTATACTGGTTTACATGGAAAAAACCCTATTAAGTTGCATTATACTGGTTTACATGGAAAAACCCCTATTAAGTTGCATTATACTGGTTTACATGTAAAAAACCCCATTAGGTTGCATTATACTGGTTTATACTGGTTTACATGTAAAAATCCCTATGAAGTTGCATTATACTGGTTTACATGTAAAAATCCCTATGAAGTTGCATTATACTGGTTTACATGTAAAAAACCCTATTAGGATGCATTATACTGGTTTATACTGGTTTACATGTAAAAAACCCTATTAGGATGCATTATACTGGTTTATACTGGTTTACATGTAAAAAACCCTATTAGGTTCCATTATACTGGTTTATACTGGTTTACATGTAAAAAACCCTATTAGGATGCATTATACTGGTTTACATGTAAAAATCCATATGAAGTTGCATTATTGCACTGAAGTCCTTGAAACTCCTGGAAACCTTGAAACTCCTGGAAAACTTGAAACTGTTGAAACCTTGAAACTGCTGAAGGTCAATCTCCATGGCTGACGCCATGGAGATTGACTGTCCTTGAAACTGTTGAATTCTTCAAACCGCTGAAGTCCTTGAAACTGTTGAATCCTTGAAACGGCTGAATCCTTGAAACTGTTGAAGTCCTTGAAACTGTTGAAGTCCTTGAAACTGTTGAAGTCCTTGAAACTGTTGAATCCTTGAAACTGTTGAAGTCCTTGAAACTGTTGAATCCTTGAAACTGTTGAATCCTTGAAACTGTTGAATCCTTGAAACTGTTGAATCCTTGAAACTGTTGAATCCTTGAAACTGTTGAATCCTTGAAACTGTTGAAATGTCTGAAAGACCTGAAGTCCTATTAAATTGCATGGGCCTATTAAAATGAATGGCAGAATTCTCAATGCAAATTAATGGCAGAATTCCCAAGCCCGTATAAAAAAAATGGAAAACTGCAGAACTCGAATTTTTTCTGAAAACTCACAAGTTGTGGAAGCTGAACCTGCACAAACTGCAGAAATTGTTGAAAATGTGGAAAAAAATGCTGAAAACTATGAATTTGTGGAAGCCCCATTATAAGTCAATGGGAAAAATCGACCGATTTTTGGCCGATTGTGGAAAAACCGTGAATTGTAGAATTCCCAAAAGTAATAGCAGGATTCTCTCAAACATGTGGAACGTTTTGATGTATAACTTGTGGAAATTGCTGAAACTCTGAAAGCTGTGAAACGTGTCAAAAATCAGGAAAAAGATGGAAGTTTAATAAAAGATAAAGAACATGAAAACCAATTATTGACTGCGGAAAGTTCCGCAGTCAATCAATAATAAAAGATAAAGAACATGAAAACCAATTATTGACTGCGGAAAGTTCCGCAGTCAATCAATAAATAACTTGAAAACCAATTATTGACTGCGGAAAGTTCCGCAGTCAATCAATAAGAACTAGAAACTTGCAATGGCTGAAGCCATTGCGATTGACTGCGGAACAGATCTAATGTGAAATTTAGCTGAAAAATCCTTGAAATCCTTGAAAAGGCCTTGAAACTGTTAAAATACTTGATAGATATTTGAAACTCCTGAAGTCCTTGAAACTGTTGAAACATTGAAACTGTTGAAATGCTTGAAACTGTTGAAGTCATTGAAACTGTTAAATCCTTGAAACTGTTGAAGTCCTTGAAACTGTTAAATCCTTGAAACTGTTGAAGTCCTTGAAACTGTTGAAACCTTGAAACTGTTGAAGTCCTTGAAACTGTTGAAATCCTTGAAACTGTTGAAGTCCTTGAAACTGTTAAATCCTTGAAACTGTTGCATTATACTGGTTTAAATGTAAAAATCCCTATTAAGTTGCATTATACTGGTTTACATGTAAAAACCCCTATTAAGTTGCATTATACTGGTTTACATGTAAAAAAACCTATTAAGTTGCATTATACTGGTTTACATATAAAAAACCCTATTAAGTTGCATTATACTGGTTTACATGTAAAAACCCCTATTAAGTTGCATTATACTGGTTTACATGTAAAAAACCCTATTAAGTTGCATTATACTGGTTTACATGTAAAAAACCCTATTAAGTTGCATTATACTGGTTTACATGTAAAAAAACCTATTAAGTTGCATTATACTGGTTTACATGTAAAAAAACCTATTAAGTTGCATTATACTGGTTTACATGTAAAAAACCCTATTAAGTTGCATTATACTGGTTTACATGTAAAAAACCCTATTAAGTTGCATTATACTGGTTTACATGTAAAAACCCCTATTAAGTTGCATTATACTGGTTTACATGTAAAAACCCCTATTAAGTTCCATTATACTGGTTTACATGTAAAAAAGCCTATTAAGTTGCATTATACTGGTTTACATGTAAAAAAACCCTATTAAGTTGCATTATACTGGTTTACATGTAAAAACCCCTATTAAGTTGCATTATACTGGTTTACATGTAAAAAACCCCTATTAAGTTGCATTATACTGGTTTACATGTAAAAAACCCTATTAAGTTGCATTATACTGGTTTACATGTAAAAAACCCTATTAAGTTGCATTATACTGGTTTACATGTAAAAAACCCTATTAAGTTGCATTATACTGGTTTACATGTAAAAAACCCTATTAAGTTGCATTATACTGGTTTACATGTAAAAAAAACCTATTAAGTTGCATTATACTGGTTTACATGTAAAAAACCCTATTAAGTTGCATTATACTGGTTTACATGTAAAAAAAAACTATTAGGTTCCATTATACTGGTTTATACTGGTTTACATGTAAAAATCCCTATTAAGTTGCATTATACTGGTTTACATGTAAAAAACCCTATTAGGTTGCATTATACTGGTTTATACTGGTTTACATGGAAAAAAACCATATTAGGTTCCATTATACTGGTTTATACTGGTTTACATGGAAAAAACCCTATTAGGTTCCATTATACTGGTTTATACTGGTTTACATGGAAAAACCCCTATTAGGTTCCATTATACTGGTTTATACTGGTTTACATGTAAAAAACCCTATTAGGTTCCATTATACTGGTTTACATGTAAAAAACCCTATTAGGTTGCATTATACTGGTTTATACTGGTTTACATGGAAAAAAACATATTAGGTTCCATTATACTGGTTTATACTGGTTTACATGTAAAAAACCCTATTAGGTTCCATCATACTGGTTTACATGTAAAAACCCCTATTAGGTTGCATTATACTGGTTTATACTGGTTTACATGGAAAAAACCCTATTAGGTTCCATTATACTGGTTTATACTGGTTTACATGGAAAAAACCCTATTAGGTTGCATTATACTGGTTTATACTGGTTTACATGGAAAAAAACCCTATTAGGTTCCATTATACTGGTTTATACTGGTTTACATGGAAAAAACCCTATTAGGTTCCATTATACTGGTTTATACTGGTTTACATGGAAAAAACCCTATTAGGTTCCATTATACTGGTTTATACTGGTTTACATGGAAAAAACCCTATTAGGTTCCATTATACTGGTTTATACTGGTTTACATGTAAAAAACCCTATTAGGTTCCATCATACTGGTTTACATGTAAAAAACCCTATTAGGTTGCATTATACTGGTTTATACTGGTTTACATGGAAAAAACCCTATTAGGTTCCATTATACTGGTTTATACTGGTTTACATGGAAAAAACCCTATTAGGTTGCATTATTGCACTGAAGTCCTTGAAACTCCTGGAAACCTTGAAACTCCTGGAAAACTTGAAACTGTTGAAACCTTGAAACTGCTGAAGGTCAATCTCCATGGCTGACGCCATGGAGATTGACTGTCCTTGAAACTGTTGAATCCTTGAAACTCCTGAAAACCTTGAAACTGTTGAAGTCCTTGAAACTGTTGAATCCTTGAAACTGTTGAATCCTTGAAACTGCTGAATCCTTGAAACTGCTGAATCCTTGAAACTGTTGAATCCTTGAAACTGTTGAATCCTTGAAACTGTTGAATCCTTGAAACTGTTGAAATGTCTGAAAGACCTGAAGTCCTATTAAAATGCATGGGCCTATTAAAATGAATGGCAGAATTCTCAATGCAAATTAATGGCAGAATTCCCAAGCCCGTATAAAAAAAATGGAAAACTGCAGAACTCGAATTTTTTCTGAAAACTGACAAGTTGTGGAAGCTGAACATGTACAAACTTCAGAAATTGCAGAAAATGTGGAAAAAAATGCTGAAACTATGAATTTGTGGAAGCCCCATTATAAGTCAATGGGAAAAAATCGACCGATTTTTGGCCGATTGTGGAAAAACCGTGAATTGTAGAATTCCCAAAAGTAATAGCAGAAATCTCTCAAACATGTGGAAATATCTGAAACTGTGAAAGAGTTGAAAGCTTTTGAAAATCAGGAAAAAAATAGTTTAATAATAATAACTAGAAACTTGCAATGGCTGAAGCCATTGCGATTGACTGCGGAACAGATCTAATGTGGAATTTAGCTGAAAAATCCTTGAAATCCTTGAAAAGGCCTTGAAACTGTTAAAATACTTGAAACTGTTGAAGTCCTTGAAACTGTTAAATCCTTGAAACTGTTGAAGTCCTTGAAACTGTTGAATCCTTGAAACTGTTGAAGTCCTTGAAACTTTTAAATCCTTGAAACTGTTGAAGTCCTTGAAATTTTTAAATCCTTGAAACTGTTGAAGTCCTTGAAACTGTTGAATTCTTGAAACTGTTGAAGTCCTTGAAACTGTTGAAACCTTGAAACTGTTGAAGTCTTTAAAACTGTTGAAACCTTGAAAATGTTGAAGTCCTTGAAACTGTTGTATTATACTGGTTTACATGTAAAAATCCCTATTAGGTTGCATTATACTGGTTTATACTGGTTTACATGTAAACATCCCTATTAAGTTGCATTATACTGGTTTACATGTAAAAAACCCTATTAGGTTCCATTATACTGGTTTATACTGGTTTACATGTAAAAATCCCTATTAAGTTGCATTATACTGGTTTACATGTAAAAAACCCTATTAGGTTCCATTATACTGGTTTATACTGGTTTACATGTAAAAATCCCTATTAAGTTGCATTATACTGGTTTACATGTAAAAAACCCTATTAGGTTCCATTATACTGGTTTATACTGGTTTACATGTAAACATCCCTATTAAGTTGCATTATACTGGTTTACATGTAAAAAACCCTATTAGGTTCCATTATACTGGTTTATACTGGTTTACATGTAAACATCCCTATTAAGTTGCATTATACTGGTTTACGTGTAAAAACCCCTATTAGGTTGCATTATACTGGTTTATACTGGTTTACATGTAAAAAGCCCCATTAAGTTGCATTATACTGGTTTACATGTAAAAAGCCCCATTAAGTTGCATTATACTGGTTTATACTGGTTTACATGTAAAAAGCCCCATTAAGTTGCATTATACTGGTTTATACTGGTTTACATGTAAAAATCCCTATTAGGTTGCATTATACTGGTTTATACTGGTTTACGTGTAAAAAGCCCCATTAAGTTGTATTATACTGGTTTACATGTAAAAAGCCCCATTAAGTTGCATTATACTGGTTTACATGTAAAAAGCCCCATTAAGTTGCATTATACTGGTTTACATGTAAAAAGCCCCATTAAGTTGCATTATACTGGTTTACATGTAAAAAGCCCCATTAAGTTGCATTATACTGGTTTACATGTAAAAAGCCCCATTAAGTTGCATTGTACTGGTTTATACTGGTTTACATGTAAAAAGCCCCATTAAGTTGCATTATACTGGTTTACATGTAAAAAGCCCCATTAAGTTGTATTATACTGGTTTACATGTAAAATGCCCCCATTAAGTTGCATTATACTGGTTTACATGTAAAAAGCCCCATTAAGTTGCATTATACTGGTTTATACTGGTTTACATGTAAAAAGCCCCATTAAGTTGCATTATACTGGTTTATACTGGTTTACATGTAAAAAAGCCCCATTAAGTTGCATTATACTGGTTTATACTGGTTTACATGTAAAAAGCCCCATTAAGTTGCATTATACTGGTTTACATGTAAAAAGCCCCATTAAGTTGCATTATACTGGTTTACATGTAAAAAGCCCCATTAAGTTGCATTATACTGGTTTACATGTAAAAACCCCTATTGAGTTGCATTATACTGATTTACATGTAAAAAACCCTATTGAGTTGCATTATACTGGTTTACATGGAAAAACCCCTATTGAGTTGCATTATACTGGTTTACATGGAAAAACCCCTATTGAGTTGCATTATACTGGTTTACATGTAAAAAACCCTATTGAGTTGCATTATACTGATTTACATGTAAAAACCCCTATTGAGTTGCATTATACTGGTTTACATGGAAAAAACCCTATTAAGTTGCATTATACTGGTTTACATGGAAAACCCCCTATTGAGATGCATTATACTGGTTTACATGGAAAAAACCCTATTAAGTTGCATTATACTGGTTTACATGGAAAAACCCCTATTAAGTTGCATTATACTGGTTTACATGTAAAAAACCCCATTAGGTTGCATTATACTGGTTTATACTGGTTTACATGTAAAAATCCCTATGAAGTTGCATTATACTGGTTTACATGTAAAAATCCCTATGAAGTTGCATTATACTGGTTTACATGTAAAAAACCCTATTAGGATGCATTATACTGGTTTATACTGGTTTACATGTAAAAAACCCTATTAGGATGCATTATACTGGTTTATACTGGTTTACATGTAAAAAACCCTATTAGGTTCCATTATACTGGTTTATACTGGTTTACATGTAAAAAACCCTATTAGGATGCATTATACTGGTTTACATGTAAAAATCCATATGAAGTTGCATTATTGCACTGAAGTCCTTGAAACTCCTGGAAACCTTGAAACTCCTGGAAAACTTGAAACTGTTGAAACCTTGAAACTGCTGAAGGTCAATCTCCATGGCTGACGCCATGGAGATTGACTGTCCTTGAAACTGTTGAATTCTTCAAACCGCTGAAGTCCTTGAAACTGTTGAATCCTTGAAACGGCTGAATCCTTGAAACTGTTGAAGTCCTTGAAACTGTTGAAGTCCTTGAAACTGTTGAAGTCCTTGAAACTGTTGAATCCTTGAAACTGTTGAAGTCCTTGAAACTGTTGAATCCTTGAAACTGTTGAATCCTTGAAACTGTTGAATCCTTGAAACTGTTGAATCCTTGAAACTGTTGAATCCTTGAAACTGTTGAATCCTTGAAACTGTTGAAATGTCTGAAAGACCTGAAGTCCTATTAAATTGCATGGGCCTATTAAAATGAATGGCAGAATTCTCAATGCAAATTAATGGCAGAATTCCCAAGCCCGTATAAAAAAAATGGAAAACTGCAGAACTCGAATTTTTTCTGAAAACTCACAAGTTGTGGAAGCTGAACCTGCACAAACTGCAGAAATTGTTGAAAATGTGGAAAAAAATGCTGAAAACTATGAATTTGTGGAAGCCCCATTATAAGTCAATGGGAAAAATCGACCGATTTTTGGCCGATTGTGGAAAAACCGTGAATTGTAGAATTCCCAAAAGTAATAGCAGGATTCTCTCAAACATGTGGAACGTTTTGATGTATAACTTGTGGAAATTGCTGAAACTCTGAAAGCTGTGAAACGTGTCAAAAATCAGGAAAAAGATGGAAGTTTAATAAAAGATAAAGAACATGAAAACCAATTATTGACTGCGGAAAGTTCCGCAGTCAATCAATAATAAAAGATAAAGAACATGAAAACCAATTATTGACTGCGGAAAGTTCCGCAGTCAATCAATAAATAACTTGAAAACCAATTATTGACTGCGGAAAGTTCCGCAGTCAATCAATAAGAACTAGAAACTTGCAATGGCTGAAGCCATTGCGATTGACTGCGGAACAGATCTAATGTGAAATTTAGCTGAAAAATCCTTGAAATCCTTGAAAAGGCCTTGAAACTGTTAAAATACTTGATAGATATTTGAAACTCCTGAAGTCCTTGAAACTGTTGAAACATTGAAACTGTTGAAATGCTTGAAACTGTTGAAGTCATTGAAACTGTTAAATCCTTGAAACTGTTGAAGTCCTTGAAACTGTTAAATCCTTGAAACTGTTGAAGTCCTTGAAACTGTTGAAACCTTGAAACTGTTGAAGTCCTTGAAACTGTTGAAATCCTTGAAACTGTTGAAGTCCTTGAAACTGTTAAATCCTTGAAACTGTTGCATTATACTGGTTTAAATGTAAAAATCCCTATTAAGTTGCATTATACTGGTTTACATGTAAAAACCCCTATTAAGTTGCATTATACTGGTTTACATGTAAAAAAACCTATTAAGTTGCATTATACTGGTTTACATATAAAAAACCCTATTAAGTTGCATTATACTGGTTTACATGTAAAAACCCCTATTAAGTTGCATTATACTGGTTTACATGTAAAAAACCCTATTAAGTTGCATTATACTGGTTTACATGTAAAAAACCCTATTAAGTTGCATTATACTGGTTTACATGTAAAAAAACCTATTAAGTTGCATTATACTGGTTTACATGTAAAAAAACCTATTAAGTTGCATTATACTGGTTTACATGTAAAAAACCCTATTAAGTTGCATTATACTGGTTTACATGTAAAAAACCCTATTAAGTTGCATTATACTGGTTTACATGTAAAAACCCCTATTAAGTTGCATTATACTGGTTTACATGTAAAAACCCCTATTAAGTTCCATTATACTGGTTTACATGTAAAAAAGCCTATTAAGTTGCATTATACTGGTTTACATGTAAAAAAACCCTATTAAGTTGCATTATACTGGTTTACATGTAAAAACCCCTATTAAGTTGCATTATACTGGTTTACATGTAAAAAACCCCTATTAAGTTGCATTATACTGGTTTACATGTAAAAAACCCTATTAAGTTGCATTATACTGGTTTACATGTAAAAAACCCTATTAAGTTGCATTATACTGGTTTACATGTAAAAAACCCTATTAAGTTGCATTATACTGGTTTACATGTAAAAAACCCTATTAAGTTGCATTATACTGGTTTACATGTAAAAAAAACCTATTAAGTTGCATTATACTGGTTTACATGTAAAAAACCCTATTAAGTTGCATTATACTGGTTTACATGTAAAAAAAAACTATTAGGTTCCATTATACTGGTTTATACTGGTTTACATGTAAAAATCCCTATTAAGTTGCATTATACTGGTTTACATGTAAAAAACCCTATTAGGTTGCATTATACTGGTTTATACTGGTTTACATGGAAAAAACCATATTAGGTTCCATTATACTGGTTTATACTGGTTTACATGGAAAAAACCCTATTAGGTTCCATTATACTGGTTTATACTGGTTTACATGGAAAAACCCCTATTAGGTTCCATTATACTGGTTTATACTGGTTTACATGTAAAAAACCCTATTAGGTTCCATTATACTGGTTTACATGTAAAAAACCCTATTAGGTTGCATTATACTGGTTTATACTGGTTTACATGGAAAAAAACATATTAGGTTCCATTATACTGGTTTATACTGGTTTACATGTAAAAAACCCTATTAGGTTCCATCATACTGGTTTACATGTAAAAACCCCTATTAGGTTGCATTATACTGGTTTATACTGGTTTACATGGAAAAAACCCTATTAGGTTCCATTATACTGGTTTATACTGGTTTACATGGAAAAAACCCTATTAGGTTGCATTATACTGGTTTATACTGGTTTACATGGAAAAAAACCCTATTAGGTTCCATTATACTGGTTTATACTGGTTTACATGGAAAAAACCCTATTAGGTTCCATTATACTGGTTTATACTGGTTTACATGGAAAAAACCCTATTAGGTTCCATTATACTGGTTTATACTGGTTTACATGGAAAAAACCCTATTAGGTTCCATTATACTGGTTTATACTGGTTTACATGTAAAAAACCCTATTAGGTTCCATCATACTGGTTTACATGTAAAAAACCCTATTAGGTTGCATTATACTGGTTTATACTGGTTTACATGGAAAAAACCCTATTAGGTTCCATTATACTGGTTTATACTGGTTTACATGGAAAAAACCCTATTAGGTTGCATTATTGCACTGAAGTCCTTGAAACTCCTGGAAACCTTGAAACTCCTGGAAAACTTGAAACTGTTGAAACCTTGAAACTGCTGAAGGTCAATCTCCATGGCTGACGCCATGGAGATTGACTGTCCTTGAAACTGTTGAATCCTTGAAACTGCTGAAGTCCTTGAAACTGTTGAATCCTTGAAACTGCTGAAGTCCTTGAAACTGCTGAAGTCCTTGAAACTGCTGAATCCTTGAAACTGCTGAAGTCCTTGAAACTGTTGAATCCTTGAAACTGCTGAATCCTTCAAACTGCTGAAGTCCTTGAAACTGTTGAATCCTTGAAACGGCTGAATCCTTGAAACTGCTGAAGTCCTTGAAACTGTTGAATCCTTGAAACTGTTGAAGTCCTTGAAACTGTTGAAGTCCTTGAAACTGTTGAAGTCCTTGAAACTGTTGAATCCTTGAAACTGTTGAAGTCCTTGAAACTGATGAATCCTTGAAACTGTTGAAGTCCTTGAAACTGATGAATCCTTGAAACTGTTGAAATATCTGAAAGACCTGAAGTCCTATTAAAATGCATGGGCCTATTAAAATGAATGGCAGAATTCTCAATGCAAATTAATGGCAGAATTCCCAAGCCCGTATAAAAAAAATGGAAAACTGCAGAACTCGGATTTTTTCTGAAAACTGGCAAGTTGTGGAAGCTGAACATGCACAAACTGCAGAAATTGCAGAAAATGTGGAAAAAAATGCTGAAAACTATGAATTTGTGGAAGCCCCATTATAAGTCAATGGGAAAAATCGACCGATTTTTGGCCGATTGTGGAAAAACCGTGAATTGTAGAATTCTCAAAAGTAATAGCAGGATTCTCTCAAACATGTGGAACGTTTTGATGTATAACTTGTGGAAATATCTGAAACTGTGAAAGAGTTGAAAGATGCCAAAAAACTGGAAAAAGATGGAAGTTTTATAATAATAATAAAAGATAAAGAACATGAAAAACAATTATTGACTGCGGAAAGTTCCGCAGTCAATCAATCAAGCACAGTATTGAAGAAGAAGATCTTTATTTATATAGCGCCTTTCACAGACATGGTCACAAAGCGCTTTACATGAGAGCGGTTTTGGTTTTGGTGGTGGTCAAAGCACTAGTGCAGTATAACAGCCATGCTTTTGTCCTTAAAATTGCTTTCTACTGGATGTCGCAACTGCTAAATTCTAACCATATGTTACAAAGAAGTATAACCCCTAAAGTGTAACTCCTAAACTGTGCATATAGTGTAGAAAGTCACTGACCACTTGTGGTATTTGCAGTTGAGGAACCCGTTGAAGATGTCGCTGAGGGAGCCGATGTGGTGCAGGTTATCCAGGATGACCACCAGGGGGAGGTGTGGGGCCGTCTCCTCTGAGTTACACTGCTCTGCCAGGCTGGACAGGTACTGACGCAGCTCCTGGAGGGGGGCGAAGGAATGATGGTTAGATTTAGGCCATTTTCAATCACCAAGGCGTCTGCACTCAGCCAGGCGTAGAACAAACACGTAAACACTGAAGCAGATCTCAAACGCTGGGTTAGTAATAGTTACAATCATTACGTCATTCTTTCATCAGAGGAAACCATAGGCATTGAAAAACCTGATGTATTTGTCTTTTATCTGTTGTTGTTTCTACATATTGTTTCTCTCATATTTTCCTTTGTTTAAATACTTTTTATTTTGAATGAGCCTTTCTAAACATTTCAAGATCTGTTTGGACGCGTTTTTACAAAAAAATAAAAATAAACACTGTTTTCATCATAGATACATGGAATACAATGTTATAAACGAGATGTCCCGCCTCCTACTTTATCAACCCCTGGACTCGAATGGTGAAAATTGAAGAGTAAGGCTGTCAATAGAAATGTGTTAAAGCCCTTGAGCCTTGGTGCATAACAAAGAGTCCCCCATATTGGTTGATGGACTTTTTGAGCCCTCTATGTGTCAAAAAAAAGCTTAAAAAACAAACAACGAATTAGCAAAAATTGAATTAGATTATGGAAAACGATATCATGTAAATCTCCCACTGACCGGCTTCAGGCAATACATGTCAAAAAAGTGTGGGAGCTTCCGTATCCTCGTCTCTCATGCGCCTGTCGCTTACTTACATTAAGCAATAATAATAATGGCTTACACTTGTATTGCGCTACACAAGCCTGTAATTCTAAGTTTCTCAAAGCGCTACACTGTCGTCATTATTCATTCACTCCATACTCGCTGGTGGTAAGCTACTATTGTAGCCACAGCTGTCCTGGGGACAGGGTAGACTGACGGAAGCGAGTCTACGCCATCGGCCCCTCCCACCACCACCAACCACTCACTCACTCACACTCTCATTCAGATTGATTTTAAAATGTTAATGTTTTGTTATTTGTTTGGTCTTGCTCCGTTATATTTAACGGAGATGTTGACTGTACATCGCCCCAGCAGAGTTCTCCGGTCCTCCAATCAAATGGTTCTGGACGTGCCCAGGTCCCGGTACAAACAGTGGGGGGTTTGCAGCGCTTAAACTGTGAAACAGCCTGCCCCTCTGCGTGTTCTCACAGATCAGTCCCTTTGTAAGTCCAGATTAAAGACTCATCTCTTAAAACAGGCTTTTAACACTTACAACGCACTGATTTATGTCTAGGATGTAATCATTTTGTGTTTTTAAATTGTTTTATCTTTCTGTGAAACACTTGGGCATCCTTGTGTGTTGTTGTAAAGATCTATATAAATCAACTTGAATGATTGATCATTCATCCTGGCCTGTTGTTCATGTCTTTAGTGGTCGGGGAAACCGGAGGAAACCTATGCAGACACAGAAAGGCCCCCTCTAGCCGGGGATCGAACCCGGGACCTTCTAGCTGTGTGGATGAAAAATGTGTGGCTCTCAATCAGAGGGAGGACGATGATTTTGCGATATACAGGTGAAACTCGGAAAATTAGAATATCGTTCAAAAATTCGTTTATTTATGTAATTCAACTAAAAATGTGAAACTAATATTTGATATATAGTCATTACATGCAAAGTGATATTATGTCAAGGCTTTATTTGTTATAATTTTGATTATTATGGCTTACAGTCCATTTTTAAAATATACGAATTTCATGAGATTTTTAATATGGGGTTTTAACAAGCTGAGCCATAACATATTTATATATTTATTTGAGCATACATTTTGCTCAAAAGGAGTGGGCCGAAGCAAGAAGCTTATGAGCGCCTACCCCCAACTCAATATGATAAAACATTTAATTTCACAATAGTTCAATCAGTGTAAAAGGGAACAAAAACAACAACAAGGAACAATAGCAAACAAATACATAGAAAAATACATTTTCGTAGTTCCTCTGGGGGTAATGGGATGATTTTATCTCACCCTGTTGTCTCTGGCCAGAAAACCACAATTGCAACTTGACTGCCACCGGGTAGGAGTCACCAATACACACTAATAGAATCACAAAAAAGAAGCTAACTGGCGAATGGGCAAAGCTAACTGCGGACTAGCGCCACTTAAACAGTATTTACAGCCAAGTTTGAGTGAAAAAAATCATCTCCATTGTGTAATTGGATGAACAATATCCCTCTCTCCCTTAGTCTTTTCTGTCAGCGTAGTATTTACTCTCACGGACAATTAATGAGTAAAAAAACACAACAGGCTACGACACCTGCAGTGGCAATCAATCAATCTTTATTTATATAGCGCTTTTTATACATTTCATGTAACACAAAGTGCTTTACAGATTTAAAACATTCTCCTCCACCTTCCCAGAGACACACCACACACACTCAAGGTAAAACAATGGACGCAATGGACATAAGGCTGAGCTAAGGCTGGGTACAGATAAACCAGGTAAGGAAACACCATCCAAGGAGCCGTCTGCATCGGAAGCAGCACCTCGGCCGTAGCCACAGGGCACCAACACAGGCGCCCGGAGGAGGCGCGGTAGAAACACCACACCTCTCTCCAGACACCCACAGGACAGCACCCCAGCAGCCACAGCCAATGACTGCTCCTCTAGGGGCTCTAGGGGCTCTAGGGGCATGAACTATGGGCATTTTTTTCTTGAGGCTAACGGCTAAAACTAAATTAAAATCAAAACTAGTGCAAAGTTTTGAGCGAGCCTGCGCACAAAAGAATTGGCCTGTAAGTAGTTTAAATTGTATTGGAATGTAAAATATCAGGGGACAGGAAGTACAGCCCCGATCTTATTGTCCAGAAAGAAATCACTTGGGGACATCTTGCATGTAGCCCATTGTAGCTTAGTGTGATGTGAATAATGCGTCGCCTAATATTGCGATAATAATTTGGTGATCTATTACAGAAACCCATCCCCCGGGCGGATAAAAACGAATACTAGACTAACACTGCCATACGTCCTTTTGTAATAGAGGCAAATGCCGAGATAAAACGTTGAATGTGAGAATTGCGTTTAAAAAGTTGTGCCTTTGATAAGGATCAAAGACGCTCTTTTGTTGCATCACACTGGAAGCCTATTTATTCAAAATGATCAAAAGCTGAAGTGTTGCAGGGCTTAGACTCGGTGACTCATCTCTTAATGTTTTATGCGGCACATTGCACAAGAGTGACAAAATACAAAACGGAGAATGAAGGTGTCTACAAGCATACTCTTCTGAGCATGATAATAAATCAATCATGTATTAAACAACATCTAATTCAATTTTGTAGTACAGTCTGAAGAGGCTCTATATTAGTACTACTGTGTTTGAACACTTGGCTTTCGTATTTCATGTTTACAAAGTTAATATAGCTATAATACTTTAATGAGATGGAAAGAACAGCCAAAAATATTTACTCAGAGAACAGTTAAAATCTGACAGGGCAAAGACATGTTTGTCTTAAGGTGAGACGCTGCAGGTGAATAGAGCAAAACAATACAATTTAGAGATGGAAGAAGAAATAAGAATTAAAAAAAGGTGAACGTTTTCTATAATTTTATGTTTTCATATAACAATAAATGGCCAAAATTGCCTATGTTTTCAGCGACAAAATCTAAACAATGGACACAGCAAGGATTACATTTTTGGTTTTATTTTGTTTGTAAAACATGACTTCCAAATATATTTTCCTCTGGGTCTTCTGTTAACTTGTTTACTTTTTGAATAAGCTATTTATAAGTGAAAAAAAAGGCAGTTCAAAGCCCAAAAAATCAAACCCTTGAAAATATTGTTACCTAATTTTGGAAAACAGGCCCTAAAGTTTTGCAACGGAGTTTGTGACGGAGTCTGGGAAACCGGCCGATGCGCCACAATGTCATTGTTATTTCCAGAAATCTACGGCTCACGAGCGGACAAAACTTTACAAAATAAGCATAAATAAGCATTTTCTTTATTACTCTGACATTCAAAGTAAGATGTTAACCTCTTAACCCCAGCCTTTTTTTCGGGTATCGGTACCGGATCGGTGCATCCCTAATTATAATATTTCTCAATAAGAATAAAAAGCTGACACTGACAAAACAACTTCAAGAAGTGCAGTTATGTCAAAAATGTACTCAAATACCAACTACATTTTATTATTATTATTTTTGTCAGGGACTGGAACCTATGACGCCGGGGACTGAACAGTTATAATATTTTATCGTAATTGTAATGCACTACACAAAACTGGCTTACTTACTTGCTTATATTTTTTGCATTAAATTAACTCACACAGTTCTTTTGTTGAGGATTATTTTAACTCCACTACATTTGAAAGGTGAAGACAATAATTTCTACTCCACTTCATTGTAAAAATCTTCAAAAGTAAAAAAGTTACGTAATGTTGGCTGCATATTTGATCCAATTCAAAGGAATACTCCAGAACAGTGGGTGGTGCTGTGCAGATGTAATGTCAAGTCCACATATTTATGACAAAGGAAGAAAGTTTGTCCCCGTCGTGTTGCCATACAGGAGGTGATTACGGCGCAGAGTTCATGGTTTTAAAAGCCACAAAGTTAGTGCATTATGACATTGCGGCTTCAAAAACATGAACATCGCTTATTTAAACTGCTTTGTACTTTCCACTTTGAATACTTGAGTACTTTCTACAGCAAGCGCCTCAGTACTTTCACCTCACCGAGCAGCTTTGTTGTTGGAGAACTGTTTGACAGTGCGGGCCCGTTGTACCTTGCTGGAGTTGTGGTCCACGTTGAAGCGGGCCACGTTGCGCTCGTTGACCTCCTGCCCGAGCTGGGAGATGATGTACTCCGCCAACTTGGCAGCGAGGAAGGACTTCCCAGTGCCACTGGGTCCCGACAGAATGATCCGCCTGTGCTCCATCAGGAGGTTCAGGTAACGCTGGAGAATGGGCTTCGGGATCAGAGTGTCGAAAACCAGGCTGTCCAGGCTGTTCTCCTTGAGCCCTGCGAGGAAGATAATCCATCAGATTAGAATGAACACTATGAACATCAATACTCTTAGTCCACGCATGGACTAAGAGAAGAGAACATATTCACTCCAGTGCTAAAGACTCTCCCCATTGGTTTCCTGTTAAGTCTAAAATCAAATTTTAAATCCTGCTCCTCACATTTAAGGCCATGAAGGGTTTGGCTCCGATCTACCTCCAAGATGCTATTGTTCCATATCAGCCAATCAGAGCACTCCGCTCTCAAACCGCAGGGACTAGTGATTCCCCCATTCTCTAAAATCACTGTAGGAGGTAGAGCCTTTTGTTACCAAGCTCTGGATAAACTCCCAGCTCATATTAAAGAAGCAGACACAGTCTTCACATTTAAGACTAGGCTCAAAGTGTACCTCTTTGAATTAGCTTTGTCTTAATTATGATACAATACTTGTTTGATCTGAAGTCTGTTCATCTCTATTCACATGGTGTCCCCTGTCCCACTCCTCCTGTTTCAGATGGTGGGTCCTTCAGTCCTATCTGTGAGGAATCCCTGCATATATGGATAGGAAGCTCCAACAAGGACTGGACGTTCTTCCGCGGTCCTGGCCCGTCTGCTGCGGGACTCCCATCGGCCCTGGCTCTCTATGGCCTGTCCGTCCATGGGAGTGGATTTCTCCTTCTTTTTTGAAGGAGTGTAGCCAACAAAGCATGTTGCTGCCACTTTTTTGTTTAATCAATCAAACAATGCATCAATCACATAGTTGTTGTAAAGTCAACAGGCAACTGACAGAAAAACAAACAAAAGTAATATCCAAATGGACAGTCATCAGCTGGATAGTTGTCCTGCCCTGTCCCTAAACTGTGAAAAATGATCACTAATCGTGGGGAAAATCTTAGGTCGTAGCTCAAAATCACAGGTCGTAGGTCGTACAGTAAGACGGGGACAAAGATTTAACATAAAACCGTTGTACGACCTAATACGAGCTGCGACCGACATCAGCCAATGTCTGATATTTTGGAAGGCTAGTCTCAGAGTGAACCATCCTCTTTCTGTAACAAGGATCTCTGTCCGTGTCCCGTCAACACCGCACGCTGTTAGAGTCATAAGCAACAGAGACCAGGCATGAGCGGGTCCGACTCCGCATTTTACAGGACTTTCCCTGCACTTTTCCACAGAAATTAACCCGGCAAATTGTATTCAACGGCAGGTACTCCCACACACTCTTCCCGTGTCGTACCTTTGAGGTTGATCTGGATGACGTTGCTGTCTCCCACCAGGTATCCGCAGGGCAGCAGCTCTGGGACCTCAGAACAGTGGGATCGAACCACGTCCCCCATTCGATAGCACACGATACTGTCAGAGCTGAGGCCCAGGCTGCTGCTGGGGTCGACTCTCAGCACGTACTCCTGTGAGAGGGGGAGATTAGACAAGATCCCCAAGACGGCACAAATCTGCCCGCTTTAATGCGAAGTTTTTAACCTTAAAGAGGCGCCTGATGACTCCATCCAGGACGTCCCACTTGGTTTTACCGCTCACCCCGATCGATCCGATAAGGTGCTCCTGACAGAGCTTGCCCTGTAACGATATTTTATACAATGAGCTTGACAAAATTAGATTCCAGCCCGTGAGTTCCATGTGTAGGTAAAGGGAACAATGTGTAAGTACAGGTAATTACACATTAAAGTGCCAGGTTTAATAAAAGTGTCCAAAGGTGTAACAAAGGTGTACGGGTAGTTGCAGTTTTGTCTGTTATAGTTTCATGAATTGGGGGAACTTACCACATGACTAATATAAATACTCCGTACCTAATGCAGTGTTTATGCCGGCGTTTTAACCTCTTAACCCCCACTTTAACTGAGCAAATTTTTTCCAGTTCGACTTGACCCAACTCTTAAAAGCTTATTGAAAATAGCGACAAAAACAAGACGTAAATGAGGATGAAAACGCAGCAAAAACAGGCGACAACGATGCAACAAAAAAGAGTAAGGAAAAGGCAACAAAACAGTTCGGATTAAACACAGCAAAGAAAAGCATCTAAAAGGCCATAAAAAAAGTTATAAAAAGCGCAAAAAAAAAAAAAAAAAAAAAAAAAAAGTGGCGACAGCCCAAGGACATTTTTTTAGATCCATTTTGAATGTCTTAGCTAATAGGTTTTAAGCTTTTAGATTGAGGTAAAACTGGACTGGAGAAAATGCACTCGGTTAAGGATCAAATAGTAAATTTTAACGCCACAAACGCAGAAAGCAAACGCTGCATATTTCATTTCTTAAGAAAGAGGACTGGACAAAGCAGGGAACTTTTGACCAAAACTGTTAGCTGTAGCTGAATATGTTTCAGTCCATAGTTTTTGTATTTTTGGTGAACTTTTACGGTAAAAATTGTTGAGTAACGTCATCATTTTCAGAGAAATTTAGGTCTATTGCCAGTTTGAATCAAATGTAATGCTTGATGACATTTATGGCCTTGATTTTGGCACAATTTAATGATAATGCCCCGCTGTAATGTGTAACTACAAATGAGCTGTAATCTAAAGTGAGACGCTATGTACAACACATAAACCCCCATGTTGTACACCCTTGTTACACCCGTTAAACCTTGCACTTTAATGTGTGAATTACCTGTACTTACATGTGGAATTACATTCTTGTCACGTGTACCTACACATGGAGCTTGCGGGCTGTAATCTAAAGTGTTAAAAACAATCCGGTATGCCATGCTCGGCCTCTTGTCCTACCTTGGTGGTCTTTGGCGCGCTGCAGATGGACACCACGATCCTCACGCTGCGGCCGTCTTTGCGCAGGTTTCCCTCGAAGCTGTCATCTAACAGAAAAGTGTCTGTTTAAAAACACACAGCCGTTTTAATCCACCTCGACAATCGCCCGAGGGCCTCAGGGGCGCCCGTTCCCGCTCTCACTCTCAAACGCACAAACACGCCGGCACAGGAGCGGGATGATAACCGCCGCTTTCAAGTGATAAGGACTTTGAATTCAGTCATGGAGAGAGGTACGCCGAGAGGTTTCTGCACACTATTCTGATTTAATGAAAGGGACATTGGGAAGAATGACGAGGAAAGTCAAAAGCTTAAGACAGGAGGAAAATGTGTGATTATCAATGGCAACTATGGCTTAGTCAAAATGTACTCGAATTGTGATGAAATGGATGATTGAGCCACATTTTCGACATGATTGATTGACGTGATTTTTTGGTGGACAGGTCTAGTTTAATTTAGTTTAGTTTATTTGTTTAATTGAGCAGTACACATTGTGCTCAAAAGGAGTGGGCTGAAGCAAAAAGCTTATGAGCGCCCACCCCAAAGTGCAATAAATAAAAAAAAGTACATTTCACACAATGGTACCGAAGGAACAAAACATCAAAGAGACCTCATCCAAAGAGAATTTGAAACATTTCAAGCAGCTACATTAGCACAGACCAACTTCCAAAAAAATATATGAACTGTTTATATAATTAATTGAAACAAAGCACAACTACAACAACGATCTCGTTTCATGTACGATGTCTAGTACAAAGCAAGTAAAAAAAGGTGATCATTAATATATTTCTTTCAGATTGTTACCAGTGATTACCGAGAGTTACTTTTATGTTATAAAGGTCTAGTTTGTACTAAAAGGAAGAAAATGGAAATTATTGAGTGTTAAATATGCTGCAGTGGAAAGCATTTGTTGTTTAAGATGACATTTGTTTTGACTCCTACCTCACAGACAGTACTAACAAGCCTTATTTACTTTTAAAAAAGACATAGAGGAAATCAGCTCCTCATTGATCATTGTAGTGAAAGGGAACTGTGTTGTCATTAGTCCATCCATCCATTTTCTTCCACTTGTCCGTTGCCGGGTCGTGGGGGCAGCTGTTGGAGTTGCCCACATCACATTGCACCAGCCCCTATGGCTCCTCCTGCAGGTGGTGGGTCCACAGAAGGACGGCCTCATGGTTCTAACCGGGCCTGTTGGTCTCTCATGAGGGGCTTCTGAACCGCTCTTTGTCTGACCCATCACCTAGGACCTGTTTGCCATGGGAGACCCTACCAGGGGCACAGAGCCCCCAGGATCATTCGGATGCTCAAACCCCTCCACCACATTAAGGTGAATTTGAGGAGTTAGTAGCATATGTTGTGTCTGACTGGGCTGTGTGTTGTTTACAAGAGGCAGCATCTGTGCAGTTTGTTTGTTCAGGGCTGCGACTATTGGATGGCGTTCGATAAAGCTTTTATACTCATTCTAAAACAATATTTCATGGGCTAGCTTCAGGATAAGAAAAGCTGGACTGTCCACTGCAGACAGGTGGACTGACCTGACATGATGGTGTCGGTGATGTTGAGGTTGTTGAGGGACAGCCCCAGACTCTGGCGCGAGGAGGTCGAGGAGGTGCTGGAGGTTTCCGAGGGCGGCCGCGCTGCTTTCACCGGAGTGGCCGTGGGGGTGGCGTTTCCGCTCGACTTCAGACGGTCGTTCTCTGCCTTCAGGGTCTCGATCTCATTCTGTTATAACAAAACAGAATGCTATAAAAGTTAACAAAAGAAAGACATTATTCACAGACTCTCACTCTGTTCTAATGTTGAAAAGTAATCAATAAAAAAAAGAAGCAGCAACAATCAGTCAATCAATACTGAATGTGACAAGTTTAAAGCTTAAACTAAAGTCAGATTCTCTCATGTTTTTTCTCGACTGCTAAGATTAAATATCATCGACTGCACCAAGCCACCAACTGATTGACCTGAATAGGTTGCACTCATGGTACATCACAAAAGAGCCTCGGCGAAAACATAGCTCTATAATAAATCTCGAGATTGGACGTTGCCATGGTAATCCATTGAAACTAATCATACAAATCACAGAAGTGCTGTTAGCTATCTGAGCTCATTCCTACAAATGCACACCTCTGTTAGCCAACAGCTTTCAACTGATCAACGGGATGTTGCTGTACTAACTATTTGCGTCTATTTGCCTTTTTCTGTGAACTGCATTTGTAGTTTCTCTGTTCCACATTGTTTTACTGGATACTGTTTGTACATCTTTGCTGTGTTTTTGTCGAGGTTCCGCAAATTTTTTATTGCAAAGAGTCCGTACTAACCATGAAGGATCCAGCTTTTCTAAAAGTAAACAGCTAGCTAGCTAGCTTATGAGCTAAATGCAATTGAGACCTACTAATTTCTTCTTCTGAAACACTGAAGAGGCACAAAGAGCCCCCCACACCTGCAGCACAGTGGAGGCGTCACAAGAGGAGCTACTGGAAACAATGAAGGGACCAAAGAGAAGGTATATGGGCAAGACTTGCAGGTAACACATGCCTTCTGTCCCTACTATTGTCTAATGATTGTTCACTGGAGAATAAAACGGATTATATCGCCTGCTACACTCTTCCCAGAACATGGTGAAAGACTGTTGTGGGACGGAGGGAGCAGCACAGCAGGAAGATCCAGGAGGAGGTGGAGGAGCTGACCAGTGCAGGACACCACGCTCTGAAACAGGGACGGTGCACTGTTTTAGAGGATCAAAGGAGCACTGAAGGCAGTACCCCGGTTTACCCAACCTCCAGAAACATGCTGCTCAGGTTGGCCCACAATGGCGGCCCAGGACTAAACCAACACCTGAACGCAATTTTGTTGCTTCTCCTTCATATTTATATGGAACTAATGCACAGCTGTGCCCTGTTGTGATTGTCCATCCTACTCAAGAACTGTATTAACTAATGATAGTCTACTTACTGTCATTGTGTTTAATTTACGTTATGTGTCCCCAATCTAACGTCCATGTTTAACAATACTGATGAGAATTTATCTTGGAAGAATAATTCATAACTTTTACTAACTGGCATACAATAAATATGCCCTTCCCTGTTATTAGAGCTACAAAATTACCACTCGATCAAATGTTTTACTGTTTTTCAATTAGATGTGTGTCCCTGTACGTTATTTTCCTTTAGAATTCGGCGATTAGGACAACGGCGAGAACATGAATGAAATAAAAAATAAAAAAAATATTTACACACAATTCTTAAAATTCAATGAACTCCCTGCCTCTGCTTATAAAATGCTCTCATTTGAATTCAAACCCTGTGAAGGTACTGTAACCGCCTCTAACATAACGTGTCCAAATTGACTGAGATATTGCCATTGTATGTCAGAATGGGGGAACCGCAGGCAGAACTGGCCAATGCATATTTAACTAGCTCCATTTGGGCAGCAGGGTGCTGTATTAACGGGGCAAAAGAAAGAGGCTTCGAGCCAGAAAATTGTACCAAGTTATTCAAAATGCAGCTCAGTGAGTCGCCAAAACACGGCGCACTGAAAGCCGATTAGAGCGATTCCGTGCGTTCGGCGGAGTCGGTGTGTTATTTCAGATCGGTATTATAGGCGTTAGGAGCTGTAAGCTGCGTTTTGTGAAAGCGCGTTCGCGGAGAAGGTTAAGCGCGACGAGAGGGCGAACGTAAGCGAGGATCGAAGAGAAGTCTGCATAGATTTACCCGGACATTAGGGGCTTAACGCGCGCTCAGACAGACTTTTAACTCGAGGCGTTGAAGAACAAGCAGTGATGCGGCAAATGCATCTAGCCCTACTGTGATTGGACAGATTCGAATATTGAATGAGACCGCGTGCTGGCGTTTTCATCACGTTCTTTGACCATCAGTATAGGCGATTCTCTTTCTCTCGGGACATAGTTCAACACAGATATGGACGTCCACAGTCAGTCTCTTTCTAGAGCAGGGGCGGCGACCACGCGGCTCTTGGCAAATCAGAGTGTGGCTCTTTGCATGATTGGGTGAGTTTGCATAGGAATTGGTACATACAGTATTTCCCATAAACTCTAAAAGCAAGAATCTTGACTAAAAATCCAATATTGTATCCCACCTCTACACGCATGAATAAGAGTCTGTATCGCTCTCCTTTGTAAAAGGTGTCTGTGCAGCGGCCTCACTCAAAGCCAGACCTAGGTTAAACAACAGTCAGGCAGATCGTGGCACGGGGAACCGCTTCTGTGCTTCTCAAGTTCCTGATCACTCTTCATTTGATTATATTTGGCCTCATGTTCACAGAAAAAGATCAAAATTAGGAAATGAAAAAAGACGAGCTCTAGCAAAGCGTATGATGATGATCATTAACTTTTCTTACAGAGGTAACTGTGTGGAGCCTAGAGTACTTTCTCTGCACAGTCCAGTTAAATACACTATAACTACATTTTATTTGATCATATAAAAATGAAGATGAATTAATATCAAGGCGATAAACAGGAAGTGGTGTCTCACAGCACGTCATTCCTCCAGTACACCAGTTAACAAAAAAAAAACTCTAAAACCTGCCGTACTGTTCGCATTGTTGGTTTACTAGTCATCTTAGTTTGTTGGTGCCACAGTTTAACGACAGATTGGTTGCTCTTGTGATGTAGCACTATGCAGTAGATCCTTGAATGTTCCGCCGTGTGGCTTTAAGATATCTGCTGGGTACCTGCATACGGTTCATGGCCTCCCTGATCTGGTCGAGGTGGTGTGCGGAGCTCAGGGCCTCCAGCCGGATGTCCGTCAGCTTCAGCTCCTTCTCCCTGAGCTCGTTCTTCAGCTGCAGGACGATCTCCGCCTCGGCCTCGGTGCACTCACACAGCCTGCGACACCGTTCACCACAGACAGCACGGGAGGGGGCGGGGGAGAGGGCACCAAAAACACATGAGTACACGGGAGAGAGGAATTACAATGGGAAAAGCAGCAGTCAGCGGTGAAGTTGTGAATGGGAACAAGGTGAGCACCATGACAGCAAATCCCTCCCATCGCCCCAAAACTCAATTCAAGCCAGCGGTTATAGCACACAAACGCTCATGCTCGGTGGCAAACAAGAAACACACTTTTACTCTGTCCGCGACCCGTTTTCAGGGCCGCAGAGGGGAGCCTATAGGGCCCGACCAATATTGATTTTTTCCTGTTTTTGTCACTATTTTGTCATGTTTTTGTCACTTTTTTGTTTATTCACAACAGATTGTTCAGTAGAAGCGAAAAAGCGGCCGTCGTAGCTAGCGCTAGCTAGTGTTAGCATTAGCACGATGCTAACATGAAGCATTATATTAGCATTATCCGATATTTATGTATTTATGGGCTGTTGAACCACTTTTCTCCTCCCCATGTCTTTGTATCTTTATTGAGTAGAAAACTGTATTCATAATTCTGCATTTGTTAAAGTCGTTTTTGAATAATTAGAGATTTTTCTCCAAATTGTTTCCCCATTAACTGTTTTCAAACATGACCATATATGGGCGATACCAAAGATGCCGTCTGTATCTATTTCTTATAGTTTGGAAATTATCAGCAAAAGTCTACAACATAAAATAGATGTACAAACTTGAGACCGATTTTCACTGCAATGTGTCTCTATCACTTCTAGTCACAGCCGATATTGAACGTACCCAAATATCGGCCCAATATATCGACCGTCTTTTTGGTTGGGGAGAACATGCAAATTAAACCTACTCTTTTAACAAAATTCATTAGAACAAGACCTATAAAGCATTTTTCTCATGTTTTCATCTCTTTTTAATTGATTTTTTTTGTGATGTTTTCGTTATTTCGTTTTTTTTTTTACCCTTTTTTGTTGTGTTTTTGTACATTTTTCATCAGTTTCCTGTTGCTTTTTCATCACTCTTTTGCCACTTTTTTGTTGCGTTTTCATTCTGGTGTTCGTTGCTATTTTGACGCTTTTTTCAAGAAGCTTTTAGATTTGGGTAAAGCCGAACTGGAGCACATGTGCTCAGTTCAGCTGGGGGTTGTAACATCACCATAAGTGCTCACGCAGGGGCCGACTGGGACTGAACAACAGCCCTGGACTCTGACCAGCCTGGCCCAAAACGCCTAATTTGAAAGCTAAGACTGACAAAAACGTGTCTCGTTTTTTTTGTTGGTCATGATTTGATGTTTTTTGTTGCTTTTTCATTACAATTTTTTGGGGGACTTCCTGTTTTTTGTGCTTTTTGTTGCTTTTTCATCGCTTGTTGTCCTGTTTGTTGTGTTTTTTGTCACGTTTTTGTGGCTTATTAATTGCTTTTTTTCATTGCTTTGTTGTTTCTCCGTCTCTTTTTGGTCGTTTTTTTTTTTTGTCATCTTTTTGTTGCTTTTCCAGCACATTTTTGTTCCATTCGTCGCTATTTTGATGCTTTTCTTTTCATTTTTTAGATTTGGGTAAAGCTCGGTTCAGGGGGGGATAAGAGGAGAAAAATTATGCGTTTTCATCCTCACTAACGTCTCATTTTTGTCGCTTTTTTGTCATTTTTGTTGTTGCTTTTATATGCTTTTTGTCACCTGTTTTAATGCGTTTTTGTCACTTATTCATAGTTTTTTTCTAAGCTTTTTTGTCGCCTGTTTTTGTTGCGTTTTCATCCTCACTTGCGTCTCGTTTTTGCCACTATTTCGATGCTTTTAGATTTGGGCCAAGTGGAACTGGACAAACTGTGCTCGGTTCAAGTGGGGCTCACGATATAGACGTAAGAAGATGTTCATGAACGAGGCCCAGGGATATGAGCCAAAACCCATATACACAGTAGAGAAACAGAGCCACACCATGCCCCCACTCAGCCCCGGGGTCGGCCCCTGCAGCCCTGTTACCGTGATCGGTGCTTGTACACCACGTGACCGTTTGGCTTTTTCTTTGGCGTCCAGATGGGAGAGGACTTGCTATCACAAACGCACTTTCTACAGTGGCACGGCAAAAGGAGGAGCGGAGAGGATGGAGGTGGAACCAAAGAAAAAACAGGAGAAAGTTCAACAGAAAATCAAATAATGAGACGGACAGGAACAGGAATGCACAATACAGTATACGGCCTGATAACCTTGACCTCTAAGCAGCAGTGACACACGGGTTTCCCACGTGGGTTTATTAAGTATTCTGATTATTGATGTGAGCTGACATTTCTAAAGACTACACTGCAAAAAGTAATCTTGAAATGTTATTGAAATAAGTACTTTTATTCTTGATTCGAAACTTCAATTCAAAGAAATCTGTCCATCGGGCTAAATTTAAGTGTAAATATCTTTCCCCATGCACAGATTTCTTGAAGTAATTTTCTTATTTCAAGATTTTTGCAGTGTATGCTAAAAAAAATAAAATAAAGGCCGTGGGCAAGAAACTTATACATTATACATTTGTCAGTATAAAGTACTTAAATAAAAGAAAAAGTCAACTCTGACCAAAAAGTTACTAAAGTACATGCAAACGATAAGGAATTCAACATTTAAAGGCCCTATACCTGATTTTTCTTTATCTTTACTACAAACAATGAAAGGGGAAGCCACGAAATTAAAATGTTACTTGTGTCCAAACTGGTTCTTCACTTTCCTAACATATTTGTAGCATCCTAATTCTTCACAGGGGCGAGTTTACAGGCACGTTTCACAACTTGCAGGGTCATCTTTCAGAAGTGCTAAACTAGCCCGCAAGTTCATGAAATAGATACAAATGTCTGAGTAAATACTAAAGGAATTTTCTATACACTACTACTACTATATACTACAACTACTTCAGTAAAGTACAGATCCTCAAAAACCATAAGTGCATTTACTGATGCCACTTTTCCTCCCCACATTATGTCTGCAAACGAAACACTACAGGGGGGCAAAATAGATTTCACTTTACTATATACGGGTTTGCCAAAATATCACGTTCTAATGAGCCAGCAGTGAACAGGGAGTTAAAAAATTCCTTTTGGAAACAGGACAGTGGTTTCTTGTGCCCTTAAAGGTCTGCCCATTCATTTTGCTATTGTGCATTCATATCCAGAAGACAACATAAAGTTCAAACTCAAAATACAGATGTTTGGCGGGAGACGCAGATGAGACGTACTCGGTGGTGGAGGGCGAGGAGCGCAGCGTGGCGATGCTGCCCTGCCTGTTGTCATGCTGCAGTTTGGGCGAAGACGGCAGGGAGTCGCTCATCTCCTCCATCTCATCATGGGCCGACTGGGACTTGGTCTTCTTCTTACTGAACGCGTGCTTGAACGAACTGCGCAGCTGCAAAAAAAAGGAAAACACACAGCGCGACATTAACGTAAAGGTGAGTGTAATACGAGCGAGTGAAAAAAAGGAAGTTATCAGAGGTGGGGGAGTCAGTCCGTGCTGTTTCCAAGCAATGGTTACTGTTTTAGAGGGGGACGAGAAGGGGGAAGGGGAGCAAGGCAGTGAGTAAAGATGCAGATGCTAAAGTAGGCGGCCATGTTGGAACTCCTGTAAGCAGAGATCAACAGGCATCAAAATGAACTGGGCTGGTTCCATAAAGGCCATTAGGGCAACGCTGATAGTCTCATATTTGAAATGTCACTTATTTCAAATGTTTGTGAAGGCAACTGAAGATGGCAACTTAGAAAAGCGGATATGTCTAAAGGGCCCTATCTCACCGGCCTGGAGACCAGTTGGAGACTAGTTGGAGACTTGAGTTGCTGCTGGTCATGGAGAAAATGAGGCAAAGCAGTGATTGTTTTCTGCAAATGGTTCAAATCGCTTTTTAGAAGTTTAGCTGTTTGTTCTGCTTCTGCTTGTGTCTCGGAGACATTGCAAGGACGTCACAGAAACGTCTCCCAAATTGAGGACAACAAATAGTGTTGGCAACGTTGCCACAGCTGCTCATCTCGGAGACCATGTGGAGACTCAGCTGAAAACGGACCTGTTCGTTTTCACCGAGACTACCTAGAGACTCGCCTTATCTACCGATGGGACGTCTCAGAGACATCTCCATGACCATCGGCCACTCAAGTCTCCAACTAGTCCCCAGGACTGTGAGATACAGGCCCTTTGTATGTGCTCAGTCAATCCGAGTTGCAAAGATGTTGCGGAGACGGACAAAATAGATTTCACTTTACTATATATGGGTGTGCAAAAATATTGAGTCAGCAGTGAACAGGGAGTTAAACATTTGGAAACAGGACAGTGGTCTCCGCTAGCCTGGCACGAGCCAGACTGATCCTCCATGTAAAGAGATACATGGGGATACAGTCTGGAATTGTGCGATTTGAATCTGGCAAAACCAGAGTTAACAGTGCGCCATCTTCCGTGCAAGGATTTGCCATCAAACACTTGTGCTCCTCTGGGCCATAACCAAAACAGTGAAGATGGCGGCCGCGACATAACGATCTTTTACCAGTGGCCTTTCTTCTGTTTTAAATGAGCTGGACTTGTCCTTAAAGTCACAGCAAGAAGCTGCTCTGAGGGCTTTCACCAGAACATTTACTCGACTGCACGTGTGGAATACAAAAAAATCATGGCGGAGGACAGAGGATTGGTTCGCTCTCGTTCAAGCTGCGATCGTTAGCCCTGCCTCGAGTCTCGATTTGGAAATTGCGTCCTATTACCACAGTAAGGTCGGTCTGGCTTTATTCCAGGCTAGGTCTACGCAACGTCTCCACAACTCTCTCTGGTGAGATAGACCCTTTAAGCTACAATCAGGCCTTATCCATATGCTGCTTTCCAGACAACTAAAGGCCCATTTATGCTTTCCGTTTGAAACGCATAGAGATACAGTGATTCTGTCCGAGATGCTTTCTTTATCCAGAGTCCTAACAACAGGGCAGTACATGAGCTCGTGGTGGTGTATTGTTTTGGTCCCAGCGCCCTCTGGTGGTAACTTGTCGATAACGCTGGACATTATACACGTGTGGAAGCATAAATGCAGTGACTGTAACGGTTTGAACGCACGGATCTGTTTACTTACGGAATGGGAGCATTCACAAAGCTTTACTTGGATTTTACGACCCCATTTCAGCTGAATACATTTGTATATAAACAAAACGGCTAGTGCTACAAGAATTAGCTAGTGAGATGCTAATGTTAAATGACCACTAGATGTAACTCAAAAGAGACCTTTCATATTTTTCTTTTTCATGACTTTAAACCCATGCCTCGGCGAGTCTTTATGAAACCAGCCTTACTAGGAAAAAATCGTGATCGTTTGGGGAGGGATGGGTCGTTGTATCCATGCTGATTCTGGAGAAAGAAAGAAATGCTTCGGGCAAAGGGGAGTGGGGAGGGTTGAGGCATGGAAGAGCAGTACAAAGTAGCAAAGACAGACTGCAGAACTGACCTGAGCTGGGATGGAGTCTGCCACCTAAAGAATGAGAGAGTTTTAAGACACCAACACTTGCAGTACAGAGAGGAAGGTTAAGGTAATAGTATCTTTCCTTTGGGGTTTTTCACTTATGTTTTCTGAAAGTCCATGTCATTTTTATGTCGTCTGAACACACGTAAAAGTGAAGCCGGGGGGGGGGCACTTATGGTTCAATTAGGCCATATGAGGGGTTTGGTTTGGCCCGTGACGGGGTGTTTACAAAGGGTAAAAGTCAGTAATCAGTAGAAAGGCCAAACCATTTTTTCCAGGTACAGGGGGAAAGGGAAAATCCATCATGAATGTGTTTGTGAATGATATGTTTGCACGTTGAAGTAGCCAGACTGTGGGAGAAATTTGGCATTAAAAAATGTTCACATTAATACTGTCAGAAGACCTGATAAACCTCAGCGGACTATGATAACATCAACCAGTATTGGCCATCCACGCAAAACGGTTTGGGCACTTCTGGATTGTAACAGCTCAGTTTAGGTTGAACGGATCACCACTACCTTCAAAATAAAAGTAGCAGACAGAAAAGTACAACTTAGCTCATTCAAATCTGTCTAGGGCCTTGTCCACACGTAGCAGGATATCTAACAAAATGATGATATTTTCCTACGATTTGGCCGATCCTCCCGTATCAAATTACTGTTGTTAAATAAAACAAAGGTTTCTAAAACCTCTGGCCAAAGTGAAGATTTTGGAAAACTCCAGGTGTGCGTTTGAGTGTGAACATAAATAGCCGGAGTTTTAGGCCGAACGTTGCTGCCTAAATCTGCTCTGACGTGCGGCCTGCGTTTACATCAGAAACAGCATGGATGCCTCAAAGCTGTGCTGGTTTTAATGATTGTTCAGGCACTTTTTGCTCAACTTCTGCTTCACGAGCGCAGGCAAAGGAGCACTTTACAGCCGGGTATTTTCCGCCAAATAACCATCCCATGTCCAAAACATTTTCCTCGAAGACGCCAACAGTGGTTGTGGGTCAGACCGGGACGCACTGCGGCTGCTGAGAGAATGGAAGTCGTCCTCCCGGAGGAATGGCCACACAATGTTTGAATTTCACGGTCCTCGCTGCTGCTGTTGTCGGAGTTATTATGTCCTCACATAGAAGGACAATCTCCTGTCATGCAATTGCACGTCCGTCTGCTCAAGAAAGTTGCTGTAGCCACTTTTTATCTGATGGAAGATTAAGAAAAACTGCAAAATGCATTTGGTTTGTCAAGGCAGGTGGTCTCAAACAGTATTTGTCAGGTTTGTAAAGCTATAACGGTGGGACCCGTGTTCATACAGTTGCAATAAATGAATGTGTGCTGCAGACTTGTACAACACAAATGCGGTTAGGTGTGGATGGCTTTTTTTTTACTCTGCTACGTGTGGACAAGTCGACGTAATACTGTAGCTGCAGCTGCAGGATGACCCATTTAACAAGAAAAGTCTCACTGAGAATCTGAATCTCTTTTTCAGGGCAGTTTTGGCACCCAGGCAGGACCCATTGTAAATGTTTGTGGTGTCTGCATGTGCAAAAAAAAAATTATAAATAAACACGTGTGTGCAAGTATGAATGATATAAATGTACATAAATTGATATGATTCTTATTTTGTATTCATTTTTTATTGGGGCTAGGGCCAGCCCTGTAAAAATATGAGACATCATAGGTGTTCCGATAAACTACTTACAAAACATACACTTATTTTTTATGAAATGGATCAGCTCTATTGCACGGACTCACCCAGCTTCTTCTTCTTCTTCTTCTTGTCTTCTGCGTCTTTGCCCAGGCTGCCCAGACTGGAGTGACTGGCCGCGCTGTTGATACTGGACATGCTCTCGGAGGACTGCTGCCGCCTTATTCTCAAATCTGAGTTAGAAAAATCAAACAGCACAAAAAGTATGAAGGCAGGGTTTAAAATGAAAGTTATCTTTATCCTCATAGACTATTGTTCAGTAGAATACACTTTTTCAATGTACTTTGCACATACACACATGCAAAAGTATTTGAGAAATTGTGTAATGAGTGACTACAGTCGCGTCTGACTGCTGCCCACACTACACGACACGACTCTGTGTGACTGCCTTCGACTAGCCCTGACTAGAGAAGACTCGGCGCGACTGAAAATTGTATCAAAATCGGGGCTAAAAATCGTGTAGTGTGTGCTGACCTTTAGAGGAGCACTGCAGACAAATCTTCATTAGGGAATAGTTTGTTTCATTTTTTCACAACAATTTGTAACCCCCCCAAACAAGTAAAACAAATAATATTTGACCTTCTTCTTTATTATTGTTTCAGTTTGCACATAAGATATATATTTTTAATTACTTCACACATTATTTAAATGTATAAATAATGTGAAATTGACTAAAATGTGCACATTTTATTTTTGTTTGCTGTAAAAGTTTGTAATTTATGTCTTTAAAAACATCTTTCAGTGTCTCACCCTTTTAATGTATATGAGGTTATTTAATGTCATTAAAAGCTCACAGCCCCATGTTCATGAGCTACTTCCTGTGATGTCATTGAGTTCACTCGTCCCAAACACTGTAAAAGCCGAGTCCACACTTGTGAACTCCTCAAGTCCGTACCCAGGAGTTCACAAGTACAGAGTATGTAGTCTGAGAATTGCCCTCCTGTATGGAGATAAACTGTGGGCTGATCGGAGGTTGCTGCTGGGTGCGTTTGTTTCTCGTTACCTTTGAGCAGGTGGTCGGGGCCGTTCAGAGCCACCTGGATGGCCGTCTGTGCGTCGGTGTTCTGGGTTTTTAATGCCTCGATGGTCTCCCTCAGCTCAGCCAGCTCCGACTCCTGATCAAGACGAGAGAATATAACCGAAAAAAATGTAATTAAAAAGGGAGGAAAAATGTGCCAAAATCTCTCATAAAATTATGCATAATGTAACGTAAGGTGAGTATTTTTTTGTCCAACCCATCGAACACGAATGCCGATCTATTCACAATGTTTATATCAATTCAGAAGGTCTAAAAAGGACTGATTTTGAACCTTCTGCTCCGCGGTCATGGTGAGGCTCTGGAGTCGGCAGGTCATGTTACTGAGGCTCTTCTCAAACGCTGCAACGAGATGGGCCTGTGGAGACAAAGGGGAAACAAACTTTCAGTCTCAATATAAACTCAACTCTCAAATCCCATATTGTTTGCCAGAGTTCATTACAGGCCTTGTGCACAGCGATGTCAGATCACCACACTGTACATTACACTCGTACTTCGGCGTTTGTAATCCATAAAAACACAAATGTTGAAAAGTCAATACAGGCCAATGGCGGCAAAAGAAGTGTACTTTCCTTCAAATATGTATTTCTTAAGTGTAAACATCAGCCAGCTCCTGCTGTGATATTGGGCGATACAAAACAACTTGACTTGATTTCATTAGCATAAACATCAAAACAACCAAGTGCTTGAAAATGAAAGCTCTTAGTACGCCCTAGTTTTTGCTTTGTTTGTTTTGTAATGCTGCAGAAACTTCAAGATGGGTATGAAATACAGGTGGGTTATTCGCCTTTAATCTGTGTGCTTTATACAGTCTAGTTTATGTTTTTTCTTTATTAAATCAGAAGCATCTGCATACATTTAAAGATATCAAGCTGCCGTTTGAGTGATTTAGCCTCTTGTCTTGTAGAATGGAGATTTGACGTCAGAAAACAGGATTGGAAAATAGAGGCTATATATAGATGTTTATGATTGGCAACGCTTCACTTTCATAAAGTAGAACAGTAACATAACAAAATCATTTTCCAGAGGAGTGTCAAAGGAACTTCATTGTGTCCTCAATCATGAAGTAAACACCAGTAAACCTGTACATGTGATTTACAAGTTTTTCTTTACAGATTATTACTCTAATGTTGATTAATTTATAGCAATAAAACTTTTTCCATGACCCAATTGTTGCTCATGTTTATATTTTTAGCCACAATGTATAAGGCCCCCGTCTACACGTAGCAGGGTATCTCACAAACCGAAGATATTTTCCTACGATCTGGCCTATCACCCACACAAAACCGGAGTTTTCTGTCGATAAAAACGAAGGTTTCTGAAAACTCCGGCCAAAGCTTGGGATGTGGAGAGCCTCTTTATAGCATCTACACAGTCATACAATCATTATTTACTCCGTATGTACTGTAGAAGACTGCAAAGTTTAAACTTCATGCCAGGGAGAGACGATAGAGCAGAGTCTGAGGCGACAGCGCTGTGAGGAGAGGGGGCGGAGCTCAGCAACAGACAGCGATATACAACAATATTAAATCAACCAAGAAAAATATATTATAGCAGTACATAATACAGCTTTTTTGGCCTGACATTTTTAGGGGTGCTTGAATAATGCTAGAGCACCCCTAAAATAGGCCTAGCCTCGCCCGTGTTGCCAGATGCTCATTCTCAGAGTGCATTATTTTACATTCCCAGGCAATCTAAAGAATGCGTGAACAGTGTGGGGCAGCAGGTGAAATTGGCAAGCCCTGCAAATTACCAATAGTTAAATAGCATCCCAAAGACCAGCAGGCTTTTTCTGTCAAAGTCTATTTAAAGTCCACTAACATCCACCTGCTGACTTCTTATTTTCTTGGTCTCTGGCTGCGTCCGCAAAGTTCACGGCCTTTCCAAATGCCAACTGTTTGAACCAATCTCCTCAGAATCTCATCTCAGTCCAGCGCCCTCCCCGCTACCCACCTGCCACCGCAGAGGGGGAGGCAACAGACTGACCATCTGCACTGCACCAACCCAGCACTCACTCAGCACGGGCCCCAAATCAGCGTCTGAACCAGGGTCATTATTAAGGCGGGCGGCCTTTTATTTTTGACTTTGTTAGCTATCAGTGCTGCGGGATTAACGGTAGCATTGGCGGGTGCGTCGCAGTTAGTCTATTATTCAAAAATGTTTTGATCAAGAACACAACTATGGAGGAAATGACTTGGTTCGTCATGAAAATACAGCTGTGTCGACTGATGGGACTTTATGAAGCCTGTTATTAGCCTTTTTAATAAGAAACTGGCAGTGGGTCAAACAGCCATTTAAAGCTTCTCTGGGAATCATTTTCATCGTGAAATCTCATAATCTTGTGCGCAACAGACATTTATCAATAAATAAGATATGTAGCAAAGTAAACATTTTGATACCTATGTTTTATTTTGCAAAACTGCAACTTCCATGCAAGTCTGTGTTTTTGGCTTTTAGAACATAACACTTCCAATTATAACTAAATTTACAGTGCATATGTTTTATTTCCCCCAAACCTTAAACGTCTCATACGACATTTTCTGACAGTTCCCAGTAGATACAGGTTTATTTGACGAACGGACGTAGACATTTCATCAGAGCAGGTCGCTCAGACGTTTATCAGTTCACTCTCGTTTGTAAACTTCTGTTATAATGCTAAACTCTGACTGCGTTAGCTGCTAACTATTGATGCTTCTGATGCTGCGAACACTTATTTAGTAATCCCTGCATTCTTTTGTGTTGACATGGAGGGGTCCAGATGAGGGGTGTGTTGGGGCTGCACTGTGAGGCTGTGGAGGTCTGGAGCTAACTCCAGTATTTTACCTTTTAAAATCTCCATTCGTTTATTATTGCTGGTAATCCCATGATGCTTAGCGATATGACATCACAGTCCTGAACTCTAGTCACCTTATTCCAGAAGTTCGCGTGGGCACCGCCATGAATTGTGCCCGCCCCTTCACTCGTATTAGTTTACATAGGACTGGAGAAGTCGAGATAAAATCAGTTACTACATGAACACGCAGCCGATTTTAGGCCGCGCAGAGAAACGATGAAGTGTTTTTTTTTATTTACATAATAAAATAAGACAAACTTTAAACCCTCCACCCAACCCCAGCCACTCCTCCTTGCATTCATACCACAATCACAACCACAATCATCCACACATTCATAGTATTTTGACAAGAACACAAACTATAAACAGAAAGGAAGCACAAAGCAAACATAAATAAAATCATTAAAAAAAAAGAAAAGAAAAATAAGTGTAAATAATGAAATCACTAATCCAATCCAAAACCCATAAACAAAAATGCCATATAATTGGCAAAACATTTATGACATAACAAATGGCATAGCAAGTACACCCCCCCCAATATTTATATCTCTAATTCAAGTAAGCAGACATTCCATTTCTTTTCATGCTCAATTATTCTGTTGTTATTTGTTGCTATAATTGTTTCCAACATATACTGATGATAAACGCTATTCTTAAAGTGTTTTATACATACATTTGATAACGTTTTAGCTTTAAAAATAAACATTTGACCCATCAGAATAATCATATTCAAAAAGTATGTGCATTTACCCTCAAAAACGGTGAAGTGTTGACTTGTTGGTGCAAATGAACATACAACTCAATCTACTAAACATCAGATTTTAGCGGCGAACATTTTCCCTCTTTCACCGCTTAATGAACAGACTTCGCGCTCTACCGGAAGTGTCACACTGGAGAAAATGTGCTTGGTTCAGGTGGAAGTTAAGAGGTTAAAGCTTTACTTGCTCAAGTGCCCCTTTTTTCTTTGCCAATATGATGTGGTCACCGTAACTACCATTAAGCTGGACTGGACTCACTTTCCAAACGCTGCTAAATACAGTACATCTTTATGATGCAAATGGCCTATGTCTGGCTTTCCACAACATCTAACTTGAAGCTTTGGAGTCGCCACCACCGGACCATGTCCATTTATCTCCATTTGACACCAACGACAAGCTCTGGAGAGGTCCGACGTTCTTTATGGTATACGCCCACACAACAAACTCCGCGGTCTAGACTCTTACAACGCCTCCTCACTCAACTTTTCAGCCATCTATCTATATTTGAATGCTTGGCTGAGCTGGGAAAGGGCGATGCTGTTGTTTAAAGCCCGCTGGATGGAGACAGACTCGCTGCAAACATGCACTGCCCACAAGAAAACAGAGACAACTTTACAACTCGCTCCAAAGTCAAATCAAGAAAACAATGTCAAGGAGCAGAGAGTTTCGGCCGCTTCGTTCATGAATGGATAGAGCCAGAAATTGTGGTAAGATGTGTTTTCCGATACCCATTTGTCATCTAGAAAACAGAACAATAATGTGTGGTAGATATGCAAATTTACAAAATCATCTCCAATGCCAAGAAATGTGTGAAAAAATAAAAAAGAGCTAATAATGAATTGAACAATGAATCACGGAAGTCAACCAAAACAATACAAAGGCGCATCATCTGAAACATCGAAGGCTCCCCTCCGCAGCACTGACAAAAGGTTATTTTGCGAATCGCGTCTATTGTTTATTGTCTACTGAAGTAAACAGAGACTCACGTTGGCAGACAGCTGAGACGTCAGGGTGGCCACCTTCTCCTGGGACGCATCCAATTCTCTGCGCAGCTTACGGATTTGCTGTGGGAGGGAAAAGACACATGTTTAGAAATTAGAAATCTAGCGAGAAATAATAAAAAACGAACTGCAAATAGTCCTATACATTACTTGACCTTTGCCCACACAGTTATTTCCGGTTCCGGTCCAACAGGCACTTGCTGGTGTAAAATCAATTAGTGCAGCTGATGTCCACACACATACTCTCTTTATGCCTGTTCTCCAAGAAAGTGTATTTGGGTGACTTGACCACTGACTGTAAATTAAGAATGGACTAATTGTGGCCTAGTTCTTCCTGAAACCGTAAGGAAAGAGTGGCATGCTCCGGAAGTTCCTCCTTGTCCCTTTTGAAGTAATTACAGAACACAGGCTTGTCATTCTGACTTCCACATGTTTGCCTTAACATGCACAACATTTCACTATTTTTGTTTTTCGCCCCATTCGAAACATAGGGGCTGGCTCCAAAAACCCGGCCAAATTACTAGCATGTACGAGCTTCAGTTAGCACACGCTGTACGTTATGGGGGAAGCCATGCGCCTCCATCCATTCTTAGTTTACAGACTGTGGACTCGACCCATCCTAGCACTGTCCCCCTCGCTCGGCCACTCTCTCACTCCCTCAGAGCCTCGTCCCAAAAGTACAGCCCGGGGTGAAGTCTCCGGGATTCATGGGTTGATGACAGAGGCATCAAATAACTTAAGCTATGCGGCTAGCACAAATGGCTAAGATGTCAGCTGACTTGTTTATTCGTGCATCTCTCTAAACGTTAAAGTGCTTTTCAGGTGATTTATTCTTCAAACTCCATTCTGTTCATCTTTTTCACGCTTCAAGTAGGTAGGATCAAAAGGCAAAGGATGAGCTGTCCCGTTAGCGTACCACTAGAGTCTTAAATTCTGTGTACTTGATCATATTCCTCATGGTGTCAAGTGGCAAGTGCCTTCTGGTCAGGAACTGGAAAGGACAGTTTGGGTTGCGGAGCTAACGTTTGATTTTAAGTCAATTGTCTGATTAATCAATAGGTTACGTTCATCACAACATTCGAACATCATTTAAAATTGGGAAGTCAATATGCAGATTTTTTTTTAAACCTGGTTTATGGTAAATAGCCCATCTCTGTTAATACTGGGACAATCCACATGAAACAAAAACACAGTTCACATAGTTCAACATTTTATCTTACTATGGTCAAATGATATTCTCATAACAGGTATCTAAAAGTGCTGACAATATATATGGATTAACATGTGCGTGATGTTGGTCAACAGGAAGGACTTTCAGCCATAAGAACACGCCAGGTTTGAGAATCTAATCAGTACCAAACAATGAACAACTGTATTTGAATTTTCTAGATTTCTTTCCAAATCTGTTGCCATCCCAGTTGTATTGGCCCGTTAACAGTTTAATTTATAGCATTTGCTCCCAAAAAATAAAGAAAATGAGGAAAGAGAGAGAAGGTTGTGTGCTTTGCCAGATACATTTAAGATAGCAATAAAATCAAGGCTACAATGTAATAATATTCCATCTTTGCGGTGTACAGCAGGCAGGGTGTCGAACACAGAGTAGGGATTTACCGTCGTGTTTGGAACAGTTTGGCCCTTGATTGAAAACAGAAGAGTGAAAATTAACACTATGTTGCTTGCTTTCATTTGAACATGTGATGGAGAAACAGCACAGGTATATTGTTATGGCACAGCGACAAAACATGTATGGTTAGTTTCACCAGGCAAAATTATAGAAGTATGAAGAAAAAAAAACATGTGGTCTGAGCTGGAGATAGAAGCATTTGCAAACACAGAGTCACAGGTCAGATTGCTGAACAAGAGACATTCTAGACATAGAGATATTAAGAATTATCAGAGCTTTGCAAAATACACCTTAAAGCCACTTTGCGGAACATTCTAGGTTATATGTAGCAGAATGCTCATAATTAAACTGGCCAGTGATACCGAACCAATGCTCGCAATTTTCTAGCAAGGCTCCAACCGTTTTGATTTAGAATAGAATAGAAAAACGTGGTTACGAAATACGTAGGTCTGAGGAGACATGAGCTCACAGTAAAGGTGCATGGTGTAGAGATTTTCCCTCATAAAATCTACAACAGAACTACAGACAGTGGCGCAGTTGGTAGAGCGTATCGTCGCATGATCGGAACCACCCAACCAACCAACCGACCGACCAACGTTGGCGCTTTGCTTCTACTACATATAGATTCTAATGCTGCGTAAAACGTGCTACATAACGTTTCATTTGATTGCTGAGACCAAACGTTCACTTCACTGGTGCACTGCAGTGGTTTTGTTACATTTTTATCGTTAGCTGCACTTCTCCACTGGGGGCCGCCATTGCAGTCTTCGTTTCATATCTGAACTCGGAGCACTCTGGTCCTCTCCGAGTTTACATGTTGTAATTAACAGTTCCAAGGCAGGTTTCCTGAAATTTAGCAGTAAGCCTAAGGGGTGTATACGTTTGTCACTCATCCAAAAGATTCCGTTTGATTACCCAGGGCAACAACTTGCACATCTAGTATTTCGTAGCGACACAAAACCTGGAATGTTCCGCAGTGTGGCTTTAAGCATCTGTGAGAGAAACATAAAACATAAGTATGAGGAAACAAAGGGTCCAGATTTGCATAATGTGTCTCTTTTGAATTAGCAATTAGACATGGAGAGAGAAACATGGGGCACTGCGAATGAAACCAAAGGAGAATCAGTGATTGGCTGCGCAGAACTCACAGAACAAACGCCAAATGAAAGGTTTAAAGATCAGGTTCGGACATGGAGTTGTCTGGGAGGAGATTCGGCATGGAGGAGGGTTGAGTGATACGGAAAGCAATGCAACACAGAGTTAAATTGCTTGTTTGTAAAACTCAGGGCTTTTATTTTCCTTACCCACTGTTGGTTTAACGTATGTGTTTACATTTGTCTACTGGAATTTGAGTTAGGATTTAGATCACTGTTTGTGCTTCGATTGACAATTGGATAGAAAGAGACGGTTGTATGGAAGCGCAAAGCACACAGGACTTACAGCAGAGGCAAACCACAACTTGATGCATGCAACAATAACATTTCTAATGTTTATTTTATCACCACTCGACAAGCTTTCATTTTCAGCAGCAAACCGCATGCTGGCAAATCGATGGCTCCATAGCAAACATACACTTTGAGCGCAGAACTACTCTGATCGGGTTCTGTCATGGATTATGGGCTTTAAAAATGTGAAGGGCGGTTTTGAGTTTCATCAATAACACAATGAAATCCAGGAAATACAGACTGGGGTGCTTCAGCAGTAGAAGAAGAAACAACACTGTGAATGAAGCAAAATACTTCTCCACAATGGAATAAAATAATTGTCCTGAATAAGAAAATAGCTTAAAAGTGTGAGAAATAAGAGAATTTATGCAGATTTTGAGTAGATTTGGACTATCTTAAAATAAGTTTGCCAATAGATGGGAGCACTTTTGCTGATTCCCCTCTGGCTGAGCACAAAAGGAGAACTAGTATAACAGGTGATAGTAAATCTCAGATCACTTCTTGTTCTGGGGTAAAATATTCCAAGCCAGTGTCAGGACCTCCTGGAGAATGGCCATTCTTGCGCAGGGACACATCAGTTCAGTGTCAGAAGACGATCGGGAGTTATTTTAATTTGAAAGGAAATATAAAATATAAAAGAGCAAGTTTATTGATTGTCGGTGGTCATTATTGGGGAAACAGCTCCATCTGGTGGCCGCATATCCTGCCCTTTGTGGCTTCTTTAATCAGTAAATTATCAGCCTGATTAAACATGCTCAGTGTTAGGCCTAATTGAGGATTTTATGAGTCTTAAAGCGCACATTAACATTAGCCATAGCAGCTAGAAGATTAGCTGCTGAATGAAACATGTATATTTTGTATTATGTATATTTTATATTACACAACTACATCATAGGCTGCATAAATACCATTTAATAACAGTATATAACTGACAGAATTAAAGCTGTAGCTACAATGACATTATAATCCAACAAGCGAAATGCTGCTGATGTAATGATCACAGTGATCATGATCACTCAGAATTTCCTGAAGCAACAGATCATTTCCTTTGCATCCTTTTCATTTTTGACAAATAAATAATATAAATAAAACATTCATTTTCTGGCGTAAATTAGTTAGTAAAGTTCTCAAACAATATCTGCCCATTCATTTCAATGGACGAGAGCTTTTGTTTTACCCACAGGGGGCGCTAATCTTCTCAGTGTAGTAGACATAGCTCCCATCTATCGAGCAAGAATATTGTTTTTTTGTGTGTGTCTTATTTCTGTCTCTTGAGTTAGCTTTTGAATCTTGAGTCACATCGTGTTTGCCCCACAGAAGAATTTGATTAGATGCAAGTTGGTCATTTTATACTCACTGCTGCCACCTCAGGTCATATTTGGAACTGCAATCTCTATATTAAGCTCGTGCATGACGGCATTTCGGACCCGAATTAACAATTTTTTGAGTGACAGTGCAGGATTTTAGAGGCAGTTGTTGTGAATAAGTCATTCTAAAAATTAGGACATGGCTGGAACATGTAGGGGGACGAAAATACATAATTTTAACATTTTTAAACTCTGCATAGTCCCTTTTAAAATCAGCATAAGTTCTCTTAATTCAAGCGCTTATTAAGTCACTCATCTTTATCTTCTTATCTTTACAGCACAGTGACCCGACTCTGGATTTTAAAACTTAAAACTAAAATGTAATCGCAGTTGCAATGCATGTCAGACAAATCACAATCCAACATTATGCAACCCTATAATCATTTTTCATTCTTTACAGCTCCAGCATTCACATCGCCAAAAAAACACACTCATGCATTCCCTCTTACCTCCGAGTGCGCCTTCTCCTCCGTCTGTGGAAAGGAACAAAGCACAAATACATTTCAATACCGCCGCCGTCTTTAATCTACTCTCTTCTCAAACAAATTGCAGTGTTGAGGAATCCTAACGCAGGAGGCTAAATGGATGGGCCGATACAAGCGCTCCCACCAGTGCCGTCCTCAGCTATAATTAAAATCAGATTAGGCATGAACACGAACATGCACAGGACTCGGATGAGCGAGGTGGAAAAATGGTTTTAAATATAAGGCAAGGCAAGGCAAGGCAAGGCAAGGCAAGGCAAGTTTATTTGTAGAGCACAATTCATACACAAGGTAATTCAAAGTGCTTCACAGTTGCATAAAATTACAAGAAAACAGATCAAATCAATCATTAAAACATCAACATAAACATTTATCAATGACAGTAAAAGGCAAGAGTGCAGATAAAATACTTTCAGTTTTCATATGCTCGGGTAAAAAGAGCTGTTTTCAGCCTGGATTTGAACATTGTCAGAGTTGAGGCCTGTCTCACATCCTCATGAAGACTGTTCCAGATTTTAGCTGCATGAAACTGAAACGCAGCCTCACCGTGTTTAGTCCTGACTCTGGGAACCACCAGGAGACCCCTCCCTGAAGTTCTCAGGGCCCGAGATGGTTCATACGGCTCTAACATGTCAGAGATGGACTTTGGTGCTAAACCATGAAATGACTCGTACACAAGCAGAGCTGTTTTAAATTCTATTCTCTGAGTGACAGGAAGCCAGTGCAGAGACCGGAGCACTGGACTAATATGGTTGTATTTCCTGGTTCTTGTCAGGACTCGAGCAGCAGCGTTCTGGATGTTCTGCAGCTGTCTAACAGCTCGTTTAGAAAGGCCAGTGAGCAGGCCGTTACAGTAGTCTAACCTGCTGGAGACAAATGCATGGATGAGTGTCTCCAAGTCTGGTTTTGACACTATTCCTCTGATCTTAGCAATGTTTTTCAGATGGTAAAAAGCTGATGATGTTATTGCTTTAATGTGGCTGTTTAAGTTCAGGTCTGAGTCCATGATTACTCCTAGATTTCTAACCTGATTTTTTGGTTTTAGAGAGAGAGACTCAAGGTGACTGATAACACTTTGTCTTTGTGTCTGTGGGCCAAAAACAATGATCTCAGTTTTGTCTGAGTTTAGTTGGAGAAAGTTGTTTTGCATCCACAAACTGATCTGTTCGATGCAGTGACAGAGAGTATCTACAGGCCCATGTTCACCTGCCGTCAGTGACACGTAGATCTGAGTGTCATCTGCGTAGTTATGGTACGACACATTGTTGCTGTTTATTAGCTGACCCAATGGAAGCATGTACAAGTTGAATAAGAGGGGTCCCAAGATTGACCCCTGGGGGACTCCACAGGTCATGGAAATTTTGTCTGAGACACAGTTGCCAATTTCGACAAAGTACGTCCTATCCTCCAGATAGGACTTGAACCAGTTTAGCGCAGTACCAGAGATTCCCACCCAGTTTTCTAACCTGTGAAGTAAGATTCCATGGTCCACTGTGTCAAAGGCAGCGCTCAGGTCCAGCAGAACTAAAACTGAGACCTTACCTGCGTTGGTGTTCATACGGATATCATTTGTCACCTTGATCAGAGCTGTCTCAGTGCTGTGGTGGGGCCTAAAACCTGATTGGAAAGTATCAAACACATTGTTAGATAGGAGAAAGTAAGTGAGCTGTTGATATATTACTTTCTCCAGGACTTTTCCTAAGAATGGTAGGTTTGATATGGGCCGGTAGTTGTTCAGTATCTTGGGATCAAGGCTGCTCTTCTTTAGAAGAGGCTTAATGACCGCGGTTTTCAGAGCCTTTGGAAATGCTCCAGTCTCAAATGAAATGTTGACTAACTGAACAAGTTGTGGTAACAAGCTGGTCAGTACAGACTTCAGAAATCTAGTGGGTAATTCATCAAGGCAGCATGTGCATGAACTCAGACCGGAGATAACCTCTTCCATTGTTTTGTCAGTAACAGGTGTGAAATGTGTCAGCTCAAGGTGTTTATCTGGTGGCAGGGTTGCTATTTGTGTTGCTGAAATTATGGCATTTTTAATGCCTTGGACTTTGTCATAAAAAAATATTGCAAACTCATTGCACTTAGATGTAGAGATTAGTTCTAAGGGCAGTGAAACTGGAGGGTTAGTTAATCTGTTTACTGTTGAAAACAGAACGCGAGAATTGTTTCTGCAGTTTGCGATGATTTTAGAGAAGTACTTCTCCCTTTCTCCACGCAAAATCTGGTTGAACTCACAAAGCACTTCTTTGTATATCTCAAAATGAACCTGGAGCTTTGACTTGCGCCATTTCCGTTCGGCTTTTCGGCACTCCCTTTTCTGTGCCCTGACCGAATCTTCACTTCTCCAAGGTGCCTTTTGTCTATTGTTAACCATTTTAACCTTGACAGGAGCAATAGTATCCAACACATTTAAGACGCTTGATGTGTAAGAGTCCAACAGATTATCAACATTAGAACATGGGGGATTTTCAAATCTGATCATTTCCATAAACTGTGTCCTTGTTGTATCATTTATGCGTCTTCTTTGAATAACTCCAGGCCCGACCTCTGGTTTGGGTGTAACAGACAGGTCAAAGAAGACACAAAAATGATCAGACAAAGCAACATCAACAACATTCACATTTGATATATTAACACCTTTTGTAATAACTAGATCTAGAGTGTGGCCTTTGTTGTGAGTCGCTTCACTCACGTGCTGAGTTAAACCAAACATTTCAAGAACAGCTCTAAATTCTCTTGCATGCCTGTCATTGGTCACATCCACATGCACATTAAAATCACCTGAAATAACCAAACAATCAAAATCAGTCAGTATAAATGAAAGTAATTCAATAAAATCTTCAATAAAACAATTCTGTGGTGGTTTGTAAATAGTCATATAAAGTATGGAAGATTGTTTTATCTCCATTTTGAAAGACACATACTCAAATGATTGAAAAAACCCAAATGACAATTTGTGGGTGACTATATTGTCCCTGAATATGGCACAGACACCCCCGCCCCTTTGGTTTTGGCGTGTTTCAGACACAAAATTGAAATTTGATGGACTACACTCAATCAAAACTGCGTTTCCAGTGTTTTTGTCAAGCCATGTTTCAGTTAAAAACATAAAGTCTAGATTATAAGAGGAAATAAAACTATTTATTAACAAGGACTTGTTTTTTAATGATCTGACATTGATATAAATGACTAAACAAATCTCAATTACCACAGGACAAACTTTCTAAACTGAACTTTTGCTCAAGATGAACTTCACTGGGTGGTGGTTTCAGGAAAAGGTTGTTTTTGTTGAGTACTTACGGCGGAGTAGAGAGAAGAGGTGCTGGAGACGAGGGACAGGGAGGAGCCATGAACTGTGGACATAAAAAGACAAATCAAACATCTTCAAGTTTCGATTCAGAGCAATGCCATTATTTTAAAGTAAAGGATTAAAAACGGCATGTATCTTAAAAAATAGTTAAGTACGGTATCATAGGTTATTATGTACAAGCCTTTGCCATCGCCGCCCCCCCCCCCCCTTTGGAACTCACTCCCACCGCCCATTAGAAACTTGGACTCATACTTCAGATCAGTAACTTGCTTTTCCATAAACCACTCTTTTTTTTTTATTCCCAATGTAAAGTGTCTTTAGTGTCTTGAGTGTCCAAAGAAAGCGCTTCAAAAAGTTTGATGTATTATTATAATAAATATATCGATTATATGGAAAGGCTTGTATACAAAATAATCAGCCGACTTAAAGGAACAGGCCACCGTTTTTTCCATACTGAGATATGTTCTTACCTGAGCTTAGACGAGTTGATGTGTACCTGTGTGGTCTTCGTGTGTGTGCTCAGTCACGCAAAGCGACCAAAGATGTTGTTAGCCGTTGGCCTCTCTCAACATATTCCTATAGCTCCAAACGGGGGTGAAGTTGGAAGCTGCCACGCTCTCCCACGGGCGCGCACAAAGACCTGACAGGTACGTATCAACTCGTCTAAGCTCAGGTAAGAACATTATCTCAGTATGGAAAAACGGTGGCCTGTTCCTTTAAGCGTCATGTCTGTGTGTCGACTCAGATATGAGTTTGTTTGCTTCTAAAAGCGTTATGAATGTTTTATTGTACCATTGTGCATGTACATTTTAAGCTAAATATATATATGTGCATATTTTTGTCACGGACCGGTAGAAAGGAGTTCATCGCACAAAGAGACGGAAGCGGTCAACGCACTCTTCCAAAACATTTTACCTACCTACCCTGTTTTACCTAATTAGAAATAAATATCAAATCCCTAGATGAAAAGCGTTGTAGTGGCAGAATTACATGTCTTCCTTGTTTAATGTTTACTGAAAAGGCTTCCTGCAGCCTGTTCCCGTGTCATATCCAGCGTTTCTCGAATTGATTGATGCCGTCTGTCAATTGCGCCCACCGGAAAATCGCTGAGATCACGCACGCTCCCAGACTACATATCTTTGAAAAAGCATGTCGTTTGGAAGGCCAGGGGCCATGTAAATACTGTTTTAGAATGGTCCCAGTAAGACTAGCTGACTGCTTATCGCTCTCAGCTAATGGGATCTACATAAATAATAATAATAATAATAATAATTAAAAAAGACTAGGATCCGTGGGAACATGCATGTTTATAAAAGTCTTTAGATTTGCCTCTCTCCTCAGGAAGCTTCGTCAGCAACTGATGAAACAGGCTGCTGAATATATACCGATATACGTAGGGAGGGGTTCACATTGTTTTTGGTACCATATGTAGAAGATGCTAACCGATGCAAATACTGACGCCTCACCTTCATCAGTGCTGTCCCGGAAGGACCCAGAGCGGCTGATGGCCCGCGGTCTGTCCTCCAGAGAGGTGGCGCTGCCCCCTAGTGGATGTCCCTCTCCGTACAGGTCGAAGGAGTCCTGGGCTGGGATACTGTTGGAGCGGCTCATGCTGCTGGAGCCTGGGGTCATGTACTGACCGCCGCTGGTCGGACTCACTGCAAGAAGGAAAGCGTTATGAAGCTCCTTAACAACACAGGGGATACACGGGCTAAATGTTGCTGCAGCTTACGTATACATCTAAACATATAAACAATAGACCATGACCATCAGATTAAAGTAAATAATAGTATGAAATGGACATTCTTTTGGACACTTCAGCGCTATTTTAAAATAATTTCTATGTTTGAAAAGCCGTTGGGAGTGTGTTGGATGGCTGCTGTGGGAACAACACGTCACAATCTAAAAATACAAGCACTAATTTTTGACAGCCTGCTGTCCAATGATGGATTATGGGTTTTAAAAAGCAGTTCCAGGTTTTAACTATTAGGCAACAAAATTCTGGAAGTCCGATTTTGTAAACTTTCTGCAGTTAAAGCAAGACTGCCTAAAGAAAGTAAAGGGCTCGCTGCTCCAGGCATCGCAAAAGAGTCAGTTTTGCATGATTTTAAAGGTATTGATTACTGCGTTTGGTACTGTCAGTATTGTAGCTTTGGGGGAAGGGTTCAGAACAATACTACTTCGGAAAAATAAAAACACAGTATGTGTTGAAAAAAATGCTTTCAGGAGTATAGTTTCTACTTATTTGATGCTATATAAAGACATCGGTGTCACATTATAACAGAAGCATAAAAAATTAACCTCTTAACCTCCGCCTTAAACAAGCACATTTTCTTCAGTTCAACTTTACCCAAATATAAATATTCTTCAAAAAAAAAGCAACAAAAAAAGGCATCAAAGAGCGACAAAAATACAATGAAAAAGTGACAACAATGCAGCAGTAACGTGACTTGAGACCTTATATTAGGTCTTAGGTCTTAGCTTTCAAATGAGGCGTTACACTGTAAGACTGCAAGCTCCAGTCGAGAAGCTTCCGATTTATTTGTGTGAAGCTGGAAATGTGCTCGGTTAAGGTTAAGAGGTTAAGTAAAGTCGACAAACACAATATGCAGTGTGGGAGACTTGTTTCCGTACATAGGTTGGAGTACTGGTATTTGCTGGCGTTGATGCAGGCGGCCCCTGGCGGTGACATCGGGGACTGTCCCGTGTCCTGCAGTCCTCCGGTGGAATGGGACCTGAGCCACTCCTTTGCCTCTTCGTGCGAGGCCTGTCGGGACGACGGGGGGTACCTGCAACGACCAACAGTGGTATGAGCCAACACTGTGAGGCTAGCATTCGGTTCACAGCGAGGTTAGAACAGTCAGTGATTCCCAAAAGTGCATTTAAAGCAACACTATGCAGGCCTCCAATGCGTTATCTCGAATTTACATAATGCTGCTGTTGATTTTAGTACAGCTACATGATTTGGTTTCATGAAAGCAATGAATAAGTAGTATATTAGAAATGTCTGTATACACATTAGTAACTCACTGCTCCATTTTCTGTCAACTCTACGATCTCACACAGTGTTGCTTTAACATTACACTCAGCTCATGCTGCATAAAGCTACATGCATCTCACTCTTTCCCTCTCGTTTTTATGGTGGCATTCAAAGCTCCAGTCGGTCCGCGGTCATTCCCATTCACGCGCTGGCCTCTCATCTCCGCAGACGGACGGACAGAAGGTTCTGCCTCTTATCGCGCGCGCCATGGATCGGCCATATTTAATCCAGCGAGGATCATAATTGGGTTTCTTTCGCGCTGGGCCGACTCGCGGAAAACCCCATTACTGCCGCTGTCACATCTGACCCCGCTCGTTTCAACGGGATTTCTGGAGTCCAGCGGAAATGTGTGTGACAAGGCAAGAAAGCAGCGGAAGCAAAAAGGGAAAAGTGGTGGCGGGGTATATAGCTATAGAGTGAAACGTCCGACCGGCAGTATCTTATAGAGTGGACAAGCATGGTGATTAGGAGTGTTTTATCATTCTACACTGGTCCATGGTGCAGGGGGCCAGATGCATCTCCGCAGAAATATGTTATTTATCCACTGTTTATCGAATGCCTTTCTTGTTCTGCCCCTTCTGCCTTATTTCAATCAACTTTTTGTCTCACGTGGAGATTTCTCTGTGTTGTGAAGTATTTCTCTGTGTTGTGAAGTCGCCAAATTGGACCAACTTGAACCGACTTGACTTCTACTATCGAGTGCCATCTTCCTGTTGCAGACCAAAGATTTTTCTGATTTAAAGAATTTACAAAACGGAATAGCAACAAAATCTAAATGATGGATAGAGCGAGGTTTTAATGTGTTTATATAGTCAAAAATATTTTTTTTTTTCAGAGAGGAATTTGGGTCGGTAAAATGTCACATTTAGCTTTATTTTTTGGCATTAAAATCTCAATAAGTCAGGCTATAAATTAGATATTCAAAATCCCAGTCCAAGAGTGTAAAGTTTGGAGTCTGTAGGAGCTGTAGGATGTCTTATCTTTTCTTGACATGTTACAGATCAATGACCAATTATATCTAAGTTAAGTTATACTTTATTGATCCCCGTAAGAAAATCCGTTCTCTGCATTCGACCCATCCTCGATGCTGCTGGGGCGACCAGTAGGAGCAGTGAGCTGCCAGCGTGGGCCGGCACACGGGAACCCATCTCCAGATGTGAAGCCAGGCTAATGGTCAGAACCACCTGGCCGGAGGATTAACCTCTTGTACAAAACTGGTATTGGTTCAGTATCGGATATTTGTAGCCAATACCTGATATTGTATTTTCTTCAGTATCGGCTCCGATATCCGATACCACTATCGGATCGGTGCATCCCTAGTGGAAAGAAAACCTCATTTTGAGAATACAGGCCTTAAAGTTTTTTAACGTCTGCACATGCGGATGTACAGTATATTTCTCCCGTCTTTAGCCGCTGTTGTCTCCCTGAAAGGAAATGACTATATTTGGATACCAAATATATTAACATTTGTGAATGAATAAGCGCGGGAAAACCGGCTGGTGCGGCGCGACCCTGTAGTTATTTCAAGGAAATCTAGCGACAAAACCCCTAAAATAAGAATTGGAAATGGTAAGTTTTATCTTTTTTCATACTCTGACATTAAAACGAAAATGCTAAGGGAGAAAACTAGCTAAAGATCTCAACATTTTCACCTGCCGTGTCTCGCTTTAATGTGAAGCAGCACTCGTCCGCTACCATTGATCAACAGATCCGTAGTTGCCGTCCGAGAAACACCCCCCCCCCCCATGCCAACTCTCCATGCACCACACACAAACAGCATAGACCCAACGCTTGGCCTCAGTGCAACACAGCTAAAGGAAATGTGCATGTCCTGGTGGTGTTCGCAAAGAGGAGCAGAGATGCAGATGTACCTGAGTCCCTTTTTAGGCAGCGTGTTGCGGTCGAGGGGCATGCTGTTAAAACAAGGATGAATGGATTAGATGGACACAACATGACAAAAAAATGAGCATCTGCAAGATTTAACATGACTTGAAATCTGAGGTTTTCACTTGTTTTATTTTATTTTACTTCAAGACTAGTTTTAAGAACGTGGGTGTATCACACTTTTTGCAGGTATTTCAGACTAAATTCAAAAACAGCTTGATAGATATCATACACTATGTTGGTTAGGAAACAGTTGCCACATGAGGAGCTTAGAGTAAATTGGGGAAGCATTTTGCAGTCCCTGTGAAAGATTCAAAGATTACTCAAACATGCGAGACTGGTTCAAAACACAACTCCAAGTATGTTTTAAAGGCGGGAACAATGTTTCGACAAGTATTTGATCTTTATCAAAGGCCTCCACAAACCCTCCCTCCCCTCCTGCTCTCTCCATCAGTGAGGAGGAAGTGCGTCGGCAATTCCTGAAGCTGAACCCGCGGAAGGCCCCTGGGCCGGATGGTCTCTCCCCCTCCACCCTGAGACATTTTCAACACCTCCCTGGAGTCATGCCACGTGCTGTCCTGCTTTAAATCGTCCACCATCGTCCCTGTCCCTAAGAAACCACGGATCGCAGGACTTAATGACTACAGGCCGGTGGCACTGACGTCTGTGGTCATGAAGACTTTTGAGCGCTTGGTCCTGCCCCACCTCAAGGACATCACCGCCCCCCTCTTGGACCCGCTGCAGTTCGCCTACAGAGCCAACAGGTCTGTGGACGACGCAGTCAATCTGGCCCTCCACTTCACCCTGGAGCATCTGGACTCACCAGGAACCTACGCCAGGATCCTGTTTGTGGACTTCAGCTCTGCCTTCAACACCATCCTCCCTGGACTGCTACGAGACAAGCTCTACCAGCTCAGCGTGCCCGACTCCCTCTGCAGGTGGATCACCGACTTCCTGACGGACCGGAGACATCGCGTGCGGCTGGGGAAGATCGTCTCGGACACTCGGACTACAAACACCGGAACTCCTCAGGGCTGTGTACTTTCCCCCTGGCTCTTCTCCCTGTACACAAACTGCTGCACCTCCAGTCACCAGTCCGTTAAACTGATCAAGTTTGCGGATGACACCACCCTCATCGGGCTCATCTTGGACGGTGATGAGTCCGCCTACAGGAGAGAGGTGGACCGGCTGGCGTCCTGGTGCAGCCACGACAACTGGAGCTGAACGCCCAGAAGACAGTGGAGATGATCGTGGACTTTAGGAAAGACACAGCCCCACCGTCCCCCCTCGCCCTGACAGACTCTCCCAACCCCATTTCCATCGTGGACTCCTTCCGTTTCCTGGGCACCACCATCACCCAGGACCTCAACCCCAGCAGAGGATGTTCTTCCTGCGGCAGCTGAAGAAACTTAAGCTGCCAACCAGGATGCTGGTGCAGTTCTACACGGCCATCATCGAGTCCATCCTCACCTCCTCCATCACCGTGTGGTTCCCCGGCGCCACAGAACGGGACAAGCACCGACTGCAGCGCATTGTGCTGCTGCAGAGAAGGTGATTGGCTGTGAGCTCCCATCTCTCCAGGACCTGTTCACCTCCAGGACCCGGAGGCGTGTGGGTCGGATCACAGCTGACCCCTCTCACCCTGGACCCTTTGTATCTTATTTATTAATATTCCTTATGCATGCCCCCTAAAGCCTTATAGTTTAAAGTTTTATAGCTCAATTTGATCTAAATTCTGTGTTATATGTTTTATGTTGCACGTCTGCATCAAGAAAAATTCCTAGTTTGTGAACCTGTTCTCAAACAATAGCAAATAAAATCTATTCTGATTCTGATATACTTTCATTGATTTTCATCATATGACATAATAAATAGTATAACAGACTAAAGGCCAAACTTTTTTTCTGCTGATAAACTGTATAGTTTTAGAGTATTATCTGCTGTTTCCACTTACATTTTTTTGTCATTTTAGTGTAAACAAGTATATTTTGCACGTATACTGACCTTCAAGGCTGCTGAAGCAACTGTCTAAACTACCCCAAATCAATATAATGATTTCAAGTCATTTTAACTCTTGTAGATGATTTTTTTTTCTTCTTTTACAGTGAGAAAGAAACTTCACATTTAACACGAATGACAAACTCATGAATGACATTTACACACAGCACGGGACAATACCACACACACTTTTAAACCAATTGTTTCATTTTGGACACTTGCTGTGGACAAATAATGAGACAAAACAGTGAGAGCTAGACTAAATCTAAGATTTGTACATGAAAATGAGACCCACAATGTTTATGGTTTTAAACTTGCTAAATATAAAGGGCATTGCGAGCACTGCATGTCCAAAAAGTATAAAGGAACTTATTTCAATATCTAAATTGCCAACAAGGTCCCAGAAATTTTTTAGCAGCAATACTTAAAGGCACACTGCGTAACTTTATGGATTCTACTGTTGCTAGCAATACAAAACTTGCCAGCTTGCCACAGAAAATTCTATTTTTGCAGTGGGTAATCAAAGACTGGCATTGGATGAGGGCCTAACCTACTTAAATCTCATTGTTGGCTGTGTTTAGTCGACATCTCCATGGAGATGAGCTGGACATCCTGCTCCCGGTAAAGTGACAGTCAGGTCTGAGGAGAGCTGAGCCGCTCACAGCAAATACATGTTTATTTAGTTATTTTTTGATCAATTACAATATCTGTAATAAAATAAATGCTTCTTTTTATTGGGTGTAATGTTACACAGTGTGGCTTTAAGTATGCAATAACAGATAATAATATCTGGGGGACCATATATTGTGAAACTAGTCCAGTTAGGTTTGATCTTATGAGCTCAACCAAAGTACTTTTTTTGAACCAGTGCTTCTAAGGATAACTTTACTATTCCGTCCTTGACAATAAAGCCCTGACCTATCCTGTCCTGCCTTGTGTCACTGTCCTCAAATGAAACAACGGTATTTCCTCTTGTCCAGCCACACTGCCTTACTCACCCCTCGGACAGGGTGGACTTGACACTGCCGGTGCGGGACACTTTGGGGCCCGGGTTCAGTCCCAGGTCTATGGACTCGGAGCTGGTGTGCAGGCTGCTCATGCTCTGGCAGCTCAGTGTGTCTTTACTGTTCCAGGCGCGGCTGGCTGAGGGCAGGGAGAACCCGGAGGAGTCGCTGCACAGCTCCGGGCCCCTGCCGTACAGAGGGCTGCTGCCTCCGCTGCAGGGCCCCACACTCAGGCTGCCCGTGCCCGATGATGGGGAGTCCAGGCTGGGTTGACGAGCTAGGGTCCCGTGGGGGCTGCTGAGAGCCGAGGGGCACTTCCCGGAGTCGGGGGTGCCCGGAGAGCTGGCCTTGCTACTCGCTTTGGAGCCAAACAATCTGAGGGTAGAGAATTTGGACATGCTCAGGGGGAGGACAATCAGCTGAGCAATGGACATCTTTTAGGAATTAGGAATAGAGAAAGTGGTGTTGACCAATTTTCAAAGTGCAGCGCTTTGAAAATTGGTCAGCCACTCTGGAGGCTCTGTGTTGACTAACTTCCTGTGCTCTAATATCTGTTTCCTTTCCCCAATATAAAATCAATAACATTAAAAAGTAAATAAAGAGGACCTTAAAGGTGCGCTATGCAACTTTTCGTGTGAAAAAAAAAGTTGATATTAGATGCGTATTGGACCTTTCAGTGACCTAGTGGCTGCATGGGTGGTTAGCTTAGCGCCTTTACTTTCCATGATGCTTCAATTTTATTTCAAGTTTTTTAGGATTTCTGGTGGGTTTTTGGAATGGAATGTATGCATAACCATAGATAAAGTCAACTAATATCATAAAAAGTTGATCATAATACATATCGGACCTTTCAGTGACCCAGCAGATGGTTGGGTGGTTAGCTTAGCACCTTTACTTACCATCCCGATAGCCTGTAAGACGCTCCGGGTTTGATAATTTTTTTTAGGTTTTCACTGCTGATTAAACCATAAGCAAACATTCCATTCCAAAAACTTGCAAAAAAAAAACATGAAATAAAATTAATCTTGATTTATCAGGAGCTGCTGGGATGGCAAGTAAAGGTGCCAAACTAACCACGCATACAGCCACTGGGTCACTGAAAGGTTTTTTACATGAAAAGTTGCATAGTGCACCTTTAAAGTGCGTATGACAATTTTTTTTCTAAAATATTGTGAACACAATTATATTTAAGATTTTGCACACAAAAAAACAGCTTTCTTTAGTTTTTGTGATATGTATATAGTTTAGTTTCCTTATATGTCATTTCCTGTCAGTATCTTAAAAATTCAAATAAAAATGACTTTTCTTCCCAAAACATTTCGTCATTAACTTGCTTTCCTAATTCAAATAAAATGAGAATTATTACTTACAACTGATGCTATCCATCTAAATAAGTCATATTTTTAAAAGCATTAAAGGAACAGGCCACCATTTGACCAGATATGTTCTTACCTGAGCTTAGACGAGTTGATGCGTACCCTTCTGGTCTTTGTGCGTGTGCTCAGTCACGAAAAAAGACCAGATGGTTGTTACATGTTGTTAGCATTGGCCTCTCCCAGCATATTCCTATAGCTCCAAACGGGGGTGAAGTTGGAAGCTACCACGCTCTTCCATGGGCACGCACAAAGACCAGACAGGTACGCATCAACTGATCTCAGTATGGAAAAACGGTGGCCTGTTCCTTTATATATATATTAGTTACTTTATTTTTGAACAGGGACAGTGTACAATCTACATTAGCCTCAGAAAGGAGAGATGCATTGTACCAGGTTATAGCACTTGTGCTAATTTCCACCTGCAGTCCCTGGGCCTATTGTACATGTTTTTAGTGGTAGGGGAAACCGGAGTACCCGGAGGAAACCTACACAGACACGGGGAGAACATGCAAACTCCACACAGAAAGGCCCCGTCCAGGTGGGAATCGAACCTGGGACCTTCTAGCTGTGAAGCACGAGCGCTAACCGCTGTGCTACCGTGCCGCCCAAAAACCTCATATGCACTTTAAGATCAAGCCTTTATTTTTCAAATCATTTCATTCAGATTTTTGGCGAGACACGACCAACAGGACACAATTACGAGCACGGGAAGTTAGCCGGAATTAACATCATGTAGCATGTAGCAGTGAAACATTCAATGCAAAGCTTCCTGCTCCTGCTAGAATAGTTTGTGTTCATGTGATGTCATAAGAGCCCCGAGTTTGATATTGAGCTCAATGTCTTCCCTATTTGCACCAATAAAACAAGAAATTGATGTCAATTAAAAGTACTTAATTTTTACTGCAATACAAACAAAAAGGATATGTTTCCGTTTGGATATTTCGTATGAAACCAAAAATTGCCCATAGAATGAAGCTGACATCAAATTTTAGAACGTGAACACAACCTATTATTTTGCATAAACCAATCAGAATTCAGTATATTCTTTTAAATTTGACAAAAATGTAAAAAAATGACCTTCTCTTTTGGTATTTTTACCAATTTTGATGCTTGATCTGACCAAACAAAACGCACTTTGACTTTTGACACAGGATTGGACAGTGATTTTTTCAAGAAGCTGCGACATCTGTTTGGCACTGGTATCAAGCAAAGCTGGGGCATTTAAAGAGGAGTAACAATTGATTGCGTCAAAAGAAAAAGAAAATCACTCACTGCTCACTGACAACGCCACTTGACTAGCTCAAAAAGACAGAACTGTTTGAACTGTGAGTCCGTGGAAGATTGGAGCGTGGTAATACCTGTCCACTTTCATTTCATCTTGCACATTGAGGATGGATGAAGAGTCGCCTGTCTCTTTATGGAGGGAGATGCGCTTTATCTTCAGTGGCATTTCAGAGACACGGCGGATTGTAAAGATGGGGCTTGAATCAAGTAAACACTGCATCACTTCTGATATGGAGGCTATGAAATGGGATTTATGAAGTGTTACTCTCCAAAGAGTACTCCTGCTCTTTATACATTTTCAACTAATTCCTGTAATCTGCATCAAAAGCGCTGCACAATGGTGATGTCTTGTCGCTTCTTACATGACCGTAGGTGGAAACTAATGCCCACAACGACGCCTTTCTTCCAGGGGTGTAAGTCAGTATTATAAAAAGTCCTTCTGTTTAAAAAAAAAAAAAAGATTTCAACAAAGATAACAATTCTACCGGACAAGCTCAACTGTCTTGAACACCCATCAGGATTTTTGACCGTATAATTGTTCTAACAAACATTAAAGACAATGAAGTGAGAAGATTTAGCAGTACAGATGCGCAGGTGTGGTTTTTTTTGCCCCCAATGATCGCGCTTCCGCTGACAATCACACAGCCACCTGACCCATTTAGCTCGCCAAGGAAAAACCACGAGACACAGGAACAACTGACTCAAGTTGGATTTGCGTGAGGTCATAATGTTCGACTGCCACAATTATCGGAGTCGGTACAGATCAAACATTAGCTAATATTTTCCATGTTCTCCCAATTACCAACAATGTCATCCATTTCTCCAGGATGGCATCGATATGTGACAAGGTGTACGCTCCATTGTCCCAGTTCATAGATCTTGGTGCACTGTCCTCTGACGAATGTCCTGTGTTCCAGCTGTTTTTTTTATTACTTTCTGCACAGAGCACCGTTCTGATAATGGGGCTTTCTTGTACTGGTCAAATGTAGCTGATTTGAGATTGTGCTGTTCAAGCCTACACCTCGTCACACGTGGGAGAGTAAGCTTCACCGACTGACAAATCCATGTAAGCAGCAACAAGACACATCGCAGCAGCGCTTTCTCAAGTTTACACTATTGTACCCATTGCCAAGATCAAATGAATGTGCATTTCGTAGGGCTAGAAGTCCTTTTTTCCCAGTTTTGCTTTATGATATTTATGCTTGACTTGGAGGAATTTAAGGATCTGTATGAACTTTTTCATATACGACAAAAGAAAGCCAATGGCCTTTTTGGAAAATCTGCATTGCTTCAAATGAGGCCTACATGCTTTATTATTAAATTTCTACTAGCATAGGATTTTAGAATTGGAATACAGGTTCGCAGTGAACAGTCTACATCTGGGAAGAAATATGCAAGACTTCACTTCCTAAAAGGATGCAATGGCAACGCCCCCCCACCCCAAAAAAAAACAAAACACACAAACAAACACACAACTACATTTTTCTACATGAACAACAGTGAACAATGAGATCTTGGTGCCAAACGGTGGACAACAACGCAACCGTGAAAGACAACACTGACGCATCTGTAAAAGTGCTTTGACAAAAACTCACCTTCTGAACGTTGGTGAGGCGATATCTGGATACTTGGACCCTGGCTGCCTCAGACCGGACTGCCCCGACGACGTTGGACTTGACTTCGGTGACGTTGACAGTCCTCCCATCGCGCTGTCTTGCTCTGGCACTTTACAATTGTCCGTCTGGGTTATGGTGATGGGACTGGAGCGCTCCGAGCCGACTTTACTACCGTCTCGCCTTTTGGCACCCGACTTTCCGCAGAAGTTTGAATCTATGCTACTCGAACTGGAGCGGTGCGAACTCCGAGACGCTACCCCGCTCGACGATTTCGCCGGTCTTGGTAGCGAACGGTATTGCAGAGAAACCTTGGAGCCCCCGCAACTGATCAAAATGGCATCGTCTTCAGGTTGCGATCCGTCCAGGCTCGTTTTCCGCACCCCGACAATCGCCGTGCCTTTGCCCAGGGTGGTTTGTGATTTGGGGGCTTTTCCTAACGTGGCGGACCCGCTGGATAAGGTTGCGCCGCTGGAGGTTATGAGAGTACCAGACGGGCCGGGGAGCTTCTTGTAGCCGAATGAACTGGCGGTAGGGGGCCTTCCGATGCCGGACGGGGGTTTCTTGCCCTCATCGCCGCTGCTCTTGCCCGCGTCCGACGGGGAACGCTGGATACCGGAGGGGGATTTGGAGGACGCCTTACCCTTTTCTGAAGTCTTGGTGTCATCACTTTTACCTGGATAGGGGAGAAAGATTAGTGGAGTAATTACACATAGCAAACATCAAGAGTCATTTTTCCTTAATTTGTGGTTCTTAAACTGTTCTATTGGTCCACTCAAGCAGCTTTAGTTTAAAATGGAACTGAACGCCAATCTCTTGAACACATTCACTGTCCAAAAATATCCGCCAAAGTAGGTTGCGCCTGGACGACCTTGGAAAATAAGATCCCAAAAAAAGTGTTAGTTCCACTTAATGAAGAAGCTGTGCAAACATTTCTTCGGATTTGGGTTTTAAATAGGAGGTTTCAGAAAAGTTGCACCTGGGGTAGCTCATAGCAAGCGCTTATAGCGACCTTGCTTTTGGACCCTTAGTGGCCACAAAGCGTGGGATTATCCCTTTAATATGGAACATAGGCTTTGTTTGGATCAGTGTGAGTGTTGTTGCAATAGTAATCATGATTAAAATTTATAGCCCAAGTCATTTCTGTTGTGGAAACCTTGGTCTCAATAACTTCTCAAACAGTGTGTTTAAACTTCCAAAAGTAAAAGTAAGTAAACATAAGGATGAGGGGGATTTTTTTTTTAAACAATAGAAACTTAGCTTAGTTTAATCAGAGCCAATTACCTTTGAACTGTTTTAACTAAAGTGTGTGTTGCGAATGTACAGGAATTGTATCATTGGCTTTGTTCAGTTAAGGTATACTTTAATTACCATAGGGAAATTCGTTCTCTGCATTTGACCAATCCTCAACGCCGCTGGGACAACCTGAAGGAGCAGTGGTCATGTTTTTTAGTGGTAGGGGAAACCGGAGGAAACCTACGCAGACACGGGGAGAACATCCACACAGAAAGGCCCCGTCCAGGTGAGAATCAAACCTGGGACCTTCTAGCTGTGAAGCACGAGCGCTAACCGCTGCGCTACCATGAACGGGCCAAGAAGGGTCCTGTTGTTCATCTCTGTAGTGTCCAAACGCATCACTAGAAACCACATCCTGCATAACTGATCATAACTTTTTGTCACCGCGTTTTCATGTTTTCGTCTCTTTTTTTAAATGTGTTTGTCGCTTTTTTATTGTATTATCGTTACTTTACCGGCACGTTTTTGTTTCCATTCTGACACTTTTTTCAAGAAGCTTTTAGATCAGGGTAATTGCCGAACTGGAGAAAATGTGCTTGGTTCAAGTGGGGGTAAAAACAATATAGTTTCTTACCTGGTGTCTTATGTGCAGCTGATGGGGTCTTGGTCCTTGGTGGAGTGATGCCCACCTGCGCACTCATGCCCCGTCTCCATGAGCCCGTCTGGGACACCTGCCCCAGAGCCGCCGCTTTCTGCTCCTCGTACTGGGACGGAAGCGGTTGGTGTGTCTGGTGCGTCTGGTGGGTCAGGGGCGTCTGCAGGGGCTGTGTCTGGGCAGAAGGAGAGGCCGTGTTGGGCTTCCATCGGGGGGATCCACCGCCCGAGTCCATGGTGTTGAGTAGGTCTTGCTCTTCCTCCACCTTCTTCAGGTCCTCCGCTCCGGCCCACCTGCTGCTGCTCACCTCTGGGTCGCCATGCTTCGACCGGCTGCCTGTCTGGCTCTAGGGTAGACAAAGGAGCGCCAATATTTAAATATCTTTGATTTGCGTCGTTGGGAGGAGGCCTCGTGGAAGGCCCAGGGCACGCTGGTGGGACTATGTCTCCGAGCTGGCCTGGTGTCGCCTCGGGGTCCCCCCAGAACAGCTGGAGGAGGTGTGCGTGGATCGGGAAGTCTGGGCATCTCTGCTGAGACGGCTGCCCCCGCAAACCGGCCCCGGATAAAGCGGAAGAAAATGGATGGATGGATGGATGGATGATTTGCGTCGCACTTAACAAGCCCAACAAACTTCTCTCAAGCTCTCTGCCTCTTAAATGTCAGTTTCTTGGCATTTATACATGTCTGTGGTTTCTTCATCATTACCATATTATAAGATGAGGTTTAGTGGTCATTGGATGTGTATCTGTCCCCACAAATCAGAATAGGTTTGTATTGCCATTTTGCGTGCAGAGACTTCAATGATTTAGCATTTAGCTCAGAGGACACTAAAATATGCGAATTCTTATCTAACGTTAAACCTCAAAAGATTTGTACATTCATTAATGATTCCTAACTAGGCTTTGAGATCACCTAAATGTATCGAGCTGAAAACATCTGGAATAATACATTGAGCAGCCTAATGAACTGTGAAAAGTGTCCTAGAGTAGTCGGCTTGCGAACTGTCTGCGTACATTAGAAGCATCGTTAACGTTAACTGTATGCATGAGAAAACAACAAAAAAACATTCCCATTTAAAAGACTGTGTAAAGTGTGTGCTATCTTTAGATCCTATCGTGTCCAATCTCTCATTTGGGACGGGCACCGGACACACCCGCAGCCTCTGATAAGCAGCCCACCTGGACAGATGGCATTTTGTTTTTCATAACGAAGAAAAAGAGACCGAGAGAGAGAGAGAGAAGGAAAGGGAGGGCTGGAGCCTTGAGCCTGGCCCTGGTTTATGTCAAATACAGTGATAAAGGAGCCTCCTCTGCTGAACGGGGCAGGGCTGCTTTACATTTGATGGAGCTTGTTTTGGGGAGAGCTGACTACTGCATAAGTCAGTTTAATAGGGATGGAATGAATGGGAAACTACATTATAACTGAAAGGCTCTACACCGGATTTTCTTTCTCATAGTGGAATACAATCAGTTCTGTCCTTCAGTATATTGTAAAAGCAGACGACCGCATACTAGAACATACTAAAAGTCAATTGTGCGAGTTTGTTCTTTTCTAGGAACCCCCAACCTTTGAGATACAACAATGTCGAAAAAGCGCTGGCTGTCAAGCTTTAGGGAATGGTCACGTTTAGCCCATTGCACTATTTCCAGCCGCATAATATTCAACTTCTTAGTTTGGAATTTGCAAGTTTAATAATTCTACGCCACTATAACGAATGTGACAAAGAGCTGGCGTAAGGGTTCCCTGGCTGAATGAATGTGTCGTTACACAGCTAAAACCGACTTAAAATGCACACTGTAAACTTCGATATGCGGCTCGTGGTGGAAAAAGTTTGGACGCCCCTGATTAAAGAGGATTTTAACATAGCAGTGGGATGTTTATTCTCCCTTCTCACCTGCGCTGCCGCCTTGCCCTTGCGTTCTCCGCTTGCTCCCGTATACGCCGCCGGTGAGTTGATGTCGTCGGTGCTGATGTTGTCCAAAGTGTCACTGAGGCCACTGCTCACGGAACTGCTGTCGTCCCAACTGCAAACATAAGCAAGGACACGGCAACATCAGACACAATCACTGCACATTCACGGATCATTCTTTAATACAGCAGCTTGTCAGTTTTGGTATCCAGCAGCCAAAACGGTCCCCTATAAAAATAATAGGCTTATTTACTTTAAATTCACTTGGTACGCCTGAAGTTGCATGTAAGACACAAGCCACTAAGCTCTACAACTGGAGGCAGCACTAAAACTAATACGGACTTGATAGGGGACAGGTACTTGTAGAAGTAGAGGAAAGTTCCTTTATGTTAATACACAAACTGGTTTTAGCCGTAGGATCTGGTAACCCTGTGTGTGTTACTAATGCTGCGTTCAAGGAAACTGGCATTTTTCCCGCTTGAAAATGATGACCTCGAAGCATTCCTGCTGAATAAACTTGTATTTAAACAAAACGGCTAATGCTACAACAGTTAACCAATAAGATGCTAACCAAAGATCAAAGCCACAGTAATATGTTGGAACAAATGGCACTCCTGGCGGCCATCTTGTGACTGGCTCTTCAAATCCAGTCCAGTGTAATCAAATGGAAACACCCCTTATTTCCTTGATACTGTTTTCATCTATGTTTTTGTTATTTCATGACTCTGTGACAGACCTTATGTCGTAATGTTTTTTGCAGTTTTTCAAATCTTATTCCAGTTTCATTGGAGGCATGGACTTTGGCTCCATTTGTTCACGAGTTTTTCTCTGTCAAACACTTCAAATCATTCACTTCAATTGATATCAAATATAACATTTGTATCCTACTTTGGGAACTTGGGACAGTGATACAGTGAATGCTAACCACTGAACCCTGGGAATTAATGGAGAAAACAAAGCTAAACAATGCGACCATTTTTTTTTGACATTTCAAAGAAATGACCTGATCCTGACTGAGATACGAGACTTAATATAGTATAATAATTGTTTTCACTCAAACTTGGCTATAAATACTGTTTACGTGGTGCTAGCCCGCAGTTAGCTTTACCGTCGTGATTCTAATTAATGTTTTACTTGCAATTGTGGTTTTCTGGCCAAAGACACCAGGGGGAGATGAAAGACCCCCCAATCATCCCATTAACACTTGTATTACCCCAGAGGGACTACGGAAAGGATTTATTCAGGTAAACAAGTTACTTAGTACTGCTTTAACAAATGCGTTTCAGCCTATGCGGTCGAAACACGTAGGCTGCTCCATTTCCAAATAAAGGACTTTTAATTTTTCTACTTGACTCGAGTGCCTCGGACTTTATTTTGCTTCTTTGATTGTTTTCGCTACTCTGCACAAGCTCTTCCACCAAGCAATCTCTGCAAATGTATCCATATATAAATATATATTTCTACTAAACAAAGAGACAGAGACACGGAGAGGCGCAAACAGCCCATAAATACGTAATAAAAAAAAAGGACAATGCTAACCAGGAAGCTATACTAGCTTCATGCTACGTATGCAAGTGTCATTTTTCGCTTCTACTGAACAATTTGCTGTGAAAAAACATCGATAATGACCCGATTTTGGCTTGACTTTATTATTGGTGTGTCAATAGTCCGACAGGAAATGCTAAAAATAATGAATAATGTTAATTCTCATGAGAGGTTTTCTTTCCCTTTGGCAAGGCCACGCCCCCTTGTATGACATGTTGCCGTCTATTGTCGCATAAAGGGACGCTCAATTGGTGGCAGCAGCTCATGACGTGGCATCAGTCACAGTCAGCACCGCCCACGGATTAGTTAATATTGGAGAATTGAAAAGGTAAATCTGTTTCAGTGGAAGTAAGTAAGTACATTCTTAAATAAAGTAATAGCGTTTGTTTTGACACCCAAGTCCTAACGTTATAAGGCGGATTTAGCTTGTGGGTACTCAGGCTCAAATTGTTTTACTTATTATTCATTAAGCAGCTCATTTATTTAACGAGGACAAAAGATCTTCACCATTATGCCTCATCACTGCTGTCGCTGCGCTAAACCAGGAGCATATGGTTCAAATACATAAGTTCAATTAGCACAGAATGAACTGTCAGAAACCATCACATCTCAAATCCACAAAAGAATTTAGAGCCATCAGCTTTTATCAGTCACAAATGATTACAGGGATATATTAACAGGTGTTCAGAGAGAAGGGGAGAATAATGAGAGATGGAGAGAGAAAGAGACGGAGCAGACAGATAAATGGCTGTAAATGAGTCGCAATGAGTCACTGGCCGCTTTTTCTAAGAACAGCGATTGAGATCAATTCTTGTCATAAATTTCAAATTTAAATGCCAGTGTTGAAGACTTTTTCTGCCTCCACCAATCCTACCATTTCTAGGTGGCCGTAGTAAAGTGTACCTCATGTAAAATTGACTTTTTGAGTGTAGTCATCTAAAAATATGTAGTCATCTAAAAATATGTACAATAGGTTCTCTGAGGCCAGGACTCATCATTCATACAGGCCTATTGTACTTTTTTTTTTATTCTAAAATCTATATCTAGATTTTAGAATAAAGGCTATGCATACCTCACTTTGCATGTAATGAGTCTATCATATATTAGTTTAACAGTTTAAGTTGAATAACAGAAGTGAATGCACTTTTTCATGATATTAAAATTTTCCGAGTTTCACCTGTACGTAACTCATTTAAATTGATCCATTTCCTCACGTTGTTGCCGCATTTTTGTGACATTTTATTACCTTTTGTCACTTTTTTGTCGCTCTTTTATTGCATTTTCATCCTCGTTTTTGTTGCTGTCTTGACACTTTGTTAAAGAAGCTTTTAGATTTGGGTAAAGCAAAACTGGGAAAAATAGGCTCGGTTCAGGTGGGGGTTAAGAGGTTAACTGGTTCAAAAATGCCACTGATCTAAAACAGCTGAAACAAAACATCCAGCAGTGTCACTTCCTGATTTTCACAGGATCTCCCTCTTGCTCGCAGGATTAAGCTTAGGAGGAGACGGAAAGGCGAGGAAAGCACTTCCGGGATACGTACAGGGCCTCAGGAGGAGCTTTTCGGGCGCTGCCGCCGGATTGCCAGGTCTGGCCACTGGAAAAAATTCGAAGGTTACTCAAAGATGCGCGAGTGAAAAACACAGCTCTCTCCAGGTATGTTTTGATGAGAGAACAACAGTGGTAAAAGCTATGAAATATGTCCTTAGCCTAATTAAACTTAGCCCGTGTACTCAGCCAGTTGAGAGCATTTATATTTCATCCCAGACAAAAAAGAGAAGGAAAAACGGAGAGGAAATGGGTCGGTTTCGGTCCAAAAGCCGGGGATCAGAAGTCAGAGCGAGCGACACCGTCTGCAGCCATTAGGCGTATTGATTTGTGAAGTTCCATCTCCCAGAATCAATGCTCATAAAAGATCGTTAACTTTACTCCAGCGCATTCATTACATTTAATGGCTGTTAAATGGGGAGGAAAAGGCGACTATGGAAGAACAATGCTGCTATTTCAGAGCTTTTGTGCTATGAAATAATGTCACGTTCCAAGTCTCGACGAAGAAAGAAATGTTTTAAATCTTTTAAAATCATCCAGGTCGATTATTGGTGCCACTGCTGTGGGCAACATTTCACATCTCTATCGTGTGCCCGTCTCTTTTCACTCAAATTCATTACACTCCGAGACTGATGTCGATTGCTCTGGGGAGACTGACAGATGAATCCCTCCCAGCTGGAAATCTGTCAAATGGAGCCTGTTGCGGAGCTGTCAGTGGGTACTATCTGTTGACAGCATGTTGTTTAGCAGAAAGGAACGACAATATAAAAACAGAAATACTGAAACTGTGACTCTTTATGCAGCGTTTGTTTGCTAAATTGAAAAGTCATCCATTTAGATCCACCTTGAGCCTCAACTTCAGTGCAAGAACTGAAGCACTGATGCACACAAGGAGGAGAGCCCGCAATATTATATATATATATTAGGGCCGGGACTCGATTAAAAAAATTAATCTAATTAATTAGAGGCTTTGTAATTAATTAATCGCATATAAATATTTGACCTCATAAGGATTTTTAGTATACCATTGAATTTTTAGTATACCATTGAATAATGACTTGAGCTTAAGCAACAAAATATTGTTTATTTTTGTTCAACGAAGTCCAACAGACCAGTGCAATATTGCCATTAATTGTGCGTCTGCAGGAAAAAAGGAAACTGAAGTGTGGAAAACAAAGTGTGATTAATTTCGATTAATATTTATAATCGCACTAAACCTCATGTAATTAATTAATCGCAATTAATCGAAAAAAGTCCTGGCCCTAATATATATATATATATATATATATATATATATATATATATATATATTTTTAATAAACAGGCATCATTTAAACGTGACAACTGCTGGTATAGCTTTCGGTCATGCTATTGATGGTTGGGGAATTGACGTGAAATGGCCTCGACTGAAACAGAACGACTGGGGGTTCACACAGGAGAATAACTGACCCCAGATCAACAAATCAGGCTTCTATTCGTGAGCGTCGGGGGAACACGTGTGGGTCCCGATTGGTCATCAGTGTCATGTGATCACTGTCGGCCCAACACAGTTCAGAGCTGCAGGCTACGGGTCTTGGACTTGTTTATAGTTCTGTCAAATGGAAATAAAAGTTAGAGACACGAAGAAGCGGGACGTATTTCAGTGGATGTAATAAGAAAAAGAGACGGACCTCAGTTATGACAGAGAAATGAAAAGGGAGGAGCTACGGCGTTATTTTATGTGTATTCCACTCAACTGAGAATTGTTGCAAAATCGGGCAGAAAAATAAAAAGATAAAAAGTAAGTGGCGAGCTTCAACTTGAATATTAAAAAGAGGAAAAGAGAAGTGCTTCCTGGTCCCTGGACCTCCACAGAGAATGATTAAAAAACAGAGGCGCTCTTTGGGGCAGGGAAAGTCATAAAAAGAAAATCGAAAAACTAAGGCTCTCTCTGGTTAAGTTAAATGGACTAACATAACCGTTTCAGCCTAAAAGACCTTCATCAGGGAGGACAGAAAAACGTAACTTTAATGGTTGGCCCGAGCCCCAAACAAATCGGACGTAATTTTTTAACTTAAGATATTTTGGCCCCATTATTATTGTATATTCCACCAACCACCTGCCTCCTGTCCTCTGCAGGACACAAGGTGACCGGAACTGTCAATCCCCATTAGAAGCCTGTTTTAACCTTCACACTCGTTTATCCTGGGACAAGTCGGAGCACTCAGCTCCAGTCGGGACGCATCGCACTCGCACACAAAAAGTGCAGAGGAGAGACCTCCTGAGTCTCTGTGGGGAAATGTTGACTGCATTTGACTCTTCCTTCAATGCTGCTGCGGTTATAACTGTCAAGGAGAAGGAGGACCCTGTAGAGCCGCATTACGTAATAAAAGTCCACTCAATCCAACCAGCTGGTCCTTGTTGACCAGAAGCCGACATTTCGCCATAAACCACGGAGCCAAGTCCCAACAGCGGGAAATTGGACACTGTTTAAATGTTTTGTTATTATTGCAAAATATGTTGCAAGACTTCAGTACAATTACAAAATGCAGTTTTATTACACAATGAAGTGAATTATTACTTTCAACTGTTAGATATGACAGTTTAACAGGCCTTTCTCCAGGTCTTGGCTATGGATGCTGCAGCCAAAATATTACTATATCGCCTAGAAATGGTTGGTTTTCGATCCTGTTTTGATGCAGGCTGATGAACAGCTGTCAGTGCATAAATCTGTGCGTTCCGTGCATAGTCACGTCACGCTTTCACACGTTTCAAATGTCCGTGTCATCGAAACTTGCTTCTTTGCAAAACAGTACGAAACGCTAACACTCCATATTCCTCATCTTCACCCACACCCGTGTCCACGTGGAACGGAATCCACCTCCCCTTCGCAACACTCTGACCAAACAACAGAATCATTCGTCACGCCTCACTCGCGGTCTCTTGCGCTCGAAGCGTCTTTAGAGATGCGTAAGATTTAACAAGTGGCAAAGCAAGCTGATTTGTGAATATTTGATTTTACGTCTTTTGGGTGGGGGGAGTCCTGTGCAGATGCAGCTCATCAAATCAGTGAAAAGTGTGATTGGAAACACTCACGGATCACTCGTAATCAAAGGAAATGAGAGATGTGCTACAGCTGCTCCTTGAATGAGGCCAACCCTTTTTTGCCGATTCCTTCTGTGGGGGTTTTTCTTCTTTTGTCGGGAGATGCCGTTTTGTTGGTAGAGCAACCTGCCTGGGTTTGAATGCAAGACCCTTCCTTGGGCAAGACACTTTGCCCACGGTTCCTCCAGTGTCTGCGTACACTGGTGTGTGAATGAGAGACTGGTTCCTTGCTGTGAAGCGCTTTGGGCCTAATGGAGGAGGAATCGAGGGGGAGAGCGATGGAAATACGTCACTGTTCTGAATCTATGGCAGCATCGTTGATGTTGTTAAAATGCACTTCCAATAACGCACGTATTGACATTTGCATTTTGAGGCGGGGAGGTGATGTCTGCAGCTGATTAATGTAACTAATAAAGTAACTTGTAATCTAACTTAGTTACTTTTAAAATCAAGTAATCAGTTAAGTAACCAAGTTACTTTTTAAAGGAATAATCAGGAATCTGTAATAAGATTTTCAAATAACCTGTGGCAACACTGGTTAAACGTACAAGCCTTTAAATTCTCTCTTTCATAGCAGACTATTTTAATGAGTGAAACTGGAAACAAGAAGTAGGTGTGGTTATGGCAGTCCTGACTCCTCACCTCACAGGAATTCAGGGGTGGCTAAAGTTAAATGACATCCCTCCCACAATTGCAGGCTGGTGAAAACCAAAACTATCAGAAAGTGAGGTGACGAGGCGACGAGGAAGCACCGGGAAGCACGGAGGGGAATCCAAAATCAAAACAGCTGTCAGGGCGAAACAGAGAGTGGACATCGTTAAAAAAAAAAAACTACAAACTATTGCCACCACCTCCTCTCCGTCCTCCATGTTTGTTTACTCTGAAATCACATTTGATCTCAAGAGGTGTTGTGGGATTTCCCGTCTGACCTGGGAATGTCTGAGTGAAAGGGGTCGGCCCATTACTCCGACAACCCATTGGTCCGACGTCTCATTAGTCCGAAAATGTCCCATTGAGTAGGGGTTGAAAAATAAAAATAGGTTCAGGCAAGAGTCCACTGACCTTAAGGTTGTATATGGCTCGCTAATCCACAACACAACGGGGTTGGACTAATGGCACCTCTGCTCAATGGTAAATTTTTGGAATAATGAGACGTCAGACTAATGGGTTGTCGGACCAATGGCACGGTCCGAGTGAAATCGGTTCGTGTGTGATGTGTCGATTTTGCCGCGTGGCTGCACCACACACTGTACGACCAAAATCTCTCAGGTTTAGAAAATCTGCCAACAATTATTTTAATCTTCCTGTGTGAACCAGGCTTGACCGGAAAAGCTTTCATCACATTAAACTAAATAAGTTCAACTGAGGGCTGGACGTATTGATCTTTCATACACGGTTTGAAAGCTGCTTCTCTTTTCAATGCAAGTCCAGTTGTTTCGTTTTAACATTAGAATATTGACATGTTTTAAAGAGTTTGAACCTCCCCTCTGCCCTCTCCCCTTCAGCCAAGGTTTAAAATCAGATCTCTTCCTGTTTTACTTCCGCCTAAGTCCGCGTGGCCGTACTACTCTGAATATTTCATGTCCCCCTCCTTTTAAAATGTGCTCTGACAGAACGGTGTCGAAGCACGCTCTCCTTCCCCTCCAAACGCGGCACTGCCACATCCCCGTCATCGGCTGGTCCTACGGGAGCAGCCTGCATCCCCGCAAAAAGGCACAGGCGAACCCAGTCACCCCCCCCACCTCCTCCCGCTCCCTGGCCCGACTACTGGTGTCGTAACTTCTTCAATTAACAATGAGAAGCAATGCACATGCGGCGCAGAAAGAGACACGGAAGAGATGGATGGAGAGTGAGAGTGGGAGAGAGGGGGGGTAAGGGCCTGGCTGTAGGCCCATGTAGTTCATAAACAAGCTGTTGAAATGGGCAGATGGTGCAAAATATGTCCTCCCCAAAATGCTCAGTGGGGCCCACGAGACGACTTAGTCCACCACACAAGAGCTGGCTTCCAAAGGCTATTTGAGGTGGTGACATTTAGAAAGAAACGGGCAATTATGAAACAGTGGGTTGTACCATGTTCTGCAGACAATAATGGCTGAAAAATCTGCGTTGTTTTTGGTGCTTTTGATGTTTTGCCAAGAAGGAAGGAAAGCGGGAAGGAAGGAATTGATTTTGAAGTTTTGCTAGACTCCAGTCCTGAGTTGACCCTAGAACAGCACTGATCTCATTCTCGACGTGGCTCTTCCAGATCGAAGAGTCAGCGAAGCATCTCCAGTGGCTTGTTAGTGAGAGCTTTCTCCTACTGTTTCTTTCATCTCAGACAGTGCTCCGTAAGACCTGCTCCCAGTCATCTTCATACTCCGACAAACCAGCAGAGCTTTATCAGTCAGGCTCAGACAATGTCGAGTAATCCCATGCAAGACGCTCGCGCAGATATGGGACAAACTTGATGCCAGTTCTTCAAACCAAACCATCCTCGACTAGTATGTCATTCATACTCTTAAGGCGAGACACGGCTGCTGAAAACATTGATTATTCACACAATAGTCAATGTTGAGATTTTTTTGTTTTCTCCCTTAAAGGTGCTATACCTGATTTTTCTTCTAGTAATGGAACGAAATTGCAAACTTGCCTTGCCTTGCAAGATGTGTGTGAGTGAAATGGTCGTGGTCAGAGGATCCGTTGGCGCAGATGTGTGCAGTTGCGACAGCGCTTCTGTCAGCCAGGAAAAACTGAAGCTACAAAGGTAGCTTACCACCACCGGGTGTGGAGTGAATGTACAATTGTCTCATGTAAAGCGCTTTGTGACCATGTCTGCGAAAGGCGCTATATAAATAAAGATCTACTTTTTAGATTTTGAACAATTTTATGAACTTGTAGGCTAGTTTTGTAGCATTTCTGTGAAAGAGACAGTAAAAAGTGAGCCTGCACAAATATGCTACAAATATGTTAGAAATGTTAGGAATGAGTTTAAAACATTTAAATTCTGTGGCTTCTTCTTTCATTATTTTGTTATTCAAAAATCAGGTATATGGCCTTTAACATCTTAGTTTTCACGTCAAAGGGATAAAAAAGACAACACGTACGATGCTTATTTTATAAAGTTTTGTCAGAGAGTAGCTAAAAAATTGCTTCGCAAAGCCGGCTTTCCTTCATTTGTTCACAAATATTGACAGATTTTATATCCACATTCCTGCGAAGGGTCCCCTAGTTTCTGGAAGAAACTAGTCCCCTAGTTTCTGGACTAGTTTCTGGAAGAAACTAGGAGGCAGAAAAAGCAGAAATGTACTCGCACAGGTTACAAGACTTTCAGGCTGGTTTTCTTAAAATTAGGTTTTTGCTCCACTCATGCAACAACCTCAGTTGTAAGTAGTTCTTACAGACTCCAAACCTTCCAGTTTTGGACTTAGCAATATTTTGAAGGTTTTTCAAAGATATTTTTTTAATATCTAATTCCCGGCCCGAGATTTTTTTCACTTATGATTAGATTATTCAAAAGCTAAAAAAAATATCCAAAATCCCCTCCATAAAAAAACTTTGTGGAAAATACAGTGCCTTGCGAAAGTATTCGGCCCCCTTGAACTTTTCGACCTTTTGCCACATTTCAGGCTTCAAACATAAAGATATAAAACTGTCATTTTTTGTGAAGAACCAACAACAAGTGGGACACAATCATGAAGTGAAACGAAATTTATTGGATATTTCAAACATTTTTAACAAATAAACAACTGAAAAATTGGGCGTGCAAAATTATTCAGCCCCCTTAAGTTAATACTTTGTAGCGCCACCTTTTGCTGCGATTACTGCTGTAAGTCGCTTGGCGTATGTCTCTATCAGTTTTGCACATTGAGAGACTGAAATATTTGCCCATTGCTCCTTGCAAAACAGCTCGAGCTCAGTGAAGTTGGATGGACAGCGTTTGTGAACAGCAGTTTTCAGTTCTTTCCACAGATTCTCGATTGGATTCAGGTCTGGACTTTGACTTGGCCATTCTAACACCTGGATATGTTTATTTGTGAACCACTCTATTGTAGATTTTGCTTTATGTTTTGGATCATTGTCTTGTTGGAAGACAAATCTCCGTCCCAGTCTCAGGTCTTTTGCAGACTCCATCAGGTTTTCTTCCAGAATGGTCCTGTATTTGGCTCCATCCATCTTCCCATCAATTTGAACCATCTTCCCTGTCCCTGCTGAAGAAAAGCAGGCCCAAACCATGATGCTGCCACCACCACGTTTGACAGTGGGGATGGTGTGTTCAGGGTGATGAGCTGTGTTGCTTTTACGCCAAACATAACGTTTTGCATTGTTGCCAAAAAGTTTGATTTTGGTTTCATCTGACCAGAGCACCTTCTTCTACATGTTTGGTGTGTCTCCCAGGTGGCATGTGGCAAACTTTAAATGACACTTTTTTATGGATATCTTTAAGAAATGTCTTTCTTCTTGCCACTCTTCCATAAAGGCCAGAGTTGTGCAGTATACGACTGATTGTTGTCCTATGGACAGAGTCTCCCACCTCAGCTGTACATTTCTGCAGTTCATCCAGAGTGATCATGGGCCTCTTGGCAGCATCTCTGATCAGTTTTCTCCTTGTATGAGCTGAAAGTTTAGAGTGACGGCCGGGTCTTTGTAGATTTGCAGTGGTCTGATACTCCTTCCATTTCAATATTATCGCTTGCACAGTGCTCCTTGGGATGTTTAAAGCTTGGGAAATCTTTTTGTATCCAAATCCAGCTTTAAACTTCTCCACAACAGTATCTGGGACCTGCCTGGTGTGTTCCTTGTTCTTCATGATGCTCTCTGCGCTTTAAACTGACCTCTGAGACTATCACAGAGCAGGTGCATTTATACGGAGACTTGTTTACACACAGATGGATTCTATTTATCATCATTAGTCATTTAGGTCAACATTGGATCATTCAGAGATCCTCACTGAACTTCTGGAGAGAGTTTGCTGTACTGAAAGTAAAGGGGCTGAATAATTTTGCACGCCCAATTTTTCAGTTGTTTATTTGTTAAAAATGTTTGAAATATCCAATAAATTTCGTTTCACTTCATGATTGTGTCCCACTTGTTGTTGGTTCTTCACAAAAAATGACAGTTTCATATCTTTATGTTTGAAGCCTGAAATGTGGCAAAAGGTCGAAAAGTTCAAGGGGGCCGAATACTTTCGCAAGGCACTGTATAATCAAACCATACACTTAACCCTGGGTCTATCCATTATTTAGATTTTGTCGCTGAAAATACAGACAATTTGGGCCATTTTTATGCATGAAATATCTTATGTTTGTATGGAAACATAAAATTACAAAAAACTTGCAATACATTTTTTCTCATATTTATGTCAGTAATGTACAGCAGAAGTTTCAAACTGATATCACTAAATGTATTTATTGTTCCCTATTCACCAGCAGTGTCTCGCCTTGATTGTCTTTTTGACTGCAGCTCTATCCACCCATGCACACATGATGTCATACAATATTCAGAGCTGGAGTTCTCGTTCCTTCACAGTCTCTCTCTGCCGAAAAGGCCATTAGCGGGTACTGACAAAGAAGAACACCGTGGATCATAGGAGGCACACTAGACACCGAATGAAGGAATGCATAATGTGAGATCAATGGTGGAAGAAGGTGACAGACTTCCTTCTAATGATGTGAAACATGTTAAAACTAGTGAGAAAGTCCATTATCCAGTTCTATTTACGCAACCACATCACCAAAATCCCCGCATCAACAATAGACTTTTTTGCCAGAGCCCATTAAACTCTACAGGAGCATTGTTATGCAGTGTTGGGTAAAAGTTTTTTTTAAAGTAACTGGTTAAGTTAACTCGTTTCTCCTTTGGAAAAGTAGCTTGGACATTATTTCGTTACTTTATAATTAAAGTTAAGCGTTAGAGTTACCAATAATAAACATCTACCCTATTTTCCGGACTATAAGCACAAGTCGCACCAGCCTTGCCAACTGCCTGGGCACGGAGGTGTAACTGCACCGTTGACAAGCCTCTCCCGGCAGCACGTTGTTCAAGCACCCATTTGCGAACCCGTTCCTCTCGCTGTGTGCCCATCTAGCTCTCAGCCCACGATTAGCTTTTTTTTTGTTTTCTTCATCGCAGTAAGAATGGTACAGTAAGTAAGTAAATGTCATTATACAACCGAACAGGAGTAGCATAATGGTACACAAGTCTAGCGTGCCCTCTAGTGGCTGTCAGTGTGAAAATAAAAATGTTGATATATAAGTCGCACCCGAGTATAAGTCACACCCCCCAGCCAAACTATGAAAAAAAGTGTGATTTGTAGTCCGGAAAATAGTCCATTTCACAAACTGAGCAACACACAAACAGCCCGATACCAGTACATTTAACAATAGCACAATAAATTAACCTCACTGAGCTTTATTTTGTATGTGGACAAATGACAGTAATAGGCTCATTATTGTTGTCGACTTATAACAGCTTAGCTTCGTTCACTTTATGTAAACAGTATGCCCTCTTTCAACAAAAAGAACGTCTGTAACGGGCGCTCCTACAAACATACGCAAAACAAAGTGCATTGAATTTCTAATAATAAACATACAACATAGATTAATTGCACAGCTTTCCTCAACCACGTAATCGGCTACAAAAACAAAAACATGCGCGTACTAGAGCTTCTGAGGAGCAGAAGAAGAAATGAGACGAGGGAGATCAGGACCCAAACGTTACTGATTTGAGAAAGAAACTGGTACTAGATTACCTGCAAATACACGACTAACTCGTTACTCTGAAAACGTAATCTGAGAACCCGCAACACTGTTGTAACGTCATCTGAAACACATGGCAGCTTGCGTTTTCATTTAGTCCTCAAGAAAACAATATAAATGTCAAGAAACATCCAGTGGTCAATATTTCAGCAATTTCATACCCATAATGTGATGGGCTTAGACGACACACTCTAAAGTAATTTAGAAGAAGGTTTTGGAAGTCGACTCTACCTGGAGACTCCCAATGCGAGAGTTCGACTAAATAGAGTAATATTAACCTCTTAACCCCCAACTGAACCGAGCACCCTCTCCCCAGTTTGGCTTTACCCAAATCTAAAAGCGTCTTGAAAAAAGCATCACAATAGCAACGAAAACAAGGATAAAAATAAAAAAAACAAAAAAGCAGCCGACTAGCAACAAAAACGTGACTAAAAAGCCATGAAAACATGACAAAAACGGTTCAGAAATGTGACAAAACCGCACCAACAACGCATCATTTGCCTCATTTGAAAGCTAAGACCTACAAAAGTGATTGTAACTTTTTTATTTGTCACTTGTCCCTTGTTGCCACTTTTTTTTGGCGAGTTTTCTTTCATGTTTTCGTCGTTATTTTGACACTTTTTCCAAGAAGCTTTTAGATTTGAGTAAAGCCACACTGGAGAAAATGTGCCCGGTTCAGGTGTGGGTTAAGAGGTTGATACTAAGCCTGATCTATTGAAATCCTTCATGTTCGGGGGTACTAGCAAACATCGTCCACAGTGTGAACTAACATTAGCCCGAAACAACATTAAAAAAAAAAAAGGCAGAGAAAAGAGAAGGGAATCCCAGAAAGGTTAACGGCTTTGACGACACAATCCCAAACCGCACACACGACTGATTTAAAATATTTCCATGTACTTGCAATCGGATTACCCAAAATCCCCATCTTTCTAACTAATAAAATAAACAAAATAAAACCATACATTTAAACCTGGCTCTATCCATTATTTATATATATATATATATATTTTTTGTTCAAGATTTTGTCGCTGAAAATATTGGCAATTTTTGTCATTTTTATAATAATAATGCATTAGCCTTATATAGCGCTTCCAGTCATTTTTATAATTTGGTGCATTATTCATTCACCCCATACTCGGTGATGATAAGCGAGGCAACCAGTCTGTGCACATCAGCCACTACCACCAACCACTCACACACACACATTTGCCAGGCTTCCTGGTGTTCCCAGGTCTCCCATCCAAGTCCTGCCAGGCCTTTCCCTGCTTAGCTTCCGAGGTCTGACGGGATCGGGCAGAGCAAAGGCGGTATGGCAATTTTCATAATAATAATTTTCATAATCATAATAATAAGCCTTATTTTTGGATGAAAACATGCAATGACAGAAAACTTGCAACACATTTCCCCCTCATATTTATAACAGTAATCTACAGCAAAAGTTTCAAATTGATAACTCTAAAAAAAAAAAAAAAATGGTTTCCCCTAGTCACCGGCAGCCTCTCGCCGTTACCTCATCGCAAAGTGGACACAACTGTACTTGTCAACAAAAATAGAACATCTTCCAAGCGCTTCGGTCAAATGTTCTACAAACAATACGAGTCTTTAAGGAGATGAATCTGGCCAACTCACCTCTGGGCAGTCTGGACACTCGCCTTTATTCCTCCTCCCTGTACAAACCGCACCTGCCTGATAGACGCGAGCACAGCCGGGGTCCACCGGAGGGAACGGGACTCGGGGAAGAAAGGGAAAAGAGAGACACGCCTTCTCCTTGCTCCACTTTTGCTGCCGCTGCTGCTGCTGATGATGATGATGCCACTGTCTCTCCCATTTGCAAGCACCGCCCCCCTTCCGCCTCCCTCGGCCAATCAGACGAGCCGAACGCAGTCAATACAGCGGTTAATTGAAAAAAGGGGAGACAGGAGGATGACTGGAAGTGAGGTCATGAATAATACGCAAGGTGATTTTGAAAGAGCGGCCAGGCAGACTGAAAAGGGTTTTTCTTTTCTTTGTCAAGGCTGTGCTATTTTTGTTGACAAGTAGACAGGTTGTCAACATTCACTGCCAGTGAATAGAGGAAACTGTTTTTTTTTTTTTTTTTTTAAAGAGGTTATCAATTTGAAACTTTTGCTGTCGATTACTGATATAAATATGTAATGTTAACAAATAAATGCTAACGAGTGCCGTTTTTCGCTTCTACTAAACAATTTGCTGTGAAAAAACATTGGTGTGTGTAAAGTCTGGCAGAAGTGCTAGTACCCCGTAACATGGAGGATTTCCAGGGTAACGACAGATTTCCAACATTTGATAAAAGCGAGACACTGCAGGTGAATGGGGAAAAAATAATTATTTAGAGGTACCAAATTGAAACTTTTGCTGAACATTACTGACACAAATATGAGAATAAAAATATATTGTAAGTTTTCTGCCATTTTATGTTTTCATATACAAATAAGGCAACTTTCTATTTTAGTAACAAAGATTTGTTTCAGAGGGGATTTTGGTGACAAAATTGGTAAAAAAAATAAATGTTGCCTTTTCGGTTTCAAAGCTGAATAAATCAGGCTGGGAATTAAATATAAAAAAAATCCTTCTGAAAAACACTTCAAAATATCAATAAGCCCACGCCTGTAAAGTTTGGAGTCTGTAAGAGCTACTTAAAGGAACAGGCCACCGTTTTTCCATACTGAGATGTGTTCTTACCTAAGCTTGGACGAGTTGATGCGTACCTGTCTGGTCTTTACACGTGCCCTCAGTCACGCAAAAAGACCAAAGATGTTGTTAGCATTTAGCCTCTCCTCCTCTCCTCTATGGGGCCAAACGGGGGTGAAGTTAGAAGCGTCCAAGTTCTTCCATGTTTTCCCGATTTAAATACGGTTACGTGAGTAGTTACACGATGTCCGCGCAGTAAAGTGAAGATATTACTGCGCGGACGTCAAAGTGCTCCTAAGGTGTTATTACGCCTCACAATATAGTACCCGTTTCTATCCGCTTAGAAAATCGGCATGTTTAATTTTGTGTAACTAGACTTGGGTTGTGTAACTACTCACGTAACTGTATTTAAATTGGAAAAACGTGGAAGAGCTTCGTCGCTTCTAACTTCTCCCCCGTTTGGCCCCATAGAGGAGAGGAGGAGAGGCTAAATGCTAACAACATCTTTGGTCTTTTTGCGTGACTGAGCACACACACACACACAAAACAAAAGGTACGCATCAACTCGCCTAAGCTCAGGTAAGAACATATCTCAGTATGGAAAAACGGTGGCCTGTCCCTTTAAGTGGAGATGTTGTTGCAAGAGTGGAATGAAAACCTCATTTTAAGAAAACGGGCCCTAAATTTTTGTAAACATGCGCGACACGTGTGTCTCCCACAAAGGAAATGACCATATTTGGATTAAAGCATCATCTCGAGCACCTTGAGCAGAACGGGGATATCAATTATGTCAGTATTTGTAAATGAATAAGTGCGGGGACCCGGCTTTTGCGGTGTTATGTTGAAGTTACTTCCGGGATATCTCCAGCTCCCTCGCAACAAAACATAAAATAAGCATCGTACGTGGTAAATTTGTATACTCTGATATGAAAACTAAGATTTTAAGGGAGAAAGCTTTTACTCCTCTACATTTGGAAGAAAAATACAATATTTCCAACTCCACTGCATTTCTAAAATAGTATAGTATGGTAAAAAATGACCACATATTTTGTCCCATTTGAAACTTTATAGTGCATGCTTCAGAACAGTAGGTGGCGCTGTGCAGAAGTACTGTCAATACCAATGACAAGTCAGTTTTCTTTTTTCTTTTACAGTAAATACTTTAATAGTTAGTTTGAGTTAGGTAATTCATTCTTGAACCGTAGAAGCGCTTCCATTTTTGATTTTCCTGGTCTCGGTTGTTGGTAAGATTAATGGAACACCTTCTGGATGAATGGCAAAGACGACATATTGTGTGTTCGGAGCTGATTGTTTGTGCTCACTGAAGTAAAATAAGCGAGACAGTTGGTGAACCTAACGTGAACCCATTCCCAGCATGACTTATGGCAAGTTTTCCCTCACGATTTCCCTCTTCCAAGCACGTGTCTGTCTTAACCTGCGCAACATCGTCCTGATTATATCCTTTTACTATATTATTTTCATTTTTGCCCTATTCTAGATAATAAAAACTGTGAAATTGCAAGCATAAACAAGATTCAGCTCTCCCATGCTGAATGCTGAATGGTTTCAGTTAGGGCTGGGCGATTTGGCTAAACAAATAAAATCTAGTTTCTTTTACTCAGTATGGACAATTACGATTTTAATCAGTTTTTTTGGAAATAAACATACGGACACGATTTTACGATTCAGCCATTTTCCACTAGTCTGTTTTCAAAAGCATGAATTAACCAAATTCATTTGGTTTATCGCCCAGCCCTACCCTCAGTCCATTCTTAACTTACATGTTTGTTGAGGTCTAAATCACAGGGTTAGTCAAAGCTAATCCGAACCCGGCTTGAACTTGTTTTGTACTGTCTAGCAGGGAATGGGCTATATGCACGCAAGCGTCACGTGACTTCCGAGTGGATTCTAAGTAGTCGTTTGCATATCCTGTCTCTGTTATTTCCCTATGAGGAAAATAATAAATAGCTGAAGATCATGGTAGACAGTGAGTTACTGGCGGAGTCACAGCATCATGTTAAAAACATTGCATCAGGGGCAAAACATTCACTAGAGGAAACTTCCGTGCTCATCACAGTAAGTGTTTTTGTCTTGAAGCTAATGGCTAACACGAATTAAAAATGAAAATAGCGATTTTAAACGAGCTGCTCAAAATATAATCTGCCTGTCTTTAGTATAAATACTTTTTACACGTTTAATTTTTGTGGTGGTGTTTTTTGATACTAGCCGTTAGCGCTGAGATAAAAAGTCCTACCTCAAAAAACACAGATGTTTCCTGCAGTCAAGAATTTAATGTTTTTAACACGTAGCGAGTCACTTCGGATCAGTATCTCACTGTCAGTGATGTTTCCTTGAACTATACATTGTTTTAGACAAGACCTCACAGGGAAATAACGGAGACAGGAAACGGAAGCACCGACTTAGGATCCACTCGGAGGTCACGTGTCATTTGCATAGAGCCTATTGTTTCAAAAGACACCAGCATCAAACTTACACTGTTTTTGAATTTTTTTTATATATATATATTTCAAGCCATGAACTAATACAAATCCGGTCTGTGTTTTCACCTAATGTGGCTAATCCAATCCGCGGCTATTAATAATTCAGTCTGTGTTTTTACTTAAAGTCGCTGTTCAGAGCGAGGGGACCGACGGCAGCGGGCGGCACAAGGGCCCAGCGAGGGAGCTGCTGCACTCAACCCAACCAGCCCTCTGAGACATTTCCCGACTCTCCCCAATTAGCCACTCCGGCTCCATCTAAGCTATCAATCATGCACACTCTTCTGTTAGAGCGTCTCCTGACTGGGACATCACAAGTTTGAAGAGTCTGTTTAGCCTCGCCCGGCCCCCTCGCTTTCATCTGGACAGCTACAGTAGTACTTGTCATGTTTGTATTGTCGCACTGCGGTGGTCGCCTCCTGCCGGTCCAGCCGCGCGCTTTCTCTCACTGCTTGGCAACAGTTTTTCTCCGCCTCCTCCAAGGTCACTCCGCTGCTGGCTTTAATTGAGTTTTAGCTGCAACAGAGCCGCACTTGGCGACAGCTCTTGTTATTTTGAGCGAGACCTAGCGCTCGGCTGCCACCCTTTTGCACAATACACAAGTCAGAACTGTCGGAGAGCCGCTAAATGTTTTACTATCCCGGTACTTCCATCTTCAAAACATATTCAGTGTGGGGGCGTGAGGCATCTGGAGACTCAATTCCAATGTGTGAAATGGCACATACAAACTGTGTATCGTTTCGTAAATGAACCAAATACAAAACATGAAATATCCCTAAAGGAGGAAAATGTGGCTACGCATTTATTTACCTGATATAAGCAATAAAACAGCTCAGTGCTCGGAGCCATGGCAGCCAATCAGCCTGATAATGGATTTCTAATCTGAAGCGCTCTCCCCGGGCATGAACATTGCACCAACAGGTTGGTCCTCACAAGAAAGTTATCCCATTAAAAGTTTGAAATTAGCCGTGCGCAGACTCCCTGTAAAAGATGCTGTGGTGATTTAGGGATGGGCTGCTTTGACACTGCATCACTGTCGGCGGCTTGTCTTGTGAACTAAGACAACTCCTTTAATCGTTTCTAAAACAGATTATTTACTTCCAGTGACGTGCGCGCACCTCGGTTTGTTGCTGGTGAGGCACATGTTGTATAGACTCCAATATAAAGTCAACAAAACTGCAGGAAAATGCAACTTGCAGTCTCTGGTAATTGTGAAAATGTTACTTACTTTGGAATAACAATAAATATATTTTATTTAGTAAAGGTTTTTTTAATTTTTTATTTCTGTTTTTTCATGACTGGTGAGTTTTTTCACCCCAGTGGGTATCCAGTCAAGCGTCAAAGTACTTGAAGACTTGAAGATCGTGCCCGAATTCACAACGGGGACACATTTTCTTCCTTCTCCTGAGTCTGTGGCATTAACGGTCCGTCTTGCGCCATCTACTGTTCTGGAGTGCGTGTCACAAGGCTTCAAACAGGACAAAGCACACCGGCAATTTGATGCTTTGACCTTTTAAAACCTGCGTAGAAATAAGTAGGACGTCTTAAATGTATCTTTAAAATGTAAGTAGTAAAAGTACTGAGTGTATTCACTTTGTTACTTGTTACTGACCGCCTCTGAGCCGCACTTACATCACCCCTCTGCGTGTCTTGCAGTTGAGTCACCCATAAAACCCTACTGTTTCCCATAAATCCCATGTACTCGGCCGTCTATACAAGGGACCAGTCGGAGTCAGAATGACCAAGATGTAATAAAAGGTCATTATCTCCTCATGTTTGTCATCAAATATACAACATGTCTAATAATTTTGTGATGATAAAAGCTAATAACTGACATTGTAACAAGGGGGAGAGAGTCAAGGTGAGGTCAGCTCATACAGAAAAAAACAAAGCTCTTTAGTAACAACTGAACAAAGACCAGGTAATGACTAATTTGTCGTCATAATCCCACAGCCTCAGAGGAAAGTATAGAAGGTTAGTGCTAAATGTTTTTTTCTATTGATAAGACACTAAATACCAGTGACTGCACCATCTGATTGAACTCATTTATCAAGGACTTGACATTAAAACATTATTCATAATGGACAAAATCTTTTCATCCTTCCATTTATCCACTCACTCACCCACCGTCCATCCATCCATCCATTGAATCAACCGCCCATTGGTCTATCCCTTAGGGCTGGGCCATATCACACCGTGCACAGTTAAACCGGTGTAATGTTTGGACACCGGTGGCAATTATAACACCACTGTAGACGTGATACAATTTGCATGCGCACAAACAGCTGATTTTGACTGGTGTCAGGACAGAGATCGCAGCTAATGCTACGCTCAGCTACACAACAGCATAAACATGAGGAACTTCAGGGGGCCTTTAGATGAAAATGTAATAAACTCCGATGTAGCGTAGCCTATAGCGTTCCTTAGCATGGCGCAATCAACAACAAACCCATAGATATGGTAAAAGGCTGATTATATCCCGGTGGAGGAGAAATAAGGGGATGCTTTGAATGCCTCAAAAATGTCATACTGCAGCCAAACAAGTGTTGCATTTCCCCCATTATTTTTGCCCGGTGTCAATGATGTTGCCAAATATCGTTGTCATGATATTTCTTTTTTATATCATGATATAAACTGTCCATCTTTCCATCCATCCAACATTTTCCCTTCCTCATTCAAATCTCCTTTAGACATTTGCCAAACACGATCCCAAATCTATAAATCAGCATCAAAACACATTATTCAAAAAGAAAACAAACCACGGCTACTTTCAATGCATCATTTCATTTTTTTTTTACCACAGACAAACCTCAATCCTCTCCCGTCAAACTTTCCCTCGAGCTTCCCTGAATAGTCTGTAATCACCGGGCTCTTTATGCGCGCTGCAGTTTGCTTGTTTCCGCAGAGAGCTATATCCGTGCGCGCACCTGCACGAGAGGGGGCAGCCATTAGCATAAAACTCAGCCGCGAAATCCCACCAGCCATTCAACTCCTGCCAATTACCAAGTTTAGATCCGGGAAAGCGAAAAGGGCAGTGCACAAGAGGAGACAGACAAGCGTCAAAGATCTGGGAGGCCGAGCATTCAATTTCAGCTTTTGTCGCAGAAAAAAAACAAACAATGTAGGTAGACTGCAGATGGCAAAGAGCATGTGACAGGTGTCTACATGTTTTCGACTGTTATTTAGATCGATGAGGTAATTCCGTTGGTATGTGAAGTGGAGGAAAAATGTTCCTAAATATAATTACCAGACAATTATGGGATAGTGCTCATCTTATGTCGCAATCTGTTGCCATTTACATGTGTGTGCGTGTTCTTGTAATTACGACATTGTGAGGACCAGTTTGAGATTTTAACCAACAGAGTGAGGACATTTTTGGAAAGTGAGGACATTGTGGGTGGTCCTCACTTATTTGAAGGACTGTTTGAGGGTCGAGATGTGGTTTTAGGGTTAGGGTTAGAATTGGGTTTAGATTAGGGTTAGAATTAAGGTTAGGGGTTTAGGGTTCAGGTCTGGGTAATACATTATGTCTATGAGTGTCCTCACTAAGGTAGAATTACAAGGACGTATGTGTCTGTGTGTGTATTCTTGTAATTACGACATTGTGAGGACCAGTTTGAGTTTTTAACCAACAGAGTGAGGACATACTTGGAAAGTGAGGACATTTTGGGTGGTCCTCACTTATTTGAAGGACTGTTTGAGGGTCAAGATGTGGGGTTAGGGTTAGAATTGGGTTTAGGTTAGGGTTAGGGGTTCACGGATTCTAATTAACAATGAAGCGACGGTGGAAAAACTCGAGATGCTGCTATATACTTACATAACGTTTTTCATTTATGGTTTTGTTTGTTGTTTTGAGACTTGGCTGTGATTGAGTAAAACAAAGTGCACTTGATCCAATCAGCGGAAAATGCTGGCAATATCAATCTGGCTCTTCCCGGGTTAACTTAATTCATTCAAGCCAGAGAGGCTTTAGGTGAGGATTGGCAGCCACGCTTCCATTAGTGTACCCTGCTGCTGTGGCAATGGTATAAGCCAAGTAAGTATCCCCATAAGTCTAATGCATTAAGGAAGGGCACCTGTCTTTAAATCACTGCATTCTACAAGGTTATTCAAGTTGAGAAAGTGCCGCCGCAAACGCAGAGACTGGCTGGTAGCAAAACTTTTCACCAAACCAGAAAGTGAGACGTGCTGGATAAACGATGGGATATCCCCTTCATGAGAGCTGCCTGGAGCTGAGAGGAGCTTCATAAGGACGTGTTAGAATGACTGGTTTTGTCATTGGAAGCAGAGGCAGTAAGTCTCCAAAGTGCTTAGAGCTGCAGAGGAGACGACTGACACAGCTTAGGAAAAGAGACACACATTTTAACCATTTCTTTGGCTGAGTGAAGCGGTGCAGTCGGCAAGGAAATAGGTTAATATCTGCGTAAGGAGGATCAAATAGGAAGAAGATTTTGCACTGTAACATACAGAGTGACAGCCTTGTATCTACCTAGATTCACTAGGTAGATACAATGTTCTATTTAAAATGATTTGAAAGTGAGGAGGGGGGGGGGGACTCAAAACTTGGAAACAACGGTGGATAATTTTCCATTCTGTATGTAAATCTACGTTTATTGAAGAAGTGGGATGTTACCGAAAATAGGTGGGCTGGGGGACAAAGGAAGAAATGGCTGTGCAGTGCAACCAAAAGAGGTGGTCACCCTAGCTGTACGGGTGCTCACCCTAGTTGGGTCTAATTCCTAGTCCAGATATGGACCCAACATTGTTTCATAGACGAACATGACCCAGTGGATGTTGCGACCAATGGCCGCTGGTTGCACTGCTTTACAACCATTGCTGTAGTACCTCCTTATGTGCGGCAAAACAAGCTAGTTTTCCATCAGATAGCATTGCACTTTACATGTTTTAAGCAACTGTAAAGCCTGGTTCCTGATTTTTTTGGAACTGTCTACAGCTAGATATTCCTCCTGTGATAATGCTGGGTTAGTTACAATTAAAGAAACCAGGCTGGTTTTCATACAGTACATTATAGAAATCTCGTATATTAATGATGGCCGGACTTTGATTGACAGGCCATTAGCATTATAGCTAACGGCGCGGTTATGACCGAACTACACGTCGCGCGAGGGCCGAGTCTACAGTGAAGATCCCGCCCTGATGCCCTTTTTAGGAACATGCTTTGTCGGAGCAGGGTAGGAGGAGTCTGTGAATCCGCCATAGATTCCCTCTCGAAGGTGGTTATTATGGCAAACGGGGAGGAGTGAGGAGATGGAGGCTCTTATTTATTATGTCTATGGTCGCGACGGGATTCCAGGGATGGCCAGTTCACCTGAGAGTAAAGCGAACAGTGTCCTGTGGGGAGAATTTGTAACAAAACGAATCGCAGAATGAGAAAGTCTAAATGCTGGGAAGAATCAAAGTTACAAATTCGACATGAAAGAGGCCAAACATTTTGAGGGCAGAGAGTTGTTTATAGCCAAAACAAAAGCGCTACAGAACGTTGAGAAATCACAAAGTCAGCTCCTCCAGGCCCCACAGAGGAACAGAGGTGCGCAGACAGAGAGGAGCTAAAAGCGCTTGTGACTTATTCATGCTTCGGCTGCAGCGCGCGGTGTTGGCTGCATTTTTTTGACAGGGCACAGACGAGCAGCTCTCATCCATGTTTTATGACACCGGCGTATTTTTAGAGCCTTCCTGAAGCCAAACTCTCAGGAGGGTATAGTTTTGTAAAATAGTAAACAAAAGAATTAAGCGTTTAAAAATTCAAGATTACAAGATAAAGTAAATCCAAAACGCTATGTATGGCTTTGAATGGACATTTTCTTTTTCCTTCTGTGGTGATGAGCTTAGAGTTGCTATGAAACTGTATAGAAACAGACGGCATCTCTAGAATCGCCTATAAATGGTCATGTTCAAAAGAGAGGGAAAAGAACTACTCAGATTAAGATGGATTATATTCGTCTGCTGTGCTCTTCCCAGAAGATGGTGAAAGACTGTTGTGGGCCAGAGGGAGCTGCGCAGGAGGACGTGGGAGGAGGAAGATCTGACCAGTGCAGGACACCACGCTCTGAGACAGGGACAAACCCAGGAGGCGGTGCACCGTTTCAGAGGAGCACTGAATTCAGTACTCCGGTTTCCCCAACCTCCAAAAAACATCTGGTCAGGTTGGCCCACAGGACTAAAGGCTAATTCATGCTCTCTGTTCGAAACGCATACGGAGACACAGGCAGCTTTCTGTCCGTCTCCTGCGTGATTCTGTCCGTGCTCCATCAGACGCTTTGTTTACCCGGAGTCATAACAGAGCAGTACATGAGCAAACCACTGGAGACACTACTGCACACAGCTCAACAGGATGAAGCAGAACAACTGATAAACTTCTAAAAAGTGATTTGAACCAGTAAAAAAACATCACGGGTGGCGCCATGTTTTGGTCCCAGCTTTTCATCTCCCGTTTCCAGCGCCCTCTGGTGGTAACGTTTGATAATGCATGCTGGACATTACAAACGTGTGGAAGCATAACTGCAGTGACAGCAACTGCGCTTGGAACGCGCGGATCTATTTACGTATACGAAATGAGCCTTAACCCAACCCCTGAACGTAATTTCATTGTACAATTGTACAATGACAAATAAAACACTTACTTACTTACAGATATGTTTTGATTAAGGACACAATGGCAGTATCCACCCGGTTTGCTATTCGAACACTTCATGTGTAGCCTAGCCTCATAAAACTTCACATGTACAGTATATTCTTACAGATTAGCTGAAAACTACTGAAAGAATTCCACCCTAACGGCGGCTTCTGTACTTTCCCACAGACTCACACTTATCCACATGGCATAGGTTCTGACTAAGCGTTGGCCTTTACAGAGTGATGATTCAGAGTAAACCTGCGCCGCTCTGTGTGTTTGATCAGCTCCAGAGCCACAGCGGCCATCTGCAGCCAACACTTAACTACCACAGCCCCCCCACCAGAGGCGCAGGTGCTGCCCCAGATGGTGTCACCATCTCCCCACACGCTTCACCGGGACGGGGCCCTCTGGGAGAGGGAGGGTGTGAAAGAGAAAGGTGATACAGCACTGTTAAAAAAAAAAGGATCATCAAAGTGTTTTGGTTTTAAGGCGAGACACTGCAGGTGAAAAGGAAAGAAAAGAAGAGATATAAACTTCTGCATTCATTATTATTTTATGTCGTCATTAACCCTCTCTTAACCCCCACCTTAACCAAGCACACTTTCTCCAGTTAACCAAATCTAAAAGCTTCTTGAAAAAAGTGTCAAAAACAAAACAGACGACAAAAATGATTTAAAAAAAGCAACACAAACGCAGTAACAAAAAAGTGATCACGTGGAAAAAACTTAGATCAGTGTTGTAGGTCTTGGATTTCAAAAGAGGCGTTACACTGGCCTTAAGGCTGTAAGCTCCAGTCGAGAAGCTTTTAGATCTGGGTAAAGTTGAACTGGAGAAAAACGTGCTTGGTTAAGGTGGGGGGGAAAATACAGGGAAAGAGCCAGGTTTAAATATAAATATTCTGGCTGCTATATTAGTTTGAAAGATTTCTCCAAGGCGATTTTGGATACACAGTTTAGTTTTTGAATAAGCTAGTTTAGTTTGCCCATCGCATCTTTCATGAAGAAAACGGCCATATTTGGATTACAGAGTCTTGGGGTGTTGAAGGGATTTCCTGACTAAATCTGATGCGCGAGGCGACAAAACGTCATAAAATAAACATGGTTAAGGATGAGCTTGGTCTGTTTTTTTTTTTTTACAAAGGCATTAAAACAAGGAAGAAAACAAGCCAACCAAATCTCCAAATTGACCACCGCAAATTGTCTCCCTAATATGCGAAAGAAAATAGAATCCCAATCTTCCAGGGCGAGTAAGATATTAGTGTTAAATGATTGGAACAGTTCAGGTGTAATGGGACACAGGAGAGCAGAGCGCACAGACTCACTGCCTCAGGGGCTGTCTTTGATACGGACAATAGGAGCCGTGCGCCATTTATAAAGAATGACTGAAACTAATAGGGATGCACCGATCCAATACTGGTATCAGACATCGGAGCCGATAAAGGAAAAAATATAATATCGAGTATCGGCTACAAGTATCCGATACTGAACCAACACCAGTTTTGGCTCTCACCGCCTTAAAAAAAGGAACTTTCACAAAATCTTAGAGGGCGTGGACATGCTGTATGTCATTTTGAAGCTCAGAACCTGGAGAATTTGATCACTGAGTTTTAACATCCGCAAACCTATTTTTAATTGCTGCGCAAAATACCACGGCTACCAACAGCATGCTAAAGATAGCAGCAGCATGCTATTGCTAACTTGAGCTAATTAAAGCTGGGTCAGAAACTATGAGAGAAATACCTAAAGTAGCCCTAATAAAATAACATTGGTCACTGCTGGAGGGTTTGTATTTTAGTTTATGAAATGCTGTCAAAGAATAACTGACCTAACATATTTGTAATGGTCACTTTATGTGAGTTGTTTATATTAATATAAAATATTCTGTCCCAAGGAGTGTCATGATCCTTGTTAAATGTTTTTCCATTAGTTTATTAATAGATATAATTGAAAATTGATCTGTAACATCATGGCATGAAAAGAAAGGACTTTATCTCACAATGGAGATAAGGGGATCCTTCACTTTAGTCACTCAGAAAGACACTTTTAAGAAAAAGCTAGATCAGTGGATCTCTAGAAACAAATATTACTTCTAAACTAAACCTAAATGGGCAGCAGTGGGGGAAAAATAAATATAGAGATTTCAATTTAAAACTTTTGCTGTAGATTACTGCCATAAATAGGGGATAAAAATGTAATGCAAGGTTTATGCCATTTCATGTTTTCATAAAACAATAAGACATTATATGCATACAAATGACCAAAATAGCAGATATTGTCAGTAATGAAATTAAAATAAATGATCACGCCAGGTTTAAATGTATTGTGTTATTTTGTTGATATGTATATTAGTTAAGTTTTTTTCAGAGGCAACCTTGGATCTTACTCAGTTTTTGATTTAGCTACAATATATATATATATAATTCTACCTTGTTTTTCAGGTTCAAGCCTCAATAAATCAGGCTAGGAATTCGATATTTAAAAAAAAATCCCTCAGAAAACCTGAATATTGTCATGTCCCAGACTGGAAAGTTTGGAGTCTGTATGAGCGACTAAAGTGGAGATGTTGCAAGAATGAAAAACTAATTTGAGAAAATGGATTGTTAAGTTTTGTGCGTGTATATTATTTGTCACGTCTTTAGGAAAGGAAATGACCATATTTGGATTACAGCGTCATCTCGGCCACTTTTCGTGCTACAAACATGTCAATATTACTGAAAGGATAAGGCAAAAATATACAGCAAAACAGACACACGGCCACGGAGAAGCTGCCAGAGGATCACGGGGGATTATTTGTGCTCCCTTTTAATAAGTTTCACCTTGGAAGAGGACAACTATCTCTTTATTTCGGCAGGTGGATTTCTGAGGGGAGAAATACAGAAAGGAGCAGGCATGGAGTGGATGAGCTGAACCTCTGACAGCGAGTTGTCAGTTTGATCTGAAACTCATGAAGAACGCGTATCAAATTAAACTAAAAGGTATGAACGCGTTATGCTGTAATCGCTGATTCATCGGACAACAAAAGCCTAATACAACTGTCCTTGCATTGTAATTACTCGAATATGAAGTGAAGGCACAGATGAGCTTCTAACTAAACTAAACCCTCTGGAATATATTTGGCTCCTTTGGCCAAACCTAAAAATTATTCTGAAATGAAGTGTATGACGAATACATGAAAGCAATACAAAACAAGAGACAAATTGTTAACGTGCCTCTGCTGGGAAGAGCGTTTTGATCATGTGCAATAACGGTCTCATTTTCAGAACTATTCGATAAAACACTTTCTGATTTGTTTGAGTTTGATGTTGCTTATTTAAAAAAAAAAAGCCTGAATCTTATTATTCGCATGTCGAGCCATTATCTTGTGCCCTCTGAGACGTCAAGGTGAGTCAGTATAAAGCGTGTGCACAGGAGACTCAATCTCTTAAAGTCGGCAGGTGTGTTCTGTGAAAGCCGGAGGTGGTGAGTGAGTGTGTGTGTTTGTGTGTGTGTGTGTGTGTGTGTGTGGAGGGGGGGGGGGGGGGGTGACAAATGCTTTGGGTGAGGGACCAGATTCTGTCCCCACAAACTGACACAGCTAAACCTGGATCAGGAGTGAAGAAATGCCCCCGAGACTAAACTCCGCTTCTCTGTCGTCTCCCACCGGGGGAGGGAGAGCGAGGAGTGACAGGGGCAGGAGGCAGATACGAACTGTGGATAACGTTTGTAACAGGTTGTGTAGTTTTTAACTGGACACGTAAATAATTCAGGCTTATTGGTCAAACCATTGTTGGGTAAAATCCTTTTGCCTCGCCTGGCATGTTGTGAGAGCAGAAATAGACCTGGTGTCTTTTACTGGTGTTATCAATGAAATCTTATCTTATTGTGATATGTGTCTTGCAATAGAAGCACTTGTTGTCCCCTGTCTTTAAAAAATGCTAAATAAATTAAGTTTTATTCACTTCTTAGAGTTCCCAAAATGAGGGTCAGGACTCCTCGGGGAGGTGTATCATTTGTGAAATCCATTCTAATATCCATATTAAACAGTTTACATACTATTTACATATTATAATTTGATGTAATTGGGGTCCCGAGTTGTTTATGTGTCAATGTTTGGGGTCCCAGACAAAAAGGTTTGGGAACCCCTGTATTAAAGGACAAGTACCTGATATTTTTCCTGGTAGTGGAATTAAATTAGTTTTCATTAGTTTTCTGGTCCTCCTGTGCGGAGTTTGCATGTTCTCCACGTGTCTGCGTAGATTTCCCCTACCTCTAAAACATGTACAATAGGGCAGAATGAATGTAATGAGTGAGTGGTTGTTGCTACAATAGAAGCTCACCACCACCGACTGTGGAATGAATGAATAATGACCACAGTGAAGCGCTTTGAGAAACTTGGTAATACAGGCTTGTAAAGCGCAATACAAGTGTAAGCCATTATTTTGTATAGTTTTGTGCTAAGACTCTGTGCTTTTAATTACACAATTTTTGTTTTTTTCTACTCAAAGAGTGTTGAACCCACTCAATCTTATTTTTGCTAGCTCTTAGCTGAAAATGAAAGCTTTTCTGTTCCTCATTTCCACTGCTGCCTGCAGAGGGCACTCCAGGCCGAGTTCAAATCCCAACCACCACAGTCCTTTCCATGCATTGACATTATTTATTCAGAATGTAAAATACCAAAGCTCAGATCATAAATCCATCTCCATGTAAAGGCCAGACAGATGTTTTTTTCCACTAAAACATCTGCGGATCTTGTCGCAAGAAGAAGTTTGTTGTATGTTTCCCTAAGAACTAGCATAACAGCAGTGCATTGATTCTGTCGGGAGTCTTTAACTCGCTCACATAACTCCGCTCTAAGCTGACACACAGAGCAAGATCAGAATTGGTGGTTTGTAAATAAAAGGAGGAGGAGACGTCAAACTTCTAAATCTCAGAGTTATACAACTGTACAACAAAGTCCACCACAATCGCACCTTTAAAACGTTGTGGGCCCATCGGCGCAAAAATGTGCTTGTAACTTTTTATTTTTTATTTTATTTTGAAGGTCTGACTCTCCTCTTGTCAAACATATAAAAATAATGTCACTTTTAACCTTTTTAACCCTTTCATTGCCAATTACTATAGTCCGTGTTCCAAAACAAAGTAATGATTTCATTATACAAGAGGAGAGTCAGATCTGTAAAATAAAAATGTAATGTTTTATTTATTTTTTAAATATGATTCCTTCATTGGGTTACAGCTTTGTAAAGTTACAAGCACATTTACTAACATTGCCACTACAAAAGCCAATTTTTACTTGGAAACATATATTTCAGGTCATATTGCACCAGCCAGACCAGAAGTTTCCCATTTTACATTTAGAATTTATCAATATTTCACTTTTTGTGTTTTAGGAACATAGATCAGTAACTTTGGGTTGGAAAATTGGCAATTAAAAGGTTATTTTTTTATATGTATGACAAGAGGAGGGTGGGACCTTCAACAAATGTTTGTGTCGAAGAGCCCACAACAGGAGATTTTTTTAAAAGAGGGTTCACAATGGGATAACATTTAAAATGACAAATTAAATGATTTCATCAGAAAACACGCTCTGGGTAAAAAAGTTATGCAAAAACGAAAACTCCAAAAACACAAAAATGTGCTTGGGGTTAAAGCTCTTTTAAAACGCATATAAACCAGGCTTGTAAAATTGCGTTCTTTCACCTGCGCAACATTGCTAAAATACGAAACATTCTACCTAAGAGTGATGCAGAAAAACTTATTCATGCATTTGTTTCCTCAAGGCTGGACTACTGCAACTGCCTGCTAGCAGCGTGTCCTAAAAGTTCCCTAAAAAGTTTTCAACTAGTTCAAAATGCAGCTGCAAGATTGTTAACGCGTACAAAGAGAAGAGAACACATTACACCTGTGCTAAAGTCTCTCCATTGGCTTCCTGTTGAGTTTAGAATCAAATTTAAAATCCTGCTCCTCACATTTAAAGCCATAAAGGGTTTGGCTCCGCTTTATCTCCAAGACGTTATCGTTCCATATCGGCCAACCAGAGCACTCCGCTCTCAAAACTCAGGGCTACTAGTGATTCCTCGGGTCTCCAAAATCACTGTAGGAGGAAGAGCCTTTAGCTACCAAGCTCCGGTTTTATGGAATAAACTCCCAGCTCACGTTAAAGAAGCAGACACAGTCCCTACATTTAAGACTAGGCTCAAAACGTACCTCTTCGAATTAGCTTATGATCAGGTCAGTTAGGTAAAGCTCTAACCCACAGCCTGAAGTAAAGCTGCTTTAGGAGAAACTCTGCTGTGGGAAGTACGGTACACTGAGCGCTATCCTCTTCTTCTTCTTACTGCAACCTTTGTCTTACTATGATACAATATTTATTTCATCTGTAGTCTGTTCATTACTATTCACATGGTGTCTCCTGTCCCACTCCCCCTTGGGAGTGCCTGTCTAGATCGAACGGAGGGACCCGGCTGAACGGAGGGACCCGGCTGAACGGAGGAACCCGGCTGAACGGAGGAACCCTGCCTACTGACAACAAGGACTGGACGGTCTGTGATCTTGGCCCGTCTACTGAGGGACTCCTTCGGCCCTGGGTCTCTATAGCCTGTCCGTCCATGGGAGTGGATCTCTCCTTCTGTGGTTCTCCTCAAGGTTTCTCGTTTCTCCCACTGGGTTTTTGAGTTTTTCCTTGCCGGGCTGGAGAGTCTAAGGACAGGGGACACCCGAGCTGCTCGTCGCCACCCACTGCTCGTCGCCACCCACTGCTGACGCTTATTTGGACATTATGTTTGCCTGGATATTTGATTCACCGGAACTTTACATTGTCTTATTTACTGTTCTGTTTTATTACCTTAATGTTTGTTACAGCCCTATGAGGCAACTCCTGTTGTGATATTGGGCTATACAAAACCATTGATTGATTGATTGAAGCCCAGTCCATCACCAGACCCAGCAGTTCTGTTCTCAAGCTGTGTTCTTGACGGCGCATCGAATGCGAGTGTGCCTTTAGCTGAATGTGAGAGCTTTTTACATTGTTTTATTTGCACTACTGCTTTCAGAGGGCGCTCCACACCAATCAAAAATCCTGCCCAGTTTCTCAGTCCCTACGGTCTTTTCTTCACGTGGACATTATTTCAAATTCAGAAAATTATGTTTTTACGAGTCAACTACGTATGCATGATATGACAAATATCACGACTCAGGTAAAGGTGGGGTTATTGGTCGGGGACTGAACCAGGTCTAAACCAGGGGAATACAGGAACTTGAACACTGCCTTTTGTGACTGGAGCACCAAGAACTCACCCATTCTGAAAACTAACAAGACCAAAGAAATGACCATCGACTTTGTCATGAACATTCTACAGCCAATCAATATACACGGACAGGACATTGAACGGGTGCACACATACAAATATCTCGGTGTTCACCTGGATGAACACGTGGACTGGAACATCAACACAGGAGGCGGAAGTCCATTGATGTGTGTAATCAAATGCTGTCTATGTTTTATCAATCTGTTGTTGCTGCTGTTCTTTTTTATGCTTCCGTCTGCTGGGGCAATAACAGCTGGTTAAGAGGGCGGGGTCAGTGGTCGGGGGGGTCACTGGACTCTGTTGGGGCAGTGATTGAGAGGTGCATGGGGAGTAAGGTCCAGGCCATCCTCAGTAACACCAGGCACCCTCTGCATGGGACTGTGTCTGCTCAGAGAAGCAACAGATCTGATCATTTCCTCTCCGTATACAGCAGTACTGAGCGCTTTAGGAGATCCTTCATCCCTGCTGCTATTCGATTTCATAATGATTATTGCTGATGTAAATGTTACTTTGGGCAAGTACATTTTATTATATTTATATGTATTGTCTTTTTATCCGCTGTTTGCTACTGAAGGACAACTGAATTTCTCCTTGCAGGGATAAAGTATCTATCTATCCATCTATCCATCTATCTCGTCCAAACCGTTCAACGACCAGGATATGAAGGCTACACTCTCACGGATCCCTAACTGTCTTAACAGCTGAGGAGCAAACTGTTACAGACAAATGTCGCAAATGTGCCATATGAAAATAACTAGACAGAAGGACCATTATAGACAATTTAAAAGAGTGTTGTGATAAAACGAGGCAGGAAAATAATGGCCGACCCTCAGCAAGATGAGGCTCCATGTTTCATATTGCAAAACCAACCAGTCTTTTGTTCCAATGAATCAATTCTAAGTCCAAACTAAAGCAGGAAAAAAAAAAAAGACTTTTATCCATTCAAATGAAGGATGTACCAGTAATTAAACCGGTGCCATCGACGCAGCCCGAGAACCGCTATTCCCTCGTCCTCGGTTCTTAGGAGAGCGGTCACCGAGTTCGCCCTCGCCTCCCTTTCTCCCGACACTCTCTCCCTCTCTCTGTTTGTGTGCCTGTGTCAGTCTCTCTGACAGCAGCAGTTAGACCGCAGGCCGGATCTGAACAGCCCTGACATGGGGCCATTTAAAAAAGATAAGACCAAAGCCACCACCGGGTGCACAACGAGACACAAATCCCACAAAACGTCCGTGTTTATAGACAAGACTCTACATGGACAAACAAAGACAGCCTAGCATTTACATCCGGAGTGGACGTGTGCGCTATGGGGCCGACGTGATAATTAACGTGCGCGTCCAAATTTGAAAAATGCCAAGAACAATGTCCACGCAAAACAACCAACTGCTTTAGACAAGTGTTTCTCGACTGGTGGAACCCGGAAAACCATCCATCCATTTTCTTCCACTTGTCCGTGGCCAGGTCGTGGGGGCAGCTGTTGGAGTTGCCCAAATCACATTGCACCAGCCCCTATGGCTCCCCCTGCAGGTGGTGGGTCCACAGAAGGACGACCTCATGGTTCTAACCGAGCCTGTTGGTCTCTCATTAGGGGCTTCTGAACCGCTCTTTGTCTGACCAGTCACCTAGGACCTGTTTGCCATGGGAGACCCTACCAGGGGCACGAAGCCCCCGACAACAGAGCTCCAGGATCATTCGGGCGCGCAAACCCCTCCACCACGTTAAGGTGGCGGTTCCAGGAGGGGCGGATCCCGGAAAACATTTGTTTTAATATTTATCTCATGAAAAGGTATGGAAACACGACCTGTCTGTTAAATGATCCCGGTCTGTTAAAATGACTACTAATCGGATTGTTTTCGGCTGTTTAAGCCTTTTAAATTCTTTTTCATCAATATTTTGGAAGATGAACAATTTGATCCAAGTAGATGGTTAGTATTCGAATTAGAAACCAAGAAAACGGTGTTGTGGGAAAGACTGCTCTCTTGTTCATTTCAATTCAAAGCCATTTCTGCTGTCATTCATTAGATTGTCTCCGAAATCCAGCCCACCCACTTTGGGCAATCGATAAGATGATTTCAGGGTTTCCGCTTCCCTGAACTCATCTCGTGGTGCATCGCTGACAAGTCTAAATCCGTGTGAGATCAGTTTGGAGAGAATTCAGCCGCTGCTGGGATCCCTGTCATCTCCCCCTTCGCCCGACAGACCCACATCGATTATACGTCCACACAGCTCTGACCGCTCGACACTGGGGCTCCACACGCCTCGTGAAAATTTTTTTTATACATTCTATATGATATTTTAGAGCGTGTGTCTGACTACGCACTGTGTGAAACGTTATGGCCTTCACTCTGTCAGATGCAGATAAGAAGTACCACTATATGTGCTATAGCCACAAAAGGCTTCCCAGACAAAACAAATCCACAATTGCTATTTGGAATCCGTTGAAAAGGCAAACTTGTACAAGTTACAGTCACACAAACAATCCAAACCCCCGACATTCAGAAAACGCATCCATGCACCATGTACTGAGGTGCAATGCCATTGATACGGAACACTAAAGTACTTCTTCTATCTTGCAGAAGTGTGGAAAGTATTGATCGGCAATCGATGTGGGACCTCTGCACTTTTGGCAACAAATGAGCAAGTGGAGAGAGGAAGAAAACACAGCAAAACGACACTTTATAGTGAAAAATACAGGCTATTAAGTTGGCAACGCATTCCATTATGAGCTTTGCTGTGTTAAAGCTGGGATAGTTTATATATTTTCATGTAGCAGAGAAATCTGTCGCGCTATCGTAAAAAAAAAAAGATCACTGCCAGTCTCTAAATTTGTTTCTATGGCTATCATTTTAGCATAAATCAGTCCGTCCTGATTCATTTCACCATCCGACAAAGCTGATCCTCGCGAACCATCCTGATGTACAAGAGACATTGTGAGAACGAACCACTCCCGACTCAAATGGCTTGATAAATGGGAGGAAACGGACGTGGTTCATTTATTCCAGCTCTTACCTGTCGATGTCCCCGGGCACGTCCTTGCCCAGTCTTTGGGAAACGTCGCGAGAAGCCTCCGAGGATCGACCCGAGTTTCGCCCGTACAGATGGAGGCCGCTGTCCGCCGTGTACCTGAGGGACAATTTTCAGTTTGAACACATTTGCGAACAGGTTGCACACCTTCATACAGTTTTTTTGTTCCTGTGATAGCTTTGACACCAAGGTCTCAAATTCGGCGACCGTTTCCAAAACTTGACAGTAGTTTTGCAAATCATGAAAAAGGTTCTGCCGTGAAAAAAGTATATGCCACCTTCCAGATTTTGTGGATTTAATTTTAATTTTGATCATCAAGACAATTTTTATATCACACAAAGACATTCCAAGTCAACACATAATGATTACCACGTTTTGTTAAGGGAACGAAAAATCCAAATCTCTCTGGCCCTGTGTGAAAATGTAAATACCTCCTGAACTTAATGACTGGTCGTGCTGCCCTTTGCACCAATAACTCAAGTGAAGTGTTTGCACTAACTGCTGATGAGTTTGTCACATCGCCGAGGAGGACTTCTAGCCCACTCTCCTTTTTGTGCGCCTTTAAGGTCACAATTGGGTTTAAGTTCGAACTTTGACTTGGCCACTCCAAAACTTTAACCTCTTAACCCCCGCCTTAACCGAGCGCATTTTCTCCAGTCCGGCTTTATTTCTTTATTTAAGGATCCCCATTAGTCTTTACCAGCGCAAAGACTACTCCATTGTCATTATAAAAACAAGTCAAAGTGTAATTTACACAACACACATCAACAATATGGTGGCCCCTCCTGGAACCGCCACCTTAACGTGGTGGAGGGGTTTGAGTGCCCGAATGATCACGAAGCCCCCGACAACGGTAGGGTCTCCCATGGCAAACAGGTCCTAGGTGACGGGTCAGACAAAGAGCGGTTCAGAAGCCCCTTATGAGAGACCAACAGGCCCGGTTAGAACCATGAGGCCGTCCTTCTGTGGACCCACCACCTGCAGGAGGCGCTATAGGGGCTGGTGCACGACCCGGCAACGGACAAGTGGAAGAAAACGGATGTATGGATGGACATCAACAATACAGAGTTCTACATTCAATTCAATAATGAAGGTAAGACATTAGAAAACAAGTCAGGTGCATTACAATACACAAAGCAACATTAAGTCAGGTTATTATTATTATTATTATTATTATTATAATTATTATAATTATTATAATTATTATAATTATAATTATTTTAATTATTTTAATTAAATCTTAAAAGCTTAATGACCGGAGAACTTACAGCCCCTAGGCCAGTGTGACGTCGCATTTGGAAGCTATGGCCTACAAAACGTATCGTAATTTTTTTTTGTTCCGTTGTCGCCACATTTATGTCACATTTTGTAAGCGTTTTGTTGTGTTTTTTTGTTGTTGTTGCTTTTTCATCACTTCTTTTTTTCTCTTTTGTCACTTGTGTTGTGTTTTCATCACTTTTTTTTTTGTCACTTTATCGTCGTTCACGGCACTGAATGTCAAGTGTCGAATAATGTGTCAAAGCAATCGTAAAAAAAAAAAAAAAAAATAAAAATAAAAAACCTGGCTTGCTCAGTCTATGCAGTGGCAACTTGTAGCAGTGACTTGACAGGCACTTGTCCTACAGCGGAGTGTTTACGTTTTCCCTCGGCTTCCATTAGTTCAAGGTTGTTTTGCTGAAGAGTGAACGAGAGCCGCAGCATCATTCACGACATGTAGCAGGTAACATGGTTTTCTTTCATGCCAGCAGTCGACTCGATAATCTTTCAATGGGAGCTCTAGCTCAAGGTCTGAGAGAAAAAAATAAATGTATTGCGTGAGTTCTTTCTTTCACGGCAGAGGAAACGCAGCCTTGGCCCAAGAGGCAGGAGCTCTGGAAGAATGGCCACGGAACAAAAGGAGAGGATGCTGCTGTAATGGAAGCAAAGGAAACTTTTACCTTTTACAATGGGACAAACACAGTTGTTCAAGGTGAATGGCAAATTATTGGTGGTAAGCTAGAATATTTAACTATTGCATTACTTTGTTGAAAATTGAAAAACTACTACGGACTATAAACATTTATCACACACACAAAGTCAAGCCAAAATCGGGTCGATATGGATGTTTTTACACTGCAAATTGCTCAGTAGAAGTGAAAAACGGCACTCGTTGCTAGTGATAGCATATGTGGCATGAAGCTAATGTTAGACCTGGTTAATAATGTCCTTTTTTTAAAGTATTTATGGACTGTTGAACCACTTTGCTCATCTCCATGTCTCTGTTTCTTTATTTAGTAGAAAAATGTATAATCATTCATCATTTGTTAAAGTAATAGTAGTGAAATAGATGGTTTTGTTTATTTCCCTTCTTTGTTTTCCCTTTGGTTGGTTCAAACATGACCATATATTGGCAATTCCAAAGATGTCGTCTGTCCATTCCTCTGTTTAGTTTTCTTTTAAAACTATCTCAGAATAGAACAAACTTCCAACTGCACTCAAACTATGCAAAGACTTAAAACGATTTTGCCCGGGTGTGAAACAACATTTTCTTGGAACTCAAACATGTCAGCATTAAGGAAAGAAAAAAAAACTACTACAGTTTACCTCTGAGAAGGGTAATGGGTGGGTATAGACTATAGAAGGACAAGTTTTTAAAATGTACTTTTTTATTTTTTTAATAAAATGTAAATACTGTCAGTAAATATTTTTAACTGTATTGTTTTATGCTTTTTGTAGTGTTTTGTAATTGTATGTCTCGGGGACTGCAGGTGGAAATTAGCTCCAAGAGGTAAAGTCTCATACAAAACATCTTTTCATATGCTGATTAATGCTCCTGTGCTTGTCCCTGTCAAATAAATAAATAAACTAAACTAAACTAACTAAACTAATGGCACTCTTGTTCGCTCAGTTTCTAGGTCTTCCACTTGACTTTTTTGTTCCATAACCCTCAGGATCTTTTCAGAAATTCTAAATGATCAGCAGCGATGGCGCCCAGCGAGAGACCTTGATAATGCAAGCTAAAAAAATTATATATTTTTTTTTTGTCTTTGACATCAGGCCGTCATGACAGAAAATGAAGCAGAAGAACTTTATTTATATAGTGCCTTTCACAGACATGGTCACAAAGCGCTTTACATGAGAGAATTTTACATTCACTCCACACTGAGTGGTGAGCTATGTATGTAGCTTCAGTTTCCCCTGGGGGAGACCGACAGAGGCGATGTCGCGACTGCACACATCTGCGCCAATGGTCCCTTTGACCTTTGATCATTCATTCACGCACACATATCATTCATACTGGCCTATTGTACATGTTTTTAGTGGTATGGGAAACCGGAGTACCCGAAGGAAACCTACACAGACACGGGAAGAACATGCAAACTCCACACAGAAAGGCCCCGTCCAGGTGGGAATCGAACCCGGGACCTTCTAGCTATGAAGCACGAGCGCAGACCGCCTATTTCAGATCAATGGTGGTTTTCAATAAAACGCCTACTAAATTTTTCTTTCGTCTCCCATTTCTTCTTGTCGCATATTAAAGGTCTGCTTGGAATCTTGTTCCAAGATCCAAAATTTTTCCACTGGTCCAAAACTTTTAAAAGAGGCTGTGTGTGAAATTAGTGTCATTTTTTATCCATTTGTGAAATACCTGTTAAAGCAGGTAAGTGAAATTATTAATTTCCTTCCTGATAGTTTTATAGCACAAAAGTCAACAACAAACTGACTTGGATTGAAATCTCACTACTGACTACAGTCACTACTTTCACTTGAGTACAATTGAATTTTGATTAATTTAGACCAACCAGGTACACGGGCACTTAGGAGCGGGTACTTGGACATTTTTCATATCTAAAAAGAAGGTGAAACTGAACAGTATTATTTTAAAACAAAACTTATTTTCAATAATAATTTGCAGTAAAACTGTTTTTGCTTTATTTCTATCACAGCTAAATACTAATAAATCTGAGTTAAGCAGATTATTTTCTAAGTAATTGGGTGCACCTTAGAGTTTGGCGTACACCGAGTAGAAATGAAAGCCTGAAAGGATACTCGAGACCAAAAAGGAACCACACAAAGTCAGTGCAGAACAACATATTATACAGACTGTCCATGAGAGTAGCCCTGACCTGGCTGGGTCGGAGTGCCCGCTGTAGCGCCCCCCGGTGGCCGCGCTGGTGGTGGAGCTGCCCCGCGGCACGCTGTACCCGCTGGGCATGGAGGGCGCGTCCCCGGCCTGCAGCCTGGGCGTCTGGGACTGTCCCAGCCTCCAGGACATGGGGCAGGGGCGGGAGGAGAGGGCCAGCTGGGAGCGGCCGTTCACTTCCGTGGTCACCGTGGTGTCGAAGGTCGTCTCCAGGGTGCTGAGTGAACAAGCAAGGGAAAAAAACATCAGCCATCTTGTTTTTATATTCATTATTTCATTATTATCAGCGGTGGTCAAAGTACAAAGTAAAGGTTTCTCAGTCAAATTTTAGTGAAAGTATTGGCTTTAGATAAAAGTATTCAAAGTAGAAAGTACAAATCAGTTTAAAACCTCTTAACCCCCACCTGACCCGACCACATTTTCTCCAGTTTGGCTTTACCGAAATCTAAAAGCTTCGTGAAAAAAGTTTCAAAATAGTGACAAAAACGAGGATGAGGAGCAACAAAAGCGTGCCGGAAAAGCAACAATACACTTTTTTTTTTTAAACGACAAAAGATGACACAAACACGACAAATAAACCTCTGAAAACAAGACCGTAACAAAAACAGACAAATTCCATGCTCTTACCGAGCGCATTTTATCCGGTTCGGCTTAACCCAAATCTAAAAGCTTCATGCCAGTGCTCATTTGAAAGCTAAGACACACATAACTGGTCTTTTCCCTTGCGTTGCTGCAGCGTTGTCGTCACTTTTTTGATTTTTGCTCTTTTGTAGAATCGTTCAGTTGAAGCCACAAAGAAGCCTCTCCATGTTGTCGATCGGTTTTTCAGGTTGAAAAAGTCTAATTTTGTCGGAGGAATAGCGCGTGGGGGCGTGTCATTGTGCGTCATGGTTATGCAACGCTTCCCCGTGTTGCTCTCAGAGGCCGCCGCTGCTAAGGCTGGAACACGACTGCAGAGGTTTGTTTTTCTGCATGAAACAGTGAACTTTTTCCAGATTCACTTTCCCAGTGCGACTGATGATGCCCTGGCTGTAAGCACAGCGCCCCCTGCTGACCACTACGTTTCCCGAACCAACTCCTTGCCTTCAGAGCGGGATTCCAGACAGAAGGATGTAGTGCGGATTTGCCAAACTCTACACTGAAAATAACTGAGCGACGAAAATGGATTTGATCAGGAGTTTGCTGAGCAGAGGTTACTTCAGACGGGTGAGTGAAAGTTTTTTTTTTTTTTTACGCTTGCGGCCGCTGTGCCATCGTGTCTGTTTGCTTTTTGATGAGGCCATTGTTGTTCTGTAAGCTAACGTGGTGTGTTCAGTGGATTGGATTTGTTTGTGTTTTGTTTTTGGTCATAATGGAGATCGCTACAAACTTAAACTACCCCATAAATGTAGTAAGCATATCCCTAGCTTTCAGCCACTTCTTATTTGAAAGAGTTTCGCTTCATATTTTTGGTTTTAGGGTCAGATAAAGTTGCGCAGGGTGTGTGGATTTGAAACAATGCGATCACACACAGTGATACGTCGCAATGTCGACCTTTTCCTCTCATGTGTAGGAGAATATATGCGCATTACTAAAGTAGTACAGGAGTCTTTCTACAGTTATAACTTCAGTTTGGAGTCTGTAACTCTCTCAGCGTGAGGCTCCAGCAGCTCACGGAGGCGGAGCAGACACAGGCATAGAGGAACTGGGGAGAAGCACGCAGGATTTTGACCGTAAAGTAAATAAAAGAGTCGGCTACACTATGTCCATTATCTACATCACTATGGCCCAACAGACACATAACATGACATGACAGTGGGGAGCTTTACGGGGGTGTGGCTTATCTAAATGAGACGTAAATGAGCCCTATTGTTAATCTCAACAGCAGAGGTGAGAACTGCCCAAAACTTCAGAGGGGTTTTTTCAGCACTTTGGCCTTTTTGTAATTGTTAACTTCACATCGCGGCTACGTCTCCAAATATGATCAGATTTCCATGTGTTACACAGTGTTGGAAAGCTGGGAGACTACACTTTAATAATCTGTGAGAATCCCAAAATGCCCCAGAACATCTTGAAATATAGGGTCAAAATAGCGACAAAAATGAGGACCAAAAATGCCACAAAAAAGTGACAAATGAGTGACAAAAACGTGCCAGAAAAGCGACAATAGCACAATAAACAAGAGACAAAAACATGGTTAGAAAGTGATGAAAAAGCCACAAAAGAGCAACAAAAAGGCAAGGAGAAAATGTGCTCGGTTAAGGCAGGGGGTGAAAGCCAGAGAGCCAGCAAAGACAGAGAAGCTGCTGTGGCTATGGGACAGGAAGCCCCTGCACGGAGCTCCTCCTGCTGGCTGAAGACAGCAACACTTTAACCGAGGTAACGGATCAAGCCGAGAGAAATGGACAAAATATGAGCAGCTGTGTAAAAAAACACAACAATATTCTCATGCAGTTTTGTGTTAATATGATATAAATTCATTTAACAGACACACAACAAAGAGAGACTGTCTGTGCTACGTCCCGGGACACAAACAAGTCTGAGCCCTATGACAGCTCAAAAGCTATAATGAGATTCATTACGGTGATAGTCGGGACTGGGGTGAAACCACTTGTCAAAAAAACTAAACAAATCCGCATTGTTCACGAGGAACTGCAACGTGAGCGCCTGAAGTTGAGATGCAAGAATGTAAACGGCAAATTTTAAATCCTCAGGAAGCCTAAAGATATCAAGGATGTAAACCTGAAATAATGTTTATGCAAAGAAAAGACGGCGAACCCAGCGTGATTACTAAGCCCAGTGTGAGTGAAGCAGAAATGGCTCCCCAGGCACGAAGGAGTCATGAGCGATACGATGAGGTTAATGGAGTTGGTTGAACTAGAAACAGTTATATTTCTAGTTGTCTGAAATGAAAAACGTCAGTTACAAATTAAATCAGTCGTGTCAACCTGTGAATACAATTCAACTAAAGAGGTGAATCTGAAATTTCAAATTGATTACCTTGTAAACTGGTTATTGGTTACACATACAATTTCTTGGCAGCCCTTGGATTTAGTTTTTTGAGTTGAAACAATTTTAGATTTTACAGTGTAACTGAGTGGCTCTCAGTTGGTGTGGCTTTGGTTTGCGCCTTCAGGAATCAGAAGAAGAAAAAAAAAAGTTCAACATGAAAAAAGATTTTGCAGTTTACCTTTTTTTTTTTTTTTTAAATGAATGCACATTATTTTCTCATGTCTCATGGTCGTGCACTACAAAAAAAAGATATTGGCTTAAATGACTTGAATTAAAAATAGAATAGAAAAGTCTAAACCTCGTTTAGACTTTTTTTCCTGATTGGACCAAGATCACTTTGCTTGTTTGATGACATTTCAGACCAGTTCTAAGGTCATTTCTTTCACTTGAAATAAGAAAGTAAAACTGCCAATCGGAAGACAAATTTTCTTACCCCGTTGGCAAAAAAAGCACCTGAAAGAAAGAAATCTCAGAACAAGTGAAATAATCTGGGTCAAAAGTCCAACTAATTTGAGTGTTGGAGATTGTAGTCAAAAACACTAAAATTTTTATTATTATGCTAAAAATTGAGACCTTTAAACTAAACCAGCTCATTACTTTTTGCGTTTGATTTCCGGACTGTATGGGGCTTTTCTGTTTAGGTGCTCTGGTTTTCCCATCAATCTAAAACATGCACAACAGGCTCATCATCCAGCTAGCTACTCCCCAGCTGCTTTGAAGGAAGGCTCATATGCAACAAAACATACCTTAACCTAACCTTTGCTCTCACATTTAAACCCATGCCTGTACATGTTGTGTCCCGGCCCAATACTACGTCCCCATGACATGCAGGAGTTCATATTCTGACACGAGCGATGACACGTCAGGGCCTCGTCTCGCGCGCTCAGACCGCAGAAGGTGCGAGTGTGGCGACCGCGCCGTGGGTAACGGGCCGAGGCTTCACCCCGCGCCCGCCAACACCGAGCGGACAGGCCGGTGACGCGCTCTACTCACAACGCATCAGCGTCAGCACCTCTGGAGAAAACTGCCGGGACGATGGTTTATCAACCTCTAATATCACTATTTAGGCGGCGGCGATGGAAATGCAAATTATAAGATGCTGCATACAGCACAATGGAGGCTGCAAAATCAGCGCATTACTATCTAGTGTGCTTTCAGGGAGAGGGAGGAGGGAGGAGGGGAGGGAGATAAAGAGAAAGAAGAGAAAGTAAGGCAGGCAAAGGCATGTTGAGATAAACTGAGTGCAATTGAAAGATAATGCTCGGCAATAAAAAGTGCTTACGTGCTTCATTGCTTCAGGGGTCGGCAAACTCTGGTATGGCTGCCACTGGCACTTTGCCATTTTCTATACTTTGAGTTGTTAGCCGCTCCCCGTGGAGCTCATCCTTAGTCGATGCAAAACACAGGCTTTTTAATGACACGCACGTAAGTCCCCGTTCCATCGGAGCGGACCAGTTCAGTTCACCTGAGACCAGTTCATTTAGGGAAGGGCGTTTGAAGTGTCTTTTGGGTAAAGGGTCTGGGTTGTTATGGGAGTGGTCAAGGACATTATGCATGTGGCAGGCATCAAACCACAGCCTGATATCCCTGTGCGTCAGTCCTGCATCGAAACACCTTTGTATATGCAAACTGTGGCTATTAGGTTGCGCCGAACACTCATCTACAAAAAATACTTCTGAAATTAGTCTATAGTGTGTCTTTTACATTCATGAACAGCAATAGGAAAAATTACATGTAAATGTTTTCTAAAACTAATAAAATAGACCTTTATTTGTTTCTTCCAAGCCTATACCAACACTGTCTTTATTTTATTTCCTTATTTGAGCCGTTAACAGTCATTGAGAAAAAAGAAAACACAACAATGCCCAAAAGGAGTAGGCTTATTATGTATTATTTTATTCAATGTTTTCGCATCAAAATTAGGCATTTTGGATATGTGTAGAGATGACCAAAATTGCTGACTATTGACTCTCAACTGCCTGACAAATCAGAGTGGTGACATTAGTTGGGTTATAATTGTTGAACTTCCCTGACTGGCACGGCAGGGTTGTTGAACCCTGACACAGACACATGTGAAAGTATCCACTCATTATCATCAGCTGAAATGGGGAACTGATTAAAATTGGCTGACGTGGACGGTAAATCATTATATAACCTAGTTTGATAAAAAAAAATAAAAAAAAATTGATAAACACACAAATATACTGTGCATTACTTGTATTACAGTTTTACAATAGTGTAGTTTAATGTAGTGAAGCTGAAACTATTCAAATTTAAAGATCTCGCAAATTTAAACATTTTACAGACCATGTGGAAAATTAAACACAAGTTGGTACCTGAACATATTTATAAGAAACTGACCTTGATCACAGACGACACAAGGCGAAAAGGAAACGTTTGTGTACCGTTCTCCCGAACCTCACTAAGACAGAGGGGTTTCTTGGTTGCTGGGGTAAGATTATGGAATTCATTAAAGGACACATTAAAATGTTCTCAAACAATAGATACATCAAAAAATATGTTCAAGGAGATGCAGATGGAGAAATATATACAAAAAACATAATTTATATGTTGAAATGAAAACAATAAAATAAAATATATATATAAAAAAATCAAATTAATTATAAAATGTTTTTTTGTTTGTTAAAATTGTTAAAATTATTGATTTTTGTAAAACCAAAAACCGTGTCACAAATCTGTTGAATGGATCACCTGTATTACCTCCTGTAACTATTACAAAGGGGCATGGACAATACGACAATGTCTTCATCATGCTCCTTTTCCCCATGTACTGTTCATATTAATGTATGACCCTGTAAAGAAAAATATGAACATGGATGAATAAATAAAACAATAAAATAAAATAAAAAATGATTAAAGCACCTCATATAAAGGTTAAAGAGCACAGGGGACAACAAACTGCCCTGTCTCGACTGGTGTCTAGATGCATTTTTAACCTTGAGTAAAAAGGATTTAAATAATTAAATACATATTCAAAGGGATGTTATGTTTGCTTTTATTTAGAGTATGTCTAAACATGTATTCACTAAACATGTTCCTTTTTATTCAATAGGGACAATGATTTCTCAAAGTACATGGCAGAAGGCACCAAACTGTCTGAAGGACCTCCTGCGTGTTATCAACTGAAACTAGACAGAGTGAATCTGGACAAACTGTCAGATCAAGAATCTCAACTGAAGAGATTTACTCTGGGAAAGCGTAATCCGGATTACCCAAACAAAATCATCCTCCTGGTGGGAGCAACAGGAACAGGGAAGTCCACTCTGATCAACGCCATGGTCAACTTTGTGATGGGGGTGAAGTTTGAAGACAAAGTCTGGTTTGAGATCATCACAGATCAGAAAGACCGGCCTGAATCTGAGAGCCAGACCTCTGAGGTGTCCGTTTATGAAGTCTTTGGCTTTGAAGGAATAACTGTTCCTTACTCCCTGACCATCATCGACACTCCGGGATATGGAGACACCAGAGGCATAGAATATGACCATATTATCACCAAAAAACTCCAGGAACTGTTCTGTGCCCCTGGAGGAGTGGACTTCATCAATGTCGTGGGGTTTGTCCTGAAGGCAACAGAGAACAGAATTGAAGAGAGAATGGCCTATATCTTCAACTCAGTCACGTACATCTTTGGCAAAGACATGGAGAAGAACATCGTGGCACTGCTCACTCACTCAGACGGGGCGGAACCAAAAAATGCTCTCAAAGGTCTGGAACATACTCAGTTAAAATACGCCAAAAATGAGTCAAATGAACCAATCTATTTCCTGTTTAACAACCGCCAAAAGGAGCAGTTCGGCCGGACAAGGAATGCAGAAAGAGCTCAACGAAACGCATACAAAACAAGTGCAGATGGTATGGTAGATTTCACAGAATTTCTGGAAAAAACTCAACCTCAGTCTCTTGAGGCAACGGCAGAGGTAATGAAGGAGAGAAAAAGATTGACAGCCTGCATTGAAAACTTTGAAGAACGTGTCACACACCTTGAAAGCAATCAGAGGGCAGTGTCAAAGAACAGCGAGGAATTGAATAAACTCCAAGAAGAAATTGCAAAACCCAACTACATCTTTGAAAAATGTGAAACTTACAAGGAAAAAGAAAGGATAGAAGGCTGGTGCAACAACGCTCTTATTTGTAACAATTGCCAAGAGACCTGCCATAATATGTGCTATTTTGGCAGCATACCATCATACTGTGTGATCATGAGAAACGGGAAGTGCACGGTATGTTCTGGAAAATGCGGTGCAGAACATCACATCCATGGGAAGTGGAGATATGTGACCAAGACCAGAACAGTGAAAGTGGCCCTTCGAGATATATGAAGAAGAAGTATGACGAAACGGTGGGCGAGACTAGGATCAAGCACAGTCTGGTGGGGTTCCTGCAAGAACAAACCAAACGACTTGAGCAAGACAAAGAGCAGTGCCTCGACAACGCTTTTGGAGCCATTGAGCAGCTGGATAAGATCGCACTGAATACAGAGGCAGTGTCCACCTATGTCCATCTGGATTACCTGCTGGACAAGGTGAAAGATGAGAAGAAGAAGGAGAAAATGCAGATGATGAAAAGCCAAATTGAAGAAAAGACCAAAGGTGCAGCCCATTACTTCATGAAATGCGTGAAATTCACAGCTAAAGTGGTGCTTGGAGTAGTTGTAAATAGTTAGTTATAAATAAAACATGAAAAACAAAACTATGTTTTACTGTGATAGAGGCAAATCAGTACATCATCATATTTTCCTCAGTAGATTTTTAATCTGCTGTAGATGTTGGTAATGCTAGAGTTTCTATGGCTGCATAAAATGTTCAAAATCTAATTCTAAGATTCTTTTAATGATAATGACAAATAGAACTAAAGAACTAATTTTCTTTTTACTTTTTCTTCTGTATCAAGACCTTAACACCAACGGTTCCACGTGCTGATGTCATGTGGTGATACTCTGAACTTTTAGATTAAAACTAGAATAAGATTCATAGACTGATGTGTATTCACAAATGTACAATAAATGCATAAATAAATAAAAGTAAATCGATAATTCTGTGGTCCAAAGTTTCCTCTATGATCAACATAGTGACTTAAGCTACACACAACACTATTAAAACTTTTTTAGTATCAGAAAATGAAAGCAAACAGCCTGTTGAAGTTAGGCTACAGTTTCCTGGCATATACCACACTATATTACTGATACTAGTCAAAGTGTCTGTATGTTTCTTGTTTCCAATTGTAAACCTCACATGGAGTTATCGCCCAGAGTCTTGCCGACACAGAGACATTAATCCAAACCCACCATGATGTTTTATCTAGAAAATGAAATGTGTATTGATTGGCGTTTGGAGTAATAGCAAAAACAGAAGTGAGATGCTCCAGGCCACAGCGGGGACAGTCAACACAGACACAACAAAACTTTATCCATACACCTGAGGGGGGCGCTGTCCATGTCACACCAAAGGGGTGTCACTAAAACACAACACCATTTTGGTTAAGAAATCATTTCAAACACGATGCTGCATCCTGATGGACAACAGAATCTCAATCACACACATTCATTGATGTTCACAGTAATAGAACACCTATGCTATGATACATGCACAACCTATATTTAGTTCTTCATAAATACAAAGGGAACGACACATAGTTTATTAATATCTCTGTGGTTGCCAGCTCCACTCCCTGCTGTCAGCGTGGATCTCCTCCAGCTCTGCTCTCAGCCAAAACAACAGGTGCACAGCGCGCGCTCACTCCCTTTCTGAGGACAATGCGGGAGGAAAAATGCTCTCCGTCTAGGTTATATACGATGACTTCTAAAGAGTTAAAGAGATCAATATCGTTGCATCACGCCTCGTGCTTACAGTAGCTACATCTAGCCACAAAATCACGATGCGTAATTCCTGGGCAACAAAGCGCCTCCACAAATATAAAGGTTTTAATGCAAATCATCAAATACCGGGAAAAAGAAAGGGTGGTTTATATTGCCCCCCAAAAGGTTATGATTAACATTAATGTAAACATTTCTTAATGCATACGGTTAGTAAGCTGGATACGTAATGTAAAAACATTTCACAATTCTGCAGCCATGTTCACAGTGTTCTTTTTCATCAGCCAAATATCGCAAATCCAAAAAATTGTTGACATTCAAAAGCAAAATGGATACTAATTAGTACTAATACTAATGTGTTTCAGACCATAATTTCTGCATATTCAACGACCTTATGCAGTAAAAATAATTGACCACGTGTCATTATTTCCTAAAAATGTCAATCTAATGGCAGCCAGAATCGAATTACTTGCTTTTTAATGACATTTCTGCCCGTCATTTTGGCACTATTGATTTCATGACTTTTTCCTCTAAAGGTCTTTGTATCCCTTAAAGTATACACTTGAGATTATGTCAAGAATTTTCATATGATTATTATTTTTTTGCTTTATTGGTATTATTAGTACCTCATGGAAACACTGTACATTTGGCTGATTCGGCATGTTTAAACTAGTCTGACCTGGATCCGTCTTGCTACAGTTCTGATTCTGACCCCATACTTTTGTAACCAGTACTTCATGTAAAAAGTTCAAGCAAAACTAGAAACGTATTGCGTGGTGGAGACAGACGCTTATCATACACTAGCACCAACGTCTGAGGCTGTTCTTTCTCCACAAATTAAACTGAAAAATCCCTTCGCAAAAACAAGCTACAGCCAACACAAATGGCACCAGATAATCTTCATTTATCTTCGATTTTCTTTTCGCACCCAGAGCTTGCGAATGGCCCGTCCCTCAGCTCCACAGTCCTGGCTCTCTGCGATGAAATGTGTCCCTAAAACAATGGCTGTATCGATCGTGTCTCCTCCTCCTCCTGCAGGTCTGCGTTGGGAGCCAGAGGGGAGCGAAAGGAACGCATTCAGGCGTCGCACGCGCAGGCTCCCATCTGTCAGCACTGTCAGCAGCAAGGGAACCATCTTCTCTGCGCAAATGGGCCACACAACACACATTAGAGAGGGGAATGCCAAAGGCGGTGGGCCAGGAAACGTTTCAAGGCACATAGTTGAAGCATATATACAGTATATCATAGTTCCTTGTTTTAGAAAGTTAGAGTCGTCTATGTAATATACGTTATGTAGGCTTCCATTATTTAATTTTCCCATGCGTGTTTGGATTTTCCTCATATTCATGTTTGATATTCATCAGTGAGTTCCCCAGTTCATGATCTAATAGGACTCTTGTAGTAGGTCTGTGCTCTGCATAAAACAGATGGAGCCAAAATCAACGCTTTCTAAAAAACCCCAGCAGAGCTCACTTCAGTGGCTACGTTTACATGAAGACCAAAACTCTGACCAGAATCTAAAAAGATTTGATATACATCTGATAGTCATATGATCTGATTTCTTCCTGATCTTTAACACATGTGCATAAACTAACCAGGGAAATACAGCAAAGAAGCCAAACTATGTCACAAAGACAAAGATTAAAATGTATCATAAAAATACTAAAGCATTTTTTATTTTATTTTTTAATGAAAGAAATCTCAAATTAGTTTGTAGAGGAAGTGTGCTGCTGACAGTCGAGTGGTTAAGGCGCTGCACATATGTAGATTACTACCTCCTTAGGGTTGTGAGTTCGAGTCCCCACTTTGATTATTTACTGAATTGTCTCTCTGCACATGTTTTAATAGAAGTTAAAGCACCGTTTGTGCTATTTGAGTTTTAATTTCTTTAATTACTTCAGAAAACATTAAACCTGATTTGAACCCTAGACATTGGAGTTACTAAACCTGTGCTGTATCCACTCAGCACCAAGCACAAGAATCTGCTGCAACATGGAGTCCAAATATGGAGGCCCAATCATTCTCCACCTGGTTCTTCAGCTGGGCCTGACTGAAGAGACGGGTGGAGACAATTCAGTTGCTCTAAAAAATCCAACTCTGCTCTGGCTCATGTAGAACCCGGAGTTTTGGATTCTCCAATTTCTGTAGAGAAAGTAAATGCATCAGACCTGATTACTGGGTAATCTGATTTCTCCAGTTATCGGATTTTTTGGACCATGTAAACGCAGCCAGTGACTGGTGTGCCTTTGAAACAGATAATGCTAACGTTTTTTTCTTTTTTTACATTGCTAGCTAGGAAATAAGGATTTCCTAATTTACAAAGTGCAAAAGGGCTTTGAACCAATTTTCTTGAAAAACACTCAGCTGGACGCGTGGACAGGAAGTAGTCATTGCCCTACACTGGTCAACCGGAAGGTAGTCAAAAACACTGTGCACAGAGCCTATTGCACATTACAGTAATGCTAGCTAAACCTAGCCTCCCTAGCTCACGATCATGCGCCAGAAAAGATTGAGTACAGGGTCTTTAATTTTGTTATTCTCATAGGCTATGGAGCATAGTTTACTGTCACACATTCATTCATGCAGCAGGTAGGCTCATACAAAACGGGAGTGCAACTAAATAAGTCTCCCACTTAGAGTAGATCAAAATAACATAAAGCAAGAAGAATATCTCGACTTTGACAACCTCGACTTCGATGGGTTTCATAGTTTCCATTATCCTCTATCCCGAAGAAGGTTCAACTGAAGAACATTAATTCAGTGAATATTTCAATCTCACGGTTTTTCATATGAGATATTATCAGCATTATCGCATTACAGCCTACGGTGAGTTGATTAGGACAAGATCAATCATAACAGCACAAATTACCGCTATCATTTCCAGTTTTGCCCCGTGTTTGGCCCTATCTAACAATAGCAACGCGTCCTGACGGCGTGAGGTGCCCATCATCCCCTGAAGCCCATTACTCCGCTCCTGATCGAGGTGGCGGCTTTTAATTAAATCCAGGAAACGCGCGGACGCTGTGTCACAGTAATAAATGACGCAGCTGGAAATTAGACCCCTCCATAACGACGACAAATCTGATCATATCCGCGGTGATGTAAGTAACTTTGTGTTGTGGCTCTAGGGACTTTCGGAACCCAAGATCCAAATGACTTGTGCAATTCGTTCCAGGACTAACACAGGACAAAGTTGACAGGGATGAGCTAAACCAGGACAGAAGCGGGACTGTCAGTGAGTGATGGAGAGTGTTTCTCCCTCGACATGTTTAATTTTGTGTAACTATACTTGGATCGTGTAAAGGCTCACGTAACTGTATTTAAATTGGGAAAACGTGGAAGAGCTTGGTCGCTTCTAACTTCAACCCCGTTTGGCCCCATAGAGGACAGGAGGAGAGGCTAAATGCTAACAACATCTTTGGTGACTGAGCGCACGCACAAAGACCAGACAGGTACGCATCAACTCGACTAAGCTCAGAATGGAAAAAACAGTGGCCTGTTCCTTTAAGCCTTGTTTTTGGGAAACTTTTATTTAAGAACATTTATTTGAAACCAGCCCATGAAGCACTTTTGAATTGGGTAAACCAAAAACACTGAATTCAAATCATTAGAGCGTGCCAGTATTCCTTTCTTTGATGCAGTTGGTGACTCACGGTTCTACTTGAAGCTTTTGTTTGGTCCAAGGACGACATTTTATCAGACTCGTATAGATACTGCGTGTGTGTGTGGGCTGTGTCTGTTTTTATCAACGCATGAGTCACACAGTTTTTTGGGAGATGACATAAGAAGACACGGCTCGAGAAGACAGATAAGACAGCATTTCTTGGAGTTTCTTGCTGGCCGGTGATGCGAGAGGACGGAGATGGTTTGGACGTAAACAAGTATTCACAAGACTGTGAATACACTTCTGAATGGATATAGGTTAAAGCTGTCGAGATCCAAGTATGACAAAAAATGTAAATATAAATTAGAATTCATTATCACTTGGTCGTGTCAAAGGTATATGTTCTTGCAACTGCACATGCGGCATATTGTTGTTTATTAATAGACATTGCAGGTGAAGAGGGGGAAAAATACATTTAGAGATCCCTGTTTTGAGAGTCTATTTTATTTATCTACTTTTAGTTTTTAGCCCATACAGCAATTTCAATATTATATTGCCGAAAATATCAGATGTACTGCCCCAGCTTTTTTGCTTCGGATACCGATACTGGGGGTTTGAGTAGCCGATATCCAAGATACCAAGAGACTTTCTTAAAAGTGTCTTTCTCTGAGTGACTAAAGTGAATGATCCCCTTATCTCCCTTGTGAGATCATCAACAAAGTGTTATCTTTTCTTGTAATGATGTTACAGATCAATTTTCAATTATATCTGTTAATAAACTAATGGAAAAACATTTAACAAGGATCACTGGATTTTTGACATAATCCTTGGAACAGAATGTTTTGCAGTAATATAAACAGCAACATAAAGTGATCTGATCATTACAACTTGCATAGGTATTTCTATCATAGTTTCTGACCCAGCCTTGATTAGTTGCTACTAACAAGTTCTACTATCAGTTCAGTATCGGATACTTATAGCCATCACCTAATATCATATTTTTTCCAGTATCGGCTCCAATATCCGATACCAGTATCCGAGCGGTGCGTCCCTAGACAATATATTTCCCACCTTCTTTCTCATAAGAAATCTTTGTAACTAATCAACAAAATAAAACCATACATTTAAATCTGGCTCTAGGGCTGAACGATATTGAAGTAACTTGCGATATGCGATACGGCTGAGCAATATCGTGATAACAATATTATTGCGATAACCATTTCACCACCATATGGTCCATTCTAATAAAACCAAATCGTAAGTAACAAGTTTTTCAGCAAATTGTGTCAAAAGAAAGCTTAAAAAACACCACACCACCAAAACAAGACTAACATTGAATTTAGTTAGTAAATGTTTAACTAAAACTGAACTTTTACACAATTATACTGTATGTTCAATGCATTTTGTTTGTTTTTGGCTGAGATTTCAAAAAAGTGTGTCGACTTTAGTGATGTTGCGATATATTGTGGCTTTTTGCGATACGGATATTCCCTCACCTTATATCGCGATACAATATTTTTTGCAATATATCGTGCAGGCCTACCTGGCTCTATCCGTTATTTTAGTTTTCGTTGCTGAATATTTAGGCACACAGAAAACTTGGAATACAACTTTTCCTCATATTTATGTCAGCAATCTACAGCGAGTTTCAAATTGAAATCTCTCTAAATTATTTCCCCCCCTTTTCACCTGCAGCATCTAACCTTGAGCTTGGTCTAAAAAAAAAGAAAAAAAAAGAATACATTGCAGATCTAACTCGCCAGAAGACAGACATTTTTGTGTTAAAGCGTGTTCTTGATGAAAGCCGTTTCCTGTTGTCCTACCTGTGGCTGATCTGGGTCCCTCTCAGGCTGGACATGGTATCCTCCAGATTCTGTCGGAGGTCGGCGATGTTCTTCACCGTCCTCATCCTCCGCGCCTCCGGGTCCTCTCCTGAAAGCACACACATAAAATGGACTGTCATTTTCCACACTGAAAACACACGGTTGGCCTGGACAAGTAACACAGGTTTCGTAACAGTATCTGATGGACTTTGTGGAAATTCACTGATATCATTTATGTTTGTACCAAAGCGCTAGAACCAAGCCAGGCTCATGCCAGGACTATAGAGGTTATGCAGATGAGCCAAAAGAGCACAGAATTCAAGAAACGCCATTAGCTACGCCTGTTCCCACAAACGTGTACTTCGGTTAGCAAAACCGTCCGTTATTTGCGTCATTGATTTTTACCTTATTTCTATGGTTGAGGGTCCTATTTAGAATGAAAGGAACGCATAGGTACTATGCTAGGTGAAAACTCGGGCTGAATAATTTCTAAAAGAGACTAAACCTGTTTTAGAGCACTCAAAAGCACTCAAGCTATGCAACATCGACATAGCTTGAGTGCTTTTGACGTGTGCCTGACTGCATTTCATTGATAGACAGTGAAAAATACAATTGACACCCGATGAGTGACAGCGTTAGCATGTGGCTACAGTACAAGTGTCGATCAATCTCCCTCAGTCACACGTACAGCAGGCAGACTCTTCCTCATTGCTGGCATTTCTTTCTATGCACCCGTTTAAACATGGCACCACTGGCTTTCTACTGTCAACGGCTCATGCTTTCCGTCCGTCAGAAAACATAGCCCTATTCATCAAGATCTCATACTATTCTGGGAACTAAACGCCAAATTCAATTTCTTAAAACCGTAGCAATTTCAATTTAGGGCTACACAAGACTGACCCAAACTTGTAAAAGCCGCTGTGAGTAGCATCGTCATCATCACAGCCAGCTGACATCAGTCCTACCTCAATGTTGTACTCTAGAATGCATGTCACTAAATTGTAAGGCCCTTGGAGTGCTTTATAACAATCAATGATGTGAAAAAGGTTCCTGTTAGAGGATACCATTAAATCGCTATTTATTTACTGTATTCACTGTGGTGCTCTCAGGCGTCTGAGCGCCACAGTCAAGGCTATGACAGAGATAGTACGACTTTACAGCGTGACCCAGTACGATAAATAGCTCTAACAGGTCCCCACCCCTGTTTTAAATCATAGGCCGTTTGAAATGTTGTGATGTCATGTGAAGGCAACCTATTGGTGAAATGCCTTGCCCATGGGCACAGCAGCGGTCCGGATCGGTCAGTGCTGCAACTGAACCAAGCTCTCCAGTTATTTGCCACTGTTGCCCTGTGGCTATTGCTGCGATCCCCACAATGTTTACCCGCAAAACAGAGCAGTGAGCAGCGCAGACTTCATCTCCATACGCTTGATTAGGTATTCTGTGGGGCTCCGCGGAAATCGGCGAACTGACTCGACTAAGACAGGGACTTAATGTGGACAGGCAGAGATGATCCGCACACGCCTCTGGAGGAGTCGACCTCGGCCCGCCCAGGTCTATTCTATAGGCTTCCTGCCACAATCAACATCTTCATCTTTGGAGAGGTACTGTGTGGCCCGTCAAACAGGGAGACCATCCGATGCGAGAAAGCTTTCAGTGCAACAACGCTGGCCATCTGCATTTGACAAACTATCTTTAATACGTGTAGACAGGCAGATAGACACATTATCAAACGCTGCAATGCTCGGCCGCTGCTTCATCTGCACTAGTTTGGCTTCTGTTGCCTGCTATTTTATGCATTAGCTTTTTTTCTTTAAACAACTTTGTATACAGGCGACATCTCTGGAATTGGCCATAAATGGTCATGTTCAAAGCTGCCAGAGTAAAAACAAAGAGGGAAAATAACTGCTCTTACACCACCACCACTTTAACAAATGTAAGTATATTTACCACAAAATAAAGATACAGCGACATAGAGAGGAACAAAGGGGTTCAACGCATAAAAATGGAGAAGCAGCGTTTGATTCTGACGTCGGCTAGTTCAGGCAGCTTTTCAGAGTCCATTAGCCTGCTCAATGTATATATCCAGTAGCCATTAGAATTAGGCATCAAACCTCGTAAATCATGAATGATCCAGATGTTTTCAGCTGTGGTCAACCCATCACCGTCAAAAGCGCATTGAGTTGCCTTGTGTACGAACTGCGCGGTATATATAAAGTTGCCTTGCCTCGGTAGAAATCATCAACGAATGTGCAGACCCTTTGAGATTTTACTTACAAAGTGGACTCTGAGCTAAATGCTAAATCAAAATCCGATGTTAATGAGATGTTAATGATAAAGAAATGATAGGCCTATAAATGCCATGAAATGGACGTAACATATCTCGACATACTGTACTATCGCGCCTGGCTCCCTATTCATTTGTATGCTGATAAAACACTTCATTCAAAAGGGCCTGGAATTCAATGTCTAACAAAATGTACGCGCTTGTAGGAAAAGGCTCGGATGGCTGAAGGCATTTTTTGTGATTTCTGTGGTTCAACAGTCCATGCGAGCTTCCTTTCATTTTCATTCGATTTTAGAAATGAAGATATAGAATTTCCTTGACGTACCTTTGAATGTCACTCTAACCTACAACTGATCACATTTGCACTTTAAAAGGGACAAATTAAAGGTGTTGAGTTGAGTTTTAAGTGCACTGTAAAGAAATGGCCATAATAAATGTAAAGCATAATGGTTCTACGTATTAAAATACAAAAAGGCCGGCTCTGCTAAGGGAAAAGCAATTTCATGGATGACAGGATTTGTTTAATTTACCGTGTTGATTCCAAAACGCTCCGTCCACTTTTAGCTATAATACCAGCCGCTGCCCAGAGCATTATAGGGAACACATCCTCACGTTACCAGCCAGACTTGGCACGAGCGCGGGTTCATCATTTGTATGCGCAGAACTGTAGCCAATAGCATTCCTGCATACTAAACACGCATTACCAAATGATGAATAAGACTGAAATACCAGGACTAAACCAGGAAAACTATCACACAAAAATAATTGAATAAAACAAAACAGTAACAATCTTAAAGTCATACTGTGTAACATTTCACACATTCTCTGGCAGTAATGGAGATGACTTAGTTAACATGCGCTCTACACTGTTGGTCTCCTGTGCCTCCCAAAGTGGGGTCCCGGGCCGCCAAGAAAAAAGGGTGACAAAGGCTCCTTGAATGCTGTAAATTGGTGGCACAGCTATGAGGTCCTGGGTTCGATTCCCACCTGGACGAGGCCTTTCTGTATGGAGTTTGCATGTTCTCCCCGTGTCTGCGTAGGGTACTCCGGTTTCCCCTACCACAAAAAATATGTACAATAGGTTTCCGTCTGGGGCCGGGACTCCCCTGAAAGAGAGATTCTTATTCTCAGTGGGACTTAAAAATAAAATTAAAGCCACGGTGCGGAACATTCTGGGTTAAAGAACAACTAACCCCCTACTAGAGCTTTACTCATATTCAACATTTGAAAAATGCGCCTAAGGGGGGGGGGACATGCGGGGGCGTCAGTCACCACGGCAGAGCCAATGATGATTCAAAATTCAAACAAGGTATATTTTTTAACCACAAGAGGGCGCCACATAGACGGTTTTAGGCTCAAAATTAAGATTTAAACCAATATGTACGTTGAATGTCAAAATAATGACTGAAACATGTACACAGCACACCCACTTATACCATTTATCAGCCCAAAAACTTGATTTGGGGGTTAGCTTACAAAATTATGGCATGTCCCAACACAAAACATAAATAAACATGTCGATAATGGCTCAGATGGTTGAGAGGGTCGGCCAATATTCAAGGAAATGGTGATTTTTTTAACGACCAGCAATGTCTTTTGGCAGCCCTTCTGAAAAAGCAAAGCAGGCGACCTCTCCATGGAGACGGACTGGAGATGTCCTGATCCAGGCAGAGCTACGAGGCAGGTCTGAGGAGGAGAGGCCCACTCACATCTAAAAACTCCGTAATGAAACACTTGTATCTATTTGATGAAGCGTTGCGTGGTGTGGCTTTAATCAATTGTTTCATTGTATCATTCTGGGCCCGCCGTTGGCTTTTTCCTTCCTGCTGGCTCCTCTCGCCACACTCTCCTCGCACCAGGCCTCTCCAGCCCAAACCTAATTTCAGCTGAATTACAGAGTGTCCCGAGGAGCTGCGCCCGATACAAACGCTTCATCAACGGAGACTTCACGCGGCACTGAGAGGAAGCTCCAGGCTCGAGTCTGCTTCCCGGGCGCCATTCACCAAATACACCAAGAAAAACAAACTGGTACACAATAAACATCCTGGATTTTGGCGAATGTTCAGATTACAAAAATGCAAACATGAAGGCAGGCGTATCGAGATTTTGATCAGTTCAGTTTCTTAAGATGGATGAGTAAAAGCAACACCTCCATTTGGCAGTCCACTTGTGTTGCAATGCAGCACAAAAAACATTTTGTGGGACACTAAAACTTGCTGTAACACTCGATGGCTGCCCCCACTTGACTCCATTTAACTTTCCAAGGTTTAATGACCTATCCAAACCTTAGTATCAAAAGCTCCATACGATCACATTTTATTTAGACATTGACAGACTACACAAACATTTCAAAGTTCAATGGTTGTTTCAACTTTTATAGTCATTTGATGGAATGAAAGCAAACAGATGCATGTACAACAAAAACACATACTATTCTGTGATTGTGACATTTACGGCGGGTGCTTTCAAACTTCAGCGTCAACTTTCGTGGATCATTTTGTCATGGGAAATAAAGGTAAAGCCATTGTACTGTATTTGAATGAATCAGAAAGTATGTATTTCCCCCCCAAAAAAGAGCAAAGCTGTGGATGAGATACGACCAGCCGACCAGAGGCTTGTTCACCTCAAATAAATAAATAAATAAATAAGTGAAATATCTTTCCCCGCTCATCAGAAAAAGACGAAATGCACAGCCCGCATTGGGATTCAGAGAAGTGTCCGGCTCTTGGCTAAAGTGAAGTGTGAAGCAGCCAAACTGTGCTTTCCGACTCGTATCAAAGCCATGTTAGGTCGGCGCCCCGCGGAGACGGCGCTCTGACAGGGCTGACTTAAAGGCGGTTGTGTAACAGAGGGGAAGGTGCTCTGAGAGGTGGGAGGGACGGGGAAGGTGCTCTGAGAGGTGGGAGGGACGGGGAAGGTGCTCTGAGAGGTGGGAGGGACGGGGAAGCTCTCGCCGCAGAGTTTGCGTCAGTCAAAGTTGCAAGAATAGTCACATGCAACACTTTGGAACTTTCACCCTGCATGTGTGATTGACCGAGAATGGCCAAAGATTGAAGGGATAGCGCTTAGCATATCGGCAAATGCGGAGAGTGAGCGCCGAACCGCTAATCTCGTGCCCTTGGGCAAGACACTTCAGGCAACTTACTGGTGAGTGTGGATACGGACGCAGCAAAGAACGCACTGGATTACAGCCACAGTTATAAAGGGCATTTTATCATGACATGAGGCTGGACAGACAGGTACTGCACGCTCCAAACCCACACATGTCGAAATGATATCCGGAAGAGGCAGGAGGGAGGAAAGAGGTTTGCATTAAGTGTCAAGCGTCAGAGAAAGGAAGTGAAACTATTCCACGATCACGATCAAAGCACAAGCAAAGAATCAGGAAACAATTTTCCTTTCATTCTTAGCAGCAACGGCGCAGTGAACACATGCGAGCGACCGATTACAAGACTTTCAAGCGACCGAATAGAGGCGGTAGTGTGATTCGTCTGGTTAGGTGTGTATGCACATTAAAGGGACTATACGGAGTTTCAAAATGTTAAAATTATGTATTTTCCTCCCTCCATACATGCTCCAGCAATGTCCTAATGTGTAGAATGAGCACAGACCTGTGCACCACAACTGCTAATCCTGCACTGTCACTCAGAAAGTTGTTCGGGTCAGAATTGCCGTCATGCAGGAGCTTAATATAGAAACTGCATTTACGCGTTAGACCTGAGGAGGCAGTAGTGAGTATAAAAATGACCAACTTGCATATAGTCCCTTTAAGAAAATGTTGCAATATTTCTTTAGAAGTTTGTAATACTAAGACAAACAACCCCATACCACTACCACTACTACAGGTGCCAATAGTGCAAGATGAAAAATTAAACGTGCTTATTGTGGGCAGGTTGTTCCCGGTTTACTATTTGAAGCATCCTGAATTACAACATTAGGGTACCACTTCTGATGTAAAAGACAGAATGCTGCACGGGTAAAAAATGAAGAAATGACTGCTGAGCCGTGTACGTGTACTCCACGTTTTGCAAATTGGTAAATCACCCCCCCCTAGTTTTTTGTTTGAACATTAAGTGTGTATTAGAGCTTCATTCACAAAGTAATTTGAAGTGCTTCACATTTAAAAGAACAAATAATGTGATTGTAGGGCCAAAAAAACGTTGAACTAAACAGGGCTGCCAATCATGCGCCAATGGCTCTGAACAGTGTTGGGGAGAATACTTTGAAATTGTATTTGGTCACAGAATACTGACGACTCAACTTAAAGCAGTACTAAGTAACGCGTTTACCTTAATAAATCATAGTCCCTCTGGAGGTAATGCATGTGTTAATGGGATGATTGGGGGGTCTTTCATCTCCCCCTGGTGTCTGTACCGGGCTGGAGCCACCAATACACACTAATAGAATCACGAGGAAGAAGCTAACAGGCTAACGGGCAAAGCTAACTGCGGGCTAGCACCACTTAAACAGTATTTAAAGCCAAGTTTGAGGGGAAAAAAATGATCTCCAATAATAATAATAATGTGCAATATCCCTCTCTCCCTTTGTCTTTTCTGTCAGTGTAGTATTTACTCTCACGGACAATTAATGAGTAAAAAACTGCAACATGCTACGACACCTGCAGTGGCGCTTATGGCCTCTAGGGGCATGAGTTACTTAATACAGGTTTAAAATGTTTTGTAATGTTATCTGTTACTTTGTCCATTTGGAGTATCGTATTTGCATTATTATTATAAATTTTTTTTATTATTATTTTTTTATTATTTATTCATCTATAAAAATGTGGCATATGATAAACAACACGTAGACTACACTGGCTGCAACATCTGTTACAGTGTGTTTGCATGAACCGTGGTGTAAGGAGTTTTATTTGTGTTTTGAGAGGAGAGACAGAACATTGATTATTAAAAGTGTTACTTAGGTTGTGCAATATGAAGTTGAAATGTAATGATTGAGAAGTGCATTTTTTTCTATTGATTTCAGGAACGATTTCCAAATGCCCTCAAATGAAAGAGTAACTGCACCGGATTGTACAGTCACTCTTTCATTTGAATGCACATCTCATCGGCTGAACAGCTTGGGCCCGTTTAGTGCCTTGATGGGAGGCCGTGAGGGAATATCAGGCAACCTGTGAGAGTGGGGAGTAAGTGCTCCTGCACTTCTGTGAGTCGACCCCTCGGGCAACCATGGCTACGCACACATACAGAACCACCGTCGACTGTGGGGATGAGGGAAAACTGTCCTTTGTGCAGAGCTGTGGGTGACTCGTGTCATGTGACAAGACCTATACACATAACAAGGTTCCCCCTTCCCCGGCCACGGTAATCACTACCAATCACACATTCGCAGATTGGCGCGGGGGTTAAGTGTCTTGCACACAAACACACGCGACAGCAGTGTGTACCAGTCTGAGCTCATACGGATGTTTGGGCTTCCGATACCGATATGAAGGCGTTGGCCGATAGCCGATATATAGGCCAATATTTTAAGTAATTTAATTGGATGTTTATTTGATTGTTTATATCCCTCAAATAGCCAATAGTTAAACATTTAATATTATGGTAAAGGTTTCAATCATGGAAATATATCTAATAGGGTTTTTCGAAGGCTGATGCCGATATGCTCCGCTGATATTTCTGGAAACGGTCTCGTCTATAATCCTGTGCATGGAGCTTCTAAACGCGTCAGTGTTGAAGAGCAGGAGGGCGCCGTGTTATGGGCATAGGGCTGATTTATTCAGGACATTCGTGTTTAAATTGAAGAAGAAGAAGAACTTTATTTATATAGCGCCTTTTACAGACATGGTCACAAAGCGCTTTACATGAGAGCAATTGCATTCACTCCACACTCGGTGGTGGTAAACTACGTTAGTAGCTTCAGTTTCCCCTGGGGGAGACTGACAGAAGCGCGTCGCGACTACACACGTCTGCGCCAACGGTCCCTCTGACCACCACCATACATTCACACACATCATTCATCCTGGCCTATTGTACATGTTTTTGGTGGTAGGGGAAACCGGAGTACCCGGAGGAAACCTATGCAGACACGGGGAGAACATGCAAACTCCACACAGAAAGGCCCCGTCCAGGTGGGAATCGAACCTGGGACCTTCTAGCTGTGAAGCGAGAGCACTAACCGCTGCGCTACGGTAGCCTTTAAACAAGCCTTTAAAACAAGGGAGCTTGTTTTAAAGGCCAAACTCAGTAGATTCCAAACTAAAAAAGGGCTCTGAAATTATACGCAAAAGTCTGCAACATAAAGTATATAAAATAGTTGTACAAACTTGTGACCGATTATCACCCCGCTCCCCTGAGGCCTGAGGAAGTTGAGCTTTCCAACGCAAAAAAAAACGAGGTGGAGATATCGGAAACCGAAGCCCCACGCCTCCTCGTGTCATAAAACGGAACACAAACGGTTGAATATCTGCCACACTTCGACGATAATCAACACATTGGCCTCCCCTCGCCCCAACGGCTAATCAATTCCTATGCACACGTGCGATAGCGCATGCCCACTTTCCCAAGGTGAGATGCTAATCCCTCATCGTTATTCAGCACCGCGTTCAGGCCCGGGCCGTGGTGAGGAGACGAGCTGCCAGACACTGACAAAGATCCCAGAGGCCAAGACACCAGTGGGCCGCGGGGTCTGACCGGGCAAACAGGGGACGGACACTGTCGACTTGCCAAAATGCTAATGAGTTCATGGGACTGTCAAACACTGGAGGCCTGTGACACTCACTTGTGCAGAATCCTTTGATATCGCGGTACGTTCATTTAGAGATAACATCATTTTTTTTGGGCGGGGGGGGGGGGGGGGGGAGAACAAAGCTAAAAGACGTGATGCAACATTCATACAAACAGAAGTTAATCATGAACAAATTATGAAGCTACGTTTATAGACAAATACTTTATGATATATTTTGTTTAAAGGTGCATGTCATTTGTAAAGCTTTATTTAAGGGGGGAGGGTACCTGGTAATAACATCTTCATCACTATCTTACACTTTGCTGGTTAGAAAAATGCTGTATTGAACGAAAGCAGCGGAAACTAAATATTGCATACAAAACACGACAAAACAAGTTGTCAGAAAAGGTGATGAAAAAGCAACAAAAAAGTGTTAAAAAACAAAACACAAAAATTAAAAAAACGCAACAAAAAAAACGTATTAAATCGCAACAGAAAATTGAAAAAAGCGGAGAAAAAGCATACATTTTTTTTACAATGATATTCAAATATCAAAATAAATCTTCATAGATTTTGTTGGTGCGGCTTATATTCAGGTGCGGTCCTGAATTGTCCAAAGTGTGCAACGTTGTGGTTGAGTAATGTTATCTCGCTCCGTAATGTTTGGAGCCTTTGCAGACGAATCAAATGTACTCCTGAACTCGGCCATGTCGTGTGTATCGATCGCTCGGCGCTGCCGTTGCCGAGCACTTTGTCCGAGGCGGATGTCCCTCCGGAGTTTCTGGTTTTGATTTGGTAACTAACCGGGAACAAAGGAAGCGTGATGACAATTGGCCATCAACTGCGGACGTCTGGGCGGCAATCCGGGAATAAGTCTAAATCTGAGAACAAACGCTGCGTAAAGTCTAAGGTAAGACGAACCCGTTCATATTGTGCAGGGGATTAAAAAGGTCAGTTTATGACACAGCCAATTGTAATAGAACTGTAAATATGTGAATAAACTATAATAAAATTATAGTCATGTGAATGATGCAACAGCCAAGTATTTGAATTTATCTGCAAGATTAGCATATGTTTCACAATGTTCCAGTAGTATCTAAGTAGATACTGTGTGGTATCAAAAGTACGTAAGAGAGCAGCCTGGTAGCAGGTTGACCATGGGTAGTGAGACAACGAGTGAACTAGACAAACGTAAATCAAGGGGGTTGCCGGGCTGTGCAGGTCAGACTGAGTATCACTGACATCAGGTGTCCTCGTACAGGCCGGGCCTCCCGATTGGATAAGTATAGTGTGATTCATGTTTTAAGATATGGTGTGAAACATGTGTTCTGTGAGGTGACAAGCAATATCTGTAACTCCACCTCTATGTGTAATATGCTGTGGAAAACCAAATAAAAGGCTATACCAAAAAACAACTCTTCGAGAATGGGTGCAGGAGAACCACTCTGCGTAGCTGTGGTGAACTGCAATTCTCCCTTGCAAGCCAACCAAAGTATTGATCTCTGTGTCGTTTTCTTCTAGTTGAAGCGTTCTCCAGATTGGAAAACAAAGGTATTAACCCTAATTTTCTGACATACAGATGGTCCTTCGAGCCGGATGACAGCTGATCTTCGTGGAGGGTGAACGGCGATTGGCGAAGTCTGTACAGCAACGAGAAAAAGCCCACTTTCACGTGGCCGTCCATTTCACCTCATTCTCCGCGGAGACGGTTCGTCATCCGAGCCAGAGGGGAACGAGCGACAACAAACAGAGGTCAGATAACTTTGTGTGACAGAGTGAGACATATAGCGCTTATATGCATTTTGGTTTTGTACGAGCGTTCAGGCTCAAGACAGAGTAGTCAAGACGGACGAACTGAACGAAACGTACAACCAGGCTCAAGACAGAGCAGTCAAGACAGACAAACAGAATGAAAAGTATGATTGAAATGAATGTGAATTGACGACATGCTGTGTGAGCACCGTTAATTCTATTAGGGTCAAAAGGCGTTAATCTGAGGAATCTAAAATCTGCCAACGGACCCAATGTCCGGCTTCTAGTGGTTCCCTTGTTGGTTACCACCGGACATTGGCTAGGAGTTCAAGATTCACACCCGTTGACAGATTTTATAATATTTCCCTCACAGTGTGAAGTACCTATCAAAATGGACAAAGAAATATGGATTCACAGGGACTCTACACATAGAAAATGTAAACCGGTTAGTGGAAGCACTTAAAGCACGTGACCAGTTGAAGGGACGCCCCAGAGAAAAACCCGGAAAACAGATGATAGCAGCATTAGTTTGGTTATAAAAAAAAAAAGCAAAGACAAGAGACCAAAAGAAGACAGAACAGGATACAAAGCGAAAGATTGCTGAAAATTTGAAAGAAAACATTGAAACAAACATTGTCTCAGGCAAATCCCTCCCTGTCGGGGGGGAGGAAACGAGGAGAAACGTCACAGAGTTCTCCCCGTTTCCTGTGATGCAGGAGCAGGAGGAGCTTATACCCTGCTTACTTGCTCTCCCTAAACACGGGCCAGTGGGCTCGTGTTGGGGTCCGGAAAATAAGTTTTGTACAGACCCTTATGTTGCACCTAGGACACACACAAACACAAATACATTTAGCACTGGTACCAGCTCTTTTAGTCAAACATGTAAACCTGCCCAAGGACAATTTACTGCTGTTTTTCTGTTTGTCCTGGCAGGAAATGAAGTCGGCGTCACAGGTGCGAGCGGACCTCGATCTGGACTCCTGCCCGCTGATCCTGCCCCCACACAGCCTGCCGAGAGGGCCTGAACGACCCCCGATCTATGCCCCTGCCCCAACCATGATGCCCCATGCCCCTGCCCCTCTTTCAACCCTGCCCCATAGCTCCCTTGGTCAGAATGCCCCGAGTAGTGCCCCTGCCATGCCACCGGTAGCCGAGTACCCCAAAGTGCTGTACCCCAGAACATAATGACAATTCCAGATGCAGCCGCTGCAGCGACACGTACAGACTCTGAGACGGTGCCAGACCACGGGGGAGGAACGTATTGGGAGGAAAAGAATGACAGTGACAACTGTGAGGTCGTGGTCCTGATAACTAAGAAAAGGAAAAAAGGAAGGGTCAGGAGACCCTGAAAGCCATCTGCGTGCAGAACCAAGCAAAGTCGAACATCTGCAGCTGCCCATGATTGAAGTGTCCGGATGACACAATGCACATGACGACACGAATTGTCCCATCGGGGGTTGACAGAACTCCGTATGTGAGGACAGTGCACGATCTCTGCAACGGAAGAAATGTTTCCACTGAAAGCTCCTCCCACATTACAGCATGTAAACAGACGGCACTCGAGCCTCAGCTGATTTCATTGTGAGAATGACTCAAGTGTTTAACACGCACAGCGGGGTCAAACCATCAGCTGGCCCCCTGGTGCAGGCTGAATATGAGAGACTGCTGGAGGTACCCGGAGGTGTACAAGAGAGGGTGTGCCGCACATGTGGGGGCGCATGAGGACCCAACGATTACAATGTGGACGAGATAAAGCACCACGCAAAGCATGCATACGAGACACTTGTGGACAAAAAAGAAAAGAAGACATCAAATCAAAGAAAGGACATGGGAAAAGCAACGCTCCTCCTGTTTAAAGCAGCAGGACACAACAGTGGCCGTAGACCCTGTACCCCAAATCATCAGCAGGCCCTGAAAGATGGAGCTTCAAATGTGGGAGTTTGGATCACTGGGCTATGAGGCGGCAGATGGGGACGACGACAACGTCTCAGGTAAAGACACCAGAGATACCCGTAGGGCCCCGTCCCGTAGGAGGAATAATAACAGCAACTATACTAGAGGGCATGGAGGACAGATCGAGGGAAGCGCACACTTCGGACGGCCTGACACCCATGTCATCGGAGGACGGTAATGTAGCCTCTCCTCTTTTACACACAGCGCCCACTCACCTTGTTAACAGCAATGACACTGATATTGGGTTGTATCCATGCTTTGACAAATGTAAACAAACGTTCCCTGAATACAACATGATTGTAGCTGGAGAAAACATAACATTTTTAGTCGATTCAGGGGCTACTAATTCTGTGGTTAGAGTTAGTAGTTTGACTTCAAAACCCAAGCTGAGTGGCCGCGTGGTAACATCAATTGGTGTGTCAGGCGAAAAGCTGTCTGAGACACTCACATCTCCTTTGAATTGTAAAGATGCTGCAGGAAATAGTTTCAAAAATGCATTTCTCTATTCACCTTTTTGCCCTGTAAATTTGCTCGGACGAGATTTAATGGTACGATTGGGCCTGTGTCTCGGGTTGCAGGTTGTGCATAAAGATGATTTGGCCTCATATTGAATTTACATGGGACTGTACCCTGGAAACAGATTCCCCAAAACACACCTATGTAAACAAATTGTCCCCAAGTCCTGAATGTGATAGAGTAATTGAACTCGTAAAAGAGCGAGTAAATCCTATGAATTCACAGCTTCTGGACAGTGGAGATTTGGTTTGTGTCAGCAGTGTTGCAAAAGAGCCGATGCTCTGTTTTGAAAACATGTGAATGTAGTGAAGACAAAATTGTGTCAAAATATTTGTTTTGTAATCGACACTTCGAAGAATTTAGTGAATAGGAAAAAGGTTTTACATGTCCCGAGCTGTGTCCTCACACAGCGTTATCTAAGCCTGAGGCTGTGATGTGGGTCAAGGTTCGGGAATTTCTTGGTGTGTGTGTGTGGGTGTGGGAGCGTCTGATTGGCTGGATGAGTGGTGAAGCTGTTGTTTATGTGTGTGTATCTCGCGGTGCGTGTGCGCGTACCGCGCTTCTCTGAAGCACACGCATGGTGTTACGCGCGTGACTTTCTTGGAGAGTTTGGAGCAGCGAGGGGAGGGGCCAGAGGGCTCTCCCTGTTCCCTCACGATGGAGGAGGCTGCTGGTGTTGACGCGGTGAAACAAGAAGCTGATTATTTATGGGCTTTGAGACAGGTGATGTCATTTCTAGGGATGACGTCATACTGCTGCAAGTTAATTGCAAATTACTTTATCATTGAGGCCCCTCTGGCGGCTGTTGTACATGGGAAGGATTTAAAGCCGAGTGACCGTGTACAATGGACGCCAGAGGTGGAAAAGGCAGTTGTGAGCTGAAAATAGCTCTGCTGTGTCCCCGTAAGCTGGAGCTCCCAGACCAGAACAGGCCATTCACACAAACTGTGGATGTGAAGGAGGGATTCATGGTCTCTGTTCTGTTGCAAAATTTCGGGGGACGCCCCAGACCTGTAGCTTATTTGTCCGCAAAACTGGATCCAGTGTCAGCAGGCCTGCCTGTCTGTCTACGAGCGGTGGTGGCCGTAGAGAAAGCTGTTCTTGCATCACGTGACTTTTTAGGCTACACTTCTCTAACTCTGCTTGTGCCACACGCCGTGTCTATAATCTTGCTAGAGCAAAAAAAAACTTCGCAGCTATCACCTGCTCGCTGGCTAAGCTATAATGCTGTGCTTCTTGAACTTTCAAATAACTTTGTGGAGAGAGTGGGAGAACTTAACCCTGATTGACTTTGTCCCGCCCCACAGATGGAGATGAACACGGCTGTGTAGCTGCAGAAGAAAGTCTGTACACTTGTACTGACCTCTCTAATGTGCTTTTGATTAAACCCTGTTCTGTATGTTCTGTATGTTCTGAATTTGACACTGTTGTATCTGGCTCAGTGTCTTCTCGTTTTTCAGACCAGACTGCTGAGGGCCTTTTGCTCCTCCAGCCGCACAAACATCTGTTTGTCCAAAAGGAAACTAATGATGAAGTGTTTTCTTGACTTTGTGAGATGGAAATTGTTGCAGGTACAGAGGAGGTGAAACTATGGAAGGAAGGAGGTGTTTTGTTTGGTCCTGATAAGAAACCATGTTTAACTAAACATTTTTTCAGGCACTTTGTTGGTTTTAGCACACAGGATTGGTCATGTATGACGGAGGTTGTCAGAGACCTCACGGTGGGACGAGGAACATGGTAAGAAAAGAAATGCAAGTGTTTGTGGGTGAAGGTTTTTGCACAGGTGAGGACGGAGTTACCGAAGGAGGTGGAGTGCACGCTGCATGCCATACTCCCGGGGGACCTTATCTTGGTGAAAGAGACGAGAAGGTGGTCTGGTGGTCTAATCGGTGGCTGGGACCAGCTGTGAGGGTCGCGGAGAGGGACACGGGAGTCCACGCCTTTCACGGTCGAGTGGTGCCAAGTCTGGGTGAAGGAGCTGCATGATGCGTGGGCGGTGACAACACGGTGCAAGAGGCTTGCTCTAAGAGAACCTCCAACGCTCGAGGGTTGTGCTCTAACGCAAGCCCCTACGGTGGATCTGAAACGGGCCGGCGTGCGGTTTCCAACGCGGGGGACAACTCGGAACCAGATTCATCAGCGCCACCACCACGACGGGTGCTGAGACCGAGGCCTTGTAAGAAGCAATACAAGGTAGAGCTGCTTGCGTTATCTGTGCTGGTGGTGGACGGAGACGACCTTTGCTACCATGGCTACGATGGAGGTACGAGATGCAGAGCAGGCACGAGGGGACGGAGCAGGTGGCTGCCGGATGTGGATCGTGCTGGTGTGGCTGATATCGGTATCTTGCCCCACTGTTGGCCGTGATGACCCACGGGGGGATGCGGTGCGCGTGCAAATGAGACGCGCCTCGCACGATCACGAATGGATGGATGCGCTGATGAAGGCTCACAATCACTCCACTGCATATACAATGAATATGTGGTACCAATATGCCAAATACGTGGCCAAAAGCCACAATAGATCATCATGCTACGTATGCCGTTTTATCATGGACTGGGACTAAGGTGGCTCTCCCTGATAAACAGGAGGGAGCTGATAATCATGGACTGAAAGACACTGAAAAGTCCGGACGAGACCTTGTCTCCGGGCTGGCAGGGCCGTGCGTTATCGTTCTGGCGGCTGATCAGTTACATTGTCAGCGCCGGGGAGATGGCGCATGCGCTCGAGAGTCCGAGAGTAAGAATCACAGTTCACGTCGCAGAGAGTTGAACTGCATGGCCTCAGGGCTATGACCTCACAGAATCGTGTAGCCGTAGACCAAATCACGGGTAGAGATAGAAGAATCTCTTAAATTCGTGTCTGACTCTGAGGGTGACGCTGAGGTGTGAGGAGTGGTATATCTGGATGTGAGAAAATCTGCTAATGTTTTGATAAACAGGAGGGAAATGTAATAGAACTGTAAATATGTGAATAAACTATAATAAAATTATAGTCATGTGAATGATGCAACAGCCAAGTATTTGAATTTATCTGCAAGATTAGCATATGTTTCACAATGTTCCAGTAGTATCTAAGTAGATACTGTGTGGTATCAAAAGTACGTAAGAGAGCAGCCTGGTAGCAGGTTGACCATGGGTAGTGAGACAACGAGTGAACTAGACAAACGTAAATCAAGGGGGTTGCCGGGCTGTGCAGGTCAGACTGAGTATCACTGACATCAGGTGTCCTCGTACAGGCCGGGCCTCCCGATTGGATAAGTATAGTGTGATTCATGTTTTAAGATATGGTGTGAAACATGTGTTCTGTGAGGTGACAAGCAATATCTGTAACTCCACCTCTATGTGTAATATGCTGTGGAAAACCAAATAAAAGGCTATACCAAAAAACAACTCTTCGAGAATGGGTGCAGGAGAACCACTCTGCGTAGCTGTGGTGAACTGCAATTCTCCCTTGCAAGCCAACCAAAGTATTGATCTCTGTGTCGTTTTCTTCTAGTTGAAGCGTTCTCCAGATTGGAAAACAAAGGTATTAACCCTAATTTTCTGACACCAATACAAGCATTACAGCGTTTCTCCGTAATCACTTGTGAATTGTAATTGGCACTCACGCTTCCCCCGCTCCACGCTTTACTGCGCATTAAGAGCTTGTTAAAACACAGTGATCCCCGGAGGCTAAAAGGACCACCGCGCTCGGCGTTTTTTTTTTCAAATGCAAATCCGCACGGGGGACCGGGGCGTGGAGCTGCGGCGGGGAACAAAACGCACATTCGTCCCGCTACGGGCACAATAACGGTGTAATAATGAAATATTGATCGGCCTGGCTGCTGATTCACAGACGGGTGGAGTGAGGGGGAGGTGAGGACGGAGGTGTGAATTTCAAGCTCTTTCTACGTCTGCGCCGCTTACTGCTGTGTCATGTTGTGTCTCGCCCTCAAACAGATGAGTGTTTACCGATTATTTGACCTTTCATGTACCACCAGCTGGGTGCAGCATGAAAATAGACCTAATATGGACCAAAAAAGGCCTGGATTAAAATGGGTCTAAACCAGGAAAACGCCTAATTTAAATGCATTACCACTTAGTACCATTAATGGGACATGCACCAAGCACAGTTTGAGAAACACTGCCTTACTCCTTTTCACACAAACACAGATTAGTGCAGCCAATGATCAAACTTGATTTGAAACTGCAGTTTGAGTAACCGCAATAAGCAAATTACAATGCCACAGTACTCATATGCATAATGTCCTCGTTTCTTGTCTCTAGGAGTCTTATTATGTATGAAACCTATAGTTTATACCTCTACAAACATGGTTTGAAATGTTACCGCTCCAGGACATGTTTAAAATGCACACTGTGGACTGAATTGTGGCAATAAAAAAAAAAAAAATCTAATCAGAATCTCAATTGCAATTAGACATTTTCCCCCAACACTGTTCTGTGTGAGAAATCCCTGCTTTGCTGCGCTGTTCATTTCACCTGGCTAAACCTCTGGCTCCCGATAATCGCATTACCCTCAAAAAAAAAAGAAAATGCAGCTTTTCTTATCAGCCAAGGCCCCTATATACCGTTCCTCCCGCAGACGGAGCAGGTATGAGGTTTGGACACCTGCTCCCACCACACAAAGTGTGAAATAGGAAAATGACACATCATAAAAATTCAGCGTCTGTTCGAATGCAGCACCTGTGGGAGTCGGAACAAGGGGAAAAGACAGGCCAATATTTAACAGTGACACAGCACAGACCCGAAGCACAATGGAGCTTTGTGTCAGCGGCCCCGGGTGCTTTTTGGTATGTGCATTTTTGACAGCAATTTTACAAAACTATCTAGTGTTTTAGCATGGGAGAAAATTCACAACACTGTCAGGTTGTTAGCTGAACAATAGTTACAGAGGAGAAATGTTACAATGGAAGGATGGTACCTGTTTTCCATATTCAAAAAGCAAAACATTGTGTCTTCCACAAGTCAAGCATCAGTCATAAATGTTACCAACAAACAATGGGAAAAAAGACCGGGGACAACTTCTAACCAATCAAAGATGCTTGTCCCAACAAGCCGTCATTGACCAGGTTCAATACTGTTTTTGTGTCTTTGGCCAACACCCTTTACCCACCAGGCCTCGAGTGTTGACCGAGGAAAACAAAGCACCTGGAGTAACCACCCAAGCAGCAAAGAACCTGCAAACTTCACATCGAGAGACTTCAGAAGTCCTCATGGTGCAATTGCTGAGCCAAGGATTTTGATTGCTGTAATTCTGACTACGTTGCCACCCTGATTGCAAGAGTGTAGGTCTCAGGTTTGTCTCCAGGGCGGGAGCGTGCAATGAGAGGTTTGTCATGTCTTGCTAACCCTCCACCTGGACATGACAAAGATCACTATGGTCAATCGCTGAAAAATGTTTTGTTTGTTGGTTTATTTGGTTGAGACAGGGCATGTTAATGAACAAACCACACCGGATTGTAGCCATGGGCTAATTTCCATCCGTCGTCCCCCATGCGCCCTCTCAAACACACTCTCATTCATCCTGGCCTATTGTATATGTTTTTTGTGGTAGGGGAAACCAGAGTACCTGGAGGAAACCTACGCAGACATGGGACGAACCTTCTGGCTGTAAAACACGAGCGCTAACCACTGTGCCGTCCAAAGAGAAAGTTCTTAAGGGCAGAAAACGCCAGACCCAATTCTGCCATTTAACTATTATCATCATAATGTTTGGAAAGTTTGTACAAAAGTTCATGTTCCCATCCCGTCTCATCGTCTTTCAAATGACGCCGTTCCAGGGAGGAAAAAAAAGTGTATTGAGTCCTGGAACCAAACGGGAGCGAGTTTGAAAAAGGAAAAAAAAAAGATAATGATCTTGTAATGGGCTGAGGCCAACAACTAAAATGTGAAGTTAAAAACTGAAAAATATAGATCATTTGGGGTCTGACACCTGGCCTGTTTACTGTAGTAACATTGTAAGCCCTCATGGAAAGTGGTGTTCGTGTTGAATAAGCGAAGTGCACATCTCAACTACGCGTGCGTGGGTCAATCAGGTCCTTAAATTTTGGCCTCCAAACAAACCACGCCACCACTGAAATGTGTGTGCGAGTTCAGGTAGTGGACCGTGAACAGTGCAGTATATTGAGCCACAACCGTGAACTGTAAGGCTTACAGACAAAAGTCTTAAGTGATATTTCTTGCACACAATTCATTTAATCATTATACTGAATCTGGCCACAAAAAAGATTTTGTTTCCTGTCAGCAATTTTTTGCCCAAAAAGTAATAAATTGTCTTTGTTTTTCATATTAAAATGCCAAGATTTTAAGCATATGTCCTCGCTCACTACTTAGATTCATGTTTCATTATACAGTGTCTCCAACTATGAACAAGGACTGGTCGACTTCGTTCTTCTTTCCGCTTCTGTCTTTTTTCCGTTTCAGTCCTGGTTGTAACAAGAAATCCACAGCGACGAGCCCGAGATGTGCAATTCGCTTATTGGCTTTCCTGAAATACAAAGTCCTAAGAGAACACATTTTGCACTTGTAAATGGCTAACAAATGGGCCCTCTTTTCGGTTTAACATTTGAACATACATGGGCGTTGTCGAATGCCAGACTTTGACTTACTTTGGCGAGGCTGCGGTTGTAACGCCTTTTCCAGATCGCCCAGCATGGTCAGTATCACCTCCTTATCCAACTGGGCCGTGCCTTCTCTGGGCCCTCCCTCGGACACCTCCTCGGCCGCCCAGTACCCCCTGTCCTCCGCCGCCCTGTCCTCCTCCTTCGCCCCATCGGCCAGACGCCCACTCTTACCCCCGTCCTCCTCTACCCCCTCTCTCGATATCCTCCTGGGGTGCCCCCCGCTGTACGATGCCCTTTGCGCGCGGCACCTCCACGGGACAGGTATGAGCGAGTGCTCCGACTGGGACAGCACTTTGGTGAGCGAAAGGGACAGCGATCGTGCCCTGGTCCCGCGCGTCGCCTCCTTTCTCGGGCTTCCTTGCAGGCTGCCACCGCCTCCAACGACCGGCACCCCGAAAGCCCCGTGGTGCTTGGGGTAGTTGTGCGTGTAGGAATGCCGAGTGTTCGGGGGCTCGTCCGGGAAAACCGCCGAATGCTCCCTCTCGCTGAACAGGGTCAGGTTGTTGAGCGATCGCTGCTTGATCCTTAGATTGAGGTTGTCTGGAAGCGGTTGCGGGGTCCGCCTGGCCGGGCTACCCCCTTGGTAAACCGAAAACTCTGCGCCTCTTTTCATGTTCACCGATACCCTTTTTCCTTTTTTATTTTATTTTTTTTACCTCCGATTGAGCAAACTTACGCTGACGTTTGCTTGTAGTTGTCTGGCTTCCCAATTTAGTGTCACCATTGATGCCAAAATGAAGAAGTGACTAACCAAAATCCCCAAGCTCCCTCCTAATGTCCATTGTCCGGTATTTTGTGGCAAGCTCTGGATGGCGAAATCCGTGGTGGTAGAATCCATATTAGTTCCCAGATTGATTCCAGGTCCACCTGTTCCGTGTCTTGCGCCGTCTTCTCTCAGCGTAGTAAGGGGCGTGGGGGATTCAGCCGCTACATCTTGCAATCTTTTCCCTCTAAGCTTCTATCCCCATCACTTTAAATGACGTCCGTTGAAAAGCCTGTCCATTGCCATGGATTTAATTAGCGCCTTCTTGGCAGCGCTAACCCCCCCCCCCCCCCCACACCCTCTTGTTTCGGGACGAGGGAATGAAGCGAAGGGAGATAGGAGAGCGGAGCCGGCGCACGCTGCTCGAATAGCTTTGACGGAGTGTTTTGCTTCAGTCTGCAGCCCAGTGCCCTCTCTCTCTCTCCTTCCTCACTCTCTCTCTCTGAACCCGCCTTCTCTGTCATTACCTCGCTGTCTCGAGTTTGCAAGTCCCTTCCATAAACCCGTAACCTCCATCTGTGCTTAAATCCTCCTAGAAATGCAATAGGATGAGCAACAAACTAGTATTGATGATTCGGCTATTGCAATATAAATGAAGGGTTGAGTTTACGAACATTGTAACGTGGTGGGAAAATGCAATTTCCCCGTCTTTTTAAAGGAGCAATGGTGCCACTGTCCAGGTCAACGTCAAAGAGCTTATTGATCGGAAAAAGGGCGGCCATTTTGGGCGATTGCGATTCCAAACGTGGGACTGTGCAGGATAAACAGGTTGTCTCTAAAGAGTGAAGCCCAGTATAGGCTAGGAATGCAAAGGCGAGACACTGCAGGTGGGTTGACTTGAATATGCAAGAAATATATCGCAAGTTCTCCTTCGTTTAATGTTTTTATATAAAGATAAGGCATTTTACGTTGCCCAGATCTATTTGGCAACATAAGGTAAATGGTCTAAATTCGTTTCCACCAGCACTCAAAGAGCAAAATCAAAATCTGAGTAATGGGTAGAGCCAGGTTTAAATGTATAGTTTTATTTTGTTAACATATAAGATACAAATATTTCTTCAGAAGGGACTTTGGAAATCTTATTTAGCTTTTGAATAAACTAGGTTTTAGTTGAAAAAGATGTAAAAATCCAATATGCGTTTTGTGTTTTGAGGTTCAAAGTTCAATAAATCAGGCTAGCAATGAATAATGAAAAGGGTTAAGACACCTTCAAAATATTGTTAAGGCTTGAAATGTTGGTGCCTGGTGCTAGAGTATAGTTGTTAATAAAAACCTCATTTAAGGCTTGAACGTTTGTGTTAGTTATGCGCTGTCTCTCCGCAGACTTTTGTGGTATTATCTCCCACAAAGTAAATTTGGATAACACAGCAATGTGGAGGACACTCGGTGTGTTACGACCAATGGGCGAGGAAAGCGCTTCTCTTTGGTCCCCATGGCGGGGAGCTGACATTGCTGCAATACCACAGAATGAAATGTTGTAATCAGGACTCCAATGGCATCTATGCACCTCTCAAACACTGTTCACAGGCCACATGGGCTCATTATTATATGGGCTCATTATTATGAATGGGGTTTAATGGCTGACCGTCTGTCTCTTGTATTCTATGTCTGTGGTTACAACGATACCAAAAAATGTTTTTTCTTTTTATGAAGACGGCAAAGGACACACCATAATGCGGCTGAACTGATTGTGATTTGAGGAAAAGTGTCATACAATTGACACTCTAAACCAGGGGTGGGCAATTAATTTTCATAAGGGGCCACATGAGAAGCCTGAATTGAGTCGGAGGGCCGCCCCAACAATAACTCGAACTTATTCTGCACAACTTTATCCGATTGTACATTACACTAAATCATGTATTTCAAATAGCTGATACCTACTGTTATTATAGGACTATTATTTTTAGCCATATCAAGCCAAGCATAATGTGAGCGTCGTTATTTAAGCTATTCAACTTCTTATCGTCGTGAACTCTTACCATCGCACTGAAAGCACATCTGTGTTTTGAATGAAATGAAGCGATGCACTGTAGCAGGGGTCTCAAGGTAAATCTCCCCGGGGGCCAAAACATAAATGGGGAGTGTATTTCCGGGTCCATAAACAAAAGCTCCAAAATAAAATTATATTTTAATTGGGAAAATACTGCTGAGGAAATTTTTTTCAATAAATGAATAATAATGAGCCTGACAGGACTGTAGCCGATGTGTTGTTCATATAATTTCATAATTTTCATATATTTTTTTTATTTAAGCAGCCCCCTAGTGGCTGGAGTGCCACTAGGTGGTCATTTCTTCAATCATAACTCCACACAGGAATGGGCTAGAGAATTTTTTTTTTTTTTTTGACATACTCAGAAATGTATGCCCTACAAGCCGTGGGCCGAATTGAATCATCTCGCGGGCCACATCCGGCCCGCGGGCCGTATTTTGCCCAGGTCTGCTCTAAACGTAAAGTTTCGTATATTTATTACTTTGAGATTAAAACCAAGACGGTAAGGGAATTTCAAAATTGACCGCTGCATGTTTTCACCTGCCATGTCTCGCCTTAAACAAGAGCTAAAAACAATAGAATGCATTTCTTCCGCTCAGCGTTAAGGTGAAGGTTACGTTCTATATTGTCATTGTCCACCATGTGGGAATTGTCTGCTGCAAATGTTTTTTCTTGCCTCCCTTCAGCACCTGTCCATCCCCGCTGTCAGAGCCCGCTCCTCCCCCGCTGCTCCTCACACTCTCCGGTACTTAATTAAAAGCTTGTCTTGAAGAGCTAAACAGACGAGACGAGGCTTATCGAGGATCAACAATGAGACCACACTCTGCAGAGCACATCCCTTCATCACCGCACTCTTTTTTAGAACTGCCGTCAGTGCTAACAGACGTCCGAAGCAGGGAGTACATGTCGTCCTACAAGGTTTAAACGGATAAATCAGAGTTATGTGTGGGGACACTACAAGGAACAACTTTCAGATGGAAACTAATGACTTGCCTGATATTTACAAAAAACGACTATGTAAAGCTTAAGCTAAGATATTGAGGGAAACATCTAATATGTCAACAGAAACTCATACAAAACCTGGCTCTGTCCATTATTCAGATTTTACCAGCACCACTACAGGCGGTTTTGACATTTTCACAGATATAGTGTATTTTTTCATATCAAAACATTACACGAAAGCTTTTCCCTTCTATTTATGTTATTAATAAAACTTAAAGAATTTCTGGGTTTGTTCACGAGTGACGGGCGGATGGAGCGTAAGATCAGTGCGGCGTCGGCAGTGATGCGGTCACTGTATCGGACTGTTGTGGTGAAGAGGGCGCGGAGTCGGGGGCAATGCTCTCGATCTACCAATCGATGTACGTTCCTAACCTCACCTACGGTCATGGGATCTGGGTAATGACCGAAAGGACAAGATCGTGGATAAAGGCGGCTGAAATGGGCCCACCCAGAGACACGGTGAGGAGTTCACTCACCCGGGAGGAGCTTGGAGTAGAGCTGCTGCTCCTTGACTTTGAGGGGAGCCAGCTGAGGTGGCTCGGGATGCCTCCTGGTCGCCTCCCTCAGGAGGTGTTCCGGGTAGGTCCCGGGGAAGACCCAGGTCACGTTGGCCAGGGGTCGCCTCAGGATCCCCTCAGAGCAGCTGGAGGAGGGTTGTGTGGACAGGAAATTCTGGGCATCGCTGCTCAGACTGCTGTCTCTGTGACCTGGTCCCGGACAAAGCGGAAGAAAATGGATGGATGGATTTATTTTCCGTATTGACCAGCAGTCTGTTGCCTTAAAGCTGCCCTCAGCTATGTCTTTTGGAATTTTTATCAATCAATCAGTCAATCGTTTTGTACAGCCCAATATCACAACAGGAGTTGCCTCACAGGGCTGCACTAAACATTAACGCAATGGAATAAAACAATAAAAAGGAAAATGCAAAGTTCAGGCAAATGAATTATCCAGGCAAACATAATGTCCAAATAAGCGTCAGAAGCAGATGTTGATGAGTCACGTGAGTGTCCCCTTAATGCTTAAACGCCTCACACTCTTCCCGGTGCTCGGTAGCCATGAGGAGGAAAATGATTTGACAGGTATTAGATTATTAAACAAAGGGGAATTTCACAAGGATTTCAGCTAAATCAGAACAGGTCACACGGATGTTTCTTTTGTAAACTTCTGTCATAATGCTAAACTCTGACTGTGTTAGCCGCTAACTGTTGTTCAAACATTAGCGATCCCTGCACGTGTTTGTGTTTACATGGAGCGGGGGCAGGTGAGGGGTGTGTTATGGTGTGCAATGCATCGAGAGAGGCGGGGTTGGTGTAGAGCTTGTCTTTGCCCTCTGCGGGACAAAGTTAGCTCGCTGTTTCGAAGAGCAGCGATCTTCTACATTCTATACTTTCACATAACAAAAATGGCAGAGCGCTGACGCTCCAATGAAGCTTCTGTAACTACATTAAGTTTCACATATAGTTTTTCATTTTGTGAATTGTAAACCTTTTAATTTGTCTACTCCAAACTCAACATTTCAGCGGTGCGTCAATAGAAATATGTGGGTAAAATTGTATCCAATTTTTAGTGCATCGCCTTTACTCACGCGGGGAGTCTATAGAGGGTGGACAGAATTAATGGCACAGGCCTAAAGCAAGCAGTGCAGCAAATGGGGCAATGACACCACATTTATAACACTTAGCACGGCGCGACCTGCAAAAAGTTAGCGCGCTTTGGTGTAACATTTTAGAGGGGGATACTTTGTCTTTGCATTCGGGGGCTACACTTTTGTCCCGCAACGTCAACAAGCTGAAAAAGTGCTTCGCATGAACGCTAACAGGACCAGGGAGAGTAATGAGGAAAAATGTCCATAATTATCAATAGAAAAACCAAAACGGTCATTGTCCCATCCTACCTCATAGCAAACGTTGACGGAGTGTGGTGTTTTTTTTCCCATTTTAAAGACAAAAAAAAACAGCACCTGCTAACCTGTAAACCAAGGTAAGAAAATCATGACTAACATCTCGCTGAACTTACTCAAACTTTGAGTGAGGATAGGAGTGAGGATGCCAAGTGGATGCACTGGTCCCACTGCCTCTGCAGAGATGCAAAATAAACACAGAAGCCAACAACAAAGTCAGTTAAAACTCAAAAGGTTCACATGCACAACAGAGGCACCTACTGTTGGAACAATGTCACGTTATAAAAATGCAGGGTTTATACGGGTAACAGCAAGTAGGATTGAATGCTTTTTAATGCCTACACGTAATACCGTAATGTGGGGCGGGGGCAGCAGGATGCCCTCCCGCACTGCAACGTGGCTTCGGGTGTGAAAAATAAATGCGTTTCTCTCACCGCTGAAATATTATGAAACGAAGCGCGGCTTAAATGAGTCAAAGGCCAGTCTCGAGCAATTCACCCCCGACCCAGGTCAGAGCGCAGGGGAACCGGGGCCGTGTGAATGTAGGCGCGGCTTATATTCAGGTGCGCTCAATGGTCCGGAAAAATATACGCTTTTATAAAAGATATGTGTCCATTTCAATGAACAAATAAATGTATGTGGATATTGAAAAGCAAATTGGACAAAATGGGAAACATTTTACAGACATTTTCAGTAAAACCTGCATTGATTGATTGATGAATTTTTTTGTATTTGAGATAAACTCGCTGGAGCAAAGAAACACATCAAACAACGCCACTACTTTCAACACCTTGGATATTTTTCTCATTCCTTGACACCGAATTCCTGAACCTCTTTTTTTTCTTCCCACATGGTCAGAACCCAGTCTCAGAAGTTGTGGATGCAGTAAAATAAGGCCATTCTTGTCATGTGGCGTCGGTGGTCAGCGCACACTCCTGCTTCCCCCCCGGAAAACCCCGGCTCCGCCCCCTTCGCTGCACAGAAGACGTGTGACAACAGACACGGGCCTCTTGGAACAACTCCTCCGCGGACAAAAGGCACTGGTCAGTTCGAACGGGCTAATTTTAACCTGGGAATGAGAGCCTTGGGAAAAACCCCGCGCCCCAGCAAACATGCCGGGAATGTGCGGGACATCTCCAAACGTGTCATTAAGGCGTTTGTTTGTGCGCCGCTCACTTTGAACCTTTATTTTCTTTATTTTTCTTTTCTTTTACAGTGCAAGTGTTTTTTTGGTTACATAGTTTACCATCTGGCCTGTAGGGGGAATGTCAGAAAATGGCAGTGGTTATCTGGTTATCAAAAGGCGCATCTGAGTAAAAGTATTGAAACTAAAAACAGACAGTGAAGTGAAATGAATTGATTGAGATGATGTTAGAGGAGTTGCACACTACCTTCCTAAATAAATACACCCTAATAATAAAGGCGTATTGTGCTTTGCAAGCCTGCGTTGACAACCTTCTCAAAGCTCAACGTACACTAGGGTCGGGCGAAATGGACCTACACATGTATCAGGATATGTGTTGGTATCACGATATGATGACATGATATCATTAAATTCACTGATTTAGTGAAGTTCATAAAACAGATTCCCTTTGTCATGTCTGAGTTTGGGTCAATACTATGTAATCGGCCTAAACCTGCTGTCGTCGTGATACTCTTCTGTCTGATTCTTTCACAGTGAAACTCTCCCAGCTGCTGGAACATTTACAGATTTTATTTTGAAAGGGCAACGGGAGTCAGTGGAACGCTGACATCGACACTGCAGGTTTCTGTACTTTTGCTTTGCCGCGGAAGATTAGTGTTCCTTTATTCAATCAAATGTTGGGCCGGAACATCCAACATATTGTTATGTTGCATGTTTTTCAATTATATCTGGTTTGGAGAAACATTTATATAACGTGAGCATCGTATGAGCTAACTGTTGTAGCATTAGGTCGTAAAGATACCAGTTACCAGTTGCCTGGAACACACCATAAGTCCAAACTTCGAATAGAAAAGGTACGAGTGAGTCCTGAAGAGGCCGGGCCATTATTCTATAACACTGGGCTCAAAACTTCTACATGGGGAACACATTTCTACGAGGGACGCACTGATCCAATACTGGTAGCGGATATCGGAGCCGATAACGAAAAAAAATACAATATCGGGTATCGGCTACAAATATCCGATACTGAACCAATACCTTTTTTTGGTTCTCACCATTTTAAAAACACAACTTTCACCGAGTAAATCTAAGTGAATATGGACATGCTGTATCTCATTTTGAAGGGCAGAACCTGGAGAACGCAATGGCCGAGTTAGTTTTGACCTTAACAAATGTATTTTTAATGGCTGTGTAATATGTCACGGCTAGCTACAGTATGCGCAGGCTAACGTCAACTAATCAAAGCTGGGACAGAAACTATGAGTGGCCAAGTGTTTGTACGTGAGTTTATGAAATCCTGTTAAAGAATAACTGACATGCCATATTAGTTATGCACAAGTTGAATGATCAGATCACTCTGTATGTGAGTTGTTAAGAAAAGTCCAGTAATTCTTGTTTTTTCCCCCATTACAGTTTATTAGGTAGCCGATAATTTATGTTGTTTGCAAGAAAAGATAAGACTTTATAGATCTCACAATGCAGGAAAGAGGAACAGTCACGTTTTCACCCACAGCAGCCACTTTTAAGAAAGTCTCTTGGTATCGGTTAATATCAGATATCGGCCGATACTGAAATCAGTATTAGAAGCAAAAAGCTGGATCTGTGCTTCTCTAATTTCTACGCACCACAGATTTGACATGACATTTTAAAGTCGATGTCAGTGACCCCTTTTACAGCATTACCATAGCCTCACAGCTCCGGTCCACTACCCCAAAAACACAGCGGTGTATTATGTCTAATACAAGCAGTGAAATTACTCTTCATTCCAACACATCCTGCTAATGGCGCAATCCTATTAAGTACATAGATAAATGCATCATGTTCACATTTAGATAAAGGAATTGTTACTCGGTTTGTTTCAAATGACAAGTAGCTCACCATAGTGTTACATTGTACGACTATTGGCGAAAGTGAGGAGTGAAGCGGAGTCTAGAGTTGTATGAAACGAGTGGGCAGTTAACAGCAAAACGAAATGGCCAATTGTTCGTCCACTTTCTCCCAGGAGACACCGGGCACTGGGCAGACGCACACAGAGAGAGACACAGAGAGCTAAAGATATGCCATATTGGACAGAGAGTGGCTTGTTCAAAAATAAATGTCAACAACGGAGCATACTTTGAAGTAATAATGCTAATCACTAATCTGAAATGTAGCTCTCGTAAACTATTTACTGTTTTATTGATCGTATATTTATAAACGTCGGAAAATAGAGCACTTTTGTGTGTCTCCGTTTCATTTGCTGGCAAAGCTAGTAACAGCAAAGCCTACAGAAAAGAATCGACAGAAGAATTAACGACTTTTCACCGCGGGATAATGAATAATGAGAAGGGGTTGGGATTATACAGAAATATGAGGATTCACAGAGTTTTGTAAAGTAAAGAGCAGTTCCACATCGAAGATTAAGGAGAGGGTGTGTCTAAATGGCGTCTGGGTTGTGCGTTACAAATAAATATTCAAAGATAATAGCCAAATGCAGTGATGACCATGTTACATAGTCTTTTGCTACGGAAGCCCGTTACTAAAGCTCAGCACAGACTACACGATTTTTTTCACTGAAGAATGTGAGGGTGCACTGGACGACTGGATTTAGTGCAATTATAGAACGACTGGTGGTTCACACATACGACTGAGAATCATAAGAGCGGACACACTACACCAGTCTGTTACAGCTGATGTTGATGTTTTATAATACAGCGGTGCATCTGGCCCAGAGATATACGGTCTGTTCTCTCTCTCTTCGGAGGAGAAAAAGATAGGCTTCTGTTTGTGAGCGTGGGAAACACGTGCGCATCCCGATTGGTAAACAGTGTCATGTGATCACAACAACACAGTTCAGTGCTTCAGGCTTCCTGAACTTGTTTATAGTTCTGTCAAATGGAAATAAAAGTCAGCAACATGAAGAAGCGGGACGTATTTCAGTGGATTTGATAAGAAAGGGAGATGGACCTCAGCCCCGGACGGAGGAGACAGTGGAGAGAAGCAGCTGAATAGTCCGACTCCAAACACAGTAAGTACCGCTAAACTCTGTTTGTGGTTGAAATGTAGCTGGAAAATAGCCTGGCTAACGCCAGACTGCTGAATCATTTAGAACTGCACAGCAGCCTGGGGACGCGCTATTCGACATACGGAAGCTTGTAGTTTTTTTAGGGATAAAAAAATACAAGTTTATTTATGGATCCAACATGACAGCAGCAGACGCGACGCCATCTTTCGATCAAACTTTAGACCGTGTTTTAAATAGTTTAGCTCGAGAGTTTACAACGGGTACGTCACACATCCTCTGATACGATGATACAATTGACTATGGCTACGTGCAGACGCATGATAGACAATAAACGGCTATGGACAATCGTAAACCACACCTCTCCTATGAGAAGATTCATTAGACTTAATATCACTTGTGATTTTAGTCTGGAAAAGGTGGATCTTGTGAACTTTTAGTAAAATAATGTCGTGCTACTTTGCATGGGGCTCGCTGTGGCCATGAATTAGTTGTTAGTGCCGCTGGTATGATAGAGAAATGAAAAGGGAGGTAGCTACGGTGTTTTTCTGTATTCCATCCACGCTGTCATTGGCCACTGTTTTCTTACTGTCGCGTCTTTCTGCCGCCCACATAACTCGATTCAAACGGGAGTCCAGTCGTGACCCCTCCACACTACGAGACACGACTCTCTGCGACTGCCTTCGACTACTTAAGACTCAGCACGACTGGAAAATTAAAGCAAAATCGGGCATGAAAATCGTCTAGATTGTGCTGACCTGGAAAGCACTGCCCCAGAGCAACAGCTGAAACTATCCCTCTAAAAGAGAACGGAACGGCACCGAGAACTGCAAAATGTTCCTTTGGTGAGAAAAGACTTATTTCGAGCGCTGAACGGCTCAGGACAGGTTCAGTCACGAATGGTGGGGTTTTGAAAACGTGGAGGACAGTTACGGTTACGTTTGGTAAAGTCCTGAACAGCATGCTTTGTGCAGCCGGAATCAGTTTAGCATGATACGTCACCTTCTTGCTTCCACTATAAATTACACATTACTGACATCCATAGCCACGAGCCAACACCCCACTGTGTTGTCTGATTTCTTGACCTGTAATCCGAGCGTCGTCTGAGATGCGCACGACCAGCGGTGATGCGGCAGTGTTTTGGAGCAGACAGTCGCCCCGAGGCGGCTTCACCAGGGCCACAGCTGCTGCCTGTGTCTCTGCTGTCAGCCCTGACCTTCCCTGCACCCATCTCCAAATGCTCCTGTGTACTGGCTATGGAAGACCCCCCCCCCCAAACATGCAAAGAAATGCCACAAAAACACAAGCTAAGTAAGGTGTGATTTTATCCTAATGCCAAAGCAGTCTAATTTACCAACATAGCACCAGCACATCTCAGACACCCTTTGAGAGCAAGCAGAGAAGGTCATATTAGCCGATATAAACATCTCTGTGGGCCATACCTGAGATCTCTTCGAGGCACTGCTTGGCTGTTTTGCCGTAGACCAGTTCTCCTTTGGTGGGGCTGAGGCAGGGGTCCACGGGCGCCACCATCGTACAGTCGTTCTCCGAAAACGTTCTGCAAATAGACACCAAAAAAAAGGCATTTATTTGAGCCCACTGTAGTGACGCGCTGAGTAATCGGGAGAGTGGAGACGTTTCCCGGGAGGCCTGCAGATACAGACGGCATCTCTGGGGACGCCCGCAAATGGTCACGTCCAAGGCTGCCAGAGGGAAAAGAGGAGAATAACTACTTTTCACTCACATGTATCACCACAACATGTATTTTCTATCAATGAAGATACAGAACACACAGAGAGGACCAGGGGTTAAAGCGGGGCTGGAACTATCCGGAACTGAACTCTATGACCATAAACTAATCCATGAACGAGTCTACTCTTTCCAAGCAGCAGATGAAGCATCATGTTAGCATTCTCCGTTATTTATGTAATCATGGGCTGTTGAACTATTTTGCTCCTCTCCATGTCTTTGTATCTTCATTGTGAAGAAAACTATATTCCTAATTCAGCATTTGTTAAAGTAGTTTTGGAGTAATTATAGAAAGTTTAGATTTTTCTCCTCTTTGTTTTCCCCCTCATTTGCTTCAAACGTATATGGGCGATTCCAGAGACGCCCTCTATCTATGACTAAAATGTCCAGATATTGATGTTGACTAAAATATGACTAAATAAAAAAGATAAGAAGAGACTAAAATCATCCAAACTTCCAATGACAGTTTGAAAGAGACTGATCCAATGCTTTAAATTCACTGCCAAAGGAACAGCTCTGAGCTTTATCTGTGTGGAGAACCCTCATGAAGCAGAGCACTTTATAAAAAAAAGTATTATAAAAAATATTATAAATGCAATATTCTTGATCTTGACTAAAACTAAAATACATTTTCGTTAACAGAAAACTAAAACTAAATTAAAATATGTTGTCAAAATTCATACTGCCGCAGAGGGCAGATAAGACTTAAAAACGTCTTGGTAAATGGTGACTATGTTGAATTTTAGGCGTGAACCTTGGTTAATGCCAAATTTGGCGCTTGTAACAATTTGTCCAAAGACTATTCCCTTTCCACCGAGCTCTCACAAATCATCAATCTACCAGCTCCATTTTTAAAACATGGATTCGATTTTCTTATTGCACATGGTAAAAGAATAAAGCCAATACAAATAGGAATATATGAAAGAGTATTGTTTGTGATGAATTCTGCGTCTGGCTGGTCTAAATCAGGCTCACCACACACTGTGTATTCGGTGAATTCTCTCCAGAGGGACAGCGCACCTGCAGAGGCTGATAAACACCAGACCAAAGCAGCAGAGTGTGGCCAGGCGCTGGGAGAAAACCGCTCTTCCATAAGGTTTGTCTGCACCTTATGGATGAAGCGCTCTAATATTCATGTGCAGGAAGAGACGCGGAAACACTGCATGACAGACCACATACTGTACTGTAGGTTTGCCTCAAAGAGTGCCTGTGAATGTCATTTTTCTGCGGTTTATGTTCAAATCAAGATCAAGTTCCCGACGCACATTTTAAACGCATCAGTATTAAGCTTTTTTCAAGACATTTGTTTCACTATAACAAGTCTTACATGTAGCGGGTGAGAAATCGCTGTATTGATCTAAAACGGATTGTTCAAGTTTTTCCTTGATCCCCTCGCTGCACTGTAAAAACGAACAGAAAAATACGTTAAAATAAGTAGTTAGACCTTGATTTTAATAGTTAGGTTGACCTTAATTTTAGGTAAGTATTATCTGCCAATGGAATAAGTCTTTTTAAACTGAAAGCCGCCTTCAGCTCCTCCATTTTGCTGGTCCGGAATGGTTGCATTCCCGCATTGTATCGCTAGATGCGCCACCTTCAAACAGCAGCTAACTTTGTCCCGCACAAGCAGACGAGCGCTCCCCCGGCTCACCCCCAACACACCCCTCATCACCACCTGCCCCCTCACTATGTAAACACAAACACGTGCAGGGATCGCAAATGTTTGAAGCAGAAGACGCAGCAACAGTTAGCGGCTAACACAGAGTTTAGCATTATGACAGAAGTATAGGAAAGAAACATCTGACCGACCTGCTCTGATGCAGCTGACATCTTGTGAAATGACCATTTGTTTAATAATCCAATATCAACAGGGAGCTGTCAGGTAATCTTTATGGAATGGAACATCGGGAAGTGTATGAGGTGATTGATTGATGATTTTTTTTTTTTTTTTTTTTACCACAGAGTACCTTTTTTAAAAGTAGACACACAGCTAGCTTTTGAGCTAAAGACATTTGAGACCTACACATTTCTTCTTCTGAAACACTGAAGAGGCACTAAGAGCCCCCCACACCTGCAGCACCAGTGGAGGCGTCACAAGAGGAAACAAAAAAGGGACAAACGAGGAGAAGATGGTGAAATACTGTTGTGGAGTGTAGAGAGAGCTGCGCAGGAGGAAGAGGAAGGAACAGGTGGAGTTGACCAGTGCAGGGTTCACTACTGACCAAAATAATTCCAGCAGTATAGCTGAGGGTAGCTTTAAAGTAATAAAGAACATGAGATTAAATAAATCAGGGCACGCCAGGAGTTGGGGTTGAATTATGGCAACTCTATTGATTTATTTTTAAGTTGTTATTAGAAACAGTGTCTGCGTACACTGGTGTATGAATGAGAGTGTGAATGGGCCCCCTATGAGAGACCAACAGGCCCGTTTGGAACCGTTTGGAACCATGAGGCCGTCCTCCCGTGGACCCATCACCTGCAGGAGGAGCCATAGGGGACTGGTGCTATGTGACTTGGGCAGCTCCAACAGCTGCCCCCACGACCCGGCAACGGACAAGTGGGAGAAAATGGATGGATGGATGGATGGATATTAGAAACAGATAATGCAAGATATAGCTTCCCTCTGTTCCTTATAATCATCATCATCATCATCATCATGAAATAACATGATGATATGAACAAATATATAAATGAATAAATTAAACTAGTCGAGATAAGGTTAAATATCCATAATTCCAGTTATTTTAACTCATCAAGATATAATTTCTTGCAATTGTTGTAGTTTTGTCTTTGCACATTTTCTGCTTTCTTTTATAATATATGTTTTAGGTGGTCAAGTATGTCCCCTTTTCACATAACTTTTTTTTCCAACGTAGAAACTAAACCCATGCTACATTGGATAAACACCAGGACGCTCACATGCAACTTGTCCGTGAGACTTAAGGGGATGCTTATCTGAATCTTTATCTCCAATTGACATACACAGTCCCGGGAGTTTAACATAAAACTTCAAGTGCTTCGAGACATATCTGCAAAATACCAGATTGTCACAGTTAAAACTTGGCGCACGCGGGTGTGAGTGGTGAAGCCAAGAGAGTCGACGTTTTGGCAGGACTGGACTGGCCAGTTTATAACTGCACATTGCAATCCCATTGGGAGATAATAATCACCTCTTCTCTTCAACGCACGGCCAAATATGCATGCGACTTAAAAATAAGTTGAATTCATTTTAGAGTAACATTTGGGGGAATTAATGAACCAATAATTACATCTTGAATGTCCAAATCCCGCTCGAATTCAGTTGTATCCAGAATAAATAAAGGTCGATGGTCTGAGGGGTTGACTTTACTATTGTATGATTAGTGGAATTTATGATTGAACATGATAGCCACTTATCAGAGGAATGGGGCGTTGATTCCCACTAGGGTTGTTGCATTCCATCAGTGTGAGTGATTTAACTACAGAACATACCCCAGCCTAATAACCTGCCAATTTGTGTGGTTTGTTCGGTGTGACAAGCCCATAAAAAAACCCCCGCAAATTCACCTTGACGATAAAATAAGCAAATCCCGAGAGCAGTCTTTCTTCCACTCATCTCTTTCTGCCAAGCGCAATAGTGTTGCTTGTTAAATATAAAGCTTTACTCTCATTCATGACATCAAAACACCTGCTTGTGGAGTAGCGACTATACAGGCTTCAGAACAATATTCAAATCATTCACAACATCAGCCTTTCATTGCCCCAAAATATCAGCAGATGAACCCTCATCATTCAATTCCTCCCTTCCCAAATACCTGCTTGGTCAATGTTGAGCCGAGTTGGGCATGCGCAAACAAGAGTTGGAGACAGCTACTTGGGACATGAACATGAAAGTATTTCCCAGCATTTTAAACCCCACAGCAGCGGCAACAAACGCAGTATGATGGCAAGGACAAATTCCAACATGACAATGCCAGGATTCATCGGGATTGTTTGTCCTGAAGCAAACCGCTAACACGCCCTTAGCTTCAAGACAAACTCCCCGATCTTTATATACACTGCCGTCTCTTCCACTGAAATATTGATATCCTACAACAAGTTAACATGATCATCTACCAGGAATCTTTACAAAATATGCTTATTCGACCGGGTCTATGCTAATCTTAATGGAAATGAATACGGACAGGAAGTACTAGTTACAGGAACTAGCGTAGCCACAGCATGCAATTGGGCTATCCTCATGAAGCATACGGGCCAGAGATACACAAAAATAAGCAGCAGCCAAACAAATTGAGCAGAACCAGTCAAACCTGTGTGGATGAAGCTAAATACCGGTGTATTTCCGATGAGGAAACTACATTGTGACATAGTTAAAAAGTTGTTTTTTTCATCATATCCCCTTGAAAGTGTTGATTGGTTGTTCAAACTTATATAAACACCCCACCTGCCACCCTATGTTTGCATAGCGTCACCCTGTCAGTCTGGCGCCGGGGAGACATGGTGCTGCATTTAAACAGCGTAAACATGAAGGATTAAAGTCACGCTAAACCTCGGCGGAGACAGCGGCGCGTGAGCAAACCCGCTGACTGTGCACTCGGAGCAGCAGGCCCGGGATGAGGCTCGTCGGAATGGATTCATAACCGCACACAAAGGCGTCCCGCGATGTTTGGCAGAACAGACAAACTCTCCGCCGGGATTAGACTTATGTACTCCCCGCGCCTGCGATGGATGCTACGGCACGGAGCTACACTAGTTTAGAATAAGCCCAAGGAATCGTGTTCCTGTCACGCTTTGGGCGTTTTCTGTAAGGCACGCATTTTGAGCTGTTGGAAACGCCAAGAATGAATGTGCCTTTACGGCTTTCAGTGTGCAATATTAAAGAGAGAGCCAAGTCAAGACGTCCTTGTATTTAGTCTTAAACGGATGCTATTAATAAAAATAGTAAAATGACTAAACTAAAGTAATTTGGTTAGAAATGTTCAGATCAACTGCTTACTAGAAACCTGTCTTTATGTGCTCTGCGTCTGTGATGGATGTTACTAATAAGGCGACATTTTCAAAGATACATTTAGAGACGTGGAACTGCCAAAAAACAATGTACCTACTGTATCAGAAATGTTATTTATTTTTTTTACTATTGGCAGAACATCTCCAAAGCATGCGAGTCAAACATTAAAAATAGGTTGTATTTTTTAGCGATTGAGGGGCCCAATCTTGTGTTTCTAACTATAGCGCAACCTTTTGCGCTTATTAGGAGCGCCCTTTATATTTAAATAACAACAGAAGAGATCTGGTGTTTGGGGATTTTAATGTTATTGCAGCGTGGCACTCTAGACTTTTAAGTAAGGAAATACATGGGCTGACACCTATGGCCAATGGCGATGTTATGTAAATACATTAAATACAATATTTGAAAAACAAATTACATAATTAAATGAACTATTATGAATGTGTTAAAAGCTCAAGGAATAATGCTAGGGATTAGATATCAACAAACACCTCTAAGATAAAAGACTGTTCCGTACAGGACTGGAAAATGTAGAGTTGTCGGAGCTGCCAAGTGGCAATATTGTCGCCCCAATGTGAGCAAAAATGGATTTTCAAAAACAAATGGCCTTTCAAATTACAATTTCCCATTTAGATCGATAGAAAAACATTGAATCAGTGCAATAAGAAAACACCATCTGGCCTATGTTACTTAACACTGCAGTCTGCAACGGGTTCTACCTCCGAAAATTCAGCATCTGGCTCTCCAAATTTCACGCCGCCAAACCAAGCACTAAATCATAGTAGAATCAAGCCGAAGGTGGAACTAAACCATGAGTGAACTGACTGAAACAGAATGTCCTGATTGGTGCTGATTCCAAGCAAACCAAAGTCGCGTCCCTCACCTGTACATGAACGGCGCCACGGTGGCTGTGTTGGGATGGTTGTGCTGCTGTTGCTGGGGCAGTTGGACCACACCGTTGCCACCTAGAGCCGCCCCTCCTCCGCCTCCGCCCGTCCCAGACCCGGATAGGGCGGACGTACTGGTGGATGACGTCAGGCTGGTCCTCTTCCCCTCCGGAGCCCCCACGGACCTCTGGATGTAGAAGCTCCCGCCCTGGCCTCCCTTGGTCAGCTTGGCCCGCTCTTGGCCCTCGCCCCCCCGAAGGTTCCCGCTGCTGTTTAAGGCTTGGTTTTGCGGCTGGCTTTGGGACTTGGCTGAGGCGGCGGAGGGTGCTTTGAGTCCCGGTTTGGGTATGCCGCTGGAACTGGAGGGCGCCGTGGACGTGCTGGTGTCTTTCTTTGCTGATGACATTTTGCCGCCTTTCGGGATGAGGCTGGCGATTTTAGAGCTCTTTTTGGAGGATTCCGAGGAGGTTTCGTCTTTGGGCGATGAGGTGTCTCTTGAGGTTTTGCCCGACTTGCTCTTGTCCTCCTTGTCCTTAGATTGCGCTACTGTTCTGCTGCCGTTGGCTGAAGATTTGGAGTATGACGTGGAGGAGGACTTGGTCGACGCGGCGATGGATGTTTGGGCTTTGGGAGGGGGTTGCTTGGCTGGAGCAGGGCTACAAGAGAAAATACCAGTTTGATTAGAAAGATTAAAGTTATGTTGTTAAGGCGAGACACGGCAGGTGAAAGTATTGATTTTCCACGCAGTGGTCGAAGTGGAGATTTTTACCTATAGTTTTCATCCCTTAACATCTTAGTTTTAATGTCAGAGTATAAAAATGGCAAAACGTACCCCATATGATGCTTTCTATGACGTTTCATTGCGAGCAAGGTGGAGATATTCAGGGAGTAGCTACTGCGTCGCTTCACAAAGCCGGCTTTCCCTCACGTATTCATTCACAAATACTGATATATTTTCTCCAAATTAGGTTTTTGTTCCACTCATGCACCGAAACAGCCACTTTAGTAGGTAATATGGACTCCAAACTTTCCCGTTTTGGGCTTAACAGGATTTTGAAGTTTTTTCAGAATGATTTTTTAATATCTAATTCTAATATTTAATTCTTCTTTGAGAAAAGCAGGAAGTCAGAAGCTAAATTAGCACAGTGTTAGCTTTAGCGGTCTACCCTGTTCACGTCTCAACTCTGTCTCGCAATGAACTAATGAACTCAAGTGAACAATCTGAATGTGCGGGAGGGTTTGTGAGAGCTAAAAACGAGTTTAGGCAACAGCTGAGAGATTTTACTCAACTATCTCCAACTTTCACAGTTTGATTCAGGTAGCGCAGTTTTAACACTGACAGACAAAAATGTGTGCACTCAAAGAACAGCGCCATCTACCGATAGGTACCGAAACACAGTATCAAGCTGCCGCTGGGCCACGTCTGCCGGTCAACCTGGACCAATAAGATCCAGATTTAATGGTCCTCTTATCGGTGCTGAAGAGTCACGCTAATGTGACACGGCCAAATCACTGCTTTTAAATAGTAACTAACCCCCCCCCCTTCCAGAGCCTCTGCCTTAGAGCCTCACATTTGAACATCTCAACAGAAAAAAGGGCATTGCCTGGAGGACTAAGGAGCGCGCGGGAGGGGTGAGGGGTGGGAGGGGTCTGGGTCGGTGATTGACAGGTCTGAGTCATCTGACTTTTATTTACTTCAACTCGTAAACAAAGTCCGAGCATGGAGTTCCAGCGACAACACAGTAGTACAATAAACAATATACACTAAAATTACCCACAATATTGAACTCTAAAACCAATACTAACAAATGTCCGACCAACGTGCTCTCATCTTCATTCATATAACTCCAACTATATTTTCCCGACGGGCCTATTTCTCCATGAAACGGCTCAAGCTGTGGCGTGAATATGCCGGCGCTAGCCAGTTATGGCTTGACCCACTGGACACAAGCTGTGACAACATGGAAACAGGCTGTAGCTCTAGTTCATCATTTTACATCACTAAGTTTTCATTTCGGTTCAGTCCCCACAGCCAAATTTAGCCAACAGCCTGTGAATAACATAAAAAAGAAATAAAAACAAACACTTATGAAACTAAATTCTCCATTTGTTAGTGTGGTACACACTTTGGTTTATGTATTGTACACCTTATAATAATTGCATGTGGGAAACTTGGAAATAAATCATACTAGTAGTAGTATTAATTCTTAACAATGCACATTCTATATAAGGAAGAGTGAAGTGAGAAGTATACAAGAAAAACAAAAGTAGCCTCAAAAAGGATGTATCAGCACTGCAGAGAGCAGTCGTGGTCCACAGTTGCAGCTTCATCTCTCTCTCAAAAAAGGGAAGAGTCAGAGAGAGGCAACATCTTCTATTTGACTACCCAGTCCAGTCGACAATACTTTAAAGCTCTACTTTGACTGCTGATATGAACACACGCATGATATTCGACGTCGTTAACAAACCTTGTCGCCGTGATTCCCTCCTCTCCGTACTCGGACAGGTCATCTTCCTCCTGCAGAGCCATCTCCACCACAGACGGGGACACCCTGGAGCCCGCCCTGGGGTTGATCAGCCTGAACTTCTCCAGCATGGACCTCTGAGGGGGGGCTCCCACCGTCCCCGGCCCCGCGGGGAGGCCGCCGTCCTGGGGGGAGGAGTGCGTGGGGCTGGCCAGCATGGAGGAGGTGGCGCTGTGCTTGAGGTTCATGGACTTGCTGCGCCAGGACTTGGAGGAGGCGGTGGGAGAGGGGATGGAGGAGGCCATCTGCTGCCCGCTCAGGCTGGGGGAGAGGGACCCGCTCAGGGAGCCACCATTCAGGCCGCCGGACACGGGGATGGACCGCACCGACTCTGGAAGACGCAGCAAAGACTCGATTAGAAAAGAGGACAACCCTAAATCTCGTGACGGGCAACACAGCGAAATAAAAGTAATATTTATTTAAATGTAGAAGAAGGAGGAGAGGGAGGAGAAAAGGAAGAAGAAGAAGAAAGCAAGGCAAGTTTATTTGTAGAGCACAATTCATACGGCAATTCAAAGTGCTGCATACATTTACAAGAAAACAGATCAAATCAATCCGTACAACATCAACATAACAACATAACAACAGTAAAAAGCTCAAGTGTTGAGGCCTGTCTCACATCCTCATGAAGACTTTTCCAGATTTTAGCTTTAGCCTCACTGTGTTTATTATTGACTCTGGGAACCACCAGGAGACCCCTCCCTGAAGTTCTTAGGGCCCGAGATTGTTCATACGGCTCTAACATGTCAGAGATGTACTTTGGTGCTAAACCATGAAAAGACTTGTACACAAGCAGAGCTGTTTTAACCCCTTAACTGCCGTCTCCCCTGATCAGGGGGCTAGGGTTAGGGTTAGTTAACCCTAATCAGGATATAATTAGGGTTAAGAACGGCAAATGTAACGTAATTTAAGTAGTGTTTCACTCACACAGATCTCACACATATTTTTAGAAACGAGAAGGTCTTGGCTTTCAAATGAGGTATCACACTGGCATATAGACTGTAAGCTCTCCAGTCAATACGCTTTGAGACTTGGATGTAAATAATTGTTAACCCTAACACTAATCCTAGGGTGGCAGTAAAGTGGTTAAAATTCTATTCTCTGAGTGACAGGAAGCCAGTGCAGAGACCGGAGCACTGGACTAATATGGTCGTATTTCCTGGGTCAGGACTCGAGCAGCAGCGTTCTGGATGTTCTGCAGCTCTAACAGCTCGTTTAGAAAGGCCAGTGAGCAGCCGTTACAGTCGTCTAACCTGCTGGAGACAAACGCATGGATGAGTCTCCAAGTCTGGTTTTGACACTATTCCTCTGATCTTAGCAATGTTTTTCCGATGGTAAAAAAGGGGTTGCAGAAGAAGGAGATAGAGAAGTTTGCTGCCAATTCTGTGACAGTAACAGCCCAGACAATTTTCATATTTTCTTTATGAATACTTCATAACAACTCCATTACGACTCTGCATAAATGTTCCGCTCCTTTAAAGTAATGAGATGTGAGATCGATATGACTTCAAATGTCCACTCACTTGCATGCGTCGGTGATGGTAAAATTCAGAATATTTGCCATTAGACAAGTTCCTTACTCATATCTAGTGAGTTTATGTGCATCAGAGTGGCCAGTGCCCAGAACAAGTGACATTTCATTTTGTCGTTTGCTGAAGAAAAAAAAAAAAAGTCAAAAATCCTGTTGCTATAGAAACGGCACAGTCAGGTGAAAAGTGTGGACCCTGCGAAAATGAGGGAGAGAGAGAGAGACAGAGAGAGAGAGAGAGCTCTGAAGATGGGGTTAATTGACTGGACGGAGCGCACGGCATCGCGGCAAAACAAACTCGGTCATTTGCATTCAACCGCTGTGGCTCGTATTATCTGGGAGACAGCGGATTTAGAGGAACAAAACAGCGCTGCGTTTTCTTATCAGCCTCGCATTAGGCCGACATGATGAAGAGAGACCAACACCTTCTCTGTGTTCACTCTGCCGCTGCTGGTTAGGAACAAATGTGCACAATAAAGGCCGAAATGTGGTTACAGGGCTGGGTACCTTTCATGTTTACCTCCGATACCAATACTGTCACAAAGGGCTGGGCGATTAATCAAATTTTAATCTAATCGTGATTTTAGTAAAGGTCGATCACAATAATCGCGTGGTGCATTTTAATTCCTGTCGCAGTCTGGAAAAAAAAATATGGACGGCGCAATGCTGCAGCGCCTGTCAGGTCAATCCCAGGGAAACACTCGGCCCAAACAAACAGGAAGCACAGGATGGCACATTCCATAAAAAACAATATATTTGGGCATTATCCGCGCCAGTATATTGTCGCTCTGCGGCGCTTCGCTTTGCGTAGCTGCTACCATCACCTCCGAGCGTCTGAAATGTAAACATGTCTCTGTAAACCGCTGAAAAACGGCTAAAGTGAGAATACTGGAGGCTTATCGTTGGACGGACTGACAGATTTGACCAAACCGAAGCACAAGGACACTCGTGCATCGTGTTTTCTAGGTGTTGCTCGGATTATCACATGGGGGAGCAGGACCTTGGCAGGTGGACAGCGTGTTTTCCCGTCTTCATCATTACAAAAGGCTCCACTTTTCCACAGGAAATGACGTCACCTCCACGCTTAAACTAATCCAGACTAAACCTAATCCTAACTTTAAGGATATTGGAGTTTCCTAAAGGCTGAGATTGAGATTAATCTAAATAAATGTTGAGAGAAAAATTGTGGAGTTGATGTAATTTCCTGTGAAGGTCTGGAGCTCCACTGATCAGCTCTGCTGTGTTTAGACCCTCTTGCGCAAAATGCTGCGGGTAGCAACAGCATGCTAATGCTAGCAACAGCATGCTAATGCTAGCAACAGCATGCTAATACTAACGTCAACTAATCAAAGCTGGGACAGAAACTATGATTGGATAACCGTAAGTAATAAAGTATAATTGGACACTGCTGGAGTGGCCAGATGTTTAAGTGTATGAAAAGCAGTTAAGGAATAACTGATATAACATAGGCCTATGTGTAATGATCAGATTACTTTGGGAGTTGGGAGGGCCATTTACTTCTTAACTCAGAGAAAGACACTTTTAAAGAAGTCTCTTGGTATCAGTTAATATCGGATATCGGCAGATAGTCAAACCCCCAGTATCGGTATCGGAAGCATAAAGCAGGATCGGTGCATCTCTATTCCAGCTACAAACTTTCTTCCCCCTCAGCTAGGCCATGTCCCCTTGTATAACACGTTGCCGTCTGTATTTCCAGCTGAGGTTTCAGCGTAAACCAGAATGGAATCCCACTAATATTCTGTAAAACGGCCAAATGTGTAGTTTCTGAAAAGCATGTGAAGTTCATATTACAGTCCAAGATAAAGTAAAGGAATGTTTCTGCTCTTGGAGACGTATAAACTATGAACTGACTGCAGCTCTATGATCGCAACGGTGACACTTTTCATCGCTTCGTTTTGCCCAAATGGTTCATCCTCATTTGGACCGACCATGACAGTAGGCACGCTGGGTGAAAGCCGCAGCAGACACACACACACGGTTTGCGATCGTCTGCCCTCACGGCTCTCTGCGGCCTGACATTTCAGACGCATTGATTTGTGCCTCTTCTCTGTGTTCCTCAAGCCCCACTCATGTCTGCTCCCCCGCAGAGAGCGCCGTATCCGGGGGAGGCGGAGAGGCAGAGGGCTGTCTTCCGGCTTCACGTATGGAACAGAGCGAAACCTGGATATGTACCTTGCAGTTTGAAAAGCTTAGGAAACTTTTAGGCAGCTTTTTTCCCCCTTTTTTTTTTTTTCTGGGAGGTGAAAGTTCAAAGGTGCAGACGAGAAGAAAGATCGCATCAAATGTCAGCGGGATCAAACGGAGATGAGGCAATCATACGGTGCCTCGAGAGTTTGAACAGGGAAACTAAAACTTTTACGGCCTTTTTTCCCCACCTTTTACAAACTTTCAAAAGAAGTTAGTTTATATGAGGCAAGAATCCTTACAAAATAGAGGTTTGCCAAAAAAGGAGTCACCTGGACTTGAGGTTATTCTCATCCAAAAAGCATATTTAAAAAAACAAAACAAAAAGCATTGTGAAAGCACCATGGATTCAAAAGTTCTATTAATGTGAACAATGAAACAAGGGGAAGATTAGATTATATCCAAAAGCATGGAGTTACAGACAGAAACATCTCATAATGGTCTTATAGTTTTTACTTTATAACTGACCACCTCTGGCCAAGATGTCTTTTTGAAGTCTGTGATTGTACTTCATCTGCAGTCAGAAATCGTTTAAGTACATTATGCAGTACGAAATCAAACTCACTGATAACGTCCAATTGTTATGGACTGCTCTCTCTGAAATAACAGAGAAATGTGGAGGCTCAGAGGAAAGGCTGTGCATGATTCAGCACAAAGCCACTCTGACATCTTGGGCCAGTAGTGCCCCCCAATGGTTCAGACGGGAACCACCACAACATCATTCCCACTGTGTGTACATGAGGCTATAGAAATTGAAGAATGCATGTGTCTATCCTTTATAAACGGTGTGTGTGTGCTGTTAATATGATGATGTGTTCAGGCGCCTTTCCTACTGACACATATTGCAGTGGAATGGATATATGGTCATATAAATTATAACAATATTGTGATGTGTTCATGTACTTTGCGTCAAAAGCTTGGTCATTCCCACTGACATCTTGAAGTGGCGTAGCTTGTGTATGTTTTCTTTCGTGATGCGTTCAGATACATACATAATATGTTTGTACGGTTATCCAGTGAAGCGTTCATGTACCTCCAAAGTCATGGTACGTTATGTTTATATGATGATCATGAGCATTTTGTTTACACTGTGATGCCTTCAAGTGCCTTGGTCATCTTCACTGCCAAATTGCAGGGATGTATTGTTTAGCATAGTCATGCGTAAAGTACCTTTATTTTTTTGTTTGTGTGGTGATGGATTTAAGTACATGATTATGCAGTAGGGATGGGCCAAATTGCCACGGGATTTCTGGTCACAGTGTAAAGTGATCTTGTGATTTTTGTTCTTCTTTTATTTATTTTTAATAGGCTGTGCAATTTAGATATAGACTTACTTCCTGTAGACTTTTTATAGGACACAAGGGAATATTTAGGCAATAGTTCTCTAACAATGTGTACTATATATTGATAAAAAGAAAGAAAAGTGATATGTTTTTAAGGTCAGTCGCTGGCGCCCGCCACGTGGGTGTTTAAACCTGCAGATCCACACCCGCCCCTCGTTATTTTCTCATTCATTTCGAACTAAGGGCCCCGCTGTTGGAAGCTATTTACCGCGGCGAGTCCAGGTGGATCCTTCGACTATTTTGTGATTGTAAACGCGAAGGAGCAAAACAACGCGCTTCATGTCACTCACACCCGTGCAGACAGCGAGGGAAAGGCAGCGCGCAGAATATGAAGGGATGATTACAGCAATTTCAGGAAGAAAGAGGTCAGTGTAATTAAGAATCACTATCTGTTTCATGTTTAAAGCCTGCTGTGTGTCAGTGTCTGGCACAGACTGCTTAGATACTAAATCTAATCTCATGCTGATGCGTTCAGGTACGTAATGTTCAATTAGTGATGTGTTCATGTACATTATGTTTATACAGTGGTGTGTTAAGGTACATTATATTTATGCAGTGAGGTGTTCTGGTACATTATGTTCAATTAGTGATGTGTTCAGGCACATTATGTTTATACAATGATATGTTCAGGTACATATTGTTTTATTAGTGATGTGTTCAGGTACATAAAGTCTAAACAGTGATGCGTTCAGGTACATTATGCTCATCCAGTGATGCGTTCAGGTACATAATGTCTAAACAGTGATGTGTTCAGGTACCTCGGTCGTTCCCGCTGGCGTACTGCAGGGGCTTGCTCTTGTCGATGCTGCTGAAGCTCTGGCTCCTCCGGTTGAGGTTGGAGGGGCTCCTGGAGGCCCCGCTGCCCGCAGCAGGGACTCGAGAGGGGCCCGGCAACCTGCGGGGCGACACCAAATACTTTAGTACTTGTAACTTATAAAACAAGGATTTGTGACCAACTCTGAGGAAGATTGCGGATCAAGTGAAAAGTTTAGGACCTGAGCGAAAAAAACGTTAAAAAAAAGTTTCAGAAAAATAGTGTTATCTCCCGGTCTTTGATTAGCGGTTTCCCTCAATCTCATTTTTTTTGTCACAGTGAGTTATTGGTCCAAAACTCTTAACTAGATTCTTCACACTCCGCTCGGCCGCAGCTGGAGCGACTTTGACTACATTTCCCACGAGGCCACTGTTCTCGTATCTCAAATCTGCCGCTTCACAATGAAATGATTTTCCCATCACTCTTCACCACCGGAGTCAGGCGAGTTCACCCATCTGTTTATCAGTCCCTGCTCTGATCCTGCAGATATGAAGGTTTACTGCGACTTTCGGTGCCGTATTTCCTATGTGTGGAGTCTTTCAACCGTTTAAAGACAGGCGCAGGTGACATAAAGCTAAGTCGCCGGAAATAAACAAATGTTAGATGTGGTCCAAGCCCGCCACACACACACAGCGCATAAACCAAGCTATTTGATCCAAAACAACGATACATTTATTTTCCATTGTTTGGATTGTACCTCTATCTCAAGCCTTCTAATCTAAGTTTACCCAATTAAACTGGAGCTCAGCAAAACATAGCCTACTGTCAGTGAGGTTTGTTGAACCCACCACACGTTCGTAATCTCATTGAGAGACTACCTAACCCGCCCAAAACTGCGGGCGCCCCCACAATCACCATCAGTGGTTCCCAGACTTCACACAGATATCGCTCCGTGTGGCGTAATAAAGCTGGTGCGCCACACAACAGCGAGTGAAGGAAGAGACGTAGGAAGGTACGTCTGAGCTGGGGCACCAAAATGTCGTTTTCCCAGGTAGTACGCTTCATCCCAGCACTGTCTGGCCGCAGTAGCCTACACTGAACGGGATGGTTTTTCATGTTTAGTTTCCACAGCAAATGCACCACAGTCATTGTGGCCGGCTCTCCCAAGGACGCACACGCTGGTATACATATTACTGAAGGAACCACAGAACATCGACATTGTGGACAAATAAAGCCTTTAGGTAGGGTTTGTTGAATTATTCAGCAGGTGCCCAGGCACATACTAGAGGACAGAAGCAGCTAAAAGACGAACTATGAAGGTAAGCTACGTGCCGATGTTATTTTAACAGCAGCTAAAGTTATGCTAACGGCGACTATGTGCTATCTTTGGCAAAATCACTTTTTTCAACAGCGGTATGATGTTGTGAAATATTAAATTCCATATGACCTGCCTGTTTTAGTGAGGGCGGTCCTCTCTCCTCTGGCCAATTAGAGGCCAGGAGCCTGTTCACATCAGTCCAGCGTGCTGGTTTGGCCCTGTTTGACCCTGATCTAAGCATGGAAACACTTGATGACAAAGTAAATGGTAAAATGGTCTCTCAACTTATATAGTTCTTTTACCCTGGTGTAGTCTATGTGATACGCAGATAGGCTATATGCCGTATAAAAAAAACAAGAAAGCCTGCAGGATTACCATATACCCATTAGAAATTGAGCAAAGATACGTATAACTAATTGGCACAGTGTTATTTTTGCGCTTTCTGTCCATTTAGAGAAACTTCACGTAGTTCGTCCTGAACACGAGTGAAGGGAACGGCATCTTGCTTTGCAAGTATCCTCACATCATCATTGAGAGTATCCTCACTTCATCAATAATAGTCTGGTATGGAAACATGGACTGTCATTCATACACAAAACTCCAACGTATAATCAACAAATCATCCAAAATCACTGGCCACACACTCCCATCCATAGAGACTCTGTATCAAAGACGCGTCACACAGCGAGCGTTGAAAATCACCTCCGACCACACACACCCTGCTCACCACATGTTCACACTCAAGCCCTCTGGGAGGCGCTACAAGTCTCAGACAGTCTTTTCCCTACTGCCATATGGACACTAAACAAATACCTATATCTGTTGTCTGCAGGGTTCGAAATTAACTTTTTTGATCACCAGCCAAAGTGGCTGGTGACTTTCTGAAGTTACCAGCCAATCAGAATTTCCATTAGCCAAATTTTTACGTTGTGAAAATAAGAGATTATGAATGCCACTGAATGAAAATGTGATAATTTTATTAACAGTGCATGAAAAACGCACAGAAAGTGCAATACACAGAACAGACTATACACAGTTATAAACTGTTATAAACTTAACTTAACTATATCATTTCCAAGTTGGATAATTAACAAGTTCCCTCTCAGAATCAAATATCTTCAGAGCTCTCTGAACTCGCTTCTTCCTCTGAATCTGAAGTTTCTTTGGTTATGTTTTTGCGCACAAACTCAGGCCTGCGTCTGCGTAAACCGTCAACATGCCAGATGTTGATGGCTTTGGTTGGATCAAAGTCTTTGATGTCAGGTGAACACAACTGGGTTTTCAGGAGGTCAGAGAGGGACTCACCTTTCAGGCGTGAACGCCAGTCACTCTTTACCTGCTTCATAACACTGAACCCTCTTTCACAGTCAGCTGTACTTGCAGGAATGGTGAGGAGAGCATCAAATAGGTCAAGGATGTCAGGACACCGATGGCGCAGCATTCTGTTCACAGTAGGCCAGGTTTTCTCAATGGTTCCTGCTGCAGGGTCAGACAACATTATACTCTTGCAAACAATCATTTTAAAATGCAACTTTATGTTGTTATTAAAAGATGTCATCAAAATTTGTATTGCACTTTTAACAAATTAAATTTGCTCCGATTCCTGATAAACAAAATAAAACTGTCTTACACTATTAAACATTTAGCTTTTTAAGCACTTATATATCAGGTATATCTGTGTGATTTTTCAAGTACCTTGGCTAAATCCTGCTGTGTACAGTTCAGCCTTGAGAATAGTCCACTGATCAGGGATCAAGTCCACATCCACACCAGCAGACAGCAGAAGAGGTCGGAAGTGACTAATCAGCTTGTTAATCTCCTCATCACCAAAATCTGAGAACAAGGGAAAGCATTACTACAAAGTTCAGAAGTTGTCTTAAATCATGAAATGCATTGAAAAGATTTGTCCATTACAAACCGGAACTCGTGTCTGCCTCTGGCCAGCACTGGAAACTAGCCAGTCGCATAGCATGCAGGACACCACTGTTCACATCACTAAATCTTGCAGTGATGCATTGGCACAGAGAATCGATCAGCTCATTCTTTGCCTTGTCATGCTGGCCGGCATCAGAAGGCTTCAGGAGGACTCCCTCATAGGTGTCTGTGTCCAGCACTGATCTCAGCTTTGGCCCAGGTCTAAAGTTGTGCAGATAAATGGATGAGTGTATTTTCATCCATGCATCGATTTGAAAACACACCAACACAACCTAAAATCAAAGCATACATGGTAGGATTCATACCTTGACTTGTACTTTTCTATAACAGCCTGAGTGGAAGACAGGCATCTCTGAGCTTCAGCCAGGGTTGACACGGACCGCTGCAGTGACTTGGAGAGGTTTTTCAGTTGATAGATGGTGTCATGGAGAAGGCAGCAAAACCTGAGCACTACACCATTCTTGGCTATGTTGAGGAACCCCTTGAACTTTGCCCTCAGAACAGCATTGGTGTGTGTGGTATCCTGGGACTACAAACAAAACAACTATAATTATATCATATACAACATTTAAAATTGAAACCCTACTAATTTTATTAGGCTATAAATTAGCATACCTTCTCCTCTAAGTGGTGGACAATGCCAGCATATCCCCTGAGAAAATGGTCAAGTGCATTGAAGAGATGTGGTAGCCACCGGGTTCCACCTATTCTGGTTGGCATCAAAGCTTTCATGTGGAGCTCCCTGAAGTGTTCCTTTAGGCTGGCCCTGTTTACACCACTCTTATGATATAAGGTGTAGAGTCCACTCAACAGGTCCTCAACTTTCCTGACCATCACATTCTTCCTTATTCCGTCCGAAAAGGAGAGTTCAAGCTTATGGGCCATGCAGTGGATCCCAAGCACACTTGATCTGTCTCCACGCAGTTTTGTAACTACACCATTGTTTACTCCTGTCATTACAGATGCTCCATCTGTGGTGATGGCAACCAGCTTGTTCTTCCAATCAGTGCTGACATCACTGTCCATTATACTGCACACAGCTTCAGCTATATGTGCAGCATCTGGCTTTGAGACAGCTTTAACCCCAACAAAATCAACTTTGACTTTTCCCTCACTAGCACTCCTGACATAAACCATTTCTTCTTCCATCACTGCACTGTCCAGGGATCCATCTGACATGACTGAGATGAACTTGCCGTCTGATAATCTTGCTTTCATCTTTCTCCTCTCATCCTCTGCTATGTAGTGTATGAACTCTTTTGCTTGGTGGTCATTTGTATATGTCTCTCCTATCTTCAAGCCTTTCTTCCTGTCCACTCTAAATTCATTATCATGTGAATAAAGCCAAAGTTAGTGCCTACAGAGTATATTTACTTTTCAGTGGGGTTATTAAAAATCAAACCTAACATTTCCTCTGTCTCATAGCATGCACGTCACTGTATCATTTTAAATGCACTGATTTTGAACATGTAAATAAAATGGTCGATTCACTTACTCACACATCCATGCGAAGTCGGTGAAAGGTCTGCCCTTTTTTGCGATGGCATGGGCATTTCTAAAAAGAAGTTGCATCTTCTCCAACTCCGAAGTCTTCAGTGAAGTGAGGCTTCTCCCCGCAACACTGTCTTCAACGGGAACCGTCTTCGCAGTTTTTATTTGAAGGCTTTCCCGGTGACTCCTAGCTTTCTCGTGGTCCTTCACTGCCTCGATTTTAAAATTACTGGTACCAACAACGAAACTGTTGGTTTTATTTTTGTCTTTCGTGTACTCACGGCAAATCTGACAAAACATGACCGAATTGTTACTATCAAACACTAACCAGTTACGACCTGTCTGCCATTTACAACTGAACTTCCTTCTCTTTGTTTCGCATATTCTGTCAACATTTTCATCTTCTGGCTCCTTCCTCTTCTCACTTCTTCCTGATCCTGACGTTTGTTCTAACCACCGCAACATTTTAGTTTATTTCGCTGTCCAGCTCAGTCCTCTCATCCGATATTTTCGCGTATCTGCGCTGCAGCCAATCTGCCAATAGGTATCTGAAACGTCACCAGTAGTGTAGTGTTCATGGGAAATGTAGGACGGAGGGGACAAACCACCCAGAGCGTCTCTGACATGATTTGCATGATTGGCTCATGCATCACCGGCCAAACTGGCGGGTAGGTTTTTTTTAGTACCCGCCAAAATGATTTTTAACCCGCATTTGGCGGGTTGGCGGGTGTTAATTTCGAACCCTGGTTGTCTGTAATGCTGCATTTGTCTGTCTGTATGTGACTGACACAGGAGGGATGTGAGCATGATGTGCTGTACTGAATACAAATTCCACCAACTCTGTTGTGTGGCCACTAATAAATGATTCTGCATCTGATAAACGAAACTGAAGTCCACATGGCTCATTTGCATACACTCCGACAATACTGCGCCACTAATGCAGCTGTTGGTCCTGAGACAAACTTTCATTCATATCTCCCCTTGCCCCTTCTCTCGCCCCAAGAGAATTGGTCCATTAATTAAAAAACTATATATGTGTCCCACTCCCATATGCACTGTATCATTTTATCAGTGCATATTAGCTAATTTGTCACATCCACCCTTTAGTTTGCTCAAATAATGTCAAATAATGTCTCTAATGTCCCGTTCCAGGGACCCCCACCCCTCAGGCCGTGAACCACTGACTTAAACAGTCAACCGCTTGGTCACAGCTTTTAGTTCCCCCTTCAGACCTATATTTTGCAAATGGCTCTATTCCGTTTATATCATTCTATATGATTAGCTGAAGGTTTGGATGTCATGTATATAAACTAATTCCTGCCTTTGAAAAAGCTTTTGTCCTGAGAGTCTGGAGACCTCCTGATTAGAATCACTTTTGCCTATTATTGCCATTTTCAAACAATGACATTGCTCAAACTTTGACAATTGCCTCTGCAGCTGGTTCCAAATGAGTGCATGATAACAGAACTGGTTTGTAAACCTCCTTCACCTTTACAACATAAACAAAGACAAGTCGAAGAAGAAGCTGCGCCTGCTCTAAAATGAGAAGTAAACAGAAGAGACTGGGGCGATTCACATGAAATCACATCAGCGCTTTGTTTCATCTGAAATCTCCGTCAGCAGAAAGTGACGCAAGCCATGGACACGCTGCTGCAGAGGAACATGGTGCAACTCAGGTAATGGCTTTATACGTTTGTGCACAGGGTCATTGCTTAGCTTCAAACTGACAAATTACATACATCTTTTTGCATATACTTTTAGCATATCATTTTCATTCTTTAACAGTACAGAAATGTAAAATATCGTTTGTTAATATATATCTATTTAGACTTTTCAATATTGTCACTACTTTTGGACGTAAACAATTAGACCAAAGTTAATATGAGCTGGAAGAGATGACTTTGAACTTCGTGACAGTTTTTGTTTCATGTGAATTAGCCCAGGAATTACAGACAAATTAGCAGTAAACTAAGACAAGAAATCTGCATTTTGACAGGTGCCATAGATACTGCAATGGGATGTTCAGCTGCTTTAAAGGGCTCATTAGAATGTTGTGGCGCAACCTTTTCATTCATCCCTTCTGCAATACGCTTTTAAAATTCAAACTAAGGGTTTGTGTTTTATTTGGTCTCGCTGAACCATTGTAAACCTGTGAACTAGTTCTCACATCCAGTATAAAACATAGCAAACCAAGACCAAATCCGATCTAAAACAGGTTCAAACCAGGTCTAAACATGAACATTTGTTGTGTGGAAACAACTGGCTCTTTAAATCCCAAAGGATTTGTTGTAGTGATTTGTTGTTTTTTGAGACTTGGCTACAATTGGCTAAAACAAGGCGCACTTGAGCGGCAAATATCCCAATAAAATTCCGTCCTCTTCACAAACAAGTTCAACTGGAGCCTTTCCAAATGACTGTGCTGTTATTTGTACTAATGTTCTCAGATTAAGTGCTTGTGCCTCATTGCAAGAAAGTCCTGGGTTCAATCCCCAGGCAGAGTGGGGCCTTTCTGAGCGAAGTCAACCCTGACCCTGAAGATGTGATCACCTTTGGGGCCAGGACTGCCCTGAAATAGAGGACACAACAACAGCATGCACTAGTCGGATCCGGGACTGGGATCGCTCACCTTTGGATTCATGCACGAACGCTATGACCACTGAGCCACAGCTCCTACACGTAAAATGACAAGGCATACTATTATTATACATCAACAACATTAAACAAAAATCCTAAAAATGTTTTAACATAGCACATTATTCCAAAGACATACAAACAACTCCCTTCCTTCTATCTCATCCGTGCATAACTTCTAATAATACACTATGGACTTCCCTCCCTGTGCTATAAATACCCAGTACAGTGCTTCCTTTATGTTATGTGTCACAGATCATAGCAGCAGCAGCAGCAGCAGACAGACAGAGGGAAGCACAGTGCCCAGACACAGACTTCTATTGTTTCCGCTTTTAGAAATCCGCGTGCGTCGCTTTAGGCCTCAGACACCTCCTGATGCCTTGAAATAACGTGGCGCTAAGTGTGTCTCGGGCTGCATGAGTAAGTTCCATGAAAGAACACCTATTTTTATGCCAAATGTGGTTCAGGGCCGCACGGCTTATCGCACTACAATGGAAGACGCAATTTGAACGGTAACTGCGGGCGCCCCCACAATCACCATCAGTGGTTCCCAGACTTCACACAGATATCGCTCCGTGTGGCGTAATAAAGCTGGTGCGCCACACAACAGCGAGTGAAGGAAGAGACGTAGGAAGGTTTCGTCTGAGCTGGGGCACCAAAATGTCGTTTTCCCACGTAGTACGCTTCATCCCAGCACTGTCTGGCCGCAGTAGCCTACACTGAACGGGATGGTTTTTCATGTTTAGTTTCCACTGCAAATGCACCACAGTCATCGTGGCCGGCTCTCCCACGGACGCACACGCTGGAATACATATTACTGAAGGAACAACAGAACATCGACAATGTGGACAAATAAAGCCTTTAGGTAGGGTTTATGGAATTATTCAGCAGGTGCCCAGGCACATACTAGAGGACAGAAGCAGCTAAAAGACGAACTATGAAGGTAAGCTACGTGCCGATGTTATTTTAACACAAGCTAAAGTTATGCTAACGGCGACTATGTGCTATCTTTGGCAAAATCACTTTTTTCAACAGCGGTATGATGTTGTGAAATATTAAATTCCATATGACCTGCCTGTTTTAGTGAGGGCTGTCCTCTGGCCAATTAGAGGCCAGGAGTCTGTTCATATCTGTCCAGCGTGCTTTGTAGCGGGGCTGAGCTCAATCCCAAAACTTGTTTGACCCTACTACCCACTACAATGGAAGTCGCAATTTGAACGGTAGTAATGAGCAAATCCAAATTCTTTAGTTGGTTGAATATCCTTCTTGAAATACAAAATAGCCTTTCTCTGACTGGTCTGGATAAAAAACACAAATGTGTCAATGCGAGTCAATAATGTGCACTGCGAACTAAATCTTCGGTTTTTGAATCATGGGTTGCAGTCTAATTGAAACAAATAATGGAAAATAAATTGTTGGCTGTTTGGCCCCTGCCTTGATCAATCAATCAATCAAACTTGCTCCTTGGGCCTGAGTTACAAAGCCAGGTGCCAAATCTTAAGTACTATAAAATGACTATGCGATCCATTACGCACATAACGCGCTGTATGTCGGGCATTAAGTGCTCTGAGGGGCAGAGCACTTAATGGGCAATGTGATCGAATGGCATTGTACAGTGTTTGTGCCGCTGTTTCACGCAAAGTGGCCCGTACTCAATGAGAACGTGGAGAAAGAAGAGTTATAGAAATGTGGCCAATGTGACCAATGACACAACGCACGTAGGAATCCCTCTCATCTATTACATAGACTTAGACTATCACTTTCTTGAGCTAAATCAAGTCGTTCAAAACACTGTCTAAAGTCCAAGTTATAAAGGGGAAAATGCCTACGCTAAGGAAACTAAACTAAACATGACATTTGAAAGCAGGCCCCAACCGAGATTTGTGGGGTCCAAAATGAAGGGGGTTGGCTGATAGCCGATACAGTGCCGCCCACACTTTGGAGAAGATTTAAGCCACCTGGGCTGGTCCACTCCACATACACTTTGGTTCAAAGAAGAAAAAAAAGAAAGATCTGATGAAGGCTAATGCCGAAACGTGATCACCCATATTAAAAATGTGGATATCGGCTCATGAGTGTGCGATGTTGTTTTTTGATGTACCAATACTGATATGCACCACTTATATTTCTGGAAAAGGTCTAGTCTATAATCCCATGTATGAAGTTTCTAAACGTTTCTAATTCATAATTCCCACCTACTACCTTTTCTGGCCTGGTTTATGATTGATCTGTTTACACGTGTGCAATAAAAGCACGTCCACACTGTTTACAAACACAGAGCTGTTTGGAGACGTAGTGAGAGACTGAGCCGTCTTGTGCCGTGACCCCCCCAGGGCGTGTGGCGCTTGTTACAGCATTTTCAGCATAGCTCAAAGTTCCCACAGTCTTTTAACTAGACAACTGGGGCAGACTGGATGTGGCTGGAAGGCGATACGAGTCCCCTAGTGTTTACAAGAACTATTTTAAACCATCTGAGGCAGCACAAGAACTTATCCTTACTGCGCATGCAAATTCAACTGCTAATGTGCCAATCACACAGACCGGATAGAAGGTCTGTGTGTACATCTGCGCAGCGCCAACGACTGTTCAAAGAGTGTGCATTACAAGCCTTTTCAAATGAACAAAGCAATTACTTTGCAGCCTTTTTTTTAGAAACGCAGACACTATTACACTTATCTTTCAAATGTGCAGGAGTAAAAGTAGAAAGTCCCGTGCTATATTTTCAGTTCTTTACAACCTATAACTTGTATTGAAACACTGCTGTGCATAATCATTTGGAACACCTCCCAATACTGTTATCATTGTTTGTTTTTTTCAATCACATTCATATTATCCTCTAACAGTTAAAGACTTAAAGACTGCATAACCATTTGGAACGCAATGTATCTAGTGATAACAACTTGGATATTTCCCATCGTTTTCATCCAATCGCACCATATCAAGCAGGAGTAAATGGTAGCAATGGTTCAGTCGTATTTACCTTGTGTTTTTCTTCTGTGGGGAGCCTATCCCGCTGTGGCCCGGGGGACTTGCATATCGTGCTGTGAGGCTGCAGACAGACAGCGCAGACAACAGTTACAACAGAGAAAGAAATGCACTTTGTTCAGCATGGGTTCAAGACGGTATTCTCACACAGACGCTCCTCTCCCTGAGTACACATGTTTACAGCCACGACTAAGCTCATCACCGTGTCAGTTATAATTATGGCAAATGACCTCAGGTAACTCTCGCGAGGAAATGCCAAATCATTTATGCACTCACGATTAGTCAGCCACAAACAGGAAGTCGGACTCAAGGCGAGACGCTGCAGGTGAATAGGGAAAAAGATCTCATTCAGATCAAGTTGACATATTTGCCAGATTACCAATATAAATTGTCATTTTCTGGTCTCATGTAAAAAACAAAATTGATGCATAAAAATGGCCTGGTTTGTTTTTTGAATAAGCTAATTGACTTCCTGTTTCGATCCAGCACACCAAAAAATAAAAGCACACAGTTCGTCTCATTGAACATTACAAGAACATAATTAAATAGACATATTTTAAGTGTTTTGTCTGTTAATAGTTCAGCAAATTTTTAGCAAATGTACAAATATAGTCTGGGGATCCTTTTCCAGTTTCAGTCTGAGCAACAACGTCTCGATGACAAAAGCGACAACCAAATATCGCCGTCTTTAGAATGAACAAAGCGAGCCCCGAGATCAGGCGTTACTCACGTCGTCCCGAGAGGCAGATTTCAAGCCGCTCCGATCGTCTCGGTGCTGGAAACTAAGGGGTGGGTGGACTGGGGCGTGAGTAGCGGACTGAGGAAGTGTCACGACAGCCCGCTCAGATGAGTCGACAGTGACTTGGAACAAAGGTCTCTGTGTGCGTTTGTGGCCGCGTTTTGTTTTTCAAATAGGCAGTGTGTTAGAAACCAAATGGAGGCCAATGGAATATAACTATTTGAGGTACAGAAATAAAGAAACCACAACAAAACACTCTCTATGTGTCGGCAGAAATCTAAAGTTGTAAAGTAACGGATCATCAAATACCAAAGCAATTCCGGTGGCGTCTTTGTCGATGTTGTCCAAAAGTGCCTATTCATGCCCAGAAACCGAAACTAAAACCAATCTCTAATCTAACCGAGTTCTTTCTTTTTTCTTGCTCTCTATATCAAGGAAACGGCACAAAGCCAGTGCGGCATTGCAACTTTTTCCGCAACTTTTCCAATAATCCATTTCCTTCCGAGCCGAAGCTCATGAGCGAAATAAACAGACATTGATCCTTTGGTCTGTTCTCCTCGGGGTCTCATTTATTAAGGGCTCTTATCAGAGTTATGTGGACTCAGAGTGACAGACAGGGGCCTGTTCGCTCCGCCCACTGTCCACAGCTGACGGGAGGATGGAGGGGGGCGCACATGGTTCTGATTATTAGATTATACAACTATTTAAAATGACGCCTATTTCAAGTCTTTTCTTATTCCCCAGAGTCTCTTTGGTATAAAATGATGTAAAATCCAAAGAAAGGTTTGAATTGAATGTATTGTTAATGTTAATGTGTGGGCCATCCTTCTCATTCAAAGGCATCAAAGAATGGAACAAACTTCCACAGGGTCTGAAACTTTCCTCAGACCTGAAGAATTTATCTCGCAATGCAAACGAAAGTGCTGTTGGAAAACCAGTCGTGTCAGCACTGATAACTGTAAATGTAAATATGGCCTTTTTATTGTAGTAATTTTAGCAGATGATGGTACTGTATGTGGACTGATGGCTGTAACGGGTGAATGGTTGAACAAATTAATTAATATTTGTATTTGAGTGGTTGAATATACAGTATTTTATATTGTACATTTTGTAACTCACCCGCTCAGGGACTGCAGATGGAAACTAGCTCAAGCTAAATCTGGTGCAAAGCATCTTTAATTCATGTTTATTGCACATTGTCCCTGTAAATAAATAAACAAACTACACTAAAAATATGTTGTTTTATGCAGAAAAGAAATCGCAACTTTTGGAAGAATGGCCCACAAAATCAGGCATCTTAGCTACGATCACGGAAAATGCCAGCGAAATCCTACAGGGACTGATAAATGCTTTGATTAAAAAGCTTGAAGTTTGACTTGCCAAAACCCTGTAGGTGCAAGTATTTAATGTAGGTCGCACAATGTCGTCTGCAAGCGCCGTAATACCTCACGAATGGGCTAACCCTGTAGTTTAGAAGTCTGCAAACAACTGAAATCATTGGCTTTGGCCCACAGGATCGAAGAGAAGGTGTCACCTCGAGTCTCCATCAGCAGCTCTTTACCACTTAAAATACTTGTCTCATAAAAACAGTTATTTTGTCGTTAAAGTCATGCAGCCCTAAAATGCAACACCACCACGCAACATGCACGCTTACCAATTCATTCTATCACGCCCTAATCCATTTTGTACATATCCACTGTGCGATGTCCGAACCCTCACTGTCTATTCCACTCTCCAAATGCCCCCCTTTCCTCCCTACCTCGGTGACGTAGGAAGGGTTGGGGCCCTGGCCGGGATCTTGCTCTCTCTCTTAGCCGCTCTTCCGCTGGGTCCCGCGCCCCTCCTGTCTTTGGGTACGGCTGTGGGTAGTCGCGAGGGGTACAGGGGGTCACTCCGTTCGCCCCGGGACATGCTTGAAAACCTCTGCCTCTGTGAGTGAGTGAGTGAGTGAGTGAGTGAACGGGGTTGTAGTGGGGCCCTTGTCTGTCTCCGTGTGTTGTCCGGGCGGGATTTTCCCCCCATTAAGAAGACCCACGCTCAAACATAGCCTCTTCAGCGGGCCTGTCCCGGGGCAGAGGAGCAGGGGAGCAGGTGCGAGGCTATAGAAAGCGCCATACCACAGCTTTACATGGGCAGAACGTGGGACAGGGTGGAGGGCAGTGGGTTAGAGCTCGGGGCGGACTGGCTAATTTAAACCGCTTTGTGACTTCGAGGTTAATCGGCATTTGTGCAGCGCCATCTATCAACCTGGAAAGGCCAACTTAGTGCTTTAGTGGCCAAGTCAGTTCTGAAAACACGTTTAAGTTACCGAACGTTATTTTAAACGTGATACAAAGAGCACAGCCCACAAACATGAGGGCATTTTTTACACAACTGGTAATCTCTCAAAGACTAAAATTATTCGGATAACTGCAACACATGACACAAGACAAGCCAACCAAATAAAATCCAGGTCCACCCAAAAAAAAAAAGTTTTTGGGTGGACCTACTTAAAACAATGACTTCAATTCGTAACACACGCAATTAAATTAAGTATGCCATCTGAAAAACATCGCTAAGATCAGAGGAATAGTGTCGAAACCAGACTCATCCATGCATTTGTCTCCAGCAGGTGTGACTACTGTAACGGCCTGCTCACTGTTGGATGACCATATTAGTCCAGTGCTCTGGTCCCTGCACTGGCTTCCTGTCACTCAGAGAATAGAATTTAAAACAGCTCTGCTTGTGTACAAGTCGTTTAATGGTTTAGCACCAAAGTACATCTCTGACATGTTAGAGCCGTATGAACCATCTCGGGCCCTGAGAACGTCCAGTCCCAGAGTCAGGACTAAACACGGTGAGGCTGCGTTTCAGTTTCATGCAGCTGAAATCTGGAACAGTCTTCATGAGAATGTGAGACAGGCCTCAACTCTGACAATGTTCAAATCCAGGCTGAACAGTTTTTTTTTATCCGTGACGATTGAAAGTATTTTATCTGCACTCTTGCCTTTTACTGTAACACTGATACATTTTCATGTTGATGTTTTATTTATCTTATCTGTTTTCTTGTAATTATATGCGGTGAAGCACTTTGAATTGCCTTGTGTATGAATTGTGCTCTACAAATAAACTTGCCTTGCCTTGCCTATATTCAACTTATTTTTTATTTTAAAGTCAAATTTAAATAATAATTGTATTGAATCCAATTAGCTGCTTTAGTCTGACGTAAAAAGGAACAGAAAACCAACTTTATACAGTGGGAACCAGACGTTTACATACATTATATAAAAAGACTGTGTATCGTCCAATTGCACAACAGCAGTCGCCTCTGCAGGGCTGCGCCAAAGATTTAAACAAAAACTGTCCTTTTTAAAGCTCATAATCCAACATAATCGACTTTGAGCCGTTCTGTGCTCGAAGTGTATTCATCACGCCATGCTGGAGTTGCTGACCCCTCACCGTATCCAACCAGATTTTTTAAAGAAAATGATTTCTATCACCAGCTCTTACGCCTGCATTTCACTGTTACTGTTTAAATCTTACAGCCATATTTTCAAATTATAAATATCAAAGCTGAGGCACCAAAATAACTTTAAAGTCATTTTTTAAGCTCTATATGCATGACAAGTCTACTTTAAAAGCATTTTTTTTTTATTATTACAAAGAAAGAAAGAGGAAGCCCCTGAATTTAAATGTGACTTGTGGAGCAAACTCTTTTCTGACTTTCCCCACTTATTATAGCATCCTAATTCATCACAGGGCTGACTTCATAGGCACATTTTACAACCTAGGGTCACTTTTCAGGGTCACTTTCACAGAAATGGTAGAAAAATAGCTAAGAAAGTTCATGATATTGATACAAATGCTTTAATTAGATGCACAGTGTTTTTCCCCCCACAAATGTCTGAGTTTACAATGTACTAAAGGAGGAGAAAACAAATTCCTTTCCATTACATCTTTTTTTTTTTTTATTCAAAAACAAACACTACAGCCAACTGTCTAGAAAAACTCATGTTCGCAGCCTATAAGATGAATTACTTCACCATCATGTGGCAATTTTGAAGGCAGCGGCGAGCAGCCGAAACCATTCGAGCAAAAAGGAGAAAATAACCTCATAACCCGAATGGCTGACAGAAAAGACGTTTATGTTTCATGTGGACAGAATGACTGATTGCTCAAATGAACAACCATTCTGGTCAGCCCAGACTGATACGAGTTTGCTAATCTCTGCATATACTGGTTCCATTTAATTTTTAAACACATCTTTAACTCCATCACATTTGAGCAGCAATTCTTCTAGTCGCTTCCTTTGACATATAAAATCTGCAGGGCTGATCGGTGCCTGCAGGAATTCACCACAGTGGAAAATTAGACTTGTAAAAATGGGCTCTTGAATACATTTAATTACTCTTCTGTGACTTTAACGTTTAGAGACTGGGGGAAATGGGACCCGTGTGTCAGTCTGAAACTAAAGCACATTAAAGTCAACTCTAGACATCGGAAATGCTAGAGAGAAAAGCTTAAATTCTCGCTGAGAAGGTTTTACAGAGATGCTGATTTATTTTGTTTTCTTTTCTTTCCTGTTGACAGCGCTTTGACATTAGCCTCTTTAACCTCATACTATAGACCATTTTCTCTTTTGCCCAGGCCTTTTTTAAACGGCAGAGGAATGTTAAATAGTTGGCCGGGACTTGGACAAATGGGCTGTTTTATCGGTGACAGAGGGAGAAAGCCCTCTGACCTCCACAGCGACTTCAGGTCACTCTTATCACCCTGCGCTAAACTGCTGCAGAAAGAGGGACGGGGAAGGAGGGAGGGACTTGCTTCACATCAAAGCCGCACAAAAGAAAGAAGAAACTAATTTGCTTCAAATGGAAACTTTCGTTATAAAATGTCTAGTTCCAACCTGGGAAATATTATGGTAAGTCTTAATGTTTCAGTTTATTTAATGAATTCATCCACGCAGTCCAAAGATTGATGAAAAAACATTCATCCATCAAAAATATTGACCCTTCAGCCTGGCTGCTGTTGGTGGTTCAGACTGTATAAATCTTCCAGTATGATACTTGTATGTTATCACTGCTGTGCAAGTGTCTCTCGGAGCTCTCGATTCTGGTTTTAAGCAGCAGTTGGTGCAGTGGATGTCCTCTGTGGCCCATCTCCCTGACAAACTCAGCAGCCTTCGCTCTCCTCCTCTGCAGGGTGAGGAGCCCAGGTGTGGATACTCCTCTGTAGATAATCATCAAAGCTTTTTGCACTCTTTTCAGCTGTGCAGAAAACACTAATATACTCCAGGCATGGTCTCACCAGCGTGATGTAGATGGCCGTGTTGTGTTAGGTTGGGAACTGACATCTTGGAAGAAGGGTATGTTTTTGTCATCTAATTGTTTCATACAGCTAATCTGTGGACAAACAAAGCGCTTCATGAATGGTTTATGGTGATGCCATCTGCTCCAGACCTATGTCCTACTATTGCTGGGTTGCAGGTTCTAGAATGTGATGATGTCACAGGACCCAGTTTTTCCTATTAACAGCATTACGCTTTCACAAGTTGTATCTAAAAAGAAAATGTATGAATAACAAAAATGATCATTAATATCAGTCAATGGGTCCATGATTTCTCTGTACAAGAGCAAAAATGTCCTCAAAGACAAAGTAATTTTACCTCTATATAATATTATAGGCCTTTAGAACTCTGTGATGTCACCTGAAACCCAGCAATAGACGTAGACGAGAAAGACCAGTGATATTCCAGACCAGCGGATAATGCCCGGAAGCTGAATGTCCATGCTTGTAGTGGTCACCGTTCGCTCTTTGGAAATCAAGCTGGGCGATTGTCAGTGGACCTTTTACGACTGTTGTATTTTTGGCTCAACAACAATGGCCTGGACAGGCTCCATTCGAGCATGCTTTCCTGTGACAGATTGGACAGGGTTATTATCACCGAAGGAGATGCCACGGCCACCTCACAGCCTCCCCAATCCTGCCTCAGGGAGAAGACTACAGACCAGTGACAGGTCCAATGATAGTTGTCAGGGAGCTGAACTCTCCCTTACCCTCTTCTGCTGACCCCTACTGTGTACATATAATTGATCTGGCTTGGTATATCGTGTTTCACTAATGCCTTTTTCTACCAAGAGTTTGAGAAAGAATTAACAATAAAGCTATCACTGAACTGAGCTCCTGTTCGAAGTCTTGACCACGCGTTCCAAATTGCCCAAACAGCTCACTCAACCCACTTAAACTCTCCGTTGACTTGTCATTGGACACTTCCTCGAATCACTGCACAGGCCCGAACCGCCACCACCTGTTGTAGGGAGAAGCAAAGACAGCTGTGCCCTCGCTCGCTTCATTTTCAAGTCCCGTGTACCCAAACAGACGGAGTGCAATCCTGTTCGTCCCGTGCCCATTGGTCGGGCTGCGGGTTGATGTGGTAATCCGGTCTGGACGGGGGAATGCGGTCCATGTGGGGTATGCGAGGACTGTGTTTAGAAGCGACTCCAGAAGCACGCTGCGATGTCTATTTGCAACGCACATGGGAGCACAGAGTGGTGTATATTGGGGGGATTGGGTGTCAAAGCTACTGTACACGGCAGGGGGGCATTGCGACTGGGCTAAATGTGTGTGCGAAAGGCCTCCACGGGGGAAAAGGAGAAGACTAAGAATAAAAACACTGACATCATGTTTAAGGGATACAACTTCCCTTTTTAAATGATGATGAAAGAAATATCAGTTGAGCCTTTCTGTAAAGAGCTTTTCTTGATGCAGAGCCCATTTCCAGATCATCTGCCATGTTCGTGATCATGACGTCGCTGGAGCTTTGAAGTCTATGGTGCATGTTTTGGGGGAGACGGCAGCACTCAGACAAAACCCATCCAGACACAGGGACACTGTCAAAATGCAGATTTCTAGTCTTAGTTTACAGCTGATTTCTCTGTAATTCCTGGGCCAATTCGCATGAAACAAAAACTGTCACAACGTCCAAAGTCATCTCTTCCAGCACACGTAAAGGTGTTGGTCAGTAGAAAGGACTTTCAGCCATAAAATTAATGTGACATCTTTGTGAATCCAATCACTTCCAAACAATGGTATTGAAAATCAATTGGACGTTTTCTTTTAGGAAATTTCATTCAATAACTGTTTCTCTCCCATAGAGTTGTATTGGCACCCCCGACTGAAATAGAATTCTAGAACAACACAACCGATTCCAATTGGCTGTTTTCAGGTTCTAGAATGTAATGACGTCACATCCCATGTGGAGGGGCAGAAGCCAGTTGTTCATATGAGCTGCATTAAACTTTCACAAGTCGTATCCAAAAAGAAAATGTATGTATGTACCATTGACTTTCGCTCTGTACAACACCAAAAGCCTCCTCGCAAACAAAATAATTTTTCCTAGACCCCACCTTTATAAATATTATAGGCCTTGAGAACGCACCTGAAACATAGAATTATATTTCAGTTGGAGGGCAGGGACCAATACAACTCTATGGGAGAAACTGTTTTTTAAAGAAATAGATCACTATCAAATAATGATAAAAATGTTTTCCCTGATCATTATTTGATAGTGATTGGATCCACAAACTTGCCACATTACTCTTATGGCTGAGTACAGGCCATCATCATGCACATATTTTTGAATATTGTCACCACTTTTGGACACCTTTGCGAGGAAATAATTAGACCATGTGGAGTGGAAGAGAAAACTTTGAATTATATGACAGTTTTTGTTTCATGTGAATTGGTTCTGGAATGAGAGAGAAATTAGCAATAAACTCAAACTAGAAATCTCCATTTTTACAGTTACCATAGTTACTCAATTTTAAACTATATTTTTTCCTTTATTTATGTATCAGGACAATGTACAATTAAAGCAAACTGGCACTTAGAGGGATATTTCAGGATTTTTGACATTGGGCCTCATTTCCTAGTTATCCAGAGTGTTTTTGATGTCTGGAGATATTTTTTTTCTTCTAAAATTCATGCAATTCTTATATTTGAAGAGTCTAGTCGCGCTAGGCTAGGGCAAGGCTAAAGCATTTCTATGGTATCAGTTAGCCTGCAATAAAAACAGTCTGACCCACTCCACAGTGCACCTGAGATAAATCCCTTATAACGCCAGACTAACGATATAAATGTCTGTGTCGATAGAATAATTTGAACCATTTTGCATTTCAAATAACTTATATTTGAGCAGAATCAGCTTCATGGCTGTAAGCTAACGCAGCGGCGGAGTGATCTGCAAGAAAATAGTCACTCAAAATGCGGTAATTCATGTGATACAAGGTCAGTTATATTAAAAAAATTATTCTATCAACACAGACATTTATATGGGTAGTCTGGTGTTATGAGTGATTTGCCTCTGAAATATCCCTTTAAGCTAGCGTTATCATGTAGTACGAAGCTAACATGAGATGTTCGGTTAGAATTCTCAGGTATTTGTGTATTTATGAGCTGAGCCACTTTGCTCCCCTCCATGTCTTTGTATCTTTATTGAGTAAAAAAAAACCTCACAATTCAGCATTTGCTCGAGTAGTTTTGGGGAAATGGGTGAAAAAGGAGTTACTTTCCTGTTTTCACCCTTCAAATATGATGATTTATGAGTGATTCCAGAGATGCTGCCTCCCTGGTTACTTCCTTCAAGTGATGTCGCTGAAATCTATGATTAACTGCTGAACACATTGTACCACTGTAATCTTAAAACAAGCCACAATAAATAACAATTTAGAGTTGTATCTACAGACTGAAATGCTATGCTCACATTGCATTCTAAACAAAACTCTCCCCTGTCACATTTTATGAGGAGAGCTCTCCACGTGTGTTTCTCAAATAAGAACCATCTCCGTTGTCTGCGATGCATTTTCAAAACTGAAGGCGACCATATTTCACGGCTTCCTGTTTACATTGACTGCAGCGGGACTTCATAAATATAGAAATAATACATCAGTCCATGTGCATTTGAACATGCCGCGCGTAAACCAGGCGCAGATGAACGACGGAGGGGCTTCAGTGCTGCCAAGCCCTGATCCACGACAAAGATATTTATATATATATATAAAACACACATATGGGCCTGTTTAAGATCCAACTGTCTGTGGGATTTTATATTGAAAGAGGCAAGATGAAGTGACTTTTGTGGGAACAGTAATTCCTCTAAACAACTGGATTGGAAGTGGATCAATAACAACAATCAGTTTCGCAACCATCAACTATAAAAACTAAGACTTCCATGAGTTGTAAAAAAGCCACTGCCTTTGGGGAAAGGAAAACTGCCCTAATGTAGGCTACAGTTTGCTTGATAGATACAAGATAATTATGTTACACACAAAATTCTGAGGTGCAGAATAGAAAGTTATCCTTAAAAAAATATCAAGGCTATAGTACAACTGAAAAATAACCTGTGTCTAAATAGTGTGTACTCTTTAGACCAGCAGAGTGTGCACTCCCTCCGTGCGAGAGCTGCGTGGCAAAGCAAAATGACTCAGCCAATCAAAATTCCACGCACAATGACCGTGCGTCCCCCCAGGCCCTGCTGTGTCTCAGCACCAAACCCCCCCTTTGTCCCACCCTCCCTTTGGGTTCTGTGGGCGATCGGTATAAACCAGGGATTGGAGATAACCTCACAGGGAATAATCACAATAATCCATTCGGGCCCCCCTGGCGGCCATCTTGTAAATGGCCCTTCTAACTCATGTGTAATCAAATAGAATAACCACTTATATCTTTATTCCTTTTTTGATCCATTTTTAGTTATTTCATGACTCTTAGATAATTGTGACTGACCGTATGTCATACCCGGCAAGAAAATAACGTTTTTTGCAGTTATTCCAGTTTTATAGGATACATAGACTTTAGCTCCATTTGTTCATGGATTTTCCTCTGTCAAACATTTCAAATCATTCACTTCTATTTATATCAAATATAACATTTGTTTCCTACTTTAAAACAGTATTTATGTACTTTTGTCCATGACATGACCAATATGTATTGAACATGGGATAGTGATACAGTGAATGTTAACCACTGAACCCTAGGAATGAATGGATAAAATAAAGCTAATAGGGCGAAACAACATGACTAAAAACAAGACATGACACTGAGATACGAGACTTAGAAGTAATCAACCAGTCACAAACAACGGGTGTATCTCACATTCTGCCATTGAATCAATGGAAATGGCGCTCCTGGTTTAGCATTGGTTGCTACAGGGGTTAGCCTCGCCAGCCAGACACAAGACGGCCGCCACGTTTTCCACCTCAACAAACTTCATGTCCGATCTAGAGTTTTATTAAGAATCTTTGATCACCACCCCCTTTGCAAATAAGGAAGTTCCAACGCTCCACCCGGTATCTCGTGCTCGTTTCCGCGTGGCGTCTTACCTGGACTGCATGCCTTCGCTCCGGCCCGGCCCGCTGCCTGAGCTGCCGCCGGGGGAGGTGTTTTGGCTCAGCTCCACCAGAGACTGGTAGTACTGCTGCTGTTGCTGCTGCTGCTGTTTGTACCGCGACAGGATGAAGAACAGGCCCAGGATGCTCTTCAGGTTGCCATTCCGGATTTCTGAAAACGCAGCGTCAAGCAGGTTTAGCAAAGTGTCCACTTTCATAATAGGATCAGCTCGTCACATAAAACATTAGATAATTGCTTAGTTGCTGACAAAGTTGCTGTCTCTTGAGATGAGGGGCAAAACTATTTATAACACAACCCAGCACAACAAATAAAAATGGAGACCTTCTACCTTTTTTATGCAAACCAGGATCTCTTGCTGTGTTTAACAATCGATGGTCTCATTATTTAAATCAAAGAAACCATTCCTAAAACCCGCCTGCTCAGAATACCCTGCTTCCACTCCTCACTATAGCGTGTAAAAGATTTCCGATATAAGATCCTTGATGCATCCAAAAGTGCATCGTGACAGTTGCGCTGCTGAGCTGGCAAGACGATTCTTCGCTGGACACTTTCCAAAGCAAATCTCTCCGTAAACGCTGCCAAAATGCTCCAAAAAAACTCAAACTAATGCGCGCCTTTAGCCTCCCACACGGGGCCCGGAGAGCAGGGGAGGAAGAATTGATCACCCATTTGTGAAATAGACTTTTGAAATCGCGGCCTGAGTGGAGTTGGCTCAGAGACGAGGGGATAGCAGCCGCTGACACTGGAGTTTTCACTGTGTTTTTAATCTACAAGCTCTCCCCGTGCGCCCACGGATACACTTTGGGAGAGAGTGGGATGAGATGAATTTGTTGTTTTCATTTTGAACGGCCGCAGGAGGTTATTTACCAAGGTCTGAGCAACAGTGTGGTCACGTTCGAAGGAAAACTGCAATGCAGTTGAAAAACAGCGGGCAACTTGACTCACAGCAATATCTCCTTATGCTAAGACGCAAAAGGTCCTGCTATGCTTAAGTAACATGGTAGATTCCAGTATATTGCTGTTGGGGCAATCTGTCGGGGCAATCTGTCGGGATCAGTGGGCGATGCCAAGACTCCCATCTCCTGCCTATGGTTTAAAGATTTCACTGAAACAGCAGAAATTAGAGAAACTATGGGAATTGGGTAATGAAATATTCCTCTTCATCATCTGCTATAAATGTCATATTGAGGGAGACCTAATAAAGTATTTAAACAAATTCAACTCAAAACTCATGAAAACAATGCTGGCACTATACGCAAACAAACCAAATTGAAAATCGGTTGTGTCAGGAGCACATTGGTATAATTACTTCAGAAGAAACAATACAGTAGAGCCATGCCATGCTACTAGCTAGCATTGAATTAATCAGTCGACATTGCTGCCTGGTGAAAATGATAAACTTTGAGACCGCTTCGGACTGAAGTACCCTTAATTCAGCTTGTTGTGTTACGCCTGTCTGTAGCTTTTCAAACAATGCAGGGTGGTACAGACAGTGGCAGAGGGCGTGATTAGGGGAGTCGGGGCCCCCTTGTGGGTGATCACATCACAACCAAGGTACCTTACAGCAGAGGCCGGACCGGCGGTGGTTCTGGTGTATTTAGAGATAAGCTTCTGGCGCGTTGATCATGATTATTAAAAGTTTAAGTTTATTGATTGAATGCCCCCTGAGATGTGCCATCTCGTTTTCGAGGGGATCCAGAATATATTTTAAAAATGTGGCGATTGATTAATTGCAGCATTTCTTTTTAGCGCATTTAACAATATTATTGATTATCATCCTATCCCTAAACTCAAGTCAACTTTATTGTCCCAGGGGTAAAATGGTTTGCATGAAATGATACAAACAGTGACCAGGCAATTTAATAAATAAAGCGTCATTTATTTCAAGACTATTTACATTGGAGATTCTCACTGAAGGCATTCATTTATAAAAACACATATGGAATTATGTTTAAAAAAAAAAAAGTTATGGATTATTTTTTTGCTTTGATTACTTAATGAGCTTCACAATGTCGTCACCAGAAATGCTTTTCACTTCACAAACGATTAAACCATTTCAGGTGACGACCTTACTGTATAAATTTTTTTAAATAAAACATCTAGTTATTTTGTCTTTTTTTGATTCCTGCATAATCCCATGTGTTCATTCATAGTTTAATCTCTTCAATGGGAATCGCACAATGTAAATACAGTAGTGTTGAAAATAAAGAAAAGGCAATACATAAAAAGTGTTTCCAAACTGTTGACCGGTATTGAAGCCCAGCTCGAACAAAGAAGGCTTAATTAACACCATTCTATTTAAAATGACTTCCAATAAATATTGCCAACAGAAAAAGAGAACAGTCCGTACAAAGTCAATAAAAACAATGATCCGAACGTGTTGTTTTCTGATCCTTTTATCGCTGTGGTGAAACTGGTTGAACTTGGAAATCTCGACAAAAGCGACTTCACTATAAATGCCTGCATCAATTAAATTCCCACGCCTGGTTACCACTTCTACCCTGCCCGGGGACCATTAACTGAATCTTAGGAACATGTGTGTGTGTGTTTTTGTTTTTGTTGCTGGGTTTAGCCAGAAAACACCAAATCAAAAACCAGGCCAAAAACGAACACCTAGAGTCAAAGCCCGCGAGTTCCATGTGTAGGTACAGGGAACAATTAATTTAATGACTTTCAATGCTTTTTATGCATTTTTATTAAAGGTTTTTGCAAAGTGTTCATATAAAAGAAAGAAGACAACAACAAAAACACATGTTGTACATACATACACGTATACATGCATATAAATATAGAGTTTGCAATAATACACTAGGCCATCAAGGCGGATGTTAAATTGTGGGTGCCAACTGAGAAAAACAAATATGCCATTTTCTAGGCCTGTTGCGCTTAATTTAGCATTTGATGTGGCCTCTTATCAGGGCCCCAAATTCAATATGTAAACAAGACAAGGCCAAGAGCGCAGAAAGAGCAAAAATTTACTTTGCGGCTGATCCTCTCTGCACGAGCAACTCGCTTTGCACATGACCCCCGGAGAGATCTGCAAAAACAGACAAGTGCCATTAAAAAGCACTTGCCTATATGTTTGCCGGTCTCTCATTACATAGCAGATGAAAATATGAAGTTCTTGATCAAATCTACACAACTTTAGTTTCCCAAGAGTCATCAGCACAATGACACATATCCAAAAGACTTCTAAAAAAGATTCAAAATACGGGTATCTGCTTTTGCAAATGAACGCCTCATATTCCTTCAATTTGCGTTTGCAGTGTTAAATACTTTCAAAGCTTTTTAATGCCCCGCAGAAACTCTGTAATGTGTAACTACACACGAGTGCTGGCCGTAAATCTAACGTGAGACGCTATGTGCAACTTTATTACACCGTGGACCCATTTGTTACACATACACATGTTGTACGCCTTTATTACTCTTTGAACACCATTATTAAACCTTTAATACTTGCATATGAAATTAAGTTCTTGTTATACCTACACATGGAACTTGCAATCTGAAGTGTTACCCAATATTCTAAGTATTTATCCATCCAGTGTGTATATCTGGACTAATTGCAGAGGAAACCAATCTCATGAATCTTGAAAATATCAGAATCAGAATCGTTTTTACTGCCATTGTTTGAGAACAGGTTCACAAACTAGGAATGTTTCTTGGTGCAGACGTGCAACATAAAACATATAACACAGAATTTAGATAAAAATATGCTATACAACTTTAAACTATAAGGCTTTAGGGGGCATGCATAAGGAATATTAAATAAATAAGATACAAAATAAAAAGCAAAATATGGTAAGACGACAGCAATTGCCATAGAACAACAGCGGGATTATATTTACAGATGTGTATGTGTATAAAGTAAAGTGATAAAGTGATATAAAGTGATAGCAGCAGATCTAAGCACTTAGATATTCTATAGAAGTCACAATAACGTTATAAGCACACTTTTCACAAGCCCCACTGGGACAGAAATGAACCTATTTTCATACACACGAGCTACTTGACTCTCCTGTGGGATTAAGGAGTGTATTAACGCCTACAGAACCCGCAGCCTTTGCTTCGGTGGGTGGAAAAGCTGCTCTTTTAATGTGGTGTTTCAGTTTAAAGATCCCACAGCCAGGACCCCCTCCGTGCCGACCGTTATCGACTGCAGGAAGTGACTGTTTCGGGGCTGAGCATCTGCGCATGTGCCGAGAAACTTGAGATAAAACTTCCTCCTAATAATTGTCACATCACGGAATTTGTAAGATCAACAAGAATTTGCAGTCCATCCCCCTATTCTTATTAAATGCTGCACACTTGGATGAGTCATGTTTGTTGGATTCACAAACATTAGAGACAATAAGAAACAGTGACTGCGACATGTTTTGATCCATTTTTTGGAAACGTGAACCTGGAAGTGGAGCTAATGCTGCCATAGCGGTGAAGCTCAGTTGTGCCAATTGAAATGTCTCTATATACCATAGATATATATTATTAGTAGACTGTCATTCCTCACCCCTCCCCATTAAGAGAGAATCCATGATGGCAGCTCCTCGTGGCAGTACGATCGTCCGCACTTACACCTCACCTACGCATGAATGTATTAATGTGAAATTATTTCGTACTCACAAGCAGCCTCTGAGCGTGTTCTCAGAGTCACAATCATAAATTTAAAATTACTTATGGTTTTAAAAGATTCAAACGTGCTAACGGTTAACCTAGCACAGGTGAAGTCTCCATAGGATTTCATATTACAGCGGACCTTCTGGAGTCGCCCCCAGCCACTAGGAAGTGAACAGTTTTACTTGGCATCGTCCAGAAGAGCAAAGACAAATGTGAACGATCTATGTAACTTTTGTACCTTTATAAATCCTTTCCGTAGTCCGACTGGGGGTAATACAAGTGTTAATGAGATGATCGGGGAGTCTTTCATCTCCCTCTGGTGTCTCTGGCCAGAAAACCACATTAGCAACTTTCCCTGCTCCGACCCGGCAGCCCCAATACACACTAATGGAAAACAACTCCCTCGCTGCTCTCAGTCGTCCACAAAATCACTTTTGGCTCGCATTTCTGAGGTCTATGACATGGTACAGGTAAGTCCTGACTGTATTCCGTCTACTGCTTTCGGTTTGTTGATAAACATTTTGCAAAATGCTGTTATTTGGTTTATCACAATCAGAAGAAGCTAAACGGCGAAACGGGCAAAGCTAACTGTGTGCTAGCACCACTTTAGCAGTATATACAGCCAAGTCTGAGCGGAAGGAAATATCTCCATTGTATGATTGGGTTGTGGCACAATGTACAATATCCCTCTCTCCCTTTGTCTTTTCTCAGACTAGTATTTACGCTCACGGACAAAATAACGCAACATGGCACGACGGCTGCAATGGCGCCTGTGGCCTCTACGGGCAAAAGTTGCTTAGTTCTGCTTTAATTGAATTTTGGTCATACCGCCATAGCTCTGCCCGATCCCGTCAGATCTTCGGAAGCAGGGCCTTGGTTGGTACTTGGATGGGAGACCGTTTGGGAGTGAGTGCTTGGTGGTGGTCGGAGGGGCCAATGGCACAAACTTGTAGCCTCACTTCCGTCAGTCTACTCCAGGGCAGCTGTGGCCACAATAGTAGCTTACCACCACTAAATATGGAGTGAATGAATAATGCAATGTAAAGCGTCTTTGAGTGTCCAGAAAAGTGCTATACATAACCAATGCATTATTATAATATTCCTATTATTATTATTAAAAGTAGGAGACGGCTGTTTCAATCAAGTACGTTTGGAACCGGACCAAAGTGAATTTAAGAAAACATTTTACTTGTGGTTAATTCGGTCCCTATCGTGGCTTTGTGCTCTGTGATTGGACCGATGTAAAGCATTTTCAAAAAAATTGTCTGTTAGAAAAGTTCCAGACGGCCCCGCTTTTGAGCAGATACAAAGAGCAGGGGTGGATGGCTGGCCAGGCAACAGGTCGCCTCGTCCTCCTCGTGTCCGTGTGGGTTTCCACTAGATTCCGCCTCCAAAAACATGGATCAGCTCAGGCAGACGTTAAACTCACAGCCATAACGGCTATTACCGACTGAACCGCAAACCTGCATAACCTTATAGTTATTTCCGCACGTCTTCCATTTTCAGAAGTAATAACGCATTATTGTCGCCACTGTATACAATTAGATTTATCCGATATTTATCCCATATTTGCCCTGATTTGATCCCCATATTCTCATACAAGTGCATGGAAAATGTCCTGTTTTGATCAAGCGCCATTAGCGGAAACGACTGAGGCTAACGGTAACACACTTCACATGATGCGCTTTTCCGGGACTCTGGGTTTTATAGCCTCCAACAAAGTGTGTGTGTGGGGGGGGGGGGAAGGGCAACGGGACTTGAATCGAGAAGAGGGGCTTATTACAATCAGCACTTTCCGGGGGAACATCGGGGGAAAGAATGTGGCGCACATGAAACACACCGTCGGTTTATGCCCACGCCTTGTAAAAAGATCATAACGGAGGCATGTGCCAGACAGCAGTGTAGCCCAGGGTGGAGGGCAGAGAGCGGCCGGCTACTGAAGAGGGGGAGGCTCTCAAGGCAGGCCTTTTAATGAGCAGGAGTTATTTTACAGCCACGCGATAGGAAGGTTTGGTCACGGTGGGATTGTGTTTGTGGCAGTAATCCAAAAAGTTGTCTGGATTATTTCGATAATTTAACATCGTGAGCGCAATATTTTACGAAATCGTTTCAAAACAGTTTGTTCTGTTAATTTTAGGCAATATGCTGCAATATCACGCCATAATTGATTAGATTAAGGAAGGCTAATAAAATAATGCTGGCATGGTCAAGAAGTGTTTGTATTTTAGTTTCATGAAACGCCATTAACCAGGTGCATAATTCTACGCTTCAGCTTTACCCAAATCTAAAAGCTTCTCAACCGGAGAGCGACAGTGTAATACCTAATTTGAAAGCTAAGGCCTACAAATCTGATCCTGTCTTTTTTGCCGCGCTTTTGCCACTTTCTTGTTGTATTGTTGTTGCTTCTCTTTTATTGCTTCCTTTTTTTGTCACTTATTTACTTATTATATTATATTTAGTCACTTTTTTGTTTTATTTTTTATGGCCTTTTGTTCGTAGCTCTTTTGTCAAATTTTTTGTTGCGTTTTCATCCTCGTTTTCGCCAATGAGATTTCTTGGGTGAAGTCAAACTGGAGAAAATGTGCTCAGTTCAGGCGTAACGATCAGATCACTTTATGTGAGCTGTTTATATTAATGCAACCGAAAAGCCTAGCCAATAATCCTTGATGAAGGTTTTCCATTAGCATAGTAACCTCTTAACCCCCACCTTAACTGAGCGTATTTTCTCCAGTTTGGCATTACCCAAATTTAAAAGGACGAAAAAGTCAAAAAGTCGAAAAGGCAAGAAAAGAGAGCAAAAAAAGCGATGAAAAAGTGACGGGATACCACGGGCACAACGCAGAGAAATGGATCCGTTTAGACGAGTTTTGTAGGTCTTAGCTTTCAAATGAGGCGTGACACTGGCGTACAGGCTGTAAGCTCCAGGGTAATGCCGAATTGGAGAAAAGGTGGGGGTTAATAACTGGATATAACTGATAATTGATCTGTTACGTCATGACAAGAAAAGCTAAGACTATCAGAATCTGAAGCAGAAAAGCTGGATCGGTGCATCTCTGTTTCCGATGTCATATATACGAACATATTGGACTATATTTCTAACTCATTATTGCATTCCTATTTGAGTAATGTGTTGACTTTGCCCAAAATTATAAACAAAATGTGTCCATGTCACACGCTATAGACAGTAAAGAATATAGAGAGAGATGAGCCGCCCTATATCTCATAGCCATCAGTCCTAACACTTTAGATTCCGGCGTGGATGGTCAGGAGCTGTTTTTAGAGGGGGGAGAGGCCAGAGAATTTAGAGCTCTGGGTCAGTGTGCCGGGACGTCCCGCAGTCTGCCGCACACGGGGCAAGGCCATGCTCTAAAAACAGAGACTGACCCCATCAGGGACAGGAACGTTCTTATATAACGTTGGTCGTGAGGAAACAGAGGCGGGTTAGGAGACCAACATTTTAGGAGACAAATTAGACCTTCTCTCGTGTAACATAATGCCTTACTGGGACTTTGAGTTTGTATTAAGGGTGCTCTGCTTTGTTTTGAATTAAAATTATACCTCATCTTCCTGACGCGTATTCTGTTACTGCTGACATCGCGGTCGTGTCACTCGCACCACTAACTCCCTGTCGTCACTTTTCTAACCCACCGTGATGTGCTAATGATGGCTTTCACAAACATACAGAGGGAAAGCACTGACTGGGGAAGTTCCACTGTGTCAGATATAATGGACTTTAACGCGGTGTTTACGGAGATTATGCAGTGAAGAAATGGAAATGGAGGCTGAGTTTTCCAGCTGAGACAAACTGGGACGTCCCTCTACTGCACTGCTGACAATATATTCACTGAAAAACTGGTTTCCCCAACCACTAAAACAGGCACAATAGGTTCCCCCATGAATATAGAGATTCTGTAATCTAAGAGGGACTTTCTTGGTTAAATAAAAAAGAAGAATATTATTAATTTGTTCACAAAAAAAGTATCCAAAATGTAGAGATTGCTGTTGTTATTTATGTCCGACTATTATTATTCACGATTGTTGCAATTAAAGTGCATATGACACCATTTTTGCTAAAACATCGTTAACACGATTATATTTAAGATTTTGCTAAAGATTGTACCCAGCTTTCTTTAGTTTGGTCATTTTTTTGATGTTTCACCTCCTTATTGGAGATCAACAGAAAGTGACATAGAAGAAGGTAAACAATTTCAAACTGTTGCCGTGCAACAATGTTAAGTCAATGGGAAATGAGTCAAACTGCTATGGAACGTTACCTTCCTCTATGTCACTTCCTGTCTTTTTATTTCTATGACTTCCTGTCAGCAGTCATCCTTCTCAATAAGTCATACTTTCAAAAGCAATAAAACCTGTCATATGGAAAATAGCAACATTTTCTCAAAACCTCAAAGCACTGTTTAAATGTTCATAAAAAGGAAACAATACATTATAGGTACATTTTATTATTTATTTAGGGTTGTTTTAATTGAACCCAATTGAACCTGTAGCCTGCGTTATCTTTCATCTTTATGTTTTGTGTTTTGACCCTTACGTAAAAAAACACAATCATAATTTGAAATTACCGTAGGTAATAGAATATTATTATTAGTGTGTATGTTTCCGAAAGATAATCTGTCTCATAAATTCACTATCCTTAATGGCAACACTATAAAAAACTGCACCTTAATTAGCCTTAATAAATGATGAGATAACACTTAATTCATCATGATGTCTGTGTAGGTTCTCAGTCGTACAGGAGTTGTCCATCTTCAATGAACATTGAAGATGGCATCCCTCACGCAGTGGAAGCATTGCTCTGTTGACGAACATTGTTTTGGCCTATCACAGAACTATTGTCATATTCATGATGCCGACTGAAGCCCCGCCCTCGCTCGGATGCCACAGATCTTTTAAACGTACTGTATACCCAGCCCTAATGGTGACTTGAAGTTGCATTTCAGACAGACACCGACTCTTGCTCTTACCTTCTGCCGAGAGCCCTTGTACATTCACTCCTCTGGCGTCGAGGAAACTGAGGCAGGCGTCCACATTCTCGATCTGCACAGGACAAAAAACACCAAGCACCATGAACACACGTGGAAGATGCAATCGAGGCACACAACGTAACACCGTCTAGAAGAGGGGGATCTACAGGGGAGGGAGGCAGCTGTGGATGTCCCGTGAGACACCGCAATCCCGGGACAGACATTAATCTCTGTTATCACCATAAAGAGCCCCATTGTTTTGGGATTTTAATGACCCGGACAACCCGAGGGCAGCCAAGACAGCGGCCCAGTGTATATCCACCTACTTTCGGTCAAGTCTGAGCCGGCGCAATCCAAGCTCAAGACCCATTACTGCACTTTCCAATGACCAAATAATGATAGTGAAAGAAGCCGCTATTTGGTTTTCCCTGGTGTAATCTCTCCATAATATAGCGTAAGGATCACTGGTGATTTTATAAGCATTCCCCGTCCAGTTTTGTTCGGTTTGGTGAACGGCGTAACAGCAGCTCCGCACAAACCCACATCTTTTCGTTTTCCAGCGTGCGCAGCGGACGCCTCACGGGGCCGTACAACTTTCCCATATTGCGATTTCATAGAGACTTTTCACATGGCATACGGTATGGTATTTATATAACAATTTAACCTCTTAACCCCCACCTGAACCGAGCACATGTTGTCCAGTTTGTCTTTACCCAAATCTAAAAGCTTCACGACTGGAGCTTACGTCCTATAGGCCAGTGTAACGCCTTATTTGTTGTTGTTTTTGTTGTTGAAAAAGTGACGAAAACACGACAAAGACACGATAAAAAAGCGATTAAAAAGACGAGAACACAACAAAAACTGGAAATGCAACAAGAAATCAACAGGAAAGTTAAGGCGGGGGTTAAGAGGTTTTAATTGTTTACCTCTATTTGTAAAGTATATTGCGACTGTTTTGTCAGTATTTAATGTCAGTGCGGACACGGCCAGTCAGCTACTTTTTGCATTTGGTCTGTTAATTTGGTTGCCACATGACTTCTGAAGGTATGTTAATGTACGGAAAACAAGTTAAAGCCTTTCAGCCCTGATCCAATATTCAGGACAAAAAAAAAGCTTGAAAGTGTGAAGTCGTTTTTCAAATATCATCGTCAAACATGCAAACCGAATCATGGTCGTTTGCACCTGGCCCGAACAACTTGGTGGAATTGGCGAGACCCTGCATAATAGTAAAAAACTAAAAGTGAGTTCCTGCCAAACCTTTCGGCGGTCAGAGTTTGATAAAAAGCACCAGTTACCAGCCGCTCAGAAGCATTAGCCACACACAGTACATAGCGGTGATTCGCATTGTTTATTCAAAAAACAAATTGGTTATTCGCTGATACCAGGAAAATCCAGAGCATCGGCATTTAATCCAATCAGTTTCAGCAGAAGCCTATCACCCTCTTCGTCTATACACTGCAGTCAATCACGGAGTCAGAGTGCGCTGAAAGCTCGTGAATCAGGGCCAAGGGAACCAGGGCCAGGAGCAGAGATGAACTAACCACACTCATCCTCATCCTCTGCAAGACATTCCTCAATCTGTCAGCAGACCCAAACTGTTTGCTTATCTCTCTCATCAAGTCATGGATTTGTAGTTGATATATTGTCAATTCTACAAGTGAATATTATACTTTCTCTGTTCCCTGTTATTATGTTACCAGTGTATTACATTTACATTCAGTCAACTTTATTTATCCCACATGAGGCAATTCTTCAAAAAAACACACAATATAAAAACTGCCAACCACATACAAACCAGCAAGTGGCGCTCACTCTTTCATGGATTACATCTGCCTGAATAACAGGCAAGAGACAACCTCAAATTAAAGTGAGTTCAGGAATCGTATAGCCTCAAGGATAAAAGATTTAATATAGCTGTTCCAACTGAAGGCAACAAGGAAAAATCACCCTTTACGACATGCTCTGGTGAAGCTATATTTGTCTTGGCTTTCCTAGAGATCTGCTGGTCACAGACAGGTCCCTTAACTGAACTCCAATGATTTAAAAGCAACTTTTTACAACTCGATTGAGACTGTTTTTGTCTCCAAGTGAAAGGTTTTTAAACCAGCAAATAAAAGAAAAACACAAAAGGCTCTTGATAAATGCTTCATAGAACTGCACAAGAATTGTGGGGTGGACGGAGAAAGAACTTATTACATAAAAGGTAAATTCTTTGCTGACCGCGCATAACAAGGGGGGGCTTCTGCATTCGTCCATGTATAAAATAAATAAAAGCGGAGACAGAACACACCCTTGTGGTGACCCAGTGGATATAGTTACAACTTCAGACACATTTATAAAAAACGTTTTGCTTCCTGTTAAAAAGTCACAAATCCATAGAGCCAGATGGTGCGGAATATTAACATCATTTAAAAGTCTTTGGATTAAAAGATGAGGCTGCATTGTGTTAAAGGCCAATGTGAAATTTTCTCATTTAATGTGCAAATAAAAGTCTGTCATGGGCTTGTGGTTTTTCCAAGTGTTTGTATAAGGAGTTCAAAATGAAAAAAGTGTTGCATCCTCAACTCCTTTTCCTGCCTGATAGGCAAGTTGCAAGGGATCTAGGTTTCACTCCACATATGTCAAGATTTTCCTTTATATATATTTTCATACACAGGGATGTTACTGGCACTGGTCTAAAATCATTCATTTGCCTTGGCATTTTAATCAATGATAATAATTTAGCAAATTGCATTATTAGTCGTTGTTACATTATCGGTTCCTACAGGGAACAACATTGTAAATATGGTAGAAATCTCTTAAAAGCCCACAGTGTAACGCCCAGACTCTCAGTAAGGCCACTCAGAACGCTCCCCATAAAGGCTCATTTGAACACAAAGTACGCAGCAGATTCATCGCGGCGTCTCAAAAAATAACTAATTCGATAAAAGCTCGGGCCTCGCAGACTAAACACGCAGTCAGCCTAAACTGTTTTATGAAGCCATTGTGCATGTCCTGTAAATACCGGGGTGAATTTAAGACGCTCACACAGCTGGCTCGGACCCCGCTGGATAAACACGCCCGTGTATGAAGCATCGCGGTCACAATGTGCATGACAGCGCCGAGTCCGCGGACGGAGGCGCCTTTTCAAACGTTTACCAAAGCGGAGCCACGGCACTTTGCATCTGCTGCTGCAGACCATGTGACAGGACATGAGTTTTTTTAAGAGTTAGACTTTATTGATCCTTGAGAGAATTTGCGTGGTCACAGCAGCTCAATGATAGAAATAATAGTAATCTTACAGACCTGCACTGTTCCACTATTCCACTAATAATGAGGATAAAAAATAATCAATAAGCAAATAAGCAGAATGGGTACTTAATATGTTTTTTATCAGAGAAGTAAAAATATTCTTGATTTGAGGAACTTGTTTTAAAAAATCTGTCTATGAGCCAAGTTTTTCACTCTTATTCTTATTCTCTTATTTCAAGTAGATAAATATTGTTTTTTTTTTAAATCAAATCTTATTATTACATTTACATTTCTGTAACTTTATGTTTTCATATAAAAGTAAGACATCTTATGCCTAAAATTTGCCAAAATTGCAGATATTTTCAGCAACAAAATCTAAATAATGGATAGACCCAGATGTATTGTATTGTTTTGTTTGCATTCTAGTTTCTAAGATTTTTTCAGAGGGGATTTTGGATCTTGTTTAGTTTTTTTAATAAGATAATCATAACTGAAGAAATATGTAAAAAAAACAAAAACAACAACTCGAATTTCACCTTTTTATTTATTTATTTTTTTAAAGTTGAATAAATCAGACTGGGAATTGGATATTAAAAAAGCCGTCAAAATATTATTAAGTCCAAGTCTGCAAAGTGTGGAGTAGGAGCAACTAAAGTGGTGAGGTCGTTGCATTAGTGGAACCAAAATATAATTTTGAGAAAAGTACCCCTGAAGTTTTGTAACGTGTGTACATGTGCAGGAACCTTTCTCCTTTTGTACGGAGGTCTCCCAGAAAGGAAATGAGCATATTTGGATTATAGCGTCATCTCCCTGACGCTTCAGGACACGTGGATGCAAAATCTGTCAGTATTTGTGAATGAATGGGGGAAAGCCGGCTTTGCGAAGCAATGTTGTAGCTACTTCAGGGACATCTCCGCCTCACGACAAAAGATCATAAAATAAGGATCGCACAACAGAGGAAGTGTTGTCATTTTATACTCTGACATGAAAACTAAGATGTTCAGGGAGAAATCTAATTAAAAATTGACCACTACGTGGAAAATCTATATTTTCGCCTGCCATGTCTCACCTTAAGTGTAAAACAAACTTTCAGTTTCTCAAAACCACAAACTTGACTTATTTCTAGATTCCTTTTTGCACTGTATGATCATTGATTTGCTTATTTTACCTTTCATTCGGCCTCTCTTTTTTTTCAGCCGCAAGCACTGAAGCATCGAGTGTGTGCAAGCAAGATCCCGGCCTCGTCTGGACCAACGCTGTTATTGCGCCAGGCAGAAGATACCTGAACGATACTTACTTCCACCCCTATACTAAAATATGTGTCATCTGGAACCAGGAAACAGAACGATAATGTTCAGCACCTGCTTTCAATATATGTATTTTTTCTGATAACAGTAGTACCTAAACTATTCCCCCCCCCCGATACTATACTGATATTTTGTTTAACGGTATCCAGCCCTAGCCAAGAGTGTCTCATTAATCAAGAAACTAATGTAATCTGTAGAGGAACAAGCTACATGCAGTGGATTGCTTTATAGACTCATTTTTAGCTATCATACACCCGGAAGTTCTGTTGATGCTACAAACAATTCGCCTGGTCTGTGTTATTTCTGTATAGTACAGTACTGTACCGTTCTGCTCCTATAAAGGAGTGAAACACGATCTCATGCCCATGAAGAAATGGGACGTTACAGAAGAGGTCAGGGATACGTTTGGACCACAACTAACAGTTTAAGCTCAGCCTGAGATTGGTCAGTTGCCAGCTGACTGAAAAGTGCTACTCACAAACACTTTCTTCTTCGGAAGTGTTATTCCAGCCGTGGTACGCCTCTCAGTTCACCCGTTTGGATTCTGCTCATGTTTCTGCGGAGACTATAAAACCACTCCGTGTCATCTGGGCTCCATCTGTAAACGGCGGCACACTGCAGCGCACATTCACAAAGGCCCATCCTCGGTCCACAGCTCGAGCCCCGCGACCATGAACGGCATTTTTCTCAGGCCATTGACTCGACGACGTCACGCGCAAAAAAAAAGAGGAGTCGGGGCATTCGCAGGGGAAAAATATGCTGCGGCAATAGCAACACTGTTATTTTAACCTGCTGGTGTCATGTTTCGTTTGAGTCCATTGACAAACTGAGGACAGCTAAGACAACTTTTACAGCCTAATACTTTGTAATGCTATTTTAACACCCAAATACCTTACATTCATTGCCTGGACTGGGAACGTTGGGCAGATTATGAGCAAACATTTGTATAAAAAAGAAATTGTTAAAAAAAATACATCTGGAAATGGGCCTGTGGCTTTGAGGATGGATCAAATTCAGAGAACAAATTTCCCTACAGGGATTAATAAAGTATAACAAAACTTCACTTAGACTTAACTAAACTGCTGGAGTCAAAGGCATGGAATAATCTCTCCAAGTCTGACTTAGACGGTACACTTTTGATGTTTTTAAATGACGTTATTGATCTAATAGACTAATTTCATGCAATATGTGCGCACAGGCTCGGTGCAAAACAATTGGAAAACTGTATTGTATAAAGCTGCCAATAGACGAGACCTATTGTTGTGTGCCTCAAACCTTCTACTGAATCCAGACACGGCGAGGAAAACCCACGGTTAGTGCTCTTCTGCAGTGACACAGGCGGGTCGGTCCCTGACACCTGACACACAAAGAGACTGAGGGACGAGCAGCAGCTGATAAAGAGAAACTACCTTCAGAATCCTGCTTCAGTCCGAGCAGGGAAACTCCTGTCTGTCGCCAACACACTATTAACACACAAAACATGAGCCTCATTTTCCCTATCTCTGCAACAATGACCTACATATCTTATTTCATTCATGCCAAAAGGATAAATCACGGTTTGAGAAAAGCCTTTGCAGTGTCGCGACGCACCACACTCCAGTGTCTGTTGACATGGCACGTGGACGCGTTGGTCTTTAGATTTATCTTGTAAACTAGTGCAGGTCCTACATGGCTCTGCACCCCTCCAAACTAACGTTAACCTGTGACCTGCCACCTTAGGGTTAGGGAATTATTTATATCCAAATTTCAACACGTATTGACTGGAGAGCTTACAGCCTATATGCCAGTGTGATACCTCATTTGAAAGCCAAGACCTTCTCGTTTCTAAAAATATGTGCGAGTCAGACACAACTTACAATTTTCCCAAATTATTCCCCCATTTTGCACACACATTGGAGATTAACCCGGTATTGTACATTTGCAGATCTTCCACACATTATTGTTCTGTTTTCTGGTTCTAGACAACATTTTAGTATAGGCATTGGACAAAGTATCGTTCAGGTATCGGTATCGAAAACCAAGTATTGTTAATGTACTGGTATCGAAAAAAGGAACCAGGTTGTGAACGCCAGACTTTCATGTGTTTTACGTGTTTTTTTCATGTCGCTGTATAGGCCTAGAGGCACCGGGTTAGGGGGCCACTGTAACTCTTTGAAAAGGCTATAATCTCACGCTGGAAGATTACAAGAAACAAGAGGGAACAGAGAAAAAAAGAGTAACGGGGTGGAACAAGGGAGAGTAACCGCATAGCTAATGCTACCTAATATGCTGTGTACACCTCTGTTACACCATGTAAGCCTTTGTTACATGTACACCTATGTTGTTACATCTTTGTTAGGGCTGGGACAAAATATCGGATCAGATCGCAATAAATTGTGCTGCAATCAAGTATTGATACTTTATCAAGTATCGCAATAAATGGTTGTGTTTGGAGGGATTTTTTTGCATGCCTTTGTTTTCCAGTAACAGCACTTTGTTACATTTTGTGTTAATGCACTTTTAAATTTTAACACTTCAATAAATGTCAAAGGGCATTTGGTTTATAAACGTTGGACACATGACTTTAGTTTTTACACATTTTTAGGTAAACATATTACATAATACGTATCGGATCGGCCCGAGTATCATGATATGTATCGGATCGTGACCAAAGTGGATCGTCCCAGCCCTTTTTGTTACACTTTGTACACCTTTATTAAATCTTGCGCTTTAATATGTAATTACCTGTACTTATATGTGTAATTACTTTCTTATGACCTTACATGGCCGTGATCTAAAGTGTTACCAAGGTTTGTAATATACAGTCAGGTCCGTATATATTGGGACATCCATTCTTATATGTTTGGCTCTATAAATCACCACAATGGTGGTTTATAGAGTTGGTTTAAAACTTTTTCCTTTTCAATATTTGGTTGCAAATCCTTTGCAGTCAATTACAACCTGAAGTCTAGAAGGCATAGACGTCACCAGACGCTGGGTTTCATCCCTGGTGATGCTCTCCCAGACCTCTACAGTAAATGTCTTCAGCGCCTGCTTGTTCTGTGTGAAATACTGCTCAATAGGTTGCGTTCACGTTATATAATTCTATTTCAGTTGGAGGGCAGGTGTCAATACAACTCTATGGGAGAGAAACAGTTTTTCAAAGAAATTTCCAAAGAGAAAATGTCCAAATGTTTTCTCTGATCATCATGTGATAGTGATTAGATTCACAAACCTGACATGTGAATTTTATGGCTGAAAGTCCTTTCTACTGGCCAACATCAAGCACATGTTATTGAATATTGTCTCCACTTCTGGACACCTTTGTGAAGAAATAATTAGACATATGTTCATATCTGCTGAAAGATATGACTTTGAACTTTGTGACAGCTTTTGTTTCATGTGAATTGGCCTCAGGAAGTACAGAGAAATTAGCAATGATTAAAGACTAGAAATCTGCATTTTGAGCGTTACTATGGTTACAGCCATTGAATTTTCAGTTGCTCTCCACCTCAATTTTAAACTATAGGCTCTTTAGAAGGTTGTGATGTCACGTGAACGCCACCTATTGAATTTATGTCAGGCGATTGACTTGGCCACTGAATAACATTCCACTTCTTTGCCTTAAAAAGCTTTTTGGTGGCTTTGGCAGTAGCTTTGGGTCATTGTCCATCTGCACTGTGAAGCGGCGTCCAAGCATTTGGCTGAATATGAGCTCATAATATTGCCCGAAACATTTCAGAATTCATCCTGCTGCTTTTGTCAGTCATATCATCAATAAATACAAGGGAACCAGTTCCATTGGCCCATACAAGCCCATGCCATGATGCTGCACCACCATGTTTCACTCGTGAGGTGGTATGTTTTGAATCGTGAGCAGATCCTTTATTCCTCCTTACTTTTCTCTTCAAATCACTCTGGCACAAGTTGATCTTGCCTCATCTGTCCCAGGATGTTTTTTGGCAAACTCTAATCAGCCTCCTGTTTTTGAGGCTCACCAGTGGTTTACACCTTGTGGTTAATTGTCTGTATTCTCTCTGGTCAAGTCTTCTCTTGATTGTTGTCTTTGACACACATACACCCACCTCCTGGAGAGCGTTTTTGATCTGACCTATTATTTTGAAGAGGTTTTCTTCACCAAGGAAATAATTATTGGATCATCCACCACATTTGTCATCCGTGGTCTTCTGGGTCTTTTGGTGTTTTTCAGCTCACCGGTGTGTTCTTTCTTTTTAATAATGTTCCAAACTATTGATTCAGCCACGCCTAATATGTCTGCTATCTCTCTGATGGGTTTGTTTTGATTTTTCAGCCTTATAATGGCTTGTTTCCCTGATAGTGACAGCTCAGTTCATATTGAGAATTAACCGCAACAGTATCTAAAATGCAAATAACACACTTCAGATGAACTCTGGACGTCTCATCTGTTCTTTATGAATGGGATAATGAGGGTAGAGCAGACACCAGGCCATGGAACAGCTGATCAGCCACTTGTCCCATTACTTATGGTCCCTTGAAATCTGTGAGGCTCACATAAAAATGGTTGTAATTCCTACACCGATTTGGATGTAAATACTCTCAAATTAAAGCTGAAAGCCTGCAGTTTAAGCACTTCTTGTTTCATTTCAAATCAAAAAAACTTAAGAATTGAGTCGATGTCCCAATATTCATGGACCTGACTGTATATCGGGTCATTTTCCAACATTACAGCCGTCGAGTAGAGCTGCATTTTTTTTTTTCGTTTATAACAAAGTTACTGCTTAGTGAAAGCTGCCAGTTTAATAATTTGCGGCTATCAAAATACTCATGCTCATCTTTTCGAAGACTACACTACATCGTGTCATTCTTCTTCCAAACTACTGAAATTACCACTTTATTGCATTGTGTTGTAAATTACAGTGGGAGCATGAACTCGGAGACGCTTGCTTGTAGAGCTAGGCTGTCAATTATTATAATGCTATTCAGTATATGAGGCAGCAGCAGTTAAACCCAGATTAAACAGTCTTGTCGAGTTGGCCGCCGGGTGAAAATAGGCTTTAAAAGAAGACTAAGCTCAATGCTCATTGTGTCTGTCTAGGTACCGTACATTTTTTTAATAAATACCACTACTTTCACAATATTTGGTTTTTGATACCAATACCTGAACGATACTTTTTCCGATACCTATATTAAAATATTTGTTATCCAGAACCAGAAAAGATAACAATAAAGTCTGGAAGATCTGCAAATTTACAACACCGGGTTCATATCTCCAATGTCAACAAAGGTGTGAAAAATGGGGAATCGTTTGGGGGAAGAATTGTGGAAAACTGGGAGAAATTGTGGCAAAAAAAAGTGCAAGAAAATTGCCTAAAATATGGGGCATAAATTGGGAATAGATTGGGGAAAAAAGTGGAAAAATGGGGGGAAATAGGGAAAATACTAGTAATAAAGAATTAGGGAAGAAATTGGGAGGATGATGAAAAAAATTGGGCCAAAAATAAGAATAAAAATGTGTAAAATAAAAATTACAGAAATGGGACAATCATTGGGCAAACAAAACAAAACAAAAATAATTTATTTGAGCTGAACCAACCAGGCCAGCCCTAGTTATGAGTATAACTTTCAAGGTTCATGTGATGGGACACTGCCAATGACATGAAAACTAAGATGTGAAACTAGTTAAAGATTTCACTTCAACCACTGTGGCAAAAATCGCCTGCCATGTCTCGCCTTAAACCAGAGGGGGGTTTGCTTCACAATGCACCATTTTATACCAAGTGTTTGAAAATGCAGTGCACGGTTGCGGCAGATTGGATCTTTTGCTTAATCCCACTTTCAGAAACACATCAGCTCTTTTCCTCACCTCCAGCAGCTAAAGCGCTTCTACGTTGTATTTCAAACAAAACAGAAAAAATCTTTGGCTTTTCGCTGACACGTGTAGCATCTTTGCATCGCAGCAAGATCCCGAGTTTGTTTAGCGCTCTGCCGTCTGCCCTGCACATCTCCATATAGGCACAGGATCACCACAGAGAAGAGAACGAGCGAATGTGCCGAGTCATGTTTTCTCCGGGGGGAACGTCTCAGCACTAATGTGTCAGTCTCGTTACGGGGAGGATTAGAGCCAAAAGACCAGAGAATTTAATGCTGAATAAAGCGTTCCTTTTCCTCTGTCTCCACTGCTGGTGTTGGAAGACTCAGAAAGAACATAATGGGCACAAAATGAATATGTGATTGCAGTGTGTCCCGTTGTATGTTTCCAAGAAAGTGGCTTGTCAGATTCTGCGTGTGCGCTGAAATTCAGTGAGTAAGGCTATAGATAATGAAAAATGCATCTGCAAAACTCTTCAAAAACATTGTTAGGAACAAGCGCTGAAAGTGGGAGTCTGTAGGAGCTACTTAAATGGAGATGCAAGAGTGAAATGAAAAAAAAAAAACTCTAAAGTGGCTCTGTTGTAATGTAGGGGAGAGCGGGGAGGGTTGGGTCACACAAGACGTTTCTTCGCTTTACTGCCAAGGCTTAACATCTTTCCAAGATACCAAGTATGCACACTCTCCACAACCACGTGTGGCTACCTCTAAATAATGAGGCTTTAATATTCAACAGACAATTCTGATGAAAAACTGATGATCCACAATGACAGACCATCCTCCACTTCTACAGTCACTCCTCACCAAAATGTGTACACCAGGTGTCAAGGATGAAAGGCGTCAGTGTCTTCTGTGTGGCCCAACGCTCTCCACAACATTTGACCCAATGCTCCTCAGAATGTTGGGTAAAGGTCAACAACACGGCAACAAATCGGGGGAAAAGATCCATTTAAATCAGTTTTGCGGGTCTTAGCTTCCAACGGAGGCACTGGCCTACACATGCGTTTCCAATGACATCACGCATAGTTCCGGCGACCATTTGAATACCGAAGTACAATTATGCAGTACAACAGGTAACAATATCTCTAATCAGGATGAAAATGAAAGACAATAATAAGATAACAGTAAAAACACGGCCCCAGACGCACGTTTGTGTGATATAACCAGCAAATGTGGTAGATGTAGCAGCGCTGTCTGTCAGGCTACAGCAGGATTTACTAAAGATCTGCTTCACTCCTCAGACTAAATCAACACATCAAAGAGTAAACAGAAAACCTTTCTCTGGGATTTTTACAGTTTGTCATGTCAACAGAGTCTCAGTCTGAGTCAGTGTTTAAGCTGCTCAAGACGTTAGCATGCTACCAGGTAGCACATGTCAACCATCAATAGCTTCAGCACGATAAACACATGTGTGGCTCACATCTATGAACACTGAGGAAATACTACAGTAACAGCTCAGCTCTGACCTCTGTCACATGTTCTATCCACGCTCGATGTTTGTGGTTCAGGGCTTTCTCTTGGAGCCGAGGTGTTGAAGCTAAATGCTAACCAGTGTTTTCACTGTTATCTTCTTGAGCAATGATTACGAGTACACACGAATGCCACTGTCAATCAATTGTCTTTCATTTTCATCCTGAGTAGATATTGTTACCTGCTGTAGTACTGCATAATTCTACTTCAGTATTCAAAATGGCCACCATAACAACAAAAGTCACATGACTGAAAGGCATGTATAGGCTGTAGAAAATATGCTAAGGTAAGGCGGGGGTTAAGAGGTAAAACAAATTTGCTAGCCGACAAAACGTCATATGAAAAAAAAAAAAGTTGTAAAGGGTGGGTTTGGAGAAAAATCTCAATATCAACCACTGCATGAATGATGTGTGTTTTCACCTTGCGTGTTTTTTGTTTTTTTTGCAGAAGCGTGACTGGATGAGGGTGACGCGTCCTGCAGCGCTAGCAGAAGTTGCAAACCTATGATCCTGTAGTTGGCTGTGGCAAAAACTTGACTTTGTATCATCCACAATAAGACACCCTGCAGTTTATTTCACCACGACCGAGTGGAAATCATTATCTTTTGCACGGAATCCCTGAAAAGTTCTTCCAAGTGGCCAATCGCCCTTCTCGGCGTGGTGGGGAGAGGAGCGGAGGGAGGTCAGAGGGCAGAATCTCTCAATAGGAACAAATTAAAAGGGAGCAGACAGGAGCGGTGGGGGTTAAATGAGAGGTTAATAATTCATAATCCATTCTTCGACGCTGCCCTGTCTGCCCTGGAGTGGTCCCATATGCCCAACGCCACTGCCCTCCACCCCCTGACTCAACAAAGAGGGAGAGTTCACATCTGTGGCGCTAGTTCATCCACGCCACTCACTCAGGCCCCTGGTGCCCACACTCAGTTTAAGGCAGGTGACAACAAACTGTGGTCAATTTTTATATATTTTTTTTCCGAGTTTTGACCATTAACGTCTTTGTTTTAATGTCAAAGAGCTTCCTAACACGTGACCGTCTGCAAATACTGACATGTTTGGTATCCACGAGATGCACGGGATCCCCCCCCCAACAACACTCTGTACGCAGCTTTAAAAGTCCGCGAGATATAGGTGTGAGCACACGTTACCACAGTTTAGAGACCTTTTTCAGAAAAATTTGGCATATTATCTTCCCCATAAGTCATTTTTTTTTAAATAACTGGGTCCACTCAAGAAGGCGGGGACTTTAGAAGGAGTGTTCAATATTACTTACGTTATGTCAAATTTCAGACCCCTTGCGGTCAATTACACGCATTTGTAAAACTTCTGAACTTACAATCACTTTAACATATTACCTATAGATTCCAAATCAAATCAGATTATTATGTCCCTAATAGACAACAGACTAATGAGTTAGTTTGCTCTTGGCAGTTCTGGAGGCTTTCTGACCCCGTCTTTATTGATTCACATTTACACCAGAACATTAGACAGTCCCTCAAGGATTTCGCGATTTGTATTAACTTCAAAATCGAGCAAATCCGCGAAATCAGGGCGACACTGCAACTTTTACAAAAGCCATTGCAACTTTGCCGCAACTATTCTCATGAACTGCAATTTCCTTCGCAACTATTCCTTGACTCTTTAGTGAGTTTCGGGTAAGTTAAATCCATTTGACTTGTTATATTTGCAGGTGGGAAGTCATGACCAGCGCCTGCATGAGTTTAAGTCGTTCAGACTGAAGCAAGGGCTGTTGCATCTGCTCCCTGGCTCCTCTCGCTCACCCTGGTCTGACTTTACAGCGAGCGCCGCTGTGTGCTTCTTCCACGCTCTGTCCGAGTTTCGTTTCTCTCCTAATAGATCTTTATTTGGCGATGTAGGCTGATGTTGCACCGGTGTCAATGAGCGAAATAAACAGACAGTCGTCCTTTGGTCTGTTCAATAGCCACGTTTCCAGGGCTCTATTATATCAGGGTTGGGTGGACTGAACGTTGCAACTTTTGGTAAAATGGCCAGGCATTTTAGCCCGCAACAATCTCAAAAAATGCCCAGGAAATCCTAAAGGGGCTTACTCACACACTGACACCAGGTGCGCTCTTATTGAACTGCCAATTTGGTAAAAACTAGCCAAATACACGCACGCTCTTGAGTGTCCGAAGGCCTGTATTTGTTGGTGTATTGTATGGAGCCAGTCAGATTTAGTATTAGTTTCCTCCCCTGGGCCTGCAGCAGCTGTTCTGTTGGCCTTGCTCCCTCCGCCAATACGGACTCCACTCCGCAGCTCCGTCCCAAAACGTGCGTGAAACTAAATAAATCTACCTCACTCTGCTAAAAAACACAGCTGCTCCAACTCTGTGAAGGATGAGGAGATTCGAATCCAGGTGTTCTGCGGCAGAAAAGCACGCAAGCAAAAGTTCCATCCAAAAATGACAAATGTTTTGTATTGTTGCTTTTCACAGACTGTGGACATCTACTATATGTTCCAAGAACTTAGAACTAAAGGGATTAGCAATTTTTCAATGAAAAATCTCAATGACAACAAATGAGTTTGCCGTTATGAGAGACAGAACAAAACTGCAGCCTTTGCCATTCGCCAATTGCAACGATTAAAGGTTAATTTAACTTTATTGTGCAGCCCAACTTTGTCCAAAACCTATTGGCAAGGCAAAGCAACTTTATTTATACCGCGCATTTCGTGCACAAGGCAACTCAATGCGCCTATTGGGTATTCCCATATAGTATATAGTACCAATTTAATCATTTATAGCGTATATTTTCATGAACATCCGCCGATTTTTGAATGACAATATGTCAAATATTGGCCAACGGGTCCATAACCCTGGAGGAGAGCAGTGGCTATACATGCGTTTCCAATTACGTCACGCACAGTTATGGCTGTCATTTTGAAGACCAAAGTGGAATTTATGCTGTACTACACTATGCATCGTCTCTACTCAGGATGAAGGACAACTGATCGACAGTAGCATTTTGTATGTAATCATAATCATTGCTCAAGAAGGCAACTGTAAAAAGATGGCCCCAGAGAGCACATGTACACAAACCTGCATGCTGTTATGTGGCCAAACCGCCTTTGCTCTGCCCGATCCCGTCAGACCTCGGAAACCAAGCAGGGAAGGGCCAGTTTTTTGGTCGGTACTTGGATGGGAGACTGTTAGGTAACACCAGGAAGCCTGGGCGAATGTAGTGAGTGAGTGAGTGGTTGGTGGTGGTCGGAGGGGCCGATGGCGCAGACTGGTTGCCTCGCTTCCGTCAGTCTACCCCAGGGCAGCTGTGGCTACAGTAGTAGCTTGCCACCATCAAGTACGGGGTGAATGAATAATGCAATGTAAAGCGTCTTTGAGTGTCCAGAAAAGCGCAATATGAAACCAATGCATTATTTTTTTAAGTATTATTTTATAATGAAAAGATCAGTCCAGCTACAGCAAGATCTGCCAAAGATCTGCTTCACTTCTCAGACTACATGAACACATGCAGGAAACAGAAGATCTTTCTATGAGAGTTTTGCACTCAGTCCGTCAGAGTTAAAGACATTAGCATTCTGCCGCAGTCAGCATGTAGCTTGTAGCATTTAGCATCAACACAGTCAACACATGTGCTGCTCACATCTATGAACCCTTTGAGGTAAAACTACAGTCACAGCTCAGCTCTGATCTCTGTCACATGTCGTATCCAATGCTAGAGATGTTTTGAGAGTGGCTCAGGGCTTTCTCTTGGACAGGTTTGTACGACCTGTAGATCAGCACTTGTAACTAATCTCCGCAAATGTTCTCCAGGGCAGACTTTCCTGATTTTAAGTGGTGTCAGTAACTCTCCAGGCAGTTTGAAAGGATCCCATCTTAAGGTTTCAGTTTTCTTTGTCAGCTCTGCTCCTCTACATCAGGCGCACACTTTTTTTGGATGTAGCCTCTTGACTTCTGTCAGTGGAAAAGCATAGTTTGATATGAAATAAGGTAGCAGAGGTCTCAAAGATGGCGGCGATAACAACAAAAGTCACGTGACTGAAAGGCATGTACAGTATATCTTAGAATTAATGGTCTATCTGCGGGTGTTTGGGCAGTTTTTGAGAGATCCTGGCAACCCTTTAAACCTCAGCTATGTACAAAAAACACATTGGTATCGGATTAATATTTCAATACCAGTTGATTTGTACATTCAACATTTAGTGCACCTCTGCGTAATAATGCCAAAGTCTATTTGGAGAAAAGAATGAGAAATTTGCTGTTTCAACTTCAGTTTATTTTAGTATAATGCCTGAACCATCAAACAATAAAGTCTTTTTACATTTTATTTATTTATTCATTTGAGCAGAAAAGTATTTCAGATATCTTTTTTTTACAGAAGAAAGAAAACAAAACAAGTCTATTGTGCTCAAAAGGAGTAGGAAGAAGTTCAAAGAACCCTCATTCATGGTAACATCACCTAAACTTTCAGCATACACTCATACAAGAAGCAGATGCATGCCATCCTTAAAACTGTACACGAGAAAGGTCTGGTGTGGAGAAAAGTAACAATAACCACAAAATTATCAAAAAGTTACTCTCGTAAATGTAACCCACATCTGTCCTGTGTGGATGCTGGCTTTCCTCCGAAATTCACAACTGTCGAAAAGCAGTCACGCTGACTGCTTTTCCTGTTTTCTCCGAGCGCTCGTGGCTGGCTGTCAATAATCAGATTAATATGAGCTTAAAGTCTCGGCGTAAATCGTCCAAATCAAATAGCAGCGCACATCCCGGCGCGTCTGAGCATCTGTGGCACATTTGGATCTCTTCGGTTTCACTCACAACACCGGATGCCGCCCCGAAATCCGAGTCCTTCCACTAAAAAAAAAAACGTTATCCGCGAGAGATCAAAATCTGTATTCCACATGAAAAGGGTATTACTTAAAAAGAAGCATGCGTCAAAAGTATTCGGACAAGACTGTTCTTAGCAATACCACTGAGAGAAAGTCCCAAACATTAAAGAAAGGCAATGATGAAACGTTATGTACTATTATTGGTAGAGGTTTGTTTGGATGGGCGAAGGTACGCTGCACAAATCTCGATGCGTTTCTTTAACCTCTGGGCTATAAAAGTGTCCAAACCCGGGGGGATATTGAGTGGTCGTAACTCTACGCTGGCTGCGTTTGTGTATCTGTCAGGTGCTTCCTTCCTCTACGCTCTCCACACCAGGCCAGTACTGCCTCAGACTTCCTAAAGGGCAGTTTCCCAAGGATCGGCAACCCCCCAGAGGTGAGGACAGCTGCGGGGCAGTGGGGATCGTAGCTCTTAAACAAATGCTTTCACTGAAATGAGACCCTATGGCCATCGGGATACTCAACGCAGGGGTCAGCCCGATGAATGGAAGGATGCACGGACGACATGGAGCACGAGAAATGCCGTCTACAACAGGAAACTCACCCTTTACGCAGGGTTTCAACATAGGCACGATGCGTTACGAATGGCTTTTTCCCCCGTTATTCATGACATTCATAATGTCACGAATTTGTCTTTCACATATTATGTCACATTTCACTCTCAATTCGTGGAGGTTGCAACAGAGCCTTTCGTGGTGATTAGTGGTGATTCGTGCGACAGCGTTCTTACAGCATTCGTAGCGTAGGAATCCCTGTTTTCTCCTCAAAACTGATAGAAACCCTGCGCCAGTGGACAAGGCAGCAACAGGCTGGGGGGGGCATGGCGTATAGCAGCGGTGCAGGTTAAACAGAACATATCAGAAGCAAAGGCATGTACCAGTCAGTGTCTCATTGTTGAAATAGTCTATAGAACAATATGGCCTAAGTGAAGGCAGCTTTACATAGTTTTGTTATCGCGTATAAACAAAAGTCCACGTGGCTAATTTGCATGAACTCAAACAGTAGACTCCAAATGACAATGGGAGCAATTTTATTTAGATATAGGTTTATTCGCCCGATACTTGACATTCTATTGTCAAGAATATTCGTGGCCGTGCATAATAATTCGTGCCTTTAATCGTAACACATTGTAACAGTTTGCAACAGTTGGTGACAACACGTAAAGCCTCTGCCCCGAATCACGAATGTGGATTCGTGACGTTCGTGACCTTAATGTGTAAACCTAGCTTTACAATGCTTATTCATGACTTATTCATTCACAAAACATATTGACATGTTTGGTATTCAAGGCGACTGGCATGACGCTGTAATCTAAAAATGGTCATTTCCTTCTGTGAGACAGAAAGACAGAAGAAATATACAGGCGCATGTGCGGATGTTACTAAACTTTAGTGCTGTTTTTGTTCAAAATGAGTTTTTTTTCACACTCTTGCAACACCACTTTAGTAGCAACGAAAGACTTCCAGTCTTCTACTGAACAATATTTAAGAGATTTTTTTAAGAGGCATTTTTTTCAATATCTAATTCCTGCCTGATTTATCGAGCTTTGAACCCCTCATCAGTATCAGTAATGTATTCCCCCATTCACCTGCAGCGTCTCCTTAAGTTATACAATGTGGAGTATGAATACACCAGTAAAAAAGCCAGTGTCTGGTTGGTCAGACTCCGAGACAAAGGCTGAGGGGCTGCGGTGACGTGAGCGGGCAATGCCTTCAGTTCAGCAGAGGTTCACCCAGAGACCAGTGCGTCACTGTGAAGCGGACACTTTAATTAATGTCAGAGGAAATAGAAAGGCTCAGTGCCACAGAGTCAAACAGAGGCTGCCGTGACCTGGACCAAAACCGAGGCTCCGATCGGCCGTTAGCAACAGCTCATCCTCAGCTAAACTGAAATCCGAACAATTCTCTTTGTGTTCATGCCACTGTCCTGTCTAAAGGAACCTACAGGCCTAAAAATCCTCAGTAATAAAAACATGCAAAGAGCTGTGTAATATTTCAGAAAGTAGCTTTGTTACCAAACCTGGAAAAACACATCCCTCAAAAAGGAAGTAGGAAATTAAAATAGAATTCAGCTAACGTTGTTGTGCTTTTAACCATGTAATTACCAAAATAATGCTCCCTTATCAAACTCTAGAGTAGTGTTTAGCTTCATTCATGCAGTTTGGAGTGATCCTGTGTATTTGGGTTGTGTCTTCTTCTGCCGGAGCGATTTTGTTGCCTCTAAGAAGTAACGCTAAACTGTCCTCAGCATAGGGCTGCTCAAAAATCATTATTGAAATCCCGATTAGTAAAAAAATTACTTATATCTATTTATTAAAAAAATAAATTAGAAAAATATTTTATTTGAACAATGAAAAAATTACTAATTATTTTAGGCCAAGAGTTTTTGTATGTTCTATGATCTTATACGATAAAAATGGTTGGGTAATATCATCATTTTCAGAGAAATTTAGATTTAATGCCAGTTTGAATCCAATGTAATGCTGGATGACATTTCAGGCCTTGATTTTGGCACAATTTAATGACTTTCAGTGCCCTTTAATGCCCCACGGAAACCCTGTAATGTGTAACTGCACATGAGCGGGCCGTGATCTAAAGTCAGACGCTACATACACCTACGTGTTGTACACCTTTATTACTCTTTGAACACCATTTATTAAACTTCATGGTCCCTGTACCTACACATGGAACGTGCGGGCTGTAATCTAGAGTGTTTTAACGTTATTTTTCACATGGGATTTTGGATCTTTTTTGGAAAATATGTTGTTGTTGTTATTTATTATTATTTGACCAGGTAAGTCTCCCTGAGATAAGAAATCTCATTTCCAGAGGAGTCTTGGTCTCAGAAGGGAACCTATTGTACATGATTTTGTGGTAGGGGAAATCGGAGTATCTGGAGGAAACCTACGCAGACACGGGGAGAACATGCAAACTCCACACAGAAAGGCCCCGTCCCAGGTGGGAATCGAACCCTTGTTGCTGTGAAGCACGAGCGCTAACCTCTGCACCACCGTGCCGCCCAAACTGTTGTTTGGGTTCAAAGATCAATAAATCAGGCTGGTCATGGACATCAGAAAAAGTCTGGAGTCCAAGTCTGGAAAGTCTGGAGTCTAAAGTGGAGATCATCATTTGGAGAAAACAGGCCCCTTAAGTCTTACAGCTCGACCGCTACACGTGGACACCAAACAAGTCAATATTTGTGGATAAATAAGCGTGTGAAAGGCGAGGGAGAGCGGCGCGGTTGTAGGCATTTCCTGGCAATGACAAAACGTCATAAAACAAACATCGTAAAAGGGAGAGTTTGGTCTGGTGTTTTTCCAAATCTCAACCACGGCCTGAGAAATCCATGTTTTCACCTGCCGCGCCGCGCCCTAATCCTCAGCTCTGCATATTGTCCACTTTAAAAATCCAGTCCAGTGGTAAAAATCAGCGTGATCCTTTCGCCTTTCCACCACCAGCCCCACATATCTGGCCCACACGTGACTTTGAATGCGCCTCCGCTCTCTTTCTGTCACAATAAAAGCCCTGAGAACACCCACAGCCGCCGCATGTGTCACCCGGGTGGCGAGGGCAGCGGCTTTAGTCACTTTTATGGCACGGAGAGGGGCGGCCGCCAGAGAGCATTGTATAAACACTTAGTCGAGAGCAGTTAAAGAGAGCGGGGCAATTATGTGAGTGACGACGGCCAGAAGTGAGACGACCGCAACGCTCATTTACACTGGGCCTGCTTCAGAGCCCAGAAGCCTGCACTGTGCACGGTAGAACAGAAATACCACAAAATAAATGAACAAAATACATAAAATAACTAACCGATGGGCCGGGGCTGTTTCATGGCCGACATTCGATACCACGACCGAGTCCAGGGGTGCGGGCGACGTCAAGAGGATTTGAATGATTTTGAAGATGATGTTATTACACAAATCTAGGGCCGGGTACCGTTTCATGAAAAGTTTAGGTGTCGAGAAAATCTTTGAAAAGTATTGAAAGCAGGTCTTTAGTATGTCTTTAGATCCAAGTTTTCATGCTGTTGGTCCAGGGACGGCGTTAAAGGAAGCGACTTGGTTGTTTCACCTCAAATACAGTGAGGAAAATAAGTATTTGAACACCCTGCTATTTTGCAAGTTCTCCCACTTAGAAATCATGGAGGGGTCTGAAATTGTCATGTCCACTGTGAGAGACATGATCAAAAAAATAAAATCCAGAAATCACAATGTATGATTTTGTAACTATTTATTTGTATGATACAGCTGCAAATAAGTATTTATGATAGACAGGTGTTCAAATACTTATTTGCAGCTGTATTATACAAATAAATAAATAGTTACAAAATCTAAGTGGGTGAACTTTCAAAATAGCAGGGTGTTCAAATACTTATTTTCCTCACTGTAAATGATTTTGTTATCCCTATTTTTTTCCCTTATTTTTGCTCATTTTTATTACTAATATTTCCCGCATATTTTCCCGTTTTTTTCTGTCCAATTTTTTTTCTTGCCAAAATGTTACTTTTTCTCGCAATTTCTCCAAATTTTCATCACATTTTTGTCACTTTTTCACCACCTTTTTGGCACATTTTTTGACGCTCTTTTGTGGATTTTTTGTCACTTTTCTTTTGCTCCTTTTTGGCTTTTAAGTTGCGTCGTCACGTTTTCGTCACATTTTTGTTGCTACTTTGCCACTTTTTTTTCCAAGAAGCTTTTAGATTTGGGTAAAGCCAAACTGGAGAAATTCAGGTGGGGGTTAAGAGGTAAACGCTATAACCCATATTTTGCTGCTTAATATTGCGGCAAATTATCCCCATTCCTGCATTTAAAAGGGACTAGATGCAAGTCGGTCATTTTAATACTCACTACTGCCACCTCAGGTCTAACGCGTAACTGCAGTTTCTATATTAAGCTCGTGCAAGACGGCCTTTTCGAGTGCAGGGTTTTATAGGCAGTACACATTAGAACATGGCTGGAACATGTAGAGGGAGGAAAATACAAATTTTTAAACTTCGTATAGTCCCTTTAAAGCTCGGTGCTTTTTGCTCCACAGGCCGCCTTAGCATCTTTAACGCATCAGTGTATGAGCGTGTGACGGCCCGATCTGTTCTATTTGTGATCGGTAGATGCTCCCTTGTTTCTACAGAGAGAGAATGGACACATTTAAGTCCAGGCCGAGAGAGTGAGCTTCGGCCCGATCGCGATGCGGTTTCAACATTATACTTGTGTACCGCACGGTCGGGAGGAATGTCACGGCCGTTTGGTCGCTTGAAATCGAAGTGTGAAATTGACCGAGACAGGCACTTTTCAGCTTTGACCACATTGTAGGAATATGAGAGGCAGGTTTCAAACTGTGGTAACGGGACATCGCTACGAGTTGTAATTTTAATCCGAGTCAAGAGGTCACCGAGCAGGAAGGTCGGTCTGGTCTATTTTTAAGAACGCTGGGAGACTTCATGGGTAATTTGTCTTGTCTGTCTGTCCTGTACTGATATCGCAGACTTCATACGCTCTGATGGCTTTTTCGGTGTTATTTTGGACACATTTCGTCACTGGGATGAAAAACTTCGTACACGGCCATGCTAGTCGCTGAGTGGATCGGCACATGCCCCGCTCAGGTTTGTGGCATGGTCCCATTTAGTGATAATACTCGAGTAAGTTATACTCGTAGTGACATGCGCCTTTTTATATCTGTAGACGCCTTGGTCAAATAATAATAATAATGCCTTACACTTGTATTGCGCTTTACAAGTCTGTATTACCAAGTTTTTCTCAAAGCGCCACATTGTCGTCATTAATCAATCACTCCATACTCGGTGGTGGTAAGCTACTGTTGTAGCCACAGCTGCCCTGGGGTAGACTGACGGAAGCGAGGCAGCCAATCTGCGCCATCGGCCCCTCCGACCACCACCAACCACTCACATCATTCATCCCGGCCTATTGTACATGTTTTTAGTGGTAGGGGAAACCGGAGTACCCGGAGGAAACCTACGCAGACACGGGGAGAACATGCAAACTCCACACAGAAGGCCCGGTCCAGGTGGGAATCGAACACAGGACCTTCTAGCTGTGAAGCCAAAGCACTAACCGCTGTACTACCGTGGTCAAGGAGGGTCGACACGCCCGCCTGCCTTTCCCTCTGCCGTTGATTGGCTTTTTTTGTTGTTGTTGTTATTCCCCTGTCACTGGACATGTGGAGCTCCGTGTGTGAGAGAAACGCCTCTACTGACGGACTGTGGTCATTTACGGTGACTGAAGCCTCTAAGGACTCAACAACAGAACTGTGAAACAAACCACGAACTAAATATGGTCATAACCTCTTAACCCCCACTTTAAACAAGTACATTTTCACTTTTTTTGTCGCTTTTTTATCATGTTTTTGTCGCTTTTTCGTTGTGTGTTATGCTTGTTGCTGAACTGGTGAAAATGTGCTTGTTTAAGGTGGGGGTTAAGAGGTTTTAACTAAAAGAAAAAGTATAATAAACTCAAGTCTTTGGTATAAATTGCCTCTGTAAACTATTTTATCAACAATGGACCTCCGTGCCTTAATGTGCTGGCGTTGGTCGTCTCCAGCCGGCGTTGATTGGCATTTTGTGTTTAACGGCTAAGGCGAACCGCTCGCTGTGTCATGAAAGCATTTTTGCACTATTCAATTCAGCCGCCTCCTCGAACAGCTGGTTGTTTGTTTGTATCCGAGCGAAGAACCGGAAGTGCTTCTGGTACGAGACTTTCCAGCCCTATACCGAGCATTTTCTCAGTCCTTTGATAGGTTTACAAGACCACCTCAATTGTAGCTTACCACCACCAAGTATGGAGTGAATGAAAAATGCAATGTAAAGCGTCTTTGAGTGTCCAGAAAAGCGCTATATAAAACTAATGCATCATTATTATTATTGTAAAAAGTAAGTATAATTGTTATATCGTCTGCAAAAAGGACCAGTTTAAGCTTTTTGTAAACCAAATACAAATCATTGATATGTCATAAAAAGTAGTTTAGGTCCAGGCACGTGAAGCACTTCTCATAACATGATTTTTTTTTCCATCAGGCGGTGTCTGCGGGAATCTCTGGGGGTTCCCTCGACTCCTGCCTCATGTAATGTTGTGTCTTGGGACGCTTTTATTGTCAAGAACGTGCACTTTTCGGGGTTCAATGACAGCACAGTGTTAGTAGTAGAAGAAGAAACAGCCGAAGGGATGATGACAGTGTGTTGCCAATGAATCCACAGTATACCAGTTGACAAAGGAAAGCCGAAATATTTACCCACGTAAGAGCGACAATACTTCTTGAGTAACCTTATGAGCGTAAAACGTCTTTCCAAAATGCAAATCATCTCCTAATATATATTATGTAAGGAAAAACACTTTAGATTACAGTCCGCAAATTCCGTGTGAAGCTAGTTACAGGAAACGAGAAAGTGTAAACACAGCTAATTACACATTAAAGGAACAGGCCACCGTATATCCATACTGAGGCCACTGTTTTTCCATACTGAGATATGTTCTTACCTGAGCTTAGACGAGTTGATGTGTACCTGTCTGGTCATCGTGCGTGTGCTCAGTCACGCAAAACGACCAAAGATGTTGTTTTAACCTCTCCTCTATGGGGCCAAACGGGGGTGAAGTTAGAAGCGACCAAGCTCTTCCACGTTTTCCCGATTTAAATATGGTTACGTTAGCGTTTACACAATCCAAGTCTAGTTACACAAAATTAAAAGGAGTACTATACTGTAAGGCGTAATAACACCTTAGGAGCACTTCGACGTTCGCGCAGTAATATCTTCGCTCCTATAGAATTCTCTGCGCGGACGTCGAAGTGCTCCTAAGGTGTTATTACGCCTTACAATATAGTACCCTTTTTATCGGCTTAGAAAATCGACATGTTTAATTTTGTGTGACTGTACTTGGATCGTGTACCTGTATTTAAATCAGGGAAACGTAGAAGAGCTTGGTCGCTTCTCACTTCACCCCATTTGGCACCATAGAGGAGAGGAGGAGAGGCTAAATGCTAACAACAGCTTTGGTCTTTTTGCATGACTGAGCACACACACAAAGACCAGACAGGTACGCATCGACTCGTCTAAACTCAGGTAAGAACATATCTCAGTATGGAAAAACGGTGACCTGTTCCTTTAAAGTGCAAGGTTTAATGAACATGTCCAAAGGGTTATAAAGGTGTACAACCTGAAGGTGTATGTGTAATAAAGGTGTACATAGCGTAGTGTTGGGCCATATCGCATATCGTTATCGCAATATCATTTTTTATATTGTAATTTTTTATATCGTTGTGGTCACGATATAATTTATGTTGCTCTCAGCTCCATCAGAGCAGCATAAACACTGACTGTAGGACACGGGGACAGGTGCTTATAAAAGAATACAATATCACTGAGTTAATCTTCCCAATAGGCATAAGGCTGGGATTTTGAATTAATTTGTCAATTATATCGTCAAATATATCGTGATATTTCTTTTTTATATCGCGATATAGATTTTAGGCCATATCGTCCTGCCCTAACATAGCGCCTCACTTTAGATTACGGCCAGCACTGACGTGTAGTTACACATTAAAGGGTTTCCGCAGGACATTAAAAAGTATTAAAAGTCATTAAATTGTGCCAAAATCAAGTCATGTCACTAAGCATTAAAATGGATTCAAACTGGCATTACATCTAAGTTTCTTTGAAAATCACTCAGCATTTTTTTTTTTACAGTAGAAGCTCATCGAAAATACAAAATCTATGGGCTCGAACATATTCAGCTGCAGTTTGGGCTGAAATTGACTTTTCTTTTTGCTCAAAATTTCACAGTTTTGTCCAATTCTCTTTCCCCTGTTTGATGACATGTTTGCAAATCTTCAGTACCGTATTTTCCAGACTATAAATCGCCCTGGAGAATAAGACGCACCAGCCAAAAAATATGTAATGAAGAAGAAAAAAACATAGATAAGTCGCTCTAATGAAGATAAAACAACAGGGTGAATGGGCGTACGATTTGCTAACGTAACACATTGAGGGTCATTAACATGAAGCATAAACAACGAACTAAAAGGCGTCTGGTATGTTAACGCCACACAAACCGTTCAGATAACTATAGCATAAAAAACATACCAGACTCTCGATCTCACTCCATATCAATCGCCTTGGCAACTACCTGGGCACGGAGATGTAACAATCCTCTCCCAACTCTCATCTGCGAACTCGTTCCTCTCGCTGTGGCCATCGAGCTTTTAGCCCGTGATTAGCTTGTTTTGTTTACTTCATTGCAGTAACCTCCGCTCTCTCGCTCGCTCCAAACTTTCTTTCTGCTGCTCGATTGGCCTGCAGTGCCCTCTAGCGGCATGAAATATTAGAATAAAAAAAAAATGAAGAAAAAAATTGGTCGCTCCGGAGTATAAGACGCCAAACTATGAAAAAAAGTGCAACTTATAGTCCGGAAAACAATGAAAGTAATTAAATATGCCTTATACGCATTAGTTACTGTATATTAACTACACGCAAACCTTTGTTACGCTTAGTTCACCTTTATTACACATTGCATACAGTTGTTGCACTTTAACAACCTGTTAACCCTCACCTGAACCGAGCACATTTTCTCCAGTACGGCTTTACCCAAATCTAAACGCTTCTTGAAAAAAGTGCCAAAATAGCGACGGACACGAGGAGAAAAACGCCCCAAGAATGTGACAAAAGAGCCACAAAAAGCAACGAAATCCGACAACGTGACAAAAAAGTTGCAAGCACTTTTGTAAGTCTGGGCTGTCAAATGAGGCATTACACTGTCGCGCTCCAGTTGAGAAGCTTTTAGGTTCGGGTAAAGTCGAACTGGAGAAAATGCGCTCGGTTCAGGCGGGGGTTAAGAGGTTAAACCTTGCACTGTAACCTGCACTAACATGTGTAAATACTTTCCTGTTCCCGGCACCAACACATGGAACTCGCGGGCTGTAAATCTAAAGTGTGACCGCGTTCTGCACTGTAAAATAAATGGGACCATGCAGGAACTGAACGTGTGAAAAGTAGTAGCCGGGACAGAGGATACGTTTCAAAAAAAAAATGCTTGAAACGGCTTGGATTTAGAACTTCAATCTCTCTAGGTCTTATGTAAGTGTTCACATTTATGAATTGTGGTGGGCAGCCTCAAAGACCGGATCCATTTCGCCGTCAACAAAATGAAAAGCAAAAACCTAACCCTCAATGGGACAATGCCATCCAAATGTTAATAATAATAATAATAATAATAAAAAAAGTGGTAGTCCGGACTCACCATTTGCGACTGGCTGCGGGGGCTGCCATTGATGTCCTCCACTTTCTCGTTCGCTGCACGTGGGAGACAAAACGACAACAGAGTCTTAGCGCCATCCCGCAGTCAAACACATGCAGAGAGAGGGCAGAGAGAGAGAGCGATGGAGGAGGAAAAGTTGCACTGGAGAGTAAAGTGACAGCGCAAGATCTGGCCTCTGTTCGGGCCAAAAGGGAGGGTCGAGTTACAGCCAGACAGAGGAGAGAGGAGAGAGAGAGAGTGTGTGTGTGTGGACTAGTAACATGGCAGTGGCGGTCAAAGTGATTTCATTGCAAATATGCAATAAAAGCCCCACATAAAAATCGTTACTTAACGCCACACCGTGCAGAATTTTACCCAATAAATAAAATACAAATATTCACTTTATGACAGACTTTCATAATTGAAAAAAAATACCACTTAAATGCACAAACAAACATGAGCCTTTGCTGTGAGCGGCTCACCTCTCCTAAGACATGACTGTAACTTTACCGGGAGTGGGTACGTCTCCAGCTCGTCTCCATGGAGATGTCGACTAAAGTCAGCAGAATTTGAGATTTCTCATACAAACCCATTGTTTGATTACCCACTGCAGTAATAGCATTTTCTGTGTTGAGCTGGTCATTAGGAGCATGTTTTTGTACTGATGGCAACAGTATAGTCCAAAATGTTACGCAGTGTGCCTTTTAATGTGAACATATCCCGCTAAATCAACTTCCTTCATGTTTAAACCATGTTTTAACGTTGTTCCCTCGTCAAAGACACAACATCCACGCAGCTTTGAGTTCATCCTCGGACAAAGCTGTTAAATTTAGTTGTTTCTTCTTCTACGGGGTCAGTGCCTCGTTTTGTGCTTCCTGATTACAAACCTCAAAACTGTCATTTTTAAAGCCCATAATCCAACATTATCGATTCTGAGCCGTTCTGTGCTTGAAGTAGCTCGGACTCCAAACTTTACAGTGTTGGGGATTGAACTCTCCCCCCCCCCCCCAAAAAAAAAATCAGGAAACGATTTTGAATTGATTTATTATTCAAAAATAATAAATAAATGCACCAACTACGCACCACCAAGTCACTGTGAAATGTACCGTGATAATTGATGTTTTCTGTTTTGGTTACTGCTGACGGAGTGTGTTTGTTGTCGTGAAGCACTTGGCAGAAAGCGTAACAAAACATGAAAAATGTCCTTGCTGAAAGACAACTGGAGCTTTGTTTTAAATGTCAGCTCATTTCAGCTGCTGATCAGATGCTCGGGCTTATGTTTTTTTCTTCTTTCTCGGAATGAAAGTTCACATTCAGAATAAACAGCATATTCAAGAGATTTACAGTTTTCTGACCAGCTTCCTATTCCTTTTCCCCATCATGAACAAGACTTAAGAGGCTGAGGTTAAGTTTAAGTTTGAAGATGTTGTTGAGACCCCTGGTTAGCCCTTCCCTTAGGTTTTGCAAAAAAAAATTAATAAAAAAATAATGTACCCAGCTTTCTTTAGTTTGGCCAATTTTGTGATGTATATAGTTTCACTTCCTTTTTGGACACTGACAGGAAGTGACACATCCATCCCTCCATTTTCTTCCGCTTTATCCGGGGCCGGGTCGCGGGGGCAGCAGTCTCAGCAGAGATGCCCAGACTTCCCGATCCACGCACACCTCCTCCAGCTGTTCTGGGGGGACCCCGAGGCGACACCAGGCTAGCTCGGAGACATAGTCCCACCAGCGTGTCCTGGGCCTTCCACGAGGCCTCCTCCCAGTGGGACATGCCTGGAGCACCTCCCGAGGGAGTGACATAGATAGAGGCAAACTATTTTAAACTGTTGCCGTGCTGACCATGTTATGTCAAGAGGAAATAAATGAGTGAGTCAAACTGCTTTACCTCTATCTATGTCATTTCCTGTATTTATTAAATTGATGCTTCACTGAAATAAAATTATAATATAGTTTTTACAATTTTCAATATGCACGAGACACTGCACAGAATAGGGCCTCTCTGTGTGGATTTCCCTTTCCGTGTCTGGATGGGTTCCTCCCCCCATCAACCAAAAAACTTGCACAATATGCCATGAAGATTATTGGCAGGAAAGAGTATCCTTCTTTACAAATACTCTTTGACTGCTCGGCCCGACACAAAGTTACGAAATAAAGATCGTTCTCACCTATGATCTGGATAATTTGAGCCAGCAGGACCCCATCGGTGACGTCCTGGCTCAGGTCTTTGATGAGGCGAGGGCAGCCCGACTTGGCCAGGTAATGGTTGGCCCAGTCTGTGTAGATCTGAAACACAGAAGTTACAGGCAGAATCGGTCAAAACCTATGCCCCATTCTTCAGTTCAAAAGATAAAAATGTTTTTTTCTTCATCCATACAGTGCCTTGCGAAAGTACTACCTTGAACTTTTGCACATTTTGTCATGTTTACAACCATAAACATAAAGATTTTATTTTTAATTTTTTACTGAAAGTTCACACACAAGTAACAGACAACTGTGAAGTGAAAGTAAAATGATACATGTTTCTGCATAAGTATTCATACAGCATTTTCTGAGTGCATTAAATTGCCTTTATAACATTCCTAATGACTGCAGAAAGTTCACACCTCGCCCTAACCATTAAATAGAGGCCACTTGTGTGTAATCTACTCTCAGTATAATTTCAGCTGTTCTGTGAGGGCCTCAGAGCTATGGTCACTAAGCAACATCATGAAGGCCAAGGAGCACACCAGAGAGGTCAGGGATAAAGCTGTGGACAAGTTTAAAGCAGCGTTAAGTTATACAAAGATTTCCCAAGATTTGAACATCTCACGGAGCACATGTTCAATCCATCATTCGGAAATGGAAAGAGTATAGCACCACTGCGAACTTACCAAGACACGGGCGTCCACCTAAACTAACAGAACGAACAAGGAGAGCACTGGTCACTGGGAATCTGTACATGGGACAATTATAAGCCAAATCTGGCCTTCATGGACGAGTGGCAAGAAGAAAGCCATTATTGAAAGGAGGCCATAAGAAATCCTGTTTGAAGTTTGCTAGAAGTCATATGGAGGACACAGCTACCATGTGGAAGAAGGTGCTTTGGTCAGATGAGACAAAAACTGAACTTTTTGGCCCAAATGCAAAACGTTATGTATGGAGCAAACCTAACACTGCTCATCGTCCTGAGTGCACCATCCCCAGTGTCAAATATGGTGGGGGGAGCATCATGCTATGGGGCTGCTTTTCCTCAGCGGGGACTGGGAAGATTGTAAGAATAGTTGGGAAGATGGATGGAGCCAAATACAGGGACATTTTGGAGGAAAACCTGCTGGAGTCAGCAAGAGAATTGAGGCTGGGGCGGAGATTCACCTTCCAGCAGGACAATGACCCTAAACACAAAGCTAAATCTACAATGGAATGGTTTAAAAACAAACATATTAGTCAAAGTCCTGACCTAAATCCTATTGATAATCTGTGGAAAGACCTGAAAACTGCTGTTCACAAACGCTCTCCTTCTAATTTGACAGAACCTGAGTGGTTTTGTAAAGAGGAATGGGCTAAAATGACAAAATGTGCAAAAGTTCAAGGTGTATTAGTACTGTCGCAAGGCACTGCAGCTCCGGCCATAGCGTCTATTGTTGTTGTTTGAGTTTGAAGTATTGAATATCAAATAAATCATTAGACAAATTGAGCCGTGGGGTCGTTTGCTGAAACATAAAGAGAAACAGGTGGGTTTGGCTCAACACTAATCCCTCATATTGTCAACGTTAAGCCTCTCTGTCTCTCAGTGCGCTCCGTAAAGAAAGCGACACCGCGGCTTTGAGCAGCACGGACAGACAGGCCTCAACAGCTGCCGCGGTTTGGCTGGAGGAAGATATAAGAGATACCGTTTGCCTCGGAGAAAATCAGATTATAGCGGAGACATTTAAGTCCATTTCCTCCGCGCACACATAAGACTGATAGAGTTTGCTGTTGAGCGAGTTTTGGGGAATTATGAGTTTCTGCAATGGGATTTGAGATTAGAAAAAGGCAAAAAAAAAAAAAGAAATCCTTAATCCGTGTTAAATACTCTTTATGAACTACACTGTTCAATTATCACTGACTGAAAGTTTAAAACATGAACCACTGCAAACTGAAACTACACAGACTGAGGATGAATATACTTTCACATCGGAAGTTTATGCAAATTATCCACGTGGGCTTAGGTTTCGTTCTTGTAAGATGTAAAGAAAAGTGCCTAATGTTGCCATAACTTCATAGATTTCCTATAGTAAGACTTTCAGATGGTGCTGTGGCTCTAAGGCTGCATGACCTGCGTTATACTTTCATATATTTAGGACAGAGCTCATGTTTTTATTTCATGAAATGCAAAACTCAATCATTTCACACTTGTGCAGAGATCGTCCGAGCTTGGAAACCTTCGGGAGGCAGCAGTGTCTTGTGGGATAGTTCTTAGCTCCTAATGGGTTGATGAGGAACATCCCGAGGTTCCTCTGCTGTTGGAGGTATTAAAGGCAACATACGTCTCCTTTCCTAACTCCCATCTAACCGCACTGACACATTTTGGGTGCTCCTCGTCACGCCTGACGATGAGGCACGACCGGGTTAACGATAAGGACACCCTGAACAGTATCAGTAGGCCAAGACCATATAGGCTAAGAGTAAACACGAGCAACTTCTGTGGCGACCAGCGCACTTTTATAATGCTGGCTTTACAAGTTTCTGACCTGTCAAAACATGTTGGAAACGTTTGTGTATATTGAACATCTCGTAACAATGTAGTGTTAATGAAACACGCACTTTATTACTTAAATGCAATGTAATTACAACACACTAAAACGCATGTGAAGAAAGTACAACGCCGTTTTCACCAGCTGGAGGCTTGTAGAGCCAAGTCCTGGAACCAGCCACAGCAGAAGGTCTTGTATCTTTCCAAAGACTTGCGGCTTTTAAATTCCTGCATCCATACACCAAATACAAGGTAGTTTACTATGTCCATGTAGGTAAATGGTCCAGGTCTCCACTATGGGTCGATGTCAAGCTTCTCCAAATACCGCTGTTTTGCGCTTGTTCCTGTAAGGTCCCTTTTCTTTCGCCTTATCTCTTTGCATTGCTTTACTCGGCACGTGACTCCTCATCCTCAATACTTATACGTATACCACATACGCCCGATTCTTGACATTCTTAACAGAATCCTGACAGGACGCGACAGTTCCCAACAGTCCAACAGTGCGGGACAATATTTGTGGCCGTGCGTAATAGTTCGTGCCATAAATCGTAACGCGTGGAAACAGTTCGCAACATCAAATCATCAAATTCCATTCGTGGCGTTCGTGACTAGTCGTCTTCGTGTAAACCTACACCATAACATCCGACTGCAGCCCCAGAGAGCCGTGTAACCCCATTGAGAATCTTTGGGAGATGTGCTTTAGATGGATATAGCCACCGTCTCCGTCTTTAGCCCGAATTACATTTCCTCCATGGATTTGCCCTCAGCTATGACTTCTTTCACACTTTACCTCCTCCATCTTTCATGTCGAGCCTCGTTCCTCTGAGGCCCCGTGCAGTCAGTACCTGAGATATTGCAGCTTGAACAAGAATAGACTTTCCCTCTCTCTCTCCTTCTTTTTTATTCAACGTGCACCGACAGCCATACAGGGACGTCTGCACTCCCCCCAGGGCTAAACGGGGGAATTTAGGTAGACCAAACACAGGCCTCCGCTCACCCCATATAAAGACAGATCGGACTGATCGGTACAAATCCCTGCAGAGCGGTGATGAGGGGGATTTCGAGGAAGCGCCGGTGTCCAAACGCTGTGAAAAGGCTCGTCTTTAAAGCGGAAAAGTTATCATATAACTTACTTACTTACATAATTTTATCAACTTATCAAGCGCATGATTTAACGGATGCAGAAAGTTGGGCCAGTCGCCGCCTGGATGCGACTGTTCTGATCTGGGTTGGTCAGGTCGAGGTTTCTTCTTCCCGGATTGCACGGGGCGTACTTCAAGACGACAACTCCAGGATTCACCGTGGTTCAGAGAGCGCGAGACATCACTTTCACATTATGGATTGGCCGCCACAGAATCCAGATGAGGGACGAGAAACAATAATATCGTTAATCGCGATTAAAAAATTTGGCAATTAATCGATCGCTAGAAGATAGAAGCTACACCAGAAAACCACCGCCAGTCCTTCTTGACGCACGTCTGTGAATTATGCTGTTACGCCACAAGGGGGCCCCGCTCTCCTAATCCGTGCAAGCTTTTGGCAGAATGAGTGAGAGATGCTGTCCCCGCCGTCACGGCAAGTGAACGAGGCGGATCTGAATAACTCCACACTTTAGCCTCACCGGGAGAAAGTGAAGTCCGAGCTGTGGGACTTTCTTGGATCGACAGAAAAAGAAAACTAAGAGATGAAACATGTCAAAGAGTTTGCGTCGAGAGATAACGCTACCAACTTCGGTCCACTCATCTGAGAGACAACCACCTGCATCGTTTGTAAAGCTACAGACACACAAACTTAGCGTAACGTAACATGCGGAATTAAACGTCAGAAGCGTTCTCAAAGTTTGTCATCTTTGATTCGATTGTCGATTGCGATTTGAACGACGCCGCGCTGTTGCCTAGATTCCGAAATGTTTATCCCGGCTTCAACCGCGCGACTCTGTTGGAGGTCTGGCGTTTGTCCCTCATTGTGATTCGCACTTATCAGAATCGTTTCGTCTGTGGCTTTATACAAGCGCGACATTATTAATAGCGGAAAACTGTCCTTGTGTCTGTGGCCCTTTGTATCTCGTTTTAAATCCTTCCCCGGCTTGAGTCCCTCAAAAGGTTTAGCGCTTGTCCCATTTTCCAAGAGAGTTCCCCCTTGTTGCTTTGGAACGTAACCCATTTCATTCGAGTCCACCTCAGCCCATTACTAGTTCATAATCTTTTGTGACAGCGGTTCAGCCAGACGATCCGCTCGGCTCTCTGCGCTGTTAAATGTGTTAAATGGAGCCGTTTGATAGCAGTTCGTGAATCCGCAGTGACAGAAATGCTCAGAGAGACGGACTCAAGACGCAGCGCTCTCACCCAAATGCATGCAAAGTCTCCAGAGCGATCAGCGGGGGGGGCAAGTAAACACACTTTACACAGCGCCAAGGAGAGAGAAAATAGATGAATTATGATCAGTGTCTCTGTGGCGGAGGCGATAATGAGCAGCGGAGTCAAGAGAGGACATTGGTGAAGCTCGGTTAAGACGAGCAAGAGCAGATCAGGGCAAAACATGAAGCACTGAAGTTCATATGAATCCTCTCTTGATTTTCCTCTTTCAGAAAAAAACCCCCGACACGACAACTTTTGAAAGCATACAAACACCAAAGATGCCCATCTTCTCGGGACCAAATGAGGTGGAACGAACGATTTTTGAACCTGTAATGGTCAACGATTGTGGGTCTGAACCCTGACCTGCTAACAGTACGAGCATCACGGGAAACTGTCCTGGAAAATGAGATCCATACACATTTTTCTGAGTGGCTAACGGGCTTTTTCTGAAACACAAGGTCCTTGGCAGCATTAAGGCCAACCTAATCATTGAAAGAAGGAAAATAGACTATTTTTTTTTCAGCTATGGTCTGTGTGGAGTAGTGGCGTATATGCTCATAGCAAGCTGTTCGCCGGGCAAATCTCCGAGGGACACCGCATTGAGGCCATTGGGATTAAACGCCAATGTACCATTATTCAATAAGAACGATGACAAAGAAGAGTTATAGAAATGTGCGCCAATGCGACCGATGATACAACGCACGAAAAAAACGGGAAAAAAATGTGGTAAATTCGCGAGCAGACTTAAGTTCAGATCCTGACAGAACTTTCACGTCATGCAGCACAGTCAACCGAGTCAACGAGACTCAAAATCTGGACTGAAATGCCAGATAAGTAGCAACTTGCCTTTAGATCCCAAATAAACATTTCCCCGAAAGGCCAGCAACAGTATTCAAATACATATTCAAAGTAAGTATCAGTTCAACATGAAGTCCCTGACGGAGCAGACCCGAGTGTGGACGGGTGCTGGGAAAAGGCCCGCAGCAGGCAGCCAGTGGATGGATTCAATTTGCAGCTGAACGAGCAGCTGCTGCAACATCTGCCGCCTCCTCCTCCTCCGCTGCGAGGGATCATCTGCGCTCAACATGAGAGTCTGCCGATCGAAACGCCAACCCAGACTGGGGCCACACGATCGCCCCCACGTTTTCACTCGCTTTGTCTGAAGGGCTTCTGAATCATCGGGAAGTTTCATTTTCTGGACTTGTTTGAGCTTAAAACCATAATGTGACGTTTTCCCTTTCGTAAAACGCACCTGGAGCAGGGTGTGTTTTGAGCCAATTTGGCGCCCTAGGCTAGATTTAACGCAGCAAAACATGATAAAAAAAAGTTAGGAACACACCACAGGAAAAAAACGACGAAGAAGCGTCAAAAATACAAAAAAAATAGTGACGATGTGGTAGCTTTTAACCTCTTAACCCCTGCCTTAAACGAGCACATTTTCTCCAGTTCGGCTTTACCCAAATCTAAAAGCTTCTTGACCCGAGAGCTTACAGCCCATAGGCCATGCGTAATGCTTGTTTTAAAAGCGAAGACCTACAAAACTGATCTAAGATTTTTCCTTGTGCTGTTGCCGCGTCGTCACTTTTTTAGAATTTTTTGCTACATTTTTATAAATTTTTTGGTCACTTTTCCCCCGCTTTTTTCGTAATTTTTTTGCTGCTTTTTGTCACGTTTTTGAGCATTTTCATCCCCATTAACATCTTGTTTTCGTCGCTATTTTAAGCTTAGATTTGGGTAAAGCCAAACTGGAGAAAATGCACTCGGTTGAGGTGGGGGTTAAGAGGTTAACGTAACACCCAGAGACAACTTTTGCTTTTACTATACAGCAATGATGTACATATTTCAACTTTTGTTTCTATTCCCAGAAATATTCTAACATCTGACAGCCTGATTTATTGGATTTTTAATACCCACATACAAACACCAAATATATCTAAACTCTCCATTGCACATTTCAACAAAAGAAACTCTCTCCGCTTTTGAAATATTGTAGCTCAATTAGCCTTTTTTTTTTCCTCAAATTGCCACATGCGTATAAAGTGCCTTAATTTGAAATGCAAAGTTATTGAAAGAAATCCTGCAAAACATTAATATCACTATAATCTGCAAAGTTTCAATTGGCATCTCTACAAACAGTGCCTACACAGTAACTAATGTAAGCTAAACAGAACATACTCCTCTCTCTTCCCGTTTCCTCACAGCACAGTATAGTCAGGTCCCGGTTGATCATGATGCAAAAGTCCCTCCTTTCCTCCCTCGCTTCCTACGCCCTTTCAAAGCTTTACGAGGCAACAAAAGCGGTAATGGACGGGCGGCTTACCCGGCAGAGGCTGTAAAGAATAAATACAAAATAAAGAGACAAGGATCACCAGCGAGGAGCAAGCAGGCACAGAGCTACGCAGGTGTTATTGGCAAAAGGCTGCAGCGGCCACGGCAGGCCTCTAGAGGGAGCTGTCTAAAAGGGGAACGTGCAGCTTAACCCCTGCTGTTGGAAAGACTAGATGGAAACAGTCACTGGATATATTTCATACCTTTATTCGTATGGCATTTTATTCATTCATTATACATAATAGCATTTAACCTTAGTGGAGATCTTTGAACAATAATAAATGTAATATATTATATTCTTAAGGAGAAAAATGGCTTTACAGACACATTCAGGGCCGACCACAAATAAAGGTGTGACAAAAAGTCATTAATAATATTAATTTACTCATTTCCATATGAAATACCAGTGGTTCTAAAACCTTTGGAGTCGTGACCCCCATTTTGGTTCGTCACCCCCGCCCTTATGTATTTTTACTTCTTAGTATTGTCTTATTTATTCCGGCTGTTGTGTCACGCGGTGGCATATAGACTTAAGCCTATATGATTCTTAAAAAAACGAATGAATTAAGCCCACAGAACCAGAATGACACTCTGGTAAAACAATAGCCACAGTACCAGCGGGTGAGTCTGGTCACCGCTGCGTCGATTCCATTTCCCACAGCGGTACATACACAGGCAAACAGGAAGCAGAGTCAACCAATCAGCAAAGGGCTGGCGTCTGCCGTTGATGCGGAATTATTAGCAGTTTTGCGTTAATATTCAAACAAGATTATGAATTACGTCCCTAAGGCTAATGTTCATTTATTTTATTATGGTTATCTGTTCATTTTAAAAAAAAGAAAAAAATCGAATAAAATCAGAACGTATGCAATCATACAACGTTATCATAGTTTTGTTGGAGGAGTGACCTGAACTTCTGAAGTAAATTGACGAATTTTCACCGCGATGTTACACGGGTGCCCAGAGGCGTAGAAGGGCCAGAGACCAGGGAGGAGACGTTTGGAAGCTTGAAATGTCTAGTTTCCCACCATCTGGGATATGGCAGATGGTGGGAGCATGGACCTCATGGGGTTCAAAAATTAAAGCGCAATTCGTTGCCCACCTCCACCAGATGGCACCACCTGAGTCGCCTATGCCCAGGGCCGGCCCTGAGCACATAACAGAGGTGGTTGATAAAGAAGTATGTACTGTACTTAAAGCAGTAACTCGTGCCCCTAGAGGCCATAAGCGCCACTGCAGGTGTCGTTGATTGTTGCATTTTTTTTACTCATTAATTGTCCGTGAGAGTAAATACTACGCTGACAGAAAAGACAAAAGGAGAGAGGGATATTGTACATCCAATTACACAATGGAGATTTTTTTTTAACTCAAACTTGGCTGTAAATACTGTTTAAGTGGTGCTAGCCTCGCAGTTAGCTTTGCCCGTTAGCCTGTTAGCTTCTTCGTCGTGATTCCATTAGTGTGTATTGCGCTTCCGACCCGGTGGCAGTGAAGTTGCAATTGTGGTTTTCTGGCCAGAGACACCAGGGGGACATGAAAGACCCCCAATCATCCCATTAACACTTGTATTACCCCCAGAGGGACTACGGAAAGGATTTATTAAGGTATACACGTTACTTAGTACTGCTTTAAGTACAGTTTCTGAGGATCTGTGATTTACTGGAGTGGTATTTTTGTGGAGAACTTATTGCTGTTACTCTGCTACATTTGAAAGATAAATATACTACTTTCAACTTCACAAAATTTAAGGTAGACATTTTAAAGTAGAAAGTATAAAAATTGGCTGTGTGTTTTGTTCCCTTAAAACTCCAAACTTTCCAGTCTTGGCCTTAACAATAGTTTGAGGATTTTTTTTAAACATCTATTGCCTGCCTGACTTAATGACATTTGAACCGCAAAAGAGAGGCAAATTAGAATTTTTACAGATGGCTCACTCAAAAAATATTTGTAACTAATATTTCAGCAAAATAAAAGCGTACATTTAAACCTGGCGCGATCCCGGTTCACATTTTGTCGCCGAAAATGTCTTATTTTCTAAACATTAACATTTTCCCTATATTCACCTGCAGTGCTCGCCTTACGTGGCAATTTCCATCAACAACTTTTTACTTGTATTGGAGTGATACTGGACCAGGAGTATTTGTGCTTTCACTCTCGTAATATAACCCTAACCAAGTGCTTTGACTGACCTTTAGAATCTTGACAACACATTACATTTGTTAATTAATTAGCCGGATGATGTTGACATGCCGCTCTGAATGTGCAACATAAATTAGGGATAAAAACTGCTCGCATTTCCAGTCCATTAAAGCTGACCGAATGATCGATCTGAAACATGTCGCCCGGGCTTCTGTTTTATCGAGTGGCTGCTAACGGATAGGCTCTTTTAATCAGGGAGCAATTCCAATTCTGTCCAATAAATCCGATCTCTAACGGCGTTCGCAGTGGCGGGGCATATATCGAGCCACTGGGGGGACGTTTAAGCTCCGCTGGCGCTCTTTGCAGCAGGCGAAGTGTTTTGTGTTTGTAGATTCAGGAAGCTAAAACGGGGTGCCGACCCAGACGGACGAATGGGCATTGACAGTTTCGTTTGTGGAGCGTGGAGGAGGCATGGCACGTGAACTCTGCGAAATGTAGCGAAGAGGTTGTAAAACGAGTCATGGGAGGAAAAGGGGAAAATAAAGTACTTGTCCAGTGATCATAAACCGGAGCGGCCGAGGTTCTTTTCAGCCCTTTTTGTAAAGACAGTGGTGCAGCGGGTAAAGAGGTTGCCGACCAACAAAAAAGATCGCTGATTCCAAGCTCACCCAAGCACTATTTAGCTATTTCCCCTCAAACCATGCAGACAATTCACCCATAATGTCCAGCGCAGTCGTCTACTGCTGTTGAAAGCGGTAACCAATGTTTTAAAAGATGTTTACCTTGAAATCGAAGAATGAACCAATGCTGAAAAGCCACGAAAGCAAGTCCAAACGACTCCAGTTATAACAAAAGACTGTAAATTAACCATGGACTAAGTGAGGGCTAACTGGAGCGCGTTCATGCTAGCAATTTGGCTCGGCTTTTGGCGCAATAGGGCGAAAAGAACCAAAAAAAAAACAGATAATGATGCTGAGCTTGTTAAGGCAAGGTAAGAATGACAAGCTTGTGTTCAATAAAGACTTAAAGAGTGGAAAAAGGTTTCAAAGGAAAGTCCATGAGAGCAAGGAACTTCTGGAGCCTGCACCCATTTCCTCATGGCTTTAGGAAGAACGGGCAGGGTACTGTTACATTTGTTTCAATACCAGAACATTAAAATGATGGTCTGTAAGTTTAGATGTCTTACAAATATAATTGCACCTAATTGACTGCCCGGGTCTTAAATTTCAGTTAACGTTCGTAATATTAAATAATATTTTTTTCTAAAAAGCCTCCCCTGATCAGAATCCCCGGTGCAATCACTTTGACAGATGAGACAGGTTCAAATAAAGTTTTTCTCTCGCTCTCCTTAGTCAGTAAGTCGGTGACATAATGCACTTTAAGTTAAGATCACGGTTCTCTAATTTCAAACCTTTTAGGCAAAAATGTTGTTCTTGTTCTTGTTCCTGGTGCAAGACAACGTGGTCCATAGACTGACATTGATCAAAACAATATAAAAGCAGAGACAAATAAGTGATGGAATGCGTCCGAAATCCCAGACATTTTAGCGGTTTTGTCAATTCCGATGTCTTTTGTCTTTGTTTTTGTTTCCTTTCTATATGTAGGTCATGTCAGTTAATAGATCTAAAGAATATTCTCAATTCAAATCATTTAAACCCATGCAGACAGATAGAATATGGCTGATGGACCTCCGTCTCTCTGGATCGGATGGCTCCTCTCTGCTTTGGCCCCAGGACAATATAATAACGCCCTGAGACACCGAGATGATGAATGGGACGCACTCAGAAAGTTTATGTCCACAAAAATGTCTTCCAGGTGTCTCTAAAATGCGTTTGGCCGCACAACACAAGCAGCTGTCCAAGTGGGGTAAGTCCATAACTGCAGGCTTATCTGGCACCGGAGGCTCTCTCAAAAACGAAAGGATTCTGAGCGTATAGTACAGAGAAGAGCAGCGTCTGGATGCGATTTAAAGCAGTGGCTCTCAACGTGTATAGATGCGGCATGCGCCTATAGCCTACCAGGACAAGTCGCTATCTGTAAACTATCTTTACACTTTTTAGATGCAGCCCATGGCTAACCAGCAAAAGGGGTCCTCACTCCCCCAAAAACGGTTCATCAGTTCCCCATCAGACCATTAGGAGCCAAGAACAATACCACAAGCCACCGCCGCTACCTGAAGTGCTTTAAAATGACATGCAAACTAACTTGTAGGACGACACTTTTGGTCCTGGAGATATCGCTCTCCTTCTAATTTGACAGAGCTTGAGTTGTTTCGTAAAGAGGAATGGGCTAAAATGTCAGTCTCTAGATGTACAAACCTCGTAGAGTCAAACCCCAAAAGACTTGCTGCTGTTATTGCAGAAAAAGGGGGTTCCACAAACTATTAAGTCATGCTGTGTGAATACTTGTAAACGCCCGACTTTTCACTTTTCTATTTTTTGAAAAATAACAGAATCATGTATCATTTTACATTCACTTCACTGTTACTTGTGTGTGAACATTCAGTAAAACAATCAAAATTAAATATTTACATTTAGGGTTGTAAACATGACAAAATGTGCAAAAGTTAAAGGTGTATTAGTACTTTTGCAAGGCACTGTATCGCTTAATTCCAACTGAATACATTAGTGTCTCAAACAGAAGTGCATTAATAAAAATAACATCCTCCAGGGTCTGACACATCATTCTCCGATGGAAATTGCTGTATTGTATTTCGATTGGTTTTGTAATGAGAACTGAATGACTGTTTTCAGAAATTTGAGAAAACCAAGTAGTGCTCATAGGCGTATTAGACCAATGTGAGAGTCCATTAGAATGTTTTCCCCCCCCTGGCTCTCCCAATGTCCTGGCACACCAGTGAAATACAAAATACTACAAAAAGGAAGCACATTGTCAAACCGTATGGCAGCGTTAAATTTGCCCTTTGTTGCTTCTACTGGCAGCAAACTCTTCTTCCTTGAGTCACCGGGATTAGATTTCACGGTAGTTTTCATGCGGACGTGATTTGTAGCGGTATGTTTGTTCCCGGCTGGCTGAGTGTAACCTGAATAAAGCGGGGTTTTATTTTGGCGGGGGGAAAGTGGAAAGCCTCACAGTGAGAAGGCCCCTGCTGAGACGGGGTCGTGTCGTTGGTTCAAGTTAAGAACTGGTCCCGGGTTCGACGGGGCCTTTTCTGTGTTTGCATGTTCTCCTCCTCGTGTCTGCGTGGGTTTCACCCTTCACGGGTACTCGGGTTTTACCTACCACTAGAAACATGTACAATAGGTTAATCCTTCGGCCAGGCGCTCACTGCTCCTACAGGTCGCCCCAGCCGCATTGAGGATGGGTCAAATGCGAAGAACGATCAATAAAAAGAATACCTTCATCTAGTTAAGACATTGTGTCCTTTGGCAAAACACTTCGCCCTCCTGTAGCCTTGTGATGGTAGCTAAGCTTTCATATTAGGATGGTTTAGTCATCGCATCGGGCGAAATAAGTAAACTTGTCCTTGATTTCTTTCTTTTAATTCGTTCCTCACATCAGGGGCATTTCACAAGAAACAAAAAGTGAAATATTTCGAGATGACTTTTTGTAAACGCCATTGCTCAAAAGACTCTTCCTACACAATTCCTAGTTCACAAAACGAATCACTTTTGAATCACAGGATTCACAACGCACACGTGGAAAGTGAACACACCGTCGATGGCGAATGGATTTCAATATGAGAACGCTTTGATCGAAGACTGCTTAGTGTTTGGTAGAAAACGGCAATATGACTGACTGCCCCCCGGTGTCCAAACGTGTTCGTTTGTAAATGTGTTCGTTGGGAAAAGGGATCCAGATTGGAAAAAGGAAGAAAAAAAAAGAAGCAGCAAACGCAGCCACTTCAAACAAATACGAACAGCACGAGGAAGTACCTTTATTTAGATGTCTTTCGATTTTTCCCCTGTGTAATGTGTAGAGGCGTCAAATGAAATCAAATGAAACTTCTGCGGCCCTTCCTGTTCTCGTCAAATCTAACCACCAACAGAAAAGCCAAGTCTATTCAGCAGAACTTAAATCCAGACTTAACCTCTTAACCCTCACCCGGACCGAGCACATTTTCTCAAGTTTGCCATTGCCCGAATCTAAAGGCTTCATAAAAAAAAACATCCATCCATCCATCCATGTCGCCGCACGCCTTCGGGGCTGTTCTGGCTGTCACCGGCGTCTCCTCTTCTGACCACGCACGTTGGAAAGCTCCCCTTGGCTCGCCGTCCCTGTTGCGTATTTCGCCCGCATCGCGCTGACTGACAGGTCTAATCTCCCCCCCCCCCTCCCTACCCCGGCTCTGAATGTGTGCCCGAGCCGCAAAACTCATACAATTAAGTCATTTTGAGCCGAACTGAGAGCGTGGCTTGGCAGGCGCCGGCGTGAGAGCGAAACTCGACCTCTTGGCAACGCGCGGCCCGGCGGCGTTATCTGCTAATCCAGTCAGCTCGAGCCACATTGCGCCGAGCTCCGAGTGAGGGCTTAACTTGTTGAACGGAAAATGAGTATCTGTTTTACATCGACACGAACCTTTCAATTACGGCGCAATTGTTGGAGCAGAGAGATTATAAGACGGTTTAAGGTCTTGTCACAATTTGTTTCGTCATTACTTGGCGCTTCCGTGCTCTGGCATCTCGTGTTAGCGGCGTTTCGTTTCACCACCGCAGTCATGAATATGAATAGGCCCGGATCTACAAAATCATTGACTTGTCCGCGCTTTAACCTCTTAACCCCCACCTAAACCGAGCACATTTTTCCCCAGTTCAGAAAATGTGCTCGGTTAAGGCCCTTTCGCAGTCATACTTTGAAAACATCACAGACGTTTCCCTTCCCTTATTCCGTTTCCGTTTTCCTCCCGAGTTTGCCCCGCACTCGTGTTAATAACATGAATTCACCTGTGGCACTTCCCCCGTCCGTCGGTCGATAACGCAGAATCACTCAGGACTTCGGCGCTACCGGCTTCCACCACGTCGACTTGCTTCCCTTTGAGAGCGTGGTCGATCGCACGGACATAAATCCACAAATCTACATTCATTTTGTCCGGGAGCCGCGGATGGAAGACGCCCCCGTGAGCCGCGCGAGAACAATGACAAACGACCTTGTCCCGCACAAAACTGATGTCCCCGCGGCGGCGCTGATGTGGCGGTCTGAGAGCTTTGTTCGCACTTTTGTCACTGATTTGAACATGCGAGTGCGGCAACGGTAGAGCAAAGATAACCATGATAACCAACTATGAGAAAAAAGATGTACTTCGATTTCACCTTGATTGTGGAACCTTAACACAGATCACACACTAAAATATAGTGCGGGGTCCGGAAGTAAAAAAAAAAAGAGAGATCCCATTTTTATTTCACATTGACTTTTAAAACAATTAAATTAGTAAGTGTTCGAAAGTATGACGCCGTTTAATCTGCTATGTGCTAACTCGTGACACAAAATACACAGCTTTAAATTGAAGATGTATCTAAAACAGACCTGGGCAACCTCAGGCCCATTCCTGTGCGGAGTTATGATTTCATTAAAGAAATGACCAGAATGATCAATTCAGCCACTAGGGGGCAGCTTCAATAAAAAATAAAAGGAAATAATTCCACACGTGTCCAGAAGAGGGCACTAACATAATGAGAGATCAGGATATAAACAACACATTGTAGCCACGTGGAAAATGGACAGTCTGCCAGAGGGCATCTGTGTCTACAATAGCAGCTTGCCACCACCAAGTGTGGAGTGAAACTTGTGAAACAGGCTTGTAGAGTGCAATACAAGAGTAAGCCGTTTTTATGAGGCTACAATCAGGCTAATTATTATATCTTTTTTCCCCCCCAATCAAAATATATTTTTATTTTGGAGCTTTTGTTTATGGACCTCGGCAATACACTTCCAATATATTTTGGCCCCCAGGGAAATTTATATGAAGACCCTAGTGCAGGGGTGGCGAACACGCGGCTCTCCAAACAGAGTGCGGCTCTTTGCATTATTGGATATGTTTAATACAATGCGGCTCTTTGCAAAATAATTGGTACATCTTTCCCGTAAACTGTAACAGTCTTTAAGAATCTTGACCAAAAATCCAACCATAGTCCTAAAGACCCTGTTTTCCATCTCTACACACATGAATGAGAGTCTGTATACGTATCTCTCCTTTTCGAGGCGGCGTGTAAAAGGTGCCCGACTGCCCGTGCAGCAGCCTCAGGCACTGGGATCAGCTCAAATTTCTGATTAGCCTACTCTTTATTTGATGAAAGTTGGCTTCATATTCACAGAAAAATTAGGAAATGGAAAAAAGCGGAGCTCTAATGAAGCATATAATGGAAATACGCAATGTCATTGACTTTTCTTTCACATGTGCTGTAACTGTAACAAATGCAACATAAAACAGAATCTCAGACGTCCTCGAGAGGCTCCAGGATTTAAGTTTATGAACTTGAGCGTTCTCTGCACAGTCCAGTCAGGACCCGGCTGCAGGCACTGAGCGCACAGGCCAGGGGCGAACCAGAGGAGGGGGCTCAGTGGGCAGGGCCCCTCACACTAACACACTCAAGCTTTGAAAATCAAAACATCTAATTCTGTCCCAGTCAGAGCAGAGCAGCACAAAATGTCAGTTTATTTAATATACATTTATTTCAATCTTGGTGAGGAGTAAAACCATTGCATCTAATACCATTATTGAAAAGAAAAGAGAAAGGGCAGGCATAAAGTTATAGTTTATTGTGATTAAATATAACGGTCACATTACATTTAATCACATTAAACTACCGCCCCTGGATCTCGCAAATGGTTAGTGCCTTTGTGGCTCTTCACAGGATCCTGGCTTGAAATGGCTAAATATTTACAGAAAATAATAGTCCTACTAAATAACAGTGGGTATCAGATATTCAAAATACACGATTTAGTGTAATGTACAATAGGATAAAGTTGAGCAGAATAAGTTTGAGTTATTGTTGGTGCGGCCCTCCGACTCAATTCAGTTTTCTCATGTGGCCCCTTATGAAAATGAATTGCCCACCCCTGCTCTAAAACATCATACACTGAAAAGTTATAAGCTGAATTTTGAAGTGTATAGTGTTTTTTAGTTTTTACAATACTTTTCAGTTAAAATGATCACTAAGTTTATTTTCCTATTACGTTGAACGCTATCACCCTTTTCCGTGTTCATGGATTTCTGTAGGACTCTGAGCCTCTCACGCCTGCCTCTCTGCAGTGGCAAATTACACGTTCTGTTGTCTGCGTCGGATTTATTTATTGTGGGCGTGGCGTCGGTCGTCTGCGGCGGAGATTACAAAGCAAGCAAAGAAGACAAACAAAACAAAACGAAACAACAACGCTTCGTCAGCCGCGAATTTAACAGGGCCCCGGGCAGGAAAAGCGAAGCCACATTACCCTGTAATTTCGACGCGCTAACAGCTAAAGACGCGAGCCTCGTGTTGCTGGCGCTAACTGCTATTTAGCTCCATTAAGTGTCTGCTGTCACACAAGTATCTGGGGGAAAATAATGGCGTACCGGTGGAGAGGAAGGGGGGGGGGGGCAATTTGGAATAAGATGGCAGACATAGAGTGACACTGAGCGAAAACCATCCAGACAATCACGGACGTCTGCTGATACCGGACATCATCATTAGCATAAATTACTTATTCACTCCAGTTTGAATGGAACAACTATAAAGTACATATTTGTTTGAGGGAAGAATTTTTTTTTTTCAATGAATTAAATTTGAATCGAAATGACTGTCCTTTAGTGGCACAGACACTTTTTCAGTTTCCTTTTCCCTGCAGACGTTGCTTAGGGACGAACACCGCGTGAAGCCAACACCGATTTCACTGTCAAGCTTATTTATTCACACAGTTAAGCCTGAACATAAACTTATTTGAAATATCATTATCCAACATAAATCACACTGCTGTTGTCTTTGAAATGATCACGCAGGCCTCACAGCTCCACCGAAATAAGTTTAAATGTAGGAAAATACAGAGTAGCATCAACAATATACCTCTAAAAAATAAATACAACCCCGAAATAAATGATGCTTGAATGCTGAAATCGCGATTCATTAATCACAAAGGCCATAATAAACTTTAATCGAGTCCCACCACTAATAAATATCTTTTAAGAAGTCCACCTAACTTGGTTTTCTGTGATCGTGACAAACATGTCTTCTCGCAGACTGCCTCTAGAGGGCTCCACCACACTGACAGTTGCAGCTGCAGCGTGCCAACGGCTCATGAGTCACTGAAAGCTCATCTGTGATTCACCGCACTTTCATTCAGAAGCACTTTTAACGAACGGGTTTGGTTCGTGACGAGGGACGTAATAACAGGCTGCCTTCTCTTCATCGGACACGGACCAAATGAGAAATGGCGACCAGCGAACCTCTGGATCAGTGGGCAAAGTAATACTGCCACCTTGCCAGAAAGGAGATTTGTTTTCATTGACGCTAGGGGATTTTAATTTTTTTCTGAGACTATAGAAGGGGACGCGGCCCTTTTGAAACAGCTGAAGTTAATGTAGGTAAATGCAGCTAGTAGGGATGTTTACAATGATGCTTTCAATTGGTAGGCCACGTCTCATTTTCAATGGACCAAAACATTATGACAGACCGCCATAACAAAATATAACACATAATTCCACAAACAAACAATCCCACACAAAACATAATAAACATAATACAAAGAAACAAAGCGATAATAAGGACAAACACTAAAGGCACAACCCTCTCATCCAAAAATAGAACTACATTTACTTGGTATGGCGTTACCAACTTTTCAAATACGAGGAGCCTACAAACAATGTGTGTATGAAGAGAAGTTCTGAAGTGGTTATTGACCTTAATGCTATTGGCAGATGGTTCCTTCAGGGGCCTTGAAGGAGAAAGACCTCCGACAGGCCTCCTTCCGCATAGAAGCAGTAATAAAAGGAAAGATATTCAGGAGTGTCGTAGATGGAACTATAGAAGACATTTTAAATATGGAGGTACATTATAATAAACACATTTGAAAATGAATTGCAACCCGTGACACTGTCGTCTCTTGTCGGGCTGTTAAGTTGATTGTATATTCTATTAAATAAACGCAGCTGCACATGGTTCTTTTGGGACTCTTCCTTCATCCCAGTGTAAAGAAATCAATAGAATCACGACGCGCAAATAATGAATGCACAATAGAATATTACACAGTGGTGCATTTTATAGGGACATTTTAAGAATGAATCTACAGAGGGTATTGAACAGGGGAGTCAATAGTTTGAGTATGTTGTCAGTAATCGGCAGAATTAACCGTGCAATAATTTATTTTCAGTGTGAAACAATGATGACCGGTATAAAGGGCATTAGACAAGCAAATGCACTGTGCGTTTAATTCTGTAATCGATATGTGGTGTGGAATGTTGTTATTTAGTTCTCGGGACTACAGACGGAAACTAGTTCACTAATATGCACTGTCCCAATCAAATAAATAAATTGATTGTGATAATAATCAAATTTAAGGAATAATATAAAGAGAATGTCTAAATTTAATTGAAAACTTATTAGACATTCAGCCTGCATTATCTTTTATTACGCTTTTAAACAAGTAAAACAAGTAAAAAGTTAAATAGAATAATGACTTTCAAATAATAAATAGACAATAGAATATTCTCATTGGCCGTATCCAAAGGAAGCATTGGTGTGGATGTTTTCAATCAGATATTCTATTGAATAAACGCAGCTGCACATGGTTCTTTTGGGACTCTTCCTTTACCCTAGTTAAAAAATAAAAACAATAGAATCACGACTCGCAAATAATGAATGCATAATAGAATACTATCATGAGCCGTATCCAAAAGAAGCAAATTGATGTGAATGTTAATTTCACCAGATATTCCAAGAAATAAACGCAGCTTCACGTTCTTTTGGGACTCTTCCTTTGGAAACATTACGCAATTATAATGTGAAATTGGATAGGATTTGCCCTCTGCACATTGGATTCATGAACTTAATGTGTTTGGGGGGTGGATTTACCATTGGACACCGTTTCTTCAGGCTTTACTGGTGGGAGCGCACCATAGGGCACAAAAATAAGCACGTTCCGAGGCTCGTGAATTCTTACGATTGACCCGCTGTGGGCTTTTATACCCGCGGTAATTGTGAAAAAAACATCGGTGTAAAGTCAAGGGAAAGTCATCCGTCAACGTCTAAAGTTTCCAGTAAAAAACACACACATTGCGCAGCAGTAGATCAGAGCAGATTAGTCAGATAATGGCCCTGTTAGTCTGCTGCCTGTAACTGTCACCTCTGACTTGAACGCACTGAGTCAGACCTCCACTCTCACTTAACAAGCCCACCCTTCCTCTGCTCTCGTTCCTCCTGCGAAAACATGTCACTCTTTGCAAGCGGTGAACTCTCACTTCGATCATAATGTCAATCGAACTCACAGAGGGAAGGTCAAAATCAGTCGTATGTTCACAAGATGAATCCGAAGGTTGCATGGTTAGAAAGGTGGCAGCAAGACTTGTTGCTTTAAGGATTAACGACGCGCAGCGGAGGTGGAGGAGGAGCTGATCAGTGCGGGACACCACGCTCTGAGACACACCCAGGTGGTGGTGCGCCGTTTCAGAGGAGCACTGAAGGAAATACTCTGGTTTCTCCCTATACTTCCAAAAACATGCTGGTCAGGTTGGCCCAAGGCGGCTCAGGACTAACCCAAGCTAATCCGAGCTACGCAATTCCGCTGTACAATCGTATAATGACAAATAAAGCAATTACTTACGCACTAATGCATCACTTATTTAACTCGATGTACCAGACCTATTGTTTGTTTCCTAACAGCACGGTTTCCCCATATTTTCAGCCCCTTCTCCAAACTGGCCCTTGGACACGCAGCTGTTACAACAGGGCCCTGGAGTTCACCGAGTCTGCGCCCCGTCAGGATTTCCTCCGCTTTGTGCAGCGTCGGCGACATTAACTGCGCACAGACATGGCCCCGTCTAATTCCTGGACACACTCTTCAGCAGGAGGAGGAGCAGAAGAAGAGCGCAGTTAGGATATCCTCGCTAAACCCCGGGCCTGTCCCAGGACACTTGAGGGGAGAGGAACCCAGTGTCTTCACCCCGCTCACAGCTACATAAACAGAGCTCTGAGGGGGAAGAGGGACTGCACAGTAATATGCTGTGCTAAGGAAACAATTAGGAAGAGTTATAACACAAGCAAAGCCATCCATCCGTCTGTGACAAAAACTGAAATGAGGGATTTTATAAATGCCTGCAAGTTGTGAAATGTTTATATAAAGTCATCCCTGTGAAGATGTGAGGTGTTTAGAAAAGTCGAGAATGTCCGACGCCAAGTGTCTTGAGTGTCGAGTAAAGCCCTACATGTAGCTAAATATGTTTGAGCAAAATTGAAAACGTTGCTATAGACTTAAGCTCAGCACGGACTAAACAGGTTTTTCAGTCTTAAAAGATGTTATTAAGAATGGGGAATCCACACTACATGACTGGATTTAGCACAATTCATTCTGGCCTATTGTACATGTTTTTAGTGGTTGAGGAAACCTACGCAGACAAGGGGAGAACATGCAAACTCCACACAGAAAGGCCCCGATCCCGCTCAAGAATCGAACCCGTGACCTTCTACCCCATGACCGAGGAGACCACTAGTCACGACTCGGCGCGACTGAAAATTGGCATGAAAATCGTGTGCGCTGGTGTTTATACTAATACTTTTTCTCCTGTTTAATCAGTATTTCAATTTCAGTTCCACTTTATTACGGATTCGGGGTCCAAAGAGAAATAAATACGACCATATAATATAGTTTATATGGTTATTTAGTTAGTTTCCATCATTGTAAAGGAAGTCGTGATGAAAAGGTTGAAATGGTTTCCTTTCAAGACTTTGAAACAGCGAAAAGACGCGAGGAAGTGAAGGTACACTGACGATGAAAACAAACCATGCTCTCGTATTCCGGAGGCACGTCAGGGTGACAAATGAGCCGCACTTCCTGGTTTCTTCGCCAGCGCCATTGTTCAGCCCCGGGAAAAGTCCCCCAGTGACTCAGCTTTTTGAGACGAGGCCAAGGCGACCCGTGCCCATTCGACTTTCCAATCCGATCCAAAGAGAAAGAGAAAGAGACGGCGCGTGTTCCTGTGGCCCGGAGACGCAGCTGTCAACATCAGTGAAAGCACCAAGCCTTTATCCCAGAAGCATGGTGGTGTGAAGATGGAGGAATTTGAGACGATTTGTGGAAGGAGGAAAAGCCCGGAGGAATGTCTTTCGCGCTTTCAAGTCGATCACTTTCCGCGGCCTTTCAAAAGAGCTTACGGGAGCGACGCCATCGAGACTTCGATTGATCTTAACATAATCACCAGAGGATCAATATTCCTTCTAAGGACCGCTTTTGATGGATACACTACAAACTGGGAAGAGCCGCATCACCGGGGGCAAAGTCTGACAAACAAGTCTGAACAAGGACCTGAACAAGGACCTGAACAAGGACCTGAACAAGGACCGCGGACATGACAGCAGAACAAACGGCTACACAAGGGGAACTTCAGCTTGGACGTGGAAATTTAAGAATGAAAAACGGTCAAAATGTTTAAATAAACATTGTATTTCTGCATCTTGGGGGCGACGGTGGCGCAGATGGTAGAGCGGGTCGTCTCATGATCGGAAGGTCGGGGGTTCGACTCCCGCCTCCTGAAGGTGCACATTGTCGTTGTGTCCTTGGGCAAGACACTTCACCCTCCTTGCCTCCAGTGTCTGCGTACACTGGTGTATGAATGAGAGTATGAATGGGTGAAGCCCCTTATGAGAGACCAACAGGCCCGTTTGGAACCATGAGGCCGTCCTTCTGTGGACCCACCACCTGCAGGAGGAGCCATAGGGGCTGGTGCAGCTCCAGCAGCTGCCCCCACGACCCGGCAACGGACAAGTGGGAGAAAATGGATGGATGGATGGATTTATGCATCTTGATTGAATAAACTATTAGCGAACGATTAGGTTCCCATTAATCTCTTAACCCCGACCTGAACCGCGCACATTTTCTCCTGTTCGGCTTTACCCATATCTAGAAGCGACAAAAACAAGCCTGAAAATCCACAATAACACTATAATAAAACACAACTAAAGAGTGATGGAAAAAGCCACAAAACAACGTGACGAAAAGGGATTTTTCTGATTCCGTGTGTTTACAGTATGGCTCTATGGAGGCAAAAGAAACTCTACTACGAGAACATAAACTTTCATTGTGCAGCTCCCCATCTTGATGAAACATCGCTAGCCTGTATCGGAAATTTAGCCGTTCTCTTTTTTTTTTTACTAGTCTCCATACAGATTTGTGACTCTTTCCATGACTCGTGCATGACTTATAAATAGCCCTCTGTACTGCTGTTTTTTTTTCTTTTTTCCAAGACATGTGCGCGGGCTTGTGCGTGTGTTTAAATCCACCTAAGTGTCCCTGTGGTCTTCATCAGAGCGAGCCTTAAACCCTGCTTCAAAGACAGAGTAAGCACTTCTCCCTCCCCTTCGCCGCCGCTCTGTTTAAACTGAACCGCGGCCTATTTGCTCCTCATTACCAGCCTGGGTCTTTGGAATGGAGGGGGCGCAGGGGGGGCCGCCCCGTTTGAAAGGCTGGAGAAAAGGCTCCGATCGGGCTTGGGGAGATCGTTTGGCCGAGCGTAGAGGTCAAATACGGGGAGAGGTTTTTTGTCATTGGTCAAAGCGGTGGCTAAGGTCAGCAAAGGGAGGGACTTTAGGAACATTTAATTTAATGTTCCTAAACAGGCTCAGGTGGTCAACCATACCCAAACCATTAACCTCTTACCCCCCGCCTAAACCGAGTGCATTTTCTCCGTTTTCTTGCCAAAACTTAAAGCTTCTGTCCTGGAGAGCAACAGCGCAATGCCTCATTTGAAAGCTAAGGCCTTCAAAACTGATCCCCACTTTTTTGTCGCGTTGCTGCTGCATTTTTGATGCTGTTTTATTGCTCTGTCACTTTTTGTGGTGTTTTTTTGTGCGTGTAGCCTTTTGGAGTTTCTGTTCGTTTTCAGGTTTTTTGACGCTTTTTGTCGTGTTTTCGTAGTAAAGTTGTGGTGTTTTTGTTTAGTCTTTTTTATACTCATTACATGAAAGACTTTAAAGGGACTATACGGAGTTTATAAATGTTAAAACTAAGTATTTTCCTCCCCCTACATCATCCAGCCATGTCCTAATGTGTAGAATGAGCCCAGACTTGTTCACCACAAATGCCTCTAAAATCCTGCACTGTCACTCAAAACGTTGTTACTTTGGGTCCGAAGTGCATTGTCATGAACGAGCTTAATATAAGTAAGTAAGTAAGTGCTTTATTGCTGTTGTACAAGCGTACAACAAAAAAGTGTTCAGTTGTTAGTCCTGAGCTGCTGCGGCTGAGCCGCTGCCACTGTGTGTCAGCCTGACCCGCATGACCTTGAGGTCTGGGGGAACTGTAGCACTCGGAAGAAACCTGGCTGGCTGCCCTCTGTCTCCTCTGATCCTCTGAAACAGAATATAGAAGCGTAACTTCACCCTTAAGACCTGAGGTGGCAGTAGTGACTATAAAAATGACCAACTTGAATCTAGTCCCTTTAAGGGAGAAAACTAGCAAATAATTTCCACATTGACCACAGCGTGAAAAAATATATATTTTTAGTAAACTGCAAAAAGTAGTCTTGAAATAATTGAAATTTTCTTATGAATAAGAAATAAGTCGTCGATTTGAGTCTTTTCAAGATTTCAAGAAATCTGCCCATAGAGCAAGATTTTTACACTTAAATTAAGGTAAAACAACTACAACAGTTTTATCTCAGTTTAACACTTCATGAGAACAACACCTTATTTAGCCTTAATAAATGATGAATGAATGAATTGTTCTTCATGTAGCCTACTTCACATATTCATTGTTAAATAGTTATTAAGTGTTCATGATGAATTTAGTGTTAACTCAACATTTATTAAAGCTAAATAAGGTGTTGTTATTATAAAGTGTTATTGATTTTTATTCTAATTTTGAGTGTGGTGATTTTTTCATTTACCTTACTTTAACCTCTTAACCACGCTTAACGGAGCCCATTTTCTACAGTTCAACCCAAATCTAAAAGCTTCTCGACGGGAGCTCACAGCCTATTCGACAGTGTAACGCCTCATTTGAAAGCTAAGGCCTACAAAACTTATGTAAACTTTTTTGTTTTTTGTCACGTTTTGGCCGCTATTAGTTTTTTGTAGTGTAACTGTGATCAAGCCACAACAATGTGATGAAAAAACAACCAATAACGACAATCAACAACAACAAGGAAGAACTTTCAAATGAGGCGTCGAGAAGCTTTTAGGCGAGCTCGAGAAAATGTTCTTGGTTACGATGGGGGATAAGAGGTCAAGTGTTTATATCTTGCCCCATGGAGGGATTTTTTTGAATTTATTCTCTGAAATCAAGGACAAAAGTACTTATTTCAACAAAATTTCACTTCATAATCACTTTTTGCCATGGCCTTACATTGTCCAAACGAAATGACCACCGACTGCCTGAGAAAGCATAATAACCCCACTTACAGTTACAGTTCATCGCTCTCCCGTGCTCCTCCACACTGCGCTCCTTTCATGAATATTTTGGGAGTCCGGCTGCACCGCTGCAACATATGCCCACTTTAAAGAGCGCGTCCCGGTGACTCTGGTCTAGATTTTTGGCAAACAGAGCGGAAATAGCCTCCCCGTCTCATCCTGGACATGCCTGCTCTGTCAGTAACACGGCTCAAAGGCCATGTTGGCTGGAAAATAACAAGTCGCCCGATGCTTGACTTAAGCGGAGACACTGCAGGCAAAAACTGTACATAAATCTACAAAATACAAAAAAAAATGTTCACCGCACTTCATCAACGTGCCTCTGTAGGTTTGTATGGCGGATATCCAGAATCGCAAATGAGAAAAACCTTTGGCAAAATATATGATGCAAGTTGCAGGAAGCCTTTTCAGTAAACAACGCTTTTTCTTGCTCCGGTTTTAGAGATTATATATTTTCCAAATTATTTAAAACATCTTTGATGGAAGAGTGCAGTGACAGCTTCCGTCTCTTAGCGGAACCTACACTACCTCTCGGTAGTGGGAAAATCGGGATTGGCTTGGAAATGATTGTGTGTGAACATAAAGGAGAAGCGTCTGGCCGGCCAGGCAGCGCAATTCTTTTTCGTAGGTAATTTTTGGGCTGGATTTAAAGGAACAGGCCACTGTTTTTCCATACTGTGATAGGTTCTTACCTGAGCTTAGGCTATATCCGCACGAAGACAAAAAGTATATTCTCAGAAACTTTCTTTGTAAGCACGAAGCCAGCTCAGTAAATGTGTGTCCACTCTGGGACCTAGTTTGGAAAATGTTCGTTTACAGACCCCCAAAACGCCGGACTCGTATGGACGATACACTAGATTGATAAAATATCTTTGCGTTTGGTCCTCAGCTCGACTTCGTATGGACGGGGCCTTAGACGAGTTGATACGTACCTTTCTGGTCTTTGGTCTTTTTGCGTGACTGAGCACATGCACAAAGATGTTGTTAGCATTTGGCCTCTCCCAGCATATTCCTATAGCCCCAAATGGGGGTGAAGTTGGAAGCGACCGCACTCTTCCACGGGCACAAAGACCAGACAGGTACGTATCAACTCGTCTAAGCTCAGGTAAGAACATATCACAGTCTGGAAAAACGGTGGCCTGTCCCTTTAATACTGGACGTTGTGCCTTCAGCCCGTACCTGTGAGCGGGCACCGTTTGGCACATTTAGAACCCACGGCGGTTTACCAACAAATTAAAACATGACAAAACTAAATGTGGCGTTACACTGTCCTATGAACTGTAAGCTCCAGTCGAGAAGCTTTTAGATTTCTCCAAACTGGAGAAAATATGCTGGGTTAAGTTCAGGGTTAAATCCACGGTCATAGTAAAACTGCATATTTCCTTTCAGATGACGAGGCAAACACAGACAAACTGCTTCCTCTGAATGTATTCCACAAACTCCCGCAGAAGCCAGGTCTACAACTGTGTCTAAACCAAGCGCTGGTGTTACTGTCCACTCTCTCCTCTCTGAATAAAAACGCACAGATTACACGTTGTGATGATCAAAGTCTGGGTCCGTGCTGTTTGATGTCAGCGCAGAGTCGGGATGGAAGAGCGCTTGTTTATTCTGACAGAGATTTACATAGAGCCAGCGTGGGGCACGTCTATGTCTAATCAGACTGATCAAAGAGAGAGCTGGACCGGAGCACACTCGCTCAGCATCGCTGCAGCCGAATGTCTATAGCAGCAGCTGGACGATTTATGCATCGAGATACTAGTCCTGTTTAGCAGTAGTTAAATAGCTATCAGACTGAGATGGGAAAACCAGATGAGAAAAAAGTACTCTGTGTGCAAGAATCTATAGAGTCTGGTTATCTTGCAAAGTCGGCGTATTTTTTCTCGAGAAATTATTACTTCGTCTCCACCACAGTTAAAACAAGTGCTTTGTCCCAGTCATAAAGTCGGACTCTCCACAAAAGTATGCCACTCATGCCAACAAGGAATTGTATTTTTGCCAGTACGGAATGTGTTGGATATTTCTCAAAGGGTTTAGCAGCATACTCGCTCGATAGGTGTCGTGTTGCCACTCTTTGAACACAAGAGTTTTTTCTAAAATCGTGGGACTGCTCTCGTCTCCACTGTTCGATGGTTCAATGAAAGAATCGTAGCGATGACCAAAGTTCTGTCGCATTGCTAGCCGGGTTTATTTTCTGCGGGAAAGTGCGGGGAAAGTAAAATCCGTCCCGTGGCCTGACCTCCGTTGCTTGTGAACCTGGTGGAGGTGCGGCGTGCGCTTATGTTGTATATGTTGAGACGCTTGACAGAGACCCTAGTTTCAGTGAGAGCAGGCTCACTCTGCGACTAGCCTTCCAAAAGACCAGCTCGTCTTTGGTCGGTTCTATTTTGCCTCACTGTACAACCGAAGACCTGCAATTTTGAGCTACGACCTAAGGTTTTACTCACGACAAGTGATCGTTCATCGCAGACGGCCAAAACCACGCTCATTTAGAACCGTATTTCTCAAACTGTGGTACAGGTAGGCTATTATAAGGGCTGGCTGCTTCAGTTCTAGAGTGAATGTATTTATGTTTTGTTTTTTTCCTGGGTTAGTCCTTGTTTGGAACTTCTTTTGTCAGTCCTATTTTAGACAAGTTCAGACCTGACTCAGTCCAAGTTTTGACGTGACTTTGTCCGGTTAAATCTGGTAGTATTTGGAAACATTTTTTTTTCCTAAATTGTACTTGGTGAGAAAAGTGTGAGAACCTTTGGTTTAGAACACATCATTACAAATGAGCTTTCAAAGACATTGAACTCAATGTTTTTGGTCTTTACCTAACTTTATTACAATGGGTGCAATGACCTTGTTTTACTGAAAAGCACTTAAGCCGCAAAGCTAGTATAAAAAACACACACTTTGAAAACGGTTGATCAATTGTTTTGCTAACATAGTTTTCTTAGCTGACACTCAACGCCACTCAAAGTCAAAGTCTTACGTACCAGATTATTTCGGTCTTGATTGATTTGCGTTCCTTTATTTAGCCTAAGAATCCCTGGAGATTTGCAGGACACGCAGCCAACACTGACTAAGCTAACTCCCGGCATGCGCCGCGGCACGCTCCGCCGGGCCCTGGGGTTGGGTTGTAGATCGATCGTCGGCTTCACAGCGAATGATAAAGAATGAGATTGTCGGAGGAAATGGCCGTGAGCTGCTAAAGCGCCAGCTACTGCATTTCTATCGGCGTCGAGACAATATGTCAAACTACTCCAGAGTGACTTTATAAAACGTCTTGAATAAGGACGAGACAAAAGCAGCTCTTACAGGAATTAGAAGCAGAACGTGCATGTGCTTCACGGACAAGCCATAAAAAGCAGAAGGCAATGGTGATCTTTAACCATGTTATAATGCTATTTGCACATGACTCACATCAATTGATGGGTGTCCATGACAACGCTACTTTTATGCATACAAATCATAGAAATGCCTTTATCCATCTGCACCTGTGCCTACAAATGCGTACAATGATTGAATTGAGCGTTCTGTCCCCATATAAATGAATGGTGAAGCCAGGCCCAATATTAAAGTATGGCGAGGTATGACTATCCGCTAAATGGCATTAATACAATTTCTGTGGTTTCTTAACACATTACAAGGTGATGTTTAGTGGCCACCCCACAAAGAGCCAAAACTCAACTGAATGTAGCATTTAGCGCAAAGGCCGCTTTAACGCCAATTCTTGTCTAAAGTAAAATGTTAAAATATCGGTACATTCATTAATGATTTCTAACGAGGCTTTGACATCGCCTAAATGTGGACAGCTGAAAACACCTGGACTGAATGCCGTTTCTCCCTTTTAAGGGGAACCTTTTTCACACCTTTTTATAAAGTACTGCAAGGGCCTTACAATTTATCAATAAACATTCTAGCGTTCACACAACACTGAGGTGGGACTGATAGTATGGAGGATCATCTTTTCTATGCATGTCAGACTCACATAATGCGATGGCTGGAACTGCTCATCTTTGTTGAGGCATCTGATGTCAGCTGGCAGTGATAATGACGCTACTAGAAGCAGGTTTTGGGTCAGTGTTTTGTGAACGTTGCTCGCTGGGCACCAAAACTCCAATGAGGCGCGTTCATTTTATCCAAAGGCTTTTGTTTCGAGGTGTAATGGCGCTCGAGATTCGCCTTCTTCATCACTGCCAGCCTCTCGCCGCATACTAGGCACACTGGCTGGCCTTTCACTTTGACCAAGGAGAAGTCTGTATTAAATATGAAAAATGCCTTGGGGGGCCTGGTCAAAAATGGTCTCACCACCTGAGGCCTAAGGTTCCCCACCCCTGATATATCATTGATGAAATTTCAACACAATCAAAGAAAACAATCTAGGTTCCTAATGTTTTAGTCTTAGCTAGTGTTAGCCTCTGATAATGTTTTTATTTTATTTTTGTATTTACTTTCCCAAGAGAAAAGCATTTTAAATCAACAAACACGGCACAATGGTTGCAGTCTCAACATCTTCTGTCTAGTGTGAGTAAACTGTGCTTCAGACTGTGCAGTTCGCCCAATGACTTGTTCTCCTTTACCCAGTATTATTCATGGAAATGGCGGTAGGTTGTATTTGGTTTAGCCTGCTGTGCAAACAACATTTTAGCGGTGCTCAACCACAAGAGGCGAGCAGACGGGGAAGGGAAGAGCGGGATTATAGGAGTAATGATTCTCTTATCGCGGCTCTGATCCATTGCGGAGGGGAGCTGCGCCATCGGCTGTGAAGTATCCAGTCAAGTGCCGCTACCTGTCCGGAATAACAAGCAGGACGCGGCACTTTGAGCGGATGGGGCTAATAAAGGGAACCACGTCTCGGCGTAAGGACACGTGCCAGTGCTGCTGGAGTTGGAAATCATTATCGCGAGATGCTTATCCCACGCCACCGCGAGATATTAAAAAGGTGCGTGGCCTCATTAAAACGCCGGTCATGTCTGCAGAAGTTTGGACGGCGGAGTTTTACGGGTAGACGTAAATATGCATCATGGAAATCGAGGTATAAGTTGATGAAACCAGGAGATGTTTAACTAACTTCTCTTTAAAGGAACAGGCCACTGTTTTTCCATCCTGAGATATTTTATTACCTGAGCTTAGACGAGTTGATGCGCAACTTTCTTGTATTTGTGCGTGCACTCAGTCACGCAAAAAGACCAAAGATGTTGTTAGCATTCTCTCCCAGCATATTCCTATGGCCCCAAATGGGGTGAAGTTAGAAGCGACCACGCTCTTCCACGGGCACAGAGACCAGAGAGGTGCGCATCAACTCGTCTAAGCTCAGGTGAGAACATATCTCAGTATGGAAAAACGGTGGCCTGTTCCTTTAACATCTTAGTTTTCATGTCAGACTATAAACATGACACAACTATGTACGATGCCTATCTTACTTATGTTGGTAAATCTAAAAACTCCCCCGGGTGACTCTGGCCTCGTCCCTTCCCATAGATTTTCCTTCGCATTAGGAGCGACACTGGAGAAACAGGAAGCAAACCCAGGGAGGAAGCTATTATGTAATGGGGGGGGGGGGGGGGGGGGGGGGAGAGAAACGATTATTAGAGAGACGTATGGGTCCAAGGAGAACGTGTGAACCGCATTTGACCCGCTATTATGTCACACCGCGCCTGAATCTCTCATCAAAAAGAGGAGTCTAGACCTACTCCCTTCGCCGTGTGCATCTGGTTTTGGAGCAAGGAAGAGGAGCCAGCGGACCTGACGGAGTAATCAATCCAAAGAAAAATAGAAGACGGTAGGGCTAGATGAATGGGTTTGGAGATAAGGCGGTGTTACGAGACAGTTATTGCGTTTGGAAGCCAAAGAGGAGGCAAATAAAATGTTTGTGGAGCATTTAAAGAGGCTCTTATATCCTTATTTTTGAGGTATCAATGAATTACGTTGTTTATTTTTCAACATTGGAGCGGAAAAGTGCACGGCTGGACCTGTACTTGTTTTAGCTCGCACTAGAACTAGAGCGCAATTAGATCATTTCAAATTTGGATAAAGGTATAGTTTAGGATGCAATGACACAAGACATCTGAGCTTGGGTTGCCTTTGAAGCGGTACTAAGTAACTTGTTTACCTTAATAAATCCTTTTCGTAGTCCCTCTGGGGGTAATACAAGTATTAATGGGATGACTGGAGGGTCTTTCATTTCCCCCTGGTGTCTCTGGCCAGAACACCACAATTGCAACTTTGCTGCCACCGGGTAGGTGTCACCAATACACACTAATGGAATCACAAAGAAGAAGCTAACAGACTAACGGGCAAAGCTAACTGTGGGCTAGCCCCAGTGAAAAAATTACACAATTTCCTTTGTGTAATTGGATGTACAATATACCTCTCTCCCTTTGTCTTTCTGTCAGCGTAGTATTTACTCTCACGGACAATTAATGAGTAAACAAACTGTGCTTATGGCCTCTAGGGGCACGAGTTATTTAGTACTGCTTTAAGGCAAGACACTGCAGGTGAATAGGGATAAAACACACGTTTATAGATATCAATTTGAAACTTTTGCTGAACATTACTAAATATGAAGAAAGAAATGTATTGCAAGTTGTCTGTCATTTTATGTTTTCATATAAAAATAAGGTATTTTGTACATAAAAATTGCCTTTTTTCTCAGCGACAAAATCTAAATAACGGATAGACCCATATTTGAATCTATGGTTTTATTTTATTGACATATTAGTAACAAAGATTTTGTTCAGAGGGGATTGTTTTTAGTTTTAAGTGAACATTTTTTACAAATATTGCCTGTTTTTTTGGGTTCAAAAATGTATAAATCTCTGAATTTTTACAACAGTCCGGGTTCGGTCCAGATCCAGTCCGGATTTTCCCCAAACTACCACTCACAGTGACTCCGGCTGACACTGTGGCCAGCTCCAGCCGGCTCGGGCGCCAGACACAGAAACGGCGCCTGCGAGAACAGAAGTTCTCGTGGGTTCACGCTCTTGGCCCAAGTTCATGCGATAAGTAGCCCAGTATAGAGGAAGTTTTTGTAAACAAAAGCCGTATTTGCCGGCACAACGACTCTCCCCGGTGAAGTGGATGCTCTGAAACCCACTTTTGACTTTTGCTTTAATGTGAGCCCGGCGTTAAGCCCAAGACGGGAAAAGTCGGCGTCTGTAGCAGCTACTATAGTGGCTATAGAGGCATGAGTGGAATAAAAACCTCATTTTGAGAAAACCAGCCCTGAAGTTTTGTACCGAGAGCGTGACACATTTCTCGGCTCTTCCGTACCGGGCGTCTCGCAGAAGGAAAAATACCGTATTTGGATGATAGCGTCATCTCCCGGACCCTTCAGGACACGTGGATGTAAAATCTGTCAATGTGACATGAAAACTAAGATGTTAAGGGAGATGTAGCAAAAAATCTCCACTTCGACCACTGCGTGAAAAATCAATACTTTGACCTGCTATGTCTCGCCTTAAGATGTACACAAATACAAGTTTTGTGATATTTGTTTGTTTGAAAGCTAAGAATTCAGTCAGCAAGCACTAGTTAGGACTTGACTGGGGGCTGGATTGTGAAAACAGAGAGAGAGAGACCCTTATGTTCACTCTCACACTGGTTTAAGGAAAGGTGCTCTATTTGTCATGACACAACGACAGCGCACAGCAAAATGTGTTTGGTCTGTAGTCATAGGATCTAACGACCAAAAGAGTGGGGTTAATTTTGCTTTTCGGAATAAAAAAGAAAAAAAAAAGGTTACAGTAGGACCCTTCACCACAGGTAAGTCAGAAACAAGGATCTCCTACAGTATATGGGTGGACAATTAAGCACAAAAAAAACTCTTATTGGTGATGTTAAGGAGCTATTCAAACATCCAGGAGCATTAAAATATGAGACAAGACTACAAAATGAACAGCTAAACGAATATATGAATCGCCTGCAATGTATAACAGTGTAACAGACACGTCTCGAGTGTCTGCTTTGAAAACGGCAACAAGTCGAAGCCAACTCGGGCACAGGAGACCAACAAACGCCTGCTTTATCATTTGTCCACCAGTGTTTGTGAAGGACACATGCCTACTTCCCCACCAGGGTCGGCCACCGCCAGCGGGAAACGAGAGCTCACGACCCCTTCAAAAACTCAAGGGATAGCAAAAAAAGAAAAGTCCTCAGGTTCAGCCATCTATGGTGCGGTGTCTCGACGTTTTTTCATATTCAATGTTGGGGGAGAATTGCATTTAGTGCCTTAAGATATACTGTGTACCATATTTTAAACACATTTCAAATATCAAGAGAAAGACGCGAGTATGGCTGGCCAGGCTATAACAGTGCATCGGCCAGATAAAAGCTACTCCCATTTTTACAAATGATCAGTCGTTCCTTTCCCTTCATTTGCTCGCGCTCTTTCAGTCGGGAACATCACAGACTGTTCCTTTGCAAGTCTATAAAGTCAACACACATCCTTCCATCGTAGCTCTTGTGGCGGCTAATGACATTTCCTGGGTTTCATTAGACTTCCCCAAAATGAGCGAAACACTACTCCATGTCTGGAACAATGGTTAAAAGCTCAAAAACCTTGATTTTGCTCAGTATGTCTCCTTTTGAAATTTTCTGACTATAGCGTCGCACTACAGTGTAAATTTAAATTGTGCACTCAGTATGTTGGTGATTCGGCAGGCAGCGCGCTATTTTCTCGATGCGGCGTGGAGAAACTAGAACGCAGCATGTCCGATATCTGCTAAATGTCTGTCAAACTCAGGTAATAACTGACTTCTGTGATAAAGACACCTTTTTTTTTTTTGCCAGAGAGGGAACTCATGCCTAACGCTAGCGGCAACTTCTCACCATCGCGGTTTACAATTTAGGTGGTTTCTGCATTTTTTCCGTCCCCATTTGTTTTTTTGTTATGCTACTTAAAACAAAAAAATGTTATTTGACCGTTAGCTTGGAGCCTTTGCTTTCCATCCTAGTGGCCTTTATAGGATGCTTCAGGACCAAATGTTTTTTTTTTAGGTTTTCTGGGAGGTTTTCACTGATAATGGATCTGTCTCCATGGTTACATATCCGGGACAAAGGATTTCTGGCTGTTTGTCCAGAAAAACAACCAGAAATCCTTAAAAAACAGAAATAAACTTTGTCCCGGAGCGTCAGAGAGGCCACCGGGGTTAGCATTAGCGTGGGTGGTTAGCATGGCAAAGGCGTCATGCTAACCACTCACACTCATACAGCCCACTCGGTCACTGAAAGGACAAATACGCACTAATATCAACTTTTTTCCCTACATGACCTCATCATCACATCGTAACAAGCTCTGAAAACAAAACAAAAAACAGTAATACAAATTCATGCGACAAATCACAATTCAAAACGACACTGATGCGGATTCACGTGGGTGGAAAATGATTAGCAAAACGGGGGCAATTATTCCTAAACCTCGCATTGGCCCAGCAGGCTTTGAGGCCACGCGAGATCAAATGGCGGACTTAAAAAATGAAGAGAAATCCCGAAAAGTCCCGAGTCATTTTCCCCCAATAAAACGTGAGGACTTTGGGGACGACATCGCAGAGATTTGGAGACCGTGGAGCCCCTGAAACTCTAGAACGCCGGGACACTTGGGTTTTGTGGTGCGTGTCGGTGAGAAAGTGATACCGTGCAGCCATGAGGGAATCGCCCCCACAACCCCGAAAGCCATATTTTTACTAAACGAATACAGAGACCTCAAGGAGCTAAAGGGGAAGGGGGTAGGAATATGGGACAATGTTAGGATCAAGGGGGGGGGGGGACGCTTGTAACTGCTCCAAGCCACATGATGCAAAATTGGAGAGACGGGGAAGGTCAGGATTTCATATTGTCCTAGAGCACCCTCTGCAGGAAGTATGGGGTATGACACGTTATAAAACAATTAAAAAAAAAAAAAAAAAAAGCTTTCACTTTGAGCTAAAGGCATGCGAGCAAATCCAGAAGAACACACTTTCAGCATTATGGGCTTTACAAAATGTGGAGGACCGTTTTATGTTGAGTGCTTTCAGTGGGAGAAGAAGAAACTGTTTACTGTACCATGGTTTGAAGCTTAAGGCGAGGTGAAGGTGAATAGGGGAACAAAATATTTTAGAGATATCAATTTGATTTGAAGTTTTCTGTCATTTTAGATATTCATATAAAAATTAAAATAAGACATTTTATGCATAGAAATTGTGAAAATTGCCGATATTTTCAGCGATTAAACCTAAATAATGGATAGACCCTGATTTAAATGTATGGTTTAGTTTTATTGACATATTAGTAACAAAGATGTTTTACTTTTTTTGTAAAGGGGATTTTGGATCTTGTTTAGTTTTTGCATAAGCTCAGTGGAAAAAAAATCTGCAAAAACTAAAATTTTGCCTTTTGTGTGTGTGTGTGTGTGTGTCCTGAAGTTTTGTAACAAGTGCGCGCTCTTTTGTACGGTTGGCTCCCAGGAAGAAAAGGACCATATTTGGATTATGGAAGAGGAGAGACACGCACATCCGACGTTCTAAACCAGTGTGCCGGATCCAAAATAGCACATGATAAGAAAAGGAAAAGATCCGCACAACTGAGGTTTGCTCACCGATTTATTGTTCACCGAAGGTGGTGGTTACGTTTCGGGTCTAGCCCTTCATCAGACATGTCTGATGAAGGGCTAGACCCGAAACGTAACCACCACCTTCGGTGAACAATAAATCGGTGAGCAAACCTCAGTTGTGCGGATCTTTTCCTTTTCTTACCATATTTGGATTATAGCATCATCACAGGCACACAAACATTCGCATATTTTATGTGAATAAAATAAAATCGCACGACACGTGGATGTAAAATATGTGAATATTTGTGAATGAATGCGCGAGGGAAAGCCGCCTTTGTGAAGCGACGTTGTAGCTACTTCTGGGTTACATCATAAAATAAGCATCGTACGGGGTAAGTTTTGTCGTTTTTATACTCTGACATGAAAACTAAGATGTTAAGGGAAGAAACTATAGCTCAAAAACCCACATTGACCACTGCATGACAAATCTATGTTTACACCTGCTGTGTCTAGCTTTAAGAAATGTGTTCGTCTTCCATGATACTATGTCTCCTTTAAAGGCGCACTGCGTAACATTTTGGACTATAATTTTGCCATCAATACAAAACATGCTCCCAATGCAGTAGGTAATCAAAGAATGGATTTTGGATGAGGACTTAAACTACAGTATTTAATTCCCTTTAGTCGGCATAATTTGAGTGACGAACTGGAGACGTACCCACTCACGTCGTAGGACAGGCTAGCCGCTCACAGCAAAGGCACACGTTTGTTTGTACATTTATGAGGTATGTTATAACGATAACATATGTGTCATAAAATAAATGCTTTTATTTCAAGCTTGTTTTTTGGGGGAAATTTTACGCGGTGTGGCTTTAAATCGAATGGGCACAAACATGAGAGGAAGTGTGATGGTAAATTATGCTGGACCAAATCATGACTACAATCAAGGGGACAAATGTTAAATGGTAAAGACTTAGTAATGCCATAAACCTTTGTGATCAGTAACAAAACCATTCATTTGCTATATTACTGCTTCCACTAAAGACCCATACGTTCCATCTCTAAAGAGCAATGTTTGGAATGTAGCAGACACCTTCATATATCGCAGTGGCAGTGTCCCGCTGCACTCAACATCTGGCCCCACCGCGTTTAACCTTGATTCTCCTCCAATCAAAAAAAAACAAAACAGCATCTCTACCTTCAAGCTAAGGTTGTTAAAAGCGTGATTAAGAGACTGTCGCATGCAATGAATTTTACTGAAGGTCCCAAGACACTCGAGTGCAAGTGAAACGTTTGTAAACTGTAAAGTGAGATCCTGTGCTGCGACACTCGTGTATCTATTCATGTATTCATTTACCACCTGAACCGAGCACTTTATCTCCAGAATGGCATCACCCAAATCTAAAAGCTTCTTGACAAAAGCATCAAAATAGCAAAAAAAAAACAACAAAAAAACACAGATGAAAGTTATAATAAAATGTTACCAAAGGTCTAAAATGCATGAGATCCTGCCTGTTTGTATGACATGTAGTACATAAAAAGTACATGCATTGTATTTCATTTTGTTTAATACTATTCTTTTTCATTTAAACTCTATGGGTTTTGTTTTTGTGTCTTGAATGAATGAATGAACTCAAGTTACTAGAAGTAAAAAAAAAGAGCCATCAACATCATTACTCAGATAAACGTAAACAATAAATTGGTGTTCTGAGTTACTGTTTGAGCATAAAAGTCATTCACGTAATAATAATAATAGAATCTGACCAACAGATCATAAAATTCTGTGAGAGTTTTGACAATCGAAAAGTGAAAAATGAGTGTGAACTGCTTTAATTCAGACATTGAAAAACGGGATATTTCTCTCTTGTTGTAATTGTGTATATTTCAAAAGAAACATTGTTAAAATGGGGACTAAGAAAATCACAGACTTTACATTTATTTCAAAATGTAGCCATAGCTTCTGTCACTTACAGAGAAAGCAACTTTCACTTTGTTGGGTCCCAAACCAGTAAGAGGTCACTGTGTCCATAGGAAGCTATTCTGGCCTTGGTTAGGTATTATAGCAGCTGGTGGTGACATTACGGGCACCACCACTCTCCTGTGGCATGCTGGGAAATGTAGGAGAGTGGCTCGGGTCCTGCATTAGCACAGCAGGTCCAGAAAGGCTAATGGACGGGTTAGCGTTTGCCTGTCGCCTCGTGGACTTGGGAAAGACTAGCAAGATTAGCAATTTTCATCACTCAGTGTTGACACTCATTCTGATTTTGTTGCTATGCCGTTGCCATGCTGTGACATCATCTGCGAACTCTCTGTGGGGCGTATCTTCTGTGTTGTTCAAACTTATCTATATATCTATCTATCCATCTATCTATAATGCCTTTCAAACCCGTGTCTTAAAGATGCATTATGCAACTTTTTATGTGGAAAACAAAGTTGATATTTGTGCATATTTGACATAGTTCAGGTCCTGACAAGAACCTGGAAATACGACCATATTAGTCCAGTGCTCCGGTCCCTGCACTGGCTTCCTGTCGCTCAGAGAATAGAATTTAAAACAGCTCTGCTTGTCTACAAGTCTTTTCATGGTTTAGCACCAAAGTCCATCTCTGACATGTTAGAGCCGTATGAACCATCTCGGGCCCTGAGAACTTCAGGGAGGGGTCTCCTGGTGGTTCCCAGAGTCAATAATAAACACGGTGAGGCTGCGTTTCAGTTTCATGCAGCTAAAATATCTGGAACAGTCTTCATGAGGATGTGAGACAGGCTTCAACTCTGACAATGTTCAAATCTAGGGTGAATACAGTTATTTTTAACCGTGCATATGACACTGAAAGTATTATCTGCACTCTTGCTTTTTGCTGTAATTAATATTTTTTTATGTTCATGTTTTGTGCTTTCTTATAATTGTAAGCAACTGTGAAGCACTTTGAATTGCCTTGTGTATGAATTGTGCTCTACAAATAAACTTGCCTTTCCTTGTAGTGACCCAGCAGCCGTACGAGTGGTCAGCATGTCGCCTTTACTTTCCATCACGTCAGGATCAATTGTTTGGAAGGTTTTCACTGCTGTCCAGAAAACCTACACAACAATTGATCCTGGAGCGTTGTAGAGACCACCATGATCGAAACTACAGTAAAGGCGCTATTGCCGAGCCCCTGGGTCACTACACGGTCAAATACGCACAAATAGAAACTTTTTTTCCCTGCATAAAAAGTTGCATAATGCACCTTTAAAGTGGACATAAGATGTTGAATTGCTGGCAGGGACTCGTTCTAGGATAGTTGGCTTTAATCCCTCTATGATATAATCCACGAAATACAGATTGCAGCGCTTCAGCAGTAGAACAGGTGAACAAGATTACCCAAAGCTGCACGACTGAAGCAAGTTACAACTCCAGGTGCTTTTATTGGGGACGTGTGAACCACATTATGACACGTTTAAAGCTCCAAATCTCAAGCAACTTTTCTTTGGGTCAGGAAAAGGCCAGACTCTCACTGTAACACCCCGTGTCATACAAGCCCATTCAAAACATTATCCCGCACCAGCAGCACCTTTCCGTGTCTCCGCCAGCCCACAGCCTCGCAGGGCTAATTGACCGCGTCGCCTTTTTTGATGTGGCTCAGCGTTGCACGACCGCCCGGCATGCCGAGCCCCGCATTCCTGAGAGGTAGGCAAGGAGAGAGCGAAGGAAACGCTCTGCACACAATCGCACGAATGTTCTCGAGTCGACGGAGCGGGGGCAGAGGTGGCGACCCCGAGGACGAGAGGCTGAAATATGGGGTGAAACTTTGACGCGGTGAGTGACGGAAGTATGTGGTGCTTCAGTGTTGGACAAACTTGAAAACTCGAAAGTACTAATACACTTTAAACTTTCACACATTTTGTCATGTTTACAACCATAAACATAAAGATTTTATTTAGAATTTTTTACTGAAAGTTCACACACAAGTAACAGACAAAGCAAAATGATACATGATTCTGTTATTTTTCCTGCAATAACAGCAGCAAGTCTTCTGGGGTTTGACTACAAGGTTTGCACATCTAGAGACCGACATTTTAGCCCATTCCTCTTTACAAAACAACTCTGTCACATTAGAAGGAGAGCGTTTGTGAACAGCAGTTTTCAGGTCTTTCCACAGATTTTCAATAGGACTATGAGCAGTGTTAGGTTTGCTCCATACATAACGTTTTGCATTTGGGCCAAAAAGTTAAATTTTTTTCTCATCTGACCAAAGCACCTTCTTCCACATGGTAGCTGTGTCCTCCATATGACTTCTAGCAAACTTCAAACGGGATTTCTTATGGCCTCCTTTCAATAATGGCTTTCTTCTTGCCACTCGTCCATGAAGGCCAGATTTGTGTAGAGTACGACTTGTCCCATGTACAGATTCCCCCAGCTCAGCACGTCCAGAGTTATCTTGGGGCACTTGGTTGTATTTCTGACCAGTGCTCTCCTTGTTCGGTCTGTTAGTTTAGGTGGACGCCCGTGTCTTGGTAAGTTCGCAGTGGGGCTATACTCTTTACTCTTTCCATTCTTTCCAAATCTTTGTATAACTTAACGCCGCTTTAAACCTCTCCACAACTTTATCCCTATATTTAATGGTTAGAGTAAGGTGTGAACATTCTGCAGTCATTCGGAATGTTATAAAGGCAATTTAATGCACTCACATAAATGCTGTATGAATACTTATGCACGCCCCGTTTTTCACTTTTCTATTTTTTTTTTAAATAACAGAATGATGTATCATTTTGCTTTCACTTCACAGTTGTCTGTTACTTGTGTGTGAACAGTAAAACATTCAAAATAAAATCCTTACGTTTATGGTTGTAAACATGACAAAATGTGGAAAAGTTCAAGGTGTATTAGTACTTTCGAGAGGCACTGTAGATACATTAGTGACGGCAAAGGTTGTTGGTTTGACGGCTATACGTTTGACGTGTTCAGGAAAGTTCACACAGGCAGCGGTATGTGGCACTACAGTGTTGGACAGACCTATAAATATAAGAGTGGCAGCTAAGTGAGTGGTTGTCAAAGGAAGCGTAGCAAACTTAGTATGTAGGTCGGCCACTCCGATTCTATGTTCACAAGCAGGAGAGTATGGAATCCCAAGACCCCTACTCTTTTATTAGTCCAACACGAGGAAGACCAAAGTGTTTCACAGAGATATGAAACTATTTAAAAACACAAGATTATTACATCCTAGACAGAATTCAGTGTACCTATAGGTATTAAAAGCCAGTTTGAAGAGATGAGTCTGTGATTTGGACTTAAAAAGGGACAGATCCGTGAGAACATGTAGACTAAGGGTCAGCTGTTGCATAGTTTAGGCGGAGGGACCCTCAAAGGAACGATCGCCCCGCTGTTTGTACCGGGACCTGGGCATGTGCAGAGATATTTGAGCGGAACGGAGAGCTCTGCTGGGGCGAAGTACAGTCAACATCTCAGTTACCGTAATTTCCGGCCTTTACGCCGCTACTTTTTTCCCACGCTTTGAACCCTGCGGCCAACATGGCGGTGCGGCCAATATAGAGCCGCCAACAGGCGCTAGAGGCGTCTCTAGCAGTAAACGCAAAAGTGAAACGTGACTTCTAATCTGCTCTTGGCCGAGGAACGGTAGATGAGTAACCTTTAAAATGATGAAGGCTCACTGTAGCCTACATGTCGAAGGGCTTTGCTCGCCCCGACGCACACCGAAACGCCTTGGCATGCGGCAAAAGACTCCTTTATTTTCTACGAGAGAACGCCCACCGAGGTTGCAGTGACGCGCGGCGCCGCGGAGGAAAACACGGGCTTTTAACCGTCCTGCAGAGGCACAGAGGCGGGTCCGGCCATGACAGACAGGGAGACCACCGCGAACTTTGTTTCACGGGACGAGAGAGAAGCCGCGGAGACAGAGAAACCATCGTCAGGGCTCAGGCATCAGGGGAAGCATGTTAAACTCGTGTCTGTCGCCAACTCGCTATTAACCTGCAAAACAGAGCCAGGTTTGAGAAAAGCCTCTGAAGGCGGCGCGCTGTGTTCTGGTGCGTTGGCCTCTACACTTACACATTGAGGTCGGCTACACTGGACATTTCTGCCTTTTTTACGCGTTTATCACTGCCGCCCTCCCTTTGCAACCGCACCTTTCTCCGGGATGAGGTGTCTCTTCCTCCTCATCTGCGCCATGGGTCGCGGCTTGTATTCGAGTGCGGCCTGTATGTGTACAAGGCCGCACATTTAGCTCCCGCGGTTTATAGTAAGGTGCGCTTAGTTGGCCGAAATTTACGGTAAATATAATGGAGTGAGACCATGAAGGGCTTTAAAAACAAGCATTAACATTATAAAATCAATCCGATAACAGATCGGGAGCCAGTGCAGGAGGAGAGGATGGGAGTGATGTGGGTTGTATCTGGATGAACCGGTGAGAAGACGGGCTGCTACATTCTGAATTAATTGTAACCGATGGAGTGATGCTTGTGGGAGGCCAGAGTAGACAGCATTGCAATAGTCCAACCGAGAACTGATACACTCATGCTTCACAGCAAGAAGGTTCCGGGTTCGATCCAGGACGGAGCCTTTCTGTGTTGAGTTTGCATGTTCTCTCTAAAATCATGTACAATAGGACAATAGGATGAATGATGTCTTTGTGTGCGTGAATGAATGCTGGTGGTTGGAGGGTCCGTTGACGCAGATGTGTGAAGTCTGTCAGTCTACCCCAGGCGAAACTGGAAACTGAGGAAAAATCTCCTTCCCTGTGTGAAGGGCTTTGAGTGACTTGTGTCATGTGGAATGCGCTAAACAAATAAGCTTCTCATGATGTGACGTTCATGACCGACTCTTTTGAACAGCCCTTTAAGGTGAACGGTTCGATCTGGATCTCAATTGTGAAAAACTTTTTCCAGTACGTCTTTTTTGCCTGAACTGCCCTAAACAAACTCAAGAATCAGCCCAACAATGGAGCAGGCAACCTTAGTGAAAGCTTTGTGCACAAAAAACTATATTGTGAGACAGTTGTAGCCTCTTTTCATTAATTAACAGGGTAACAGTCAATCCCACTGTCATTTTTGATTATTTGAATCGGAAGGTGTGCCTGTTGGCGATCACGTTTCACGTTTGGCTCCCAATAAAGAGCTATTAATCCCTACTCTGGCCAGCCATACACACTTCTTTCTCTTTATATTTGAAATATATTCGAAAGAAATTTAGAATAAATGGGAGAATTAGCTGGTCAGGCTAATAAATCCAATCACTGTTAGCTTTCATTGCAGATTCTCTCACCAAGAGTTTTGTTCTGTTTTGGCCAGTTGATTTGGCCGAAGACATGGGCATGTTTCTAAATTTTCTGTGTGATTTGTATCATTTTTTTTTTTTTTTTATGTTTTTGAATTTGGGTAAGTCGCACTGTTAAATCCACCAGTTTATCATTGCCAATTTGAAAGAGCAATTGACACAGTAACGTAAACAACACATAGCCCCAACAAGTACATGTCTTTTTCACAGACCTGTTTTCTAACCAAGTCAAGTTAATCATTCTACTTTTTTGATGATGACTTATTACTTATACTTGTACTGAAATTTAACAGTTTCAACATTCCTAATATGACCTTCACTTCTGCTGGTTAAACCTCCCATATTGTTGAAATTGCTTAGAAGCTATTGAATCCATCCCCAGAAGCCACACGTTTTCCAAACTCATGCCTTCCTCTTGCGTATATCTGATTCAATGTTAGCCCTAATCTACTGACACACTTCCTAGATCTCTATCGTCCTCGGGATTCAATTATCGCAGCCTCGAGCCGCGCAGATAAGCACTCTTTATAAGGACGTAGATGTATCCTAATGAGGCAGCGGCAGGCCTGTGTCGGAGGCTCGATAGGAGATCGGCTTGGATAGTGGGGGTTTATCGGTAGCACTAGAAGGAAGAGGATCAGTCCCAAAGCATTAGCGGCAATAGGACAAGATAGAGGGGCTAATGAAGCATAGCTAACGTGCTTATCCCGCCTGTGAATATGTAAAAAGAACAGAGAACAGAATACAAAGCAGTGAATAGTGTCAAACATGAATTAGCCCGACAGCTAGCTTCCGCAGGCACAGACGAGATTCTGCCATTGAGATCTGTGTAATTCGCTGTGACAAATACACACTGCTTTTGTCCTGTGCGGCATTCAAATTGTGTTTACGATGAGCGCTACGCTTTGGCAAGTCTCTCAAACACGTTTTGGCTCCCGTTTCAAAAAACACTGACTGAAAACTCAAGGAGTTACCGACATGTGATTTGGGACAAGGAGTTATCTCCACGGGTTCCGATGGCAGATTAAGCAGTTAGAGAAACCCCTCCTGTAACCGCCATCTTAACGTGGTGGAGGGGTTTGAGCGCCATAATGATTCTGGGGGCTCTATTGTCCGGGGCTTCGTGCCATTGGTAGGGTCTCCCATGGCAAACAGGTCCTAGGTGACGGGTCAGACAAAGAGCAGTTCAGAAGCCCCTTATGAGAGACCAACAGGCCCGGTCAGAACCATGAGGCCGTTTTTCCGTGGACCCACCACCTGCAGGAGGAGCCATAGGGGCTGGTGGAATGTGATTTGGGCAGCTCCAACAGCTGCCCCCATGACCCGGCAACGGACAAGTGGAAGAAAATGGATGGATAGAGAAAAATAAGACATGAAGAAGACGGAGAAATAGCGTCATCTTCTGCCGAATCAACAGGCAAACCAGTAAACTCATTTTATTACACAAAAGATAAATTATAAAGCTCATTCCGAATAATTCTGTGTTTGAATAGCACACTACAAATAACCGTAATTTGACAGAAATAAAATGTGACCGTCGAAATCATCAGAAATCATCAGTCTCCAAACTTTTTGACCCCACAAGCTACTTTTACACGACAAAAACGTCTCCTACACTCTTACTGACACGTAACTATGCTGAGAGTTAGTAAAGATGAGATTTTAAAGAAAATAACTTGAGTTTTGTCTATATATTACTATAATATTACTATATTGAGCCAAATGTTTGTCGATTGTGTTCTGGATGTTCAGAACCAAAAGACGTAATTAAGCGTATGTAGAAATGTAGAAAGTCTTTGGTTGGATTGCTAGTGGTGGTAGTTCCCCAGCTACTGGTTGGAGAGCCGCCAAGCTCCTCCTCCCGTCCTCAACCTCATTTCCCTTCACAACAAACCTCTGTGGCGTAATGTTGTCCGGACTAGAAGCATCAGAGCGAGGCCACAGCCCGCATGCCTTATGTAAGCAGGACGCGAAGTGTTTAACGTTCAAAACTTGCTCGTTCTACTCAGAAAACTCCCAAGCTGCTACCCGGCTATAAACAGCTTTAAAAAGCAAAACTTAACTAAGATGAACCGTCCTCGATGGTTAATTGAACAGACAGATGAGCCCTGTGAATTGACGCCTTATTTTCAAACAGGAATCGCTAATCTAGTCACAATAACGCTACTTCCACACAACCTTCACCGACATTTCCTTCTCGTGCTTTATCCGATAATTCATTCTGTCGCTCCAACAGTTGGAAGCGCCCCGCCGTGACTTTAATAAACCGTATCGTCTCCATCATTCGTGTGACTGTGCACAACATCCTCGGCTCTATCTCCGACGTCGATAACACTTCCTCCCGGGTTCATTTGCACTCCGAGATCCTCCCGTCTTTCCCCATTTGAATCAGCCAGGAAATTAGATCAGCGTAAACAACGCGCTTTGGAGAGCTGTGCGCATTCAAGCCTTTGTGCGCCGCGCCACAAAAGTAAACAACACAGACTTGAAATCAGAGGCAGGGATCGGATGTCCCTCATGTAATAATAATAATGATTCATGCTTCTGATTTTTACGCCCCATTCGATTACTCGTCGCACTTGGGACTGCTTCATATATTCCGTCCTCTTTTAAATCAATGCCTTAATGTTGACAGCAGAGTTAGTTTCATGGACTATAATATTTTACACTAGAAAAAGAATAACCATCTTAAGGAAGAAATTACGTGAATCTTCTTGAATTAGGAGATCAAATCTAAAGTTGGGTCTGGCCCATATTGAAATGAAAACCAAAACCAAAAAACTAATCTAAGCTTTTTCGTTGCTATTGTTGTCACGGTTTAGTCATTTTTTTTTCGTCACGTTTTTGTTGTTTTGTCGCGTTTTTCGTCGCATTTCGTGTTTCAGTGAAAAATTTGACAAAAACATGGCAAAGAAGCGACAAAAAACGAGAAAAACGTGACAATCATAACGAGGAAAGAGCTTAGATGAGTTTTTCTGGGCCTTAGCTTTCAAATGAGGCGTTACACTGGCCAGTAATTGCTCGGTTACGGTGGGGGTTAAGAGGCTAAAGACAAAAACTGCAAAAGCTCCCAAACGCAAAATCCACTATAATGTTCCCACACCAAAACCTGGAATAGTATTTCATTTTTTATTTCTGCCTTTTATTGCATAATAGACTGAACCCGGAATTGTCCTCCACATTTCCAAATCCTTTATGCACATTATGTATCCACTTTTCTTCAATCAAAGAGCGCCAAACCTTACAACACATTTAAGCAGCAACTTCCCTCTCTCTTGCTACATGTAGTTTTTTGCCTTTTTCTGCAAACTGTATTTGTAGTTTCTGTGTCCCACATTGTTTTACTGGATACTTTGCTGTGTTTTTGTGGGGTTCGGCAGATTTTTACTGTAGAGAGTCCGTACTAGCCATGAAGGACCCAGTTTTTTTAAGTAAACAAACAGCTAGCTTATGAGCTAAAGACATTTGAGACCTACAATTTCTTCTTCTGAAACACTGAAGAAACACCAAGAGCCCCCGACACCTGCATAGTGGAGCCGTCACAAAAGGCGCTACAGGAAACAAAAATGGGAGGTATCCGGGCAAGAATCGCAGCTAAGCCACACAAATCTTCTATCCCCACTATTGTTCTGGCTAATATACATTCACTGGAGAATAAGATGGATAATATTTGTCTCCTACACTCTTCCCAGAAGATGATGAGAGTGTTGTGGATCGGAGGGAGCTCCCCAGGAGGAAGAGGAAGGAGGAGGTGGAGGGGCTAACCAGTGCAGAACACCACGCTCTGAAACATGGGCAAACCCAGGAGGCGGTGCACCATTTCTGAGGAGCTCTGAAGGCAGTACTCCGGTTTCCCCGACCTCCAAAAACATGCTGGTTTGGAGGTCGGTTGTCCAATTGTACAACAAAACTACGTACAGGTGTTGGGCCAATGGCGGCCCAACACCTGTACGTAGTTTTGTTGTACAATTGGACAATGACAAATAAAGCACTTACTTACTTAGAACAAGTCTGCTCCTTTGTATTTTTGTTAAAAGGTCCCCGAAGCCACGCAAAATTAACCACATGATTTCCAATACTATTTAGGCGACTCAAAACTGTATTATGAAAAGAGTGGACTAAATTTGCTTGACTGCTAGTTGGCAAGTTATGTTGTAGATATCGTCTTTTCTGCGGTGAAAACTGAGCACGTTAATACACAGTTAGCTCTGCAGCGGTTGGCCTCCCGTGCACACAGCCGGAGACCTTGAGACGCAACCGGGTGCAAAGTCGCGCCGACCACTGGGAGCTGAACCGGGAGAGACGGGGTTGTTGTGGTGTAACGCGAACACGCACACTCCGAAGAGACGCACAGAGGCGGGTCAGCGGACATGTCGGAGTGGTCTAGAACTGACCACGCCGGCCTTGATATTGGGTAACCCGTGTAAGTGAGACGCTTGTGGTCAATGCCAGCCCTTGAGGTTGGTTTTTTGATTGAAATGTCCAAACAGAAAACAAAAATCATTGGTTGTTTCCTTGGGAATGGGATCAAGACATTTCTGTGGAGTTAGTCATCTGTCAGGGCTGCACAATATCAGGGAAAAAACAAAACAATATCACGGAAATTGAATCGAAGCGTAAAATTGTGCAAATGTTCTGGTTTTGGTTGTGTTGTCTGTAACTGTGCCAACACCTTTTAATACAACTCTCGATAGGACATTGTCTGATTTTTTTATGAATTCATTTGCAAATTATGGTGGAAAATAAGTATTTGGTCACCTACAAACAAGCAAGATTTCTGGCTCTCACAGACCTGTAACTTCTTCTTTAAGAGGCTCCTCTGTCCTCCACTCATTACCTGTATTAATGGCCCCTGTTTGAACTTGTTATCAGTATAAAAGACACCTGTCCACAACTTTAAACAGTCACACTCCAAACTCCACTATGGCCAAGACCAAAGAGCTGTCGAAAGACACCAGAAACAAAGATGTAGACCTGCACCAGGCTGGGAGGACTTAATCTGCAATTGGTAAGCAGCTTGGTGTGAGGAAATCAACTGTGGAAGCAATCATTAGAAAATGGAAGACATACAAGACCACTGATGATCTCCCTCCATCTGGGGCTCCACGCAAGATCTCAAAATGATCACAAGAATGGTGAGCAAAAATTCCAGACCCACACGGGGGGACCTAGTGACTGACCTGCAGAGAGCTGGGACCAAAGTAACAAAGGCTACCGTCAGTAACACACTACACCGCCAGGGACTCAATTCCTGCAGGGCCAGACGTGTCCCCCTGCTTAAGCCAGTACATGTCCCGGCCCGTCTGAAGTTTGCTAGAGAGCATCTGGATGATTCAGAAAAGGACTGGGAGAATGTCATATGGTCTGATGAAACCAAAATGGAACTTTTTGGTAAAAACTTGACTAATCGTGTTTGGAGGAGAAAGAATGCTGAGTTGCGTCCAAACCTACTGTGAAGCCTGGGAGTGGAAACATCAGGCTTTGGGGCTGTTTTTCTGCAAAGGGACCAGGACGACTGATCCGTGTAAAGGAAAGAATGAATGGGGCCATGTATCGTGAGATTTTGAGGGAAAACCTCCTTCCATCAGCAAGGGCATTGAAAATTAAACGTGGCTGGGTCTTTCAGCACGACAATGATCCCAAACACAACGCCCGGGCAACGAAGGAGTGGCTTCATAAGAAGCATTTCAAGGTCCTGGAGTGGCCTAGCCAGTCTCCAGTACTCAACCCCATAGAACATCTTTGGAGGGAGTTGAAAGTCATGTTGCCCAGCGCCTGCCCCAAAGCATCACTGCTCTAGAGGAGCTCTGCATGGAGGAATGGGCCAAAAGGAAAGGCAACTTTATTTATACCGCGCATTTCGTACACAAGGCAACTCAATGCGCAAAATACCAGCAACAGTTTGTGAAAACCTTGTGAAGACTTACAGAAAACGTTTGACCTCTGTCATTGCCAACAAAGGGTATATAACAAAGTATTGACATGAACTTTTGTTATTGACCAAATACTTATGTTCTACCATAATTTGCAAATAAATGAATAAAAAAATCAGACAATGTGATTTTCTGGATTTTTTTTTCTCATTTTGTCTCTCATAGTTGAGGTATACCTATGATGAAAATTACAGGCCTCTCTCATCTTTTTGAGTGGGAGAACTTGCACAATTGTTGGCTGACTAAATACTTTGTTTCCTTACTGTATTCCCTCGATACTGTTTTAATGTATTGTATGACTGTTTGATAATTTTGACAGACCTTATGTCATATCTGGCAAGAAATCAACGTTTTTTGCAGTTAAATAAGAGAGACACATATGGCATGTTTGGATGTGCTCATATGGTCATGTTTGAAGCAGTCAGAGGGGGGAAACAAAGAGGAGAAAAAACAGAACTTTTCCCCATTCTCCACCATTACTTTAACAAATGCTGAACTATGAATATATGTTTCTACTAAACAAAGACACAGACATGGAGAGGAGCAAAGTGGTTCAACAGCTGATAAATACTTCAAAAACGGACAATGCAAATCAAGAAGCTAGCAAAGCTAACATTAGCTTCATGCTACGTTAGCTAACAAGTGCCGTTTTTCGCTTCGACTGAACAATTTGCTGTGAAAATACATCCAAATGGACCCAATTTTGGCTTGACTTTATTGGTGTGTGATAAATATATTTATTATCTGCCATGACAAAATTATAATCAGGATTCTAAACATAAATTCACACAAATAGATCCATAAAAAGGTACAAACACGCAGGTTAGTCCATGTAGCAGCCGTTTTTTCCAAGTCTTTAATGTAAAAGCAAGACTTCGATGGTCATCAATATCCAACAAAAGTCAATGCTTTTACCAGGACTTTCCCATGTTCCTTTCCTCTATTTATTTTTTACTTCTGTGGCATCCTCATTCCTGGATCGTCTTGTGAGAACTGTCTTTGTTTTGGTGAGGGACCAGTGCACCACAGGAACAGGCCAGTCCCTCCTGGTTTAGGGCTCAGCGGAGGCGGTGGGGGCAGAGTGGGGAGTGAATGGAATCATTGAGAGGTTTTCAGATAGTTTGAACTATTGGGGGGCAGGGGACTTTGAGTATTAGAGCCAGTTCTAACCCTGGATAAATGAGTGGCAGAAGATTGTGTTGTTTCTCGTTTTTCCTGCGCGCTTCCCTGATCAGTTTATCCACCTGTCCATCATGACCATTAGGTCTTTGTAAACAAGACAAAAAGTGGGTAGTATGGCTGGCCATGAATGCAAAGGGTTGTGAGTGGCATCTGCGATATGATCAATGCAACATTTCGTATATGGTGTCAGAACCCTCCATAATCCCAGAAGAGACGTCTCAACTAAAATGAGAGTGGAAATGTGTACAGTACCGGTCAAAAGTTTGGAAACACTTTTTATATATATCGGCTTTTCTTTATTTTTTTCAATACTATTTCCACTGTGTGATTCTCATTGTCGAGTTGTCCAGTTCAGCTTTACCCAAATCTAAAAGCGTACAGCCTATAGGCCAGTGTAAGGCCTCATTTGAAAGCTAAGACCTACATTTAGACGGATCTTTTTCCTGGCATTTTTGTCACGTTGTAGCAAACTATATTGACATCTCTTTTCATCGTTTTTTTGTCACTTCGTTGCAACTTTTCTGTTATTTTTTTGTGGCGTTTTTTATGCTTTTTTGTCACAGTTTCGTCACAGTTTTGGCATTTTTCTGTTGCACTTTTGTCACGTTTTTGTCGCCTATTTGCTGTGGTTTTTTTTTGTCACTTTAAGGTTATTCTTTGTGTATTTATTGTTGTTTGTTTATTTATTTATTTGACAGGGACACTGTACATGAATTAACATTTCTGTAGCCAAAATGCTCTTTTTTCATCCGTAGTCCCTGGACAGATGTAAATAGTCACCCTAAGACATTAAAAACATTCAAGGTCAGTGCAATAAAACACAAAGTAGCACACAGTCACTATATTGTACAGGTAAATACAAATACCAAACAGTGCAAACAATAAAAGTGTCATAAGATACATATACAGGCAGGGGTTAATGACTGCATGACTGTTGTGTATGTTGTTTTTTTAAACAGCATGTATGTGGACAGCTCTCTGATGTTTGCTGGGATGGAGTTCCAGTCTCTGGGTGCTGTTATAGACAAGGCGTTCTGACTAAAGGCACTTTTCCTAAATTGGGCCTATGCGGTCTCCCGATGCCGACAAACTGACTGAGTGGAGGAGATGATTGGTTGTGTGATTATTTTATGAATGAGGCAGAGGTTTGAATACGTAATGAGATTTGCCCAGCTTTGGTCACTCTTTTGTTTTTATCCTCTATTATGTCACTAGCTTTTTCAAGATGCTTTTAGATTTGGGTAAAACCAAACTGTGCTTGGTTCAGGTGGGGGTTAGGAGGTAACACGATGAATGAACGCATGGGATTATATAGGAAACAAAAAAGGGTGAAATAACTCAAAATATGTTCAATCAATCAATCAATCGTTTTGTACAGCCCAATATCAACAGGGCTGCACCAAACATTAAAGCAATGAAACGAAACAGGACAAAAGTCGAGGCAAATGAAGTATCCAGGCAAACTGTCCAAAAAATAATGCTTTTGCCCATTTTGCTCCCACTTCCTCCCAATCAAACCAAACCTTTCGCCATTTTTCACACACAGGAGCCGACATTCATCTAAAACGACATCTCCGACACGACTGTTCGAGACGCTCGTGTGAGAAGACCTGGTGTGGGGCGTTTGAAACAAGCTGGTACAAGATTTGGCCGTCCTCCAAACAGGTGCTGCCCTCCCCACAGCGGGCCGATAGTGAACGCTCTGTGCGCATGAGAAATGCTCTGATATTCTTTGGAAAAACCCGTGATCCCGTTTCTGCCTTAAAGAGGAAGCGATCCGTCAGGATGATGAAGGCGATCGGATTTGCGTGAGGCGAACTTCAAAAAGGAGGACAAACGCTTTTGCCAAAATATTTAACCTGCTTCATTGGGTTTTATTTATAGCGTGGGTGGGGGGAAATGCATGCGAGGGGTTTGAGGGAAACAAAAGAGAGACCGGCAAATGTAACCGCTTGAGGTGCAGCTTAAAGTCTCAAATGAAAAAACATATACAATAGGCTCAGAGCTGTGTGGGTAACTTCCAGTGCGCGTTCGTAACTGTCTCCCGTTCAACCTTTTTAAATGTCTTTAATGGAAGTTCAAAATTAAAATATGATCTAATTTTAACATTTATTATAGCATCAATTCAAATTAACATTAGCCTTTAGCTTCAGGACTCAAATGCCTACATTTACAATCGCAGAACTTTAGTGAAGGATTTACAGGCGTTTCGGCACGTCGTATGATGAGATTCTGCGCCCACGGTTTCATTTTGGTATTTGGTAAAAAAAAAAATATCTTTATCACTTTCTTACACTCTTAACCTCACGACAGCAAGAGATAGAGAGGTGGGGAAAGCATTTCTTGGATACGAAGTACCTCAGGAGGAGCTCTTTTGGGAGCTGCTAAGAATACAGCCACCGAAGAAGATCCAGAGATTACTCAAAGATGCGCTAGCGGCTCGAAAACACAACTCCAGGCATGTTTTTCGTAACAAGCTCTTAACTCCCACCTTTTCTTCAGTTCTGCTTTATCCAAACCTAAAGATTTCTCGACTGGGGCTTACAGCCTTTAGGCCAGTGTCACGCCTCATTTGAAAGCTAAGACCTACAAGACTTAGATGTCACTTTTTTTGTTGCTCTTTTGTAGCTTTTTTTTTTGGATCACGTTTTTGGAGCTTTGACCTTTTCTTCCAAGGAGCCTTTAAATTTGGGTAATGCCAAACAGGAGAAAATGTGCTCGGGTACGATGGGGGTTAAATATGTATATTTTTTGAGCGAGACACGGTTAACTCCCATTAAAAACAAGGACAGGAAACAGTCTCAGGAAGTTAACCAGAACTAGCTTTATATTGTCTTGTGTCATTCTACAACACAAACTCCTCTGGTCCAGTGGCACTGTTGAAAAGATTTCCCCCCAAATCAGAGAAAACAAACTATCTTTTGTCTGCACCAGCACGTGGGGTTGTGAAATAAATCCAAGTGTCTAAAGCGTGGATACATTTCACCTCCTCGCTGCCTGGGCTGCGCCTGTTTGTCTTTTGCGGGTGGAGTGTCGGGTTGCTCTGACAGCGCTCCAAGCGCCGCGATTGGATTTCAAACAAATCGGGGAGCACGCGGCCCGCTTTGAGATACAACCCCCCCAGACTCCATGCTGGAAACCTGACAGAAAAGTCGGTTCGCGAGGAGAAAGGCATTTCTGCGAAAGGCTCAGACAGTCACAGCTTCACGAACAATAGACGGTTTACATCGTGTTCCATTACTCTCGACCTTTATGTCATATCCTAAAGAGCGCTTGTATATCTAAGCTATTTCCATTCCGAAACTTCGCCGATATCCAGTAACAGCCCAATACGGTGGAGTGTGGATTGGGGATGGAACGATAATGAAAGTTTGGGTCACAATTATCTTGGTCAAAATAATTGCAATTAACGATATTATCACGATATTTGGCAATGGTTTAAAAATTTCACTGCAGAAATGACAGAAATGTAACAAAATATTCCTCTTCATTGTCTGCTATAAATGTCATATTAAGTGAGACCTAATAAAGTATAATTTCACAAATTAAATGAAAAACTCGAAAATATATATAAATATATTTTTTTACAGTAGTATAGAATGAAAACCAGCGGATGTTTTCATGGCCATAATCGAGAGAAAGTCATTGTCGCTGGTTTTAAAATTCAGCCATATAAGAAGAACCACAGAAAATTTAAACGTCAAGGCTTAGCACGTTGGTTTATTATTTCAGAAAAAAACAACACACGTTCGCAGCGTTAGCTCTCGACTCTTTTTCTTCTACTTGTTTCTTACGTGGGAGTTTCGAGTTTCAAAGCTTCAATAAACCACGTTATTTGTCAGATGTCCAAATAAACTTGGTAGATGTCAATGTGAAAGCTCTTAATAAACGATTGAAAAGAAAATATGAAACTACTAGTGCTGAAATATCACTATTTACAACAATTATAATAAATTCATTATTGCATAATATTACAAGGAAGTTTCTTTGTAAACTGATTATGATGCTCCATTATGAGCAACAAACGCGTCTACCTCCAATGTTTCCGACCTGGAGGACTGGAACGCTACGACTCGGAGAAAACTTTTTATCCTGGTCGGATTTTCCAACTTCCGACATAAGTGTAACGCACCAAAAGTGTGGCGTCCCCTTGTGGTGTAGCATCATAATTCACAGAGGTACGTTAGAGGGACCGGTGGTGGTTTTCTGTTCTATTTAGCGATTATCTTCTAACGCGAAGAAAATAGAATAAACTTTATAAAAACCAGTCCCTTTCCTGATGATCATATGGATTTCCTATCATTTTAATACATTTTGTGATTAAAACCTCCTACATTTTACAAATACAATACATCGACTTCCATAAAAGTAAGACAAACTGACCGAACTTCATGAATGTCCTCACTGGGGGGAAGAGAGTGGTGCGAGGCGTTAAAAAGTACTCAAAGTCATAGGAGAAACTGAGTCGAAAACTAAGGTCTACATGTCTCCCATCTTTCCTGACACTGGAGATGAACCTGATGTTGTCCATTGGCAGCTCCTCCACAGACACATTATTGTTCTGTTTTCTGGTTCTCGAAAATTTTAGTATATGTATCGGAAAAAGCATTTTAGTTTTCTCATCCTCGTGCCTCTGCTGGGATTGACAACCGTCTCCATGGAGACTCAAGAGGAAAGGGGCGGAGTTAAGCTGCTGCTGTGCCTCCGCTCAGAACATGGCTCAGGGCGAGAGAAGGAAGAGGAACAGATTGGGGAAAACTCAGTTTTAGCGGAAGAAAACTCTATTGCGCAGTCCGAAAAAACACAACACGCGGCCTTTGTAAAGCAGCAGAGATCGTCAAATAGTCTCTGGGTTCTCTTCGGGTGACATTCCCGAAAACAGTCGCTGTGGAGCGCACGTGTGGCGGACATGGAGCGGCGGACACAATTTTACCATTTAGCCATGTGCCACATTGTCTGTTTTTAAAAGCATGAATTAATTGAATTCATTCAATTCAATTCAATTCAATTCGCTTTCACGATTCTCACTCGCTATGTGTGAACCCCCAGTCGTTGTCGTGCGGACCCTCCATTCTTCACAACGTCAGAGAGAGCGCGGGTCGGGAGGGGTGAGAGCGGGTCAGGCCTCAAACAGAAGCCCCCTCTTTGATGTCGTGGCTCAGGCGAGCTCCGGACAGGAAGAGACGGGAAAGCAGCGTCAGTGTCCAGATCGGGACGTCCCACCTCGGGCCAGAGAAAACATCCCGGCTATCTCCGGGACGCACACGCGATAACCTCAAAGCGCGACACCGGTGTTATCGGGGGAACGAGGACGGGCAGGAAATGACGCTCCGCGGCGGCATTAGTCACCGACGTTACAACTATGTACTTTTTGTACAAATTCTGGGAGACTTTTGGCACCTATGATTCTTGTACAGTAAAAGAACTGAAAAACTGAGCCTGTACAGCCGCGTTTTGTCCCGCACGCCGTCCGGCCTCCCCTCCTCCTCTCCGAGTGCACATTTCCCAACGTTACCCGCGGATGACTTGCGTTTTATTGCGCAATTACCGGGTTCTGCATCTGCGCCCCACGCTCTCACGCCCGCATACGCTTCTGGGCATCCCTTTCATGAGATTTTACTATGTACTTTTATGAATTTATGCCTTTCGATTACGTTTCTGAGTATAAAGTTAAGTGGAGCGAGTCAGATCACAAAGCCAAAGTTTAGAATGTATTATTTCATTATTTCCCCCGCGTAACTCTCGCGGTCAAAGTCTTTGAGCAGGCATTGCAGTATTGTCCAGATTTATATTTCAGCTCTTTGAACTTGAAATAATCCAATTAGGTTCAGTGGGTCTTCTAAGAATGATGCAATTTGTTCTTATAGTCGAACCGTTACGAAATCAAACACAAAGGTCTGGCTATAAGAACAAAAAAATTGCATTAACTTCAAATCATGTAAAAAAAAAAATTATTAAATAAAAGATAAAAAATAAAAAACATGAACTGGGGTGAAAGAGGTTTTACTCAAGTTAAAAGGAGAGTTTGGAAGCTGAAACCGTAATGAGTCCATGGACATTGAAATCAAAGATGAGCTCTTTCTGAAACAAGTTACCACGTGATGAAGTCATACGTCAGGGCCGGCCCTAGCCATTTTGGGGCCCTAGGAGAGGTTGGGCGTTTGTGCCCCCATTACCCCCCACCCCTAAAAACAAATAAATAAACTAGAAAGAACTAAAACACCACAAATAAAGAAAATTATTATTCAGATTTATCATAGATTTCATTATTTTTTTTTTTTTTTACTATACCAATCCTTTTAGACACACTTTGGATATGGAAAAGCCAAGTTTTATTTAATTATGGGCATATGAGCATAATCATTATTATCAATCTATTCTTTTCTGTTTGTTTTTTATAATTGGCACATGTGCAATCATGAATCGAACGCTCCACAGTTTTATTAGAGGAGCCTCCACTTCGGATGTACTTTGAGAAAAATGTCCACCGCAATGTTACACTGCTCCCCGGAGATGAAGAAAGACCAAGGGAGGACTTGCTTGAAAGCTTGAAATCTCGACTCTCCCACACAAATGACCGTGAGTTTCTATCACTTTCCGTTCCGAAGTTACATCCAAAAGTCGGTGCCCCTGCAGCAGATGCTCAGGACCGGCCCTGTTTTGTGTAAAAAAAAAAAAAATGTCTGGCAGTGTAATATAACGTGGTTCAAAGGATCGTCCTCCTCTCATTCCCAGGAAGATTAAACATGATGTTTGTGAGTTACACCTGGTACGCTTTTGCTGAGAGAACATCGTAACATGGTAGAAAGCTCGAAAAAAAAAAAAAAAAGCTGATTTCACATTACACCTCCCCTGCCACCCAGAAAGAAAGCTGATGCTTTATAAGAAACTGCCGAAGTATTTCCGCATGCTTCCAAATATTCAATGGTCAAAATTGTAAAGTCTATTACCTTATTAACGCTTTCTAGCTTTTAGATTTGGGTAAAGCCGAACTGGATAAAATGCGCTCAGTTAAGGCAGTTAAAGAGGTTAAGATCCTTGCATCTGCAGATACAAGCATTTGAGCAGATGCCACACGTTTTATTACTCAAATCAGAAGTTCATTTCATTCACTGCGCTATTAAGAAACTGTTTCCAGGGCGTTGGGCGGTTTGCGTGCCTGCGGTGGCAATGAGCGGCTTCTTTGAGGCGCTTCTTCTGCCAGGGTTGTAATAAAAGTTGATCACAGAGTGCGACACGAGACAAATTCGATTAATCAAAGTTTACGACCACAGCTAAAGGCCAATCGCTTCGAAGGGAACAGTATCATCTCTGAGCTGGCTGCAAAAAACGATAGCAGACTTTTTCTATTTGTTACAGTTAAGGGGCAAAATTATTATTATTTATTGTTAAAAGGCCAATTTGGCCTTTTAACACACAAAGAAAGTCAAGTCTAAATCTGGTCCATATGGATATTTTTTCACAGCAGATTCTTCAGTAGAAGCGGAAAAAAAACGGCAGTCGTTGCTAACGTTAGCTAGTGTCAGCATGTAGCATGATGCTAACATGAAGCATAATGTTAGCATCATGCGTAATGACGTCGTGTGCGTTAACGCTCAGCTGTAGAGTTAGCTATATCTCCTCCGTACTGAAGCCGCCGAGCGAGAGGTAACTTTGGAAGGATGGATTCAGCGCAGAATAAGACCTGTTTTTAGCACCATCGAAACTCCAGCCCAGACCCCGAACAACAAAAAGAAACAAAGAGTTTATTCGAGTGTGACAAAAAGGGCAAAAGTCGAGTCTGATCGGCGTAGGCAAAGAAAATGTTGAAAGAATCACGGGGTAGGACAAAAGACCCACAGTTAACGTCATTTTTGCTTGAAAGGTAAGAAAATATGAGCGACTGTTTTATTCACGGATTTATAAAGTTGTGAAACGACTACAAAAAGTAAATACTGGACATATGCCGTTTACAAGCACAGTTTCGAAGTTGCTCATGCTACGCTAACTTTATTGGCCCCAGGGAATTGATGAGGCGATTTTGTTTTTGCCTAGTAATATTTCTACCAGTGGAATTATTTTATTACAATTAGGCCTATGTTTATGCATACAAAGTATGTTTTTCCTCCTTGAAACGTCATTCATGCGTTCATCTGTATTATTTGGCTCCTTCACTTGATTCACTTTGTTATGCATTTGCTCAAGTATTACAGCTTGGAAAATATACACTCAAACTGATTTGGTCTAAATATCTTACAAAACTAACGTTTCTCACCTCAGTTGAGGTCACGCCTGCAAATCTGTAAATTGACCAGGACGGGACTGTAATTCCTGGTGCTCGTACAGCCTGAGCGCCTCATGCACGAGCTCATCATCGAGGCTGCAGTTACGCGTTTGGCCTGAGGGGGCAATCGCGAGTACAAAACTGACAAACTCCACATAGTCCCTTTTAAGCCATTTTTTAATAATCGGAGAAAGTTAAGATTTTTCTCTTCTTTGTTTTTCCCCTTAACTGTTTCAAACATGACCATACTATGGACAATTCCAGAGATGCCGTCTGTATCTATATAATGTTGAATTATTGCAATTATAGATTTATTTGGGAAATTGTTCAAGGGCCATTTTCAGTTTTTTAAATGCATTTTTTTTCCACATGTGGCGACAGTAATTATCACTTACAGACTTCAAACAATATTTTGAAGGATTATTTTTATATCTTATTCCTAACCTGATTTTAAATAATAAAAAAAAATAAGGTGAAATGTACATTTACATTTTTTACTTTTCCACTAATAAACAGCCCATATATTTCTGTTAAAAAAAAAACACAAAAAAACAATAAAGATAAAAGTGAAAAAAACACAAAAAAACACAAAAAACAAACAAACAAAAAAACAAAAAGCATCCAAAATCCCCTCTGAAAAAGTCTTTGGAACTAATATGTCAACAAAATAAAACCATACATTTACACATGGCTCAATCCTTTGTTCACATTGTGTGCGCTTTTAGGTATAAATGGCCTTGTTTTTATATGACAACATGAAATGACTCTTTGTTTCTTCTTCCACGGATGAAGGGCTGGGATCTGGATTTCCTGGATTTTGTTGCGTAATAGATAGAGCCTGAAAGTGTTCTCCAATCGGTAAAAAAATAAAGAAATCAAAACACATAAGTCCTTTCTCGCATTCAAAGTTATTCACCTCAACAGTCGACCTCCTCTGATTCCTGGAAGTAACCGCATTTCCAGAAACGTATTGGCAAAGCTGCACACTGCGCCACTTCACTTTGTGCCCAAGTCCCCTTTTCTCCCACCGTAAAACCTGCCTTTGAACATGAATAAAACATGTCCCTAACTTGTTAATGGAAAGCAAAACTTGGGTGTCTCTAAAATGCCACGTCAACACCGTCAAATCAAAGGGAAAGTTGTGGCACAGTTATGTTTCTGAAGCTACTGTGGATTTAACATTTGCATCTGTCCATTGGAAACTGGAGTCAGGTTTTCCTCTGAGCAAAGACTGACAATGGCGCTGACGGGCTCCTTGTCACTTCTAGAATGAGATTTGCACTTTTAAAACGCGACTTTTGGTGTCTGATTTAAGTCTCCACATGTCTTGTACCAAGTTTTGGCGCTCATGACTTTGACATGAAGTTGTACTTAAAAGGCCGATGCCGATGTCCTGGATTAAATCTTCACCAACTTTTGCTCCTTCAGGCCAAGAGTGTCTTATCAAAGTCTGCATAAAACAATGATAGCGAAGTCAGCTTTGCTTAAAGCATAATCATCATATTTCATATTTTACCAGTCAGGACAGATGGAAGCCAACAGCACTACTGCTGCCATTTATTGGGGCAACAATATATCTGTCAAAAACCGTAACAGGTTGGATAAGCTGGTTAAGAGGGCGGGGTCAGTGGTTGGGGGGTCACTGGACTCTGTTGAGTCAGTGGTTGAGAGGTGCATGGGGAGAATGGTCCAGGCCATCCTCAGTAACTCCAGGCACCCTCAGCATGGGACTGTGTCTGCTCAGAGGAGCAATAGATCGGGTCATCTCCATATACAGCAGGACTGAGCGCTTCTGGAGATCCTTCATCCCTGCTGCAATTTGATTTTATAACAGTCATTGCTGATATAAATGTGTGGGGGTTTTAACTTTTTATTATATTTATATGTATTGTCTTTTTATCCGCTGTTTTGCTACTAAAAGGACAACTGAATTTCCCCTCGCTGGGATTAATAAATAAATAATATCTACAAACTTACCCTCCTTTATCATCATCTCCATTTTACACTGAGATTGAAAGTTCCAATATTAGGATACACTGACATGTTGAGTTCGCAACCACTTTATAACGCTGTTTGTTTTCCTTCAGCAAAGTGGCTTGTAGTTGTGCTTTGTTTCTTCACCCAGAGCTCACTTCATTATGTCATCTAGAGAAAAAAGTGTTCCTCATTATTAGGAACACCTTCACCAGCACCCACATAGTCTGCACTACACAGATAAATAAAACACCTCATACCGGTCCTCTGCTGTTGGCAAGAATGGTTAATATTCCCATGCAAGTTGAATTATAAATTAAGAGTTGAAAGTCTGGGGGAGAACGGCACACAGAAAACCGCCAAAAATGTCAAGTCAATAAAAAAAAACTATGTGAAACAAATTCAGCAAAATGATGAAGATAAACGGGTCATTAATGTCCTGTTGAAATGGAAAACCTAACCTAAAACAGACACATAAAAACACCAAGTTTAAAAGTCTGGGTACGAGCTAGTCGCACAATTTAAACGACATAACCAAATTACTTATTTCTGACCTCTGTCTCTCTCCCAGCCTCTTTAGCCCCTTGGTAAAATAACCACACTCGTAATTCCTCCACTAGACTCCATATTTCTCCGCTGGACATGGATGGCATTGCCCACTACCTCTTCCAACGCAAACATAACCCGTGCCCATTGCGGCTAGCGCAGCAGCCCAGAACATTAGCAGAAGTGGCTAAGGCCCGGGGACAGACGGGGAAAAGCCACTAAGTAAAGCTCTCTGCCAGTTGGTTTTGGCAAATCCGTGGACACCGGTGGAAAAATCTAGGTATTATTCGGCTAAAAATGGCCCGACTGAGTTTCCTGACAGTGACTCATTCATTCTGATCCGTCACGTTTGGCGAATGAGGTGACTCTGTGACGCTAAAGCAAAAATAAAACGTGTTCCCCAAACAGATACATGACTTGGCTTTTTGGTATATTGTTTTAAAGATATTTGGATTGAAACAGGAAGAATAACCCTCCTGTTCATAGCTCCAGGGTTGGTTGTTGCAGGTTTGACAGATTCTCTCTCCTGCCATCGCCATAAAAGTGCTTTGGAATCGGTAGAACAGACGTGCAGCTGATGCTCCAGAATCTTTACTGCGCCTTGTCGAAAAGTTGCGTTCGTGTGGCACCTGTTTCCAGGAGCAGGAAGAACAGCAAACGAGTCAAGCAGAAACCACAAGTGAAAGGTTTTTGAACAATACAATGACTCTTTTCATTATTTGTGGCACAAAGTTTTATTCACATAACAAACATTTCAGAAGTTAAAATGGATCCCGCTGTATGGATCAGTCATTGTCTGTCCGGTTTCTTCGAAAAATCTGTATAAAAATGAACCTGTCTATTTAACGACTGAACGAAAGAACTATACATCCCATGATTAAAGCAAAGACATGAGTCGTTTTCAGTCCAGCTATGCAGCATTACTTTGCCAAAGATCTGCCTCCACTCTTAAAGACTTCATGAAGGTTGGTCGGTTGTCTCATGGGGGTGTAAATGGGATATGATCATTGTTTTAACAATTAATCTTTTACACATCAGGCATTAATCCGTGACATCTTTAGAAACTTGTTTTGTCTTTTTATGTTCGGTGTAAAGCTGTGTGTCTTTTTCGTTTTTCCTCCCTTACCCTTCAGATTGCCAGATGCTCAACTAAAAGCTGGAGCTACCTCCTGCCCATTGACCAGGAGGTCCTCGGCTGCCGCAACTCTTTGTTACTCCTTTTGTTCCGTTATATGATGTATCAGTGATGCCAGTAACTTAGTTACTTAGAAACGAGTTACTCTAATCTGACTACATTTTTCAGTAACGAGTAATCTATCGCATTACTTTTCCCAGACCAGTAAATCAAGTCTCTGTAAGATACTATTCTGTCATTTTCTCGAGGAAAAATATATACTTCTTTTTTTCTTTCGTGTGATGTAACGTCTGTGACAAGTCACATTTTCAGCCTGAAGACGACTCACGTCATAAAAACAGACAACAGTCGAATCTATGGCAGTTTTGTTGATGTTGCCGTTACAATGCACTTCCAATAATATGAGTATCGGCAGAACCGGTTCCTTTGCATTTTGAGGTGGAGAAGTGACGTCGGCAGCTTTAAAAACAAGTAATCAGTAAAGTAACTAATCTGTAATCGGATTTCTTTTTCTGTGGCAACAACATTTTGTTACTTTTTCCACTTTTTTGTAAAGAAACTCACATCACCTTTTTGTTTTAATCCACACCTGGAAGATCTTTTGTGTTACTGTACCAGCTCCTAGACCTCATGGCGTTATCTCAAGAACCAAAAATGTATGTTAACACAAAATACCGCCTTAAAAACAATAGGGACAACCAACCAACAGTTAATTATATCTATTGCAATAAGATGTGAAAAGAGTCAATGCTTTAAGCTTTGATTGAATGTGCATGGCTCTTGTGAGATGTTCTGTGGATGAGTCGTGGAGACCAGAGCAAACTGGACAACTTGTCCCCCTCCCCTAACATCCGTATCCATAAATCACTTTATGTCCAATAAAACATATAAACATCACCAACAGCATCCACTAAGAACCGTCGCTTCGCCAATTCCTTTTTCGAAGCCCGCACCCCCCGCTTAAAACGATCGCATTTTCCTCCCATGTTGAGTCATGTTCCCATTTCTTTCATTTGGAAATAGCTGCCGTTCTCAAGATGAAAAGTCAGAAATGTGCGTGCGATCCAGGGGCCTGCCGCTTTGGCCCCCGAAAAAAAACTCCAAATGTCAACTTCCTGGCAGCCTCCCCACACCTTTAATCACCGTATTCTCTGAGCACTTTCTCGCGCGCACAGCCAAGCGGAATAATCCCAGCGAGGCCTGTAGCTTTTACTGCAGCCACATTAACACAATGCAGAGCGCAACAAAGCCGTTTCATCTGCTGTTCGGGGGAAGCCGATCCGCGCCAGGGCTCCGAGGTGCCGACAAAAGGACCACACGAGGCTAACGCGGCAGGTTACAGGTCTGCAGCGCCGAGCTGCAAGGTGCTGCGGCCGTGGGATTTTCAACACAGCGTTGGGACGGCCGCCAGGCGCTTCGAGAGTTCATTTCCTACAACGCTGGAAAATGCGGAGCTCGGATGTGGAAAGGGCATGTGAGGCTTTGGCCGGGGAAGAGGTGAACGGCGAAGGGTTGCGCAATAACTGGGGGGAAAAAAAGGTGCTCATGCTTTCGCTCATCCATGTGTTTTTCCAGCTTTTACAAGAAATGGACTGGTTTGTTTAGAATTAGACGTCTCGCCTCTCATCAGGGGGCTTTCTAAACTATGCATTTCCCCTTTGGTTTAGAAAATGGTAACCTTCCCCCGGGGAGGAGACGATGATCAAGATATTTTGGAGTCGAATTGGGATTTTTGTAATTATCCTATAAGGTAGTCGCAATCGGTGCATGGTGTATTCATTTCTGTTCCCATTTGAGAGTCTCACTGTGAGCGGAAATCCATCGGGAGAGTGACGGCGTTGACAAATAACGGCGTTAGATTTTCCGGTAACGCGTGATCTAATTCATCACGATTTCCTTCGTCAGAGCGGCGACAGACAGTGACTGACTGCACAGGGGACCGATCAGAGGAGCTGTTGTGTCCTGACCTGGTCATTGGTTTAAGCACCCGTTGTTCTGTCTCTTCCAAAACTTCCCGATAATACTTTTAGAATACTTTCACATTGTCATTATAGGGTTTCCTCTACCTCCAAAAACATGCAGGTCAGGTCGGCCCACAATGGCAGCGCGGCACCTGAACACAATTTCTTTGTAAGGTTGTACAATGACGAATACAGCACGTACTTACTGATATATTAATATGGTGTATGAATTACAAAAATGAAGACTACGATTGTTGGAACACCTGTTATGAACTCACTTACCATTAATGAGGAACTCTTTAACTCTCTTGGCAAATGGCGCCGCAGATACGGCATCATGTGACACAGGTGCAGTGTTTGTATGAACTGTGGCATAAGGCGTTTTAAATCTTTATTTTATTTTAGGTGCAAAAACAGGTCAACATTAAAAGTTCTTTCTTAATAATGTTGTGCAATATGGGGCTAACATTAATGATTGAGTACTGGGATGTATCCCTTGATATTTGGAAAGGAACTGTATTCTAAATACTCTCAAATGAAAGTGTAACTCTACCAGAATACAGTTACTCAAAATTAGTACGTCCCAGGCATGGTCACAAAGCGCTTTACATGGGACAATTTTACATTCACTCCATTCTCGGTGGTGGTATGTAACTTCCATGTATGCAACTACCACTAAAAACATGCAGAATGGGTGATCCTCCAGTCAGCCTGTCCCTACATCAGGAGATGGATCCCTGGGCGCGTTACTTCCCATCGCCCACTTGCTCCTTACGGGTTGCCCTTGTGGCATCAAAGGTATCATAAAGTAAACCTTAACCTGCACAACTATGTTAAACAAACGCAACGCTTAAACTCAACGTTTAATGGCTTTAGAGCCTTGTTATTCTGCTACGTTCTGAGGCCTAGCTGTGTGGCAACGTGGAAAGTCCATCCTCCTCTCAAACTATTTTAACTCAAGCCATTCCAGATTGACATGGGTGGCATGAGATATCCGCGCCTCATATCGCTCTTAAATCTAAAAAGTGGCCCGTCAATCGCTCTCTGTGTGTTGGAAAACAAACAGTCAGACACTTGTTTTTGAATTGTGTGAACACAAGAGGCAGCTTAAGGGCTGGGTGTGTATCCTGCCTTTCCCATGTCCCTTTCCAGATTTGCCCCTGGCTCTTGGTGGAAGCCCAGACTCCTGCTCTTTTAATAGGCCTGTTGTTTTGTTTATATACCAAGCTTCTCTCTCTCCCTCCTTTTAATACCCCTGTTTTTATGCCGAGCGGCGGGGGCTGTTTGGGAGGGTTCCTCTGCCTCGGGCGCAGCAGCAGGTAGTCACTTTTTTTCACACCGAGCTCCGTCCAACTCAAACTCCGCATTTATGGGCCGTAACATCCAGGTCTTTCACACGGGCGGACGATTACGCGCTGGAAATGGTTCTGTTCAGGTTGCTATGTTTTCAACGCGCTGCTGTACCTGTGGGCGTACTAACAATGCACAGTAACCGTATCAACAACTTCCCACAATGTTTTCGCAACTTGAAAAGGCATGGAAGCGGTCTATATGCATAAGACCACCAAGAAAAGCTGAAGGATTTGCACATCACATAGCAATAGTTATGCTACTTTCCTGTTCCCGGAATGATGTGCTCGGCCAAGGAATTGATATCATAATCTTTTATGTCGTCAAATAAACTCAAAGCATATTTTCAAGGTGAGCAGTACTGTTCAATTTGGGAGAGACCATTACTTTTCAACCCATGATTTTTATCGTCCTCCTCCTCGTCCTCCTCCCTCCCTCTTTGGTCAAGGCATTTTCCACACAAAAAGAAAGAAAGAAAAGAACTAAGGGGTACGCAGCAGAGTGCGGGGAAAGAGGCCCCTGAGAGAAGCACCGCTCACTCAACACGTGGTGATCAGCCGAGCAACACGCAGCGGGGAGATGGACTCTAATGGACTGGATACAGCTGGGTCAGCGGAAGACCGGCCGTTTTCCCCGGGATACTGTTAGTAATAACCATGGGAAAATGCAGCACTGGCTTCTGATGTTAACGCGCAGGTACAGCGGTTATGATTTGTGTAACAGTTGCGCTAAAATGCAGCGGGGTGTGCAGTGGGGCCTTAGAATCCGAGAGCTGTAACTCCGCTGGTGTCGAGATGCACTGCTTTGTCGAGCGGCACTGAAAGTTCAACTGTGCATGCTCCCAGTGCTAGTTTGACCTGTAAAATGCGTTTAAACTTTTTATTACATCATTTTACAGGATTTACTATCACCCTAACCCTAATGCTAACCTTAAAGGGACTATATAGAGTTTAATAATTTGATATTATGTATTTTCCTCCCTACATGTTACAGCAATGTCCTAATGTGTAGAATGAGCCCAGACCTGTTCACCACAACTGCCTCTACAATCCTGCACGGTCTCTCAAAAAGGTGTTCATTCGGGTCCGAATTGCCGTCATGCACGAGCTTAAAATAGGCAAGGCAAGGCAAGGCGAGTTTATTTGTAGAGCACAATTCATACACAAGGCAATTCAAAGTGCTTCACAGTTGCATAAAATTACAAGAAAACAGATCAAATCAATCATTAAAACATCAACATAAAAATGTATCAATGACAGTAAAAGGCAAGAGTGCAAATAAAATACTTTCAGTTTTCATCTGCTCGGGTAAAAAGAGCTGTTTTCAGTCTAGATTTGAACATTGTCAGAGTTGAGGCCTGTCTCACATCCTCATGAAGACTGTTCCAGATTTTAGCTGCATGAAACTGAAACGCAGCCTCACCGTGTTTAGTCCTGACTCTGGGAACCACCAGGAGACCCCTCCCTGAAGTTCTCAGGGCCCGAGATGGTTCATACGGCTCTAACATGTCAGAGATGGACTTTGGTGCTAAACCATGACATGACTTGTACACAAGCAGAGCTGTTTTAAATTCTATTCTCTGAGTGACAGGAAGCCAGTGCAGAGACCGGAGCACTGGACTAATGTGGTCATATTTCCTGGTTCTTGTCAGGACTCGAGCAGCAGCGTTCTGGATGTTCTGCAGCTCTAACAGCTCGTTTAGAAAGGCCAGTGAGCAGGCCGTTACAGTAGTCTAACCTGCTGGAGACAAATGCATGGATGAGTGTCTCCAAGTCTGGTTTTGACACTATTCCTCTGATCTTAATGTTTTTCAGACGGTAAAAAGCTGATGATGTTATTGCTTTAATGTGGCTGTTTAAGTTCAGGTCTGAGTCCATGATTACTCCTAGATTTCTAAAAAAATAGAGACTGCAGTTACGCGTAAGACCTGAGGTGGCAGTAGTGAGTAAATTACCAACTAGCATCGAGTGTCTTTAAGGTAGTTTGATTATAAAAGGTTTTATATGAAAAATGCAGGTTGGAATGTGAATGCGCATGCACAGCATTCAGTGCAACTCGACAAGCCGTGTGTTTGGATGGTACACCAGCCCTCCACAGTCTCTGATTGTTTAGCTCGCTCGGTAAGTCACTGGCCTTAAGCCAGGTGCACACTGCACATTTTTGGCCGTCTGCGACGAACGATCAGCCTCATGATTTAGAGGTATGGTTCTGGAGAGTGTTGCAAACTCGGTATCTTGGCAAAGTGTTGAAAGCCTTGGCAGTAACGCTAAGAGATGTCTTATGTGACCCAGTCCTCCCCGCTCTCCCCTACAGTATGGCTTTAACAAACAATCTTTCAAAATTAGGGTTGGCATAACAAGCCGAAAACCAACCTCTTTTATTAAAAGTCACATCTACGCTTTGTAAAAATGTAAACAAGAGCAGACGGGGTTCCTAAGCCGCTGGAAACACGTCTCAGAGCTGTAGAAGTCCCCTGGCTGTTTCCCTGAGCTGGTGTGGACCATCTGCCACAGCGAGACTCCCCCCTTCAACATTTAATCTTTCCCACACTTCCACACGCCTCCTCTTCCTCTCCTTCTGCATAGCCGTGTGTGTGATGATAGTGTATAGCACACAAGAGTAAGCACTGCAGCCCGCGCCATCCGCTCACTGCAGGCAGTAACTCAAGACCATACTCCCACATGACTTATGGTGGCTGTCAGGGGCCAAACTTCATATCTGACCACACCACTGTGTTTACTGTAGCGCTACTCCCTCCACTCTAAAAGAACGCAGGCCTCTACCCAATCAACATCAAACTATTGTGCGAAACGTGTCAATGAAAATTACAGTGGAAAACAGAGAGTAGACTCCAGCAGCAGTCGTCCACTCCTGCTTTTCTGTATCTGGAACTCAACAGTCAAACAAATCTCCAAAAGTTTTATATCGATCCAATTATAGAGCACGTTGTCACGACAGGAACCAAATTGCACAAAAGTAAAATATGTTCTTATATGCACTTAACATCTTCTCTAAGAGGATTGTTTTCTAGGTGTCATCTTTTGAAAGTATGATATAAATCGTTCACATTTGTCTCCACTATTCTGGCCGAGACATTATAAAACCACTAACCTCCTTGTTAACAAAAAGCGCGTCATATAATAATACGCTTGTCAACCACACCCATCAGAAATTCGCCCCTGATCCCAGATACACGTCCTTGTAAAGAAGATGGGTCAAATGTAGAGTGAAAATTTCCCCAAAATTACGTCAGCAAATACCAAAAACATTGATGCAAAGTGTTACCAGCATAAGGCACAAAGTTGGTGGAAGATAGATCGACCCCTGACCAACTCCTTGTGTTCTACAGAGTAAAACTGTCTGTTGCCAATTCCGAAAGATTGATCACGCCCCCTGTCGCCCCGGTGACCGAAGTCGACATAGGACAGCCTGCAGATCGCGGCTGAAACATGTGAAAGGTAAAGACTTCAACTTCTCTAACCCAAGTGTCTGACAAAATGAACCCTGAAAGTTATACCCGAAAGATTGTGTTTCCCTTCGGACAAGCTGTGGAGGCTTTGCAAACTGCGTTTCTGCTTCTGACAAAAATAGCAGGCTATTTAAGTTTCTCTTTTGCTTCTCTGCTGGATGATTTGACCCCAAAGTGGAACACTCTTTCCAACGAATGACAATGAGATCTTACAAATTCAACTCAAAGAAGCCTTGAAGAAAACCGCTTTCGAGCATGTGATCCCCGACTGAGGTATGGTATGCTATAACAAAGTGTTTTTATTTGCCTAATATTCTTTATATATCAAAAAAATGTAGGTGTTTATCCAGCCAAAATGTGTTTTCCTTCATGCGTTAAACTATATTTGTGTATTTGTTAAGCTTTTTGCAGGTTGCCATATAAGCCAACGTGCGAGTTTTTTGGTAGACCCGCCATCTTAATTTTCAGCTGTCTCCACTTGTACATTAGAAAACCAACAGGTCACGCTCACATTTCTCCGAAAGATTTGCACCTGTTGATGATGTCCACTTTAATAGCATGATCGTGTGCGTGCGCTGGCATAAACTGCAGGGCTCAAACTGCACAAAGACTACGCCGGTTTTCGGATTATCGGGGACAGTTCAAGTGGAAATGTCTCCATCCACGTTTCTGTCTAAAAGGTTTGGGCGCCCGGAGTTGGGGTCGCCCTTGTATGGGAAACAGATGAAGGCACGTTTTGTAGTATAACAAGTTTGCCTCTCCCTTGGCCTTGTGGGAACCGCCCAGGCACAATAGCTACTGTTCACAGGCCGCAGAGGGGCTTAAGAGGAGGGGTAGGAAAACTGGACTCACTGTGGCGCAGTATAACGCGGCGTAAGGCCATCCAGGCGAGTTTGTTGCAGTCTTTTGAAGCAGTGAACTGTGGGTGTAGCGGCCTAATAAACTTAATATGAATCACAGGAAGGAAATACATTCTCCCATTCCATGTGCTTATTCCGCTTTGTGGTTGCTGGTAGCTGGGGCTGCGTTACGGTCACAGGCAACTGGGAACAATTCCGTGACCTCCGACTCCATGATACCCCAGAATCCCCTCGAAGTCATTAGTACTGATTTAGTTGTGAAGCTGTAGCTAAAATGTAATTCTTACATGGCAGGTGCAAATACTATTGGCTTTAATCCAGTAATCCAATAATTACAATCAAGTCAGATATGTGTATTTTAAAAGGTTGCAATTAGCAATTCATAAAGAATGTAATGATTGAGGAAAAATAAACTCTTCCTCAAACAACAAAACTGTCCATAAAACCTGCCATCCCTGTAGATTAGACCACTACGATCTACAAACAAATTCTGAAATGTATCTAATGGATACTAATGCTTATTTTAGCAGTTCTAATTTCGGTCGTCTCTCAAATGTTAATGCTCCTGGTCGTCGCATGTTTATAATGTGACCGGAATCTAGATTCGTGTCAACATTATCATACATAAGAAGCCCATAAGAGTACCATAATTAAGGCCTTAAATGCAGTTAAAAAGCAATACATTGGATTCCACCTGGCATTAAATATATATATATATTTCTTGGAAAATAATAAGATTGCTTGACTATTTTTAAGTTCGTGCTTCCTATTTGCTTTTGAACATTGAAAGTTCCCTCATTCCTTTGTTTGATATGTTATATACAGTATATGTATATAAATTCTAAGAAATTAAATATGCACCGATTGTCTTGTTTTTTTTTTGCATTTGTAGCATTAAACATAGTATTTGAGCGTTACAATGACATTAAAAAGCATAACATTTGACTTGCTGTTACATGTATAAACGCTGGTTACGATATATCGCGATATTTGTCAGATATGGTACATATACTTTTTATTCCGATTTTGATACTTTTGCTGGCGTCATAGTGATGCCACCGACACCAGACAATCAATTGGTCTATTTTCAGTCAGTGCCTCAGGGATCATTTATTCACTTGAAATAATAATAAAACAATGGAGTGTGTAGTCGTTTATAAAGTAACAATGTTTTTAAAAAAAACGGATATAGCCAGGATTGCAAATAGGGTCGGACCGCCCTCTGCAGGCAGTAGCAAGAAAAGCACGACGTAAAACAGTGAAAACAAGCTTTCACTCTCAGCTAATGGCATGCTACAGCAAACACATGGCAGCGTGTTGAACACACACACACAGCTCTAGCGATGGATTATGGGTTTTAAAAGAGGTGGTGGTCAGAAAATCGAGAAAATACAGATAGGGGCCCAATCCGCAGTAGAAGAAGAACCAACCAAGGTGAAAAGGATTAGTCAAAATCGCACAAATGAAGTGGGAGTACTCGAAGGAACAACACCAAGAAGCTGAAAGAAAATCAATTTCACACGATAAATAGTTTGAGGAGTGAAAAGTCAACGCCGCTCTGTTTCAGCGTCAAAGCTCCCGCCGCTCTCCTTTTAAGCGACGACTATCAAGGCCTCACGACGCAAAGAAGGAAACGAGCGGGCTCCAAAACCACCCTCAGAGGAATCATCCAGGAGCAGCGCCGTTAAAAACGTGGCCCGATCGTTCACGAGGGAGCGACTTCCGCAAACCCCAGTAAATAAAGCCCAGCGTTTGTCAGGAGACTGTGAGAAAATGACCCCGACAAATAAAACACCACGCGGCCTGGCTCAGCTCGGCCTTGCCGTCGCTGGGTCTCATTTTAAAAGCGTAGGTTTTCTATGCACTTTCACATTTTTAACATTGTTTAACTTATTTAATAGAGTTCTTTTTTGTCCCATTGTCCATCTGGTACTGCACAGTCCAGTCAAATCAGCTCATATTGTCAAAGGTGAACTTAAATGTTGTCTTAAATGTATGTCATCATTCATCTCTCCATTGTGATGTCTTAGTTATTTGCATATTAATGGCGGGGCCAATATATGCCTGGTGAACAGTTCACAAAGACTCTCTGTCCTTGATCTTGCTCTTGAATGGATCGGTAAAGGCACATGGCGGTACAGAGGGAAATATGCTTCCTGACAGGCCCTAAGAAGTTTTGCACTTTGATGAACAACGAGATGTTAAAAGATGTGACGTTTTTCCGCAGAAGCCACGAGGTCCCTGGTCAGCGCCACAGTCTCTCCATGTGAAGCCTTTCGCCCCCAGCGGCTGCCGTTTACATTCAAACACACCACCTCATCTGCTTTTGTTTTTAAAAGACGGGGAAAAAAAGCTACAAATCAACCACAAAGAACCAGGCCTTAGCGCTACTTTCACGGCACATTTCCTGTGCGCAGAGGGCCCTGACGAATCAAATCATTCACGCAGTTAAATGGCTCCACGCTCCATTGAAGGGCTCACGTTTTAGCATGGCCACAAGAAGCAGCAGTCATTATTTCTCCGAATTTGGGATTTTTAAGATGCCTGCCCTGAATATCCACAGCTAGAAGGCCCCGGGTTCAATTCCTCGGGCCTTTTCTAAGTGGAGTTTGCGTGTTCTCCTCATGTACAAAAGGTATCGTCCGAGGCCAGGACTCCCGAGAAAAACAGATTCCGAAATCGTTCCTGGTTCCTGGGTTCCTTTTAAATCCTTGAATCTTCCACGTGACAAATCTGTCTTCTATACTTCGCTCTTCGTACGTCTTTTGGGACACTTTTCACTTCCGTCTTCTACATAGACAGGAACATAGCCAAAAGCAAAACTCAACCAAACTTTGAGAGTCTAGTCCATGTTTTTGTCTCCAGACGGTTAGACTTACTGCATCCAGAACTCTTCTACTCAAGTCCTGATAGGAATCAGGAAGTAGTACCATATTAGTCCAGTGCTCAGGTCTCTGCACTCTTAATCTAATTTATTAATGATTATATTTAGGTTTTATGGAGAGATTTTATTTGCCTTTTGTAATTATGTGCAACTGTGACGCACTTTGAATGGTCTTGTTTATAAATTGTGCTCTACAAACTTGCCTTTTGAGATTAACAGCATGACTGTTGTTTATTAGGAAGTGGATATTTAGCCGGTACTGGCTTTTTACTTTGTACTTGTACTTTGTACTTTGTATACGCTATTGTGCCGTAACTTGCTCCAAATTCATCAGCTCGCATCATGTGGTTACATCTGCCTGTTTTTGACATGAGAAGGGACGGTCTGTTGTAAAAAAAAAAAAAAAAAAAAACTTGAGATTTAGGGTTAGGAACAGTGAATCTTAAAGTGATAGTGTAAGTTTGCAAAGTGAGGAGAGATGGAGTGAAAGTTTAAAGTAAACAATCAAATTGCTCCCCTCTTTAACCAGAAATGCATGTTTACATGCATGAGACCCATGTATGTTCATTAACATGCATTGTCCCGACCAAATAAACCAATAGATAAGAAAGCCTCTCCTAGTTTAGAAAATAAGGAGAGCAGGAACAGAAGTTTCACAGAAAAGGTCGTCTCATTGGTCATAGTGGTATCCCTGGGATTCTAATTAGGTGCTGAAATCAGCAATAATATTTTACAAAAAAATATTATTACTTAATGTCAAATTATGACATTAAGTAATAATACATTAAATTCAGACTCAGGCTGTCAATTATACACATTAAAATGTTTAAACTTACAGTTCATCTCTTTAAGGTTATGGTTTTCTATATATTCCAAAGGGATGTAGAGATGACTATTTGTCTTAAAGAACATTTTGGCTCGTTGATTGTCTGTTTTCCAGTTTGAGAGGACTCCAAAAGTAATTCCCTTATTATCCATCCCCTCACGTTTCAATAAAAGGAAGACTCATTAACCACAAAGTCACTGGTGGGCACAGAGTGATGTTAACTCAACACGACTTTGACATGACAGCACACATGTCACACATGAAGGTTATTACTCTGTTTATAGGTGTTTAAGGTGTCTCCTAAACAGCGCCAGATTTATCGCCTTTTGGCGTTTTAAAAACCACTCACTTCCAGAGGGTCTGCGCTTGTGGGTGCTCTGAGCGCCGCCCACCCAGGTTCAAGTATGCGAGGAATGAGTGTGCACCACAAAAGGCAGATAGTGACCAACTAACACCCCTTTTTGCATATTGTGTGACGTTCTTCACACTTTTTTTTTATGTGATGACTTTGTGGTTTGTGTCGATTTAATCTCTTTGATGATAGTTAAGCAAGTATTCTAAAGCCTTGGATAACAGACGCTGTGCCGTTCCTCTAAGATTTCAATGCCATCTGTTGAATAAGGCTTTGGATAAATGTGCTGGTGAATCGCGTTGCTATTTTTCAAAACTTCTGACTGGTACAATATAGTCTCAGTCATGCAGGTGGAATAGAAAAAGAGCAAACGTATGCAAAAAATGTATTTTATACAGTTTAAAAATGTCACCATTTGCCACCACTGTATTGTCAATCTTCATGATGAATAAAACTAAAGGCCAGGTAGGGAGAAGTGCAATAATAACTGCGCGTATTCACCTTATTCCGGAAGTTTGCGTGGACGCCACCATGAATCGTGCCCGCCACTTCACATCTATTAGTTTACCTAGGACTGGAGAAGTCAAGATCAAATTAGTTACTACAAAAACACACAGCCGATTTCAGGCCCGCGCAGAGAAACGGTGCAGTGTTGAATTGTTGGTGCAAGTGAACATTTGACATTTTCCACAAATCACTCGACTAAACATCAGATTTTAGAGGAGAAAATTTTCCCTCGTTCTCCGCTTAATGAACGGACTTCACGCCCTACGGGAAGTGTCAATACAGAGGGAGTGCCGATCCAAGGCAAAAAGAGGCAAAAGTGGTGAATATGGCCGAGGGCAAGGTGCGATAGTTACTGCAGTTAACCTCTTAACCCCCGTCTTAAGAGTATTTTCTACAGTTCAGCTTTCCACAAATCTAAAAAGCTTCTTGCCTGGAGCTTACAGCCTATTGGCCAGTGAAACGCCTCAGTTGAAAGCGAAGACCTACAAAAGTGACCTCAATGGATCTTTTTCCTCATATTGTTGCCGTGCTATCTCTTTAACGTTTTTGTCATTGCATTTTTGCATCTTTTACATCGCTTGCGTTTCTGTAATTGTTTTCATATTTTTTTAATCAAGTTTTTGTCACATTTTCCATACGTGTTTTGTGGGTTTTTTGTGGCGTTTTTGGTTCAGGTATGGGTTAAAAGGTTATAACCTTTTGGGGATAATGCAGTCTTTCTTCCTTGTGCTGTAATTGGTGTTAACTGTGCCAAAACCTATTTTGTGTGTGTGAAAATGTAAGTTCTGATAGTGATTGATGCCCATGAAGTCCAAAAATAATTTCTCCTGTCTGGAGACAAAGGCTTATCTCATCTCAGTGCTAAAACTGCATTCATTACAGCACCATTGGTTTGTGAACATGCTGCTAGCCAAAAGTGGAGGCTCATACTGGAGGAAAACAAAACAAGCTCTAATATTTGGTTGGACCGCCATGCACTGCCATGGTTTCGATAAACTTCTGCAATATCCAACGATCCAGTGTTGCGTTCACCTTTTACCAAGGTCTTGTATCGACGATTGGAGAGTGTGACCACTGTGCAAAGCCTTCTCTAGCACATCCCACAGATTCTCACATGGCGGCCAATCCAGCTCACCCTCCCTGAACCACAGCTCCAACCAATCTCATCAGAAAATGTCAAACCCGTTAAGCGCCCACATGAAAGTTTACATGAATCTTTAGCAGCAGCGTCATTGGCGTCCCGTTGAAATGTAAGTATTGTTCCAACCCCCAAATGGTAAAAACCCAGATCACTCTGCCCTCTGGAGTATTTAATCAGAGGCCTATACCACACAGATAGAAGGAATTCCTCCGCTCACATTAAACCTACACCAACGTAAAGTCCCGTAATTATTTCCATTCTGTGCCTTTTATTGGCTCTGACGTAAGCCCCGCAGACGCAAACCAAAGGAAAAGACCAACATGTCTGCCATCCATCAGCCGAAAATGTGGAAAAAAACAAAACAGCGCGAGCTGCAGGGCCGGGACGTTAAAGCGTGGAGGCGATAGTCATGAGTCACGGCAGGCAGAGTGAACATGAATTCCCAGGTCTCGGGGACAATCTGTCACCTGGAAACAAAACACATTGGCCAAAAAATAAAATATATATAAAAAAAGCAGACATTAGTGAAAAGACACTGTGTCGAATTGAAAAGAACTTGACCCTCAAAGTTGCGAAACGCGCTTATAAACTCAAACGAAATGGGATGGAAGAAATGTGTTGTAAATAAGTTTGGACACAACAATAATACATTATATTAATAAATTATAAATAAAATTAAAGCCGCGCGCGGCGATAAAGGCCCTCGCCCCCTTGCGACCGCCCCCCCTTGCGACCGCCCCCCCTTGCGAATGCACCCCCTTGCGACCGCCCCCCCTTGCGAATGCAACCGCCCCCCCTTGCGACCGCCCCCACTTGTGACCGCCCCCGCCCGCTCTCGCCCTAATTCCTGATACCTGTTACTTGTGTATCGGTCCACGTTTGCTATGTGAATTCTTGCGTTTTCCCTTTTTTTTTACGATTTTAATTAGTCCCTCGCTGGGCACTGCGTGTCCGTTGCTCGGGCCTAATAATACAAAAACAAAGCAAGATAGAGGGGTGTTGTAATAGACTTTTTTGATCAGTGTGACATGGAGAATCGGGTTCTAATGTTTGTTTTCACTTTCGTGGAAGTGTAATTTTGCAGGTATAGGTAGGGGGCGCTATTTTTGTGAAAATTGCACAATTATTCAGGCTAATCAGTACGATCCTTAGAGGGGCTTATGTGATACAAATATTAGTGCAGTTGGAACTTGCATACCCTTTTGAGTTGTCGTCAAAGAGGCGGGGAAAAGGCAGGATATTTATTATAAAAAAACAAAGCAAGATAGAGGCATCTTGTGATTGACTTTTTTGATCAGTGTGACATGGAGAATCCAAATATACCCTTTGTTTTCACTTCCGTGAAAATAAATTTTTCACGGCCATGTAATGTGCACAGGGGGCGCCGTTGGGCACTTTGTTTGGCGGACTTCAAAATAGTACAATTTTCACCAATCCTGATCATTAGGTCAAATAAAATTGAGTTTTCGTTAACGTTCAGGGGGTCAAAATTGAGATCAAAGACGTAATAATAATAATAATAATGGAAACTGTTTTTTTGCTATGTTTTGGCATTTTATTTCTCCCAAACGACATTACTCAGAGTGATGCCTCTTTGGTATGTTGATCCCCATGACGGGGAAGGCCTGTGTGATTATTTTCACAACTCCATACCATCCCGATTTTTTGATTCGAATTTTTCAAGAAAAAACCTTGAAGGGGGCGCCAGTGGGTCATTTTTGGCCATAGTGGCTGCGTTTGCACATGGTTAGGTCCAGCTCGAGAATGTGCACGTGCGCCGTATTGGGTCCGTTCCAATCCGACAAAGTCTGTGAAAGATATGAGACTTTGAATTTGGTGGAAAATGGCCTCTGAGTTGCGGCCTTGTCATGACCACGCCCAATAATATTTCCAAAATTGAAAGGAGGATTTGGAAAGCCACATGGGTCTGGGACATTTTGGCCAAAAATTGAAGCTTTTGATTGAAAACTCGGGGATCAGGGGTCATAAGTTCAACAGGTACGATTTTGACGGTGCGAGGTTTGGGCCAAGATGGCCGACTTCCTGTAGAGTTTAGGCCGGGCTCATAATATATTTTTTGACATGTCCTGACGTGGTCTATGTCCCTGGCCAGTGTCACCTTTGTACCATGACATTTTTTGCCACCGGGCTCTCATTGACTCAATGTAAACTGCCTGTTTGAGGGGGCGCCACTGAGCCATCTTTTATTATTTTCTCTTGCGAACGCCACCCAAAATTAGACCTCCCGGAGCACTAATTCCTGATACCTGTTACTTGTGTATCGGTCCACGTTTGCTATGTGAATTCTTGCGTTTTCCCTTTTTTTTTACGATTTTAATTAGTCCCTCGCCGGGCACTGCGTGTCCGTTGCTCGGGCCTAATTATAAAGAAAACAAAGCAAGATAGAGGCATGTTGTAATAGACTTTTTTGATCAGTGTGACATGGAGAATCAGGTTATAATTTTTGTTTTCACTTTCGTAAAAGTGTAATTTTGCAGGTATAGGTAGGGGGCGCTATTTTTTTGAAAATTGCACAATTATCCAGGCGAATCAGTACGATCCATAGAGGGGCTCATGTGATGCACATATTAGTGCAATTGGAACTTGCATGCTCTTTTGAGTTGTCGTCAAAGAGGCGGGAAAAAGCATGATATTTATTATAAAAAAAACAAAGCAAGATAGAGGCATCTTGTGATTGACTTTTTTGATCAGTGTGACATGGAGAATCCAAATATACCCTTTGTTTTCACTTCTGTGAAAATAAATCTTTCACGGCCATGCAATGTGCACAGGGGGCGCCGTTGGGCACTTTGTTTGGCGGACTTCAAAATAGTACAATTTTCACCAATCCTGATCATTAGGTCAAATAAAATTGAGTTTTCGTTAATGTTCAGGGGGTCAAAATTGAGATCAAAGACGTAATAATAATAATAATAATGGAAACAGTTTTTTTGCTATGTTTTGGCATTTTATTTCTCCCAAACGACATTACTCAGATTGATGCCTTTTTGGTATGTTGATCCACATGACGGGGAAGGCCTGTGTGATTATTTTCACAACTCCATACCATCCGGATTTTTTGATTAGAATTTTTCAAGAAAAAACCTTGAAGGGGGCGCCAGTGGGTCATTTTTGGCCATAGTGGCTGCGTTTGCACATGGTTAGGTCCAGCTCGAGAAGGTGCACGTGCGCCGTATTGGGTCCGTTGCAATCCCACAAAGTCTGTGAAAGATATGAGACTTTGAATTTTGTAGAAAATGGCCTCTGAGTTGCGGCCTTGTCATGACCACGCCCAATAATATTTCCAAAATTGAAAGGAGGATTTGGAAAGCCACATGGGTCTGGGACATTTTGGCCAAAAATTGAAGCTTTTGATTGAAAACTCGGGGATCAGGGGTCACAAGTTCAACAGGTACGATTTTGACGGTGCGAGGTTTGGGCCAAGATGGCCGACTTCCTGTAGAGTTTAGGCCGGGCTCATAATATATTTTTTGACATGTCCTGACGTGGTCTATGACCCTGGCCAGTGTCACCTTTGTACCATGACATTTTTTGCCACCGGGCTCTCATTGACTCAATGTAAACTGCCTGTTTGAGGGGGCGCCACTGAGCCATCTTTGATTATTTTCTCTTGCCAACGCCACCCAAAATTAGACCTCCCGGAGCACTAATTTCTGATACCTGTTACTTGTGTATCGGTCCACGTTTGCTATTTGAATTCTTGCGTTTTCCCTTTTTTTTTACGATTTTAATTAGTCCCTCGCCGGGCACTTCGTGTCCGTTGCTCGGGCCTAATTATAAAAAGCATGTAAACAATGAAAGCAAACATGGTAAACAAAAATCTGGTATTGGACCTTTGACAAGATTTTGAAGTTTATTTAAAAAAAATAAAAAAATCTTGCATTAATTTCAGTATCTGCTGCAGATTTCATATTGCGTCCTCTAAACCTTTTCATTCTCCTCGTACACCTGCAGCATCTCGTCTCAAAACGTGTGGCCAAACTGCTGCAGAAACATGTGTGTGTGTTACAGGGCAAAACAGTGGAGGGCCAAAGGGAGGCACCTGCTCGGTCCCCACTGCAGCAACATCTGGGCCAAGGATCGGGGGGTTTCCACTTGTTCATCACAAGTGTTTTACGATGTTGACAAAAATATAACCCGAGGGTGCTCAAGGAAGTCGCTTTACTCTACATAGCATCGCGCCTAACAGCCGCCAGTCAAAGCATACACGGCCTTTGTGTGCCAGTTTTAGTTTGTAGATCAGAGGCCCTTAAATATATAGACGTTGCATTTATCACGACTTGGTGGGGGCTTATCGCGCAGGAGATGTGGAAAGTACAATCCCAGTTTCTGCACCAAAGCAGATTTTCCCGCAAATAAGTCATTATTGTTTTAAATGAGGCAAGGCAAGTTTATTTGTAGAGCACAATTCATACACAAGGCAATTCAAAGTGCTTCACATTTGCATAAAATTGCAAGAAAGCAGATCAAAATAATCCATAAAACATGAACATAAAACTTAACTACAGTAAAAAGCAAGAGTGCAGATAAATACTTTCACATCCTCATGCAGACTCACCGTGTTTGGTCCGGACTAATATAAGGCATTTTGAGCGCAAAATTTGCCAAAATTTCCTAAATAATGGATAGACCCAGATTTTAATGTATGGTTTTATTTTGCGACATATTAGTAACAAATATTTTTTCAGAGAGGATTTTGGATCTTGTTTTGTTTTTGAATAAGCCAAGTAAAAAAAAAATCTGTGAAAACCCAAATGTTTCCTTAATTTTTTTTTTTGGGGGGTGGGTTAAAAGCTGAATAAAACAGGCTAGGAAATAGATATAAAGTTCTAAAGCGGCTTACTTAGGAGTGGAGCAAAAATCTAATTTTGAGAAAACCAGCCCTAAAATCCATGTCTCTGCTCTTCCATACTGGGTGTCTCCCAGAAGGAAAAATACCATATTTGGATTACAGCGTCATCTCCCTGACCCTTCAGGACACAGGTAACAAGTTAAGAGGTTAAAGAAACCCAATACAGGTGTTCATGGAAAACCCAAAGTCTTTAACATCAGGGGGCTAGGCTTAGGGTTAGGGACGGCAAATATGATGCAAGTTGTGTTTCACTCAGATATTTTTAGAAACTAGAAGGTCTTGGCTTTCAAATGAGGTATCACATTTGCATACAGGCTGTAAGCTCTGCTGTCAATACGCTTTGAGATTTGATGTGAATGTTCCGAGGTGTGGCTTTACATTGGCGTGGCTGCAGCAGGTGGTTAAGGTGTTCAGATGCTGCACCAATCAAGACCAGGAATGAGCAGCCAACCAGAACAGAGCTGGAAACCAGTCCTCCAATCGCAGGTCAGAGATCACACAGCCAGGTTTCCATGGAGGGAAAGAGGAAATTAGCTACACACACACACAAAGCTCATACAAAAGTGAAAAAGACTGGGGGCCTGGGGCTGTAACACAGTCCTCATGGATAAATGTTTTAGCCCACTCGGTTTACAAAAACTTTGCAGCAAAGCCCTGAACATCCAGGTGCCCATCCGGTGTAAACAGACCTATATAATCACGTCGAAAGGTCGTAAAAACGCGCCGCGGTATTTTCAAAGCCGTGTTTAAGGACCACAAAGACCACAGACTTTACTCACAGCATCAGAACGCATTCCCCCGGCGTGAGTATGTGAGCCATGGTGGCGTTTGGTTAGCGTGTGTCACAGAGATATCACGGAGGGCTGGTTTTGTTTTGACATTTCTGGCATGTTTTTTGCGGCGAGGTCACAAGAAAACCGGGGGGGGGGATGAAAGGCAGCCATAGAGAAATAAAGATAATTACAGAGGAGACGTAGCCGGTCATGACTGAGGTTCACATTCAACGTACACCTAAAGAGGCTGGCCACATATTTTGCAAATGCAGGAGCTAATGCGACCATAATAATGGGTCGAAAACAAGATCGTTTCTGGAACGGTACGGACTGACCAGAAGGGGCTTTGTTGGGAAGGGCATCCGGCGTGAAACGCATGCAGAATTCATAAGTGCCATTCATTTTCACATTGATACACAGGGTTATTAAAGGTAGCAGCAAAGCACAAAATGAAAAAAATGGAAAAAAACAAATAGGAGACATTTTGTTATCACAAAGGAAATTTGATACAAATGACAACTTCTGTGCAAGATATCCTTATTTCAACAAAAATTTACAAATTTTTACATTTTTGTTGAAATAAGGTTAAGGTTAAGGGACTTTATTATTAAACACTCTTTTTTAGCCTGTCCGTCCATGGGAGTGGATCTCTCCTTCTGTGGTTCTCCCCCGAGGTTCCTCCTTTCTCCCAGTGAGTTTTTGAGTTTTTCCTCGCCATGCTGCCGACGCCTATTTGGACTTTATGTTTGCCTGGATACTGAACGCCTGAACTTTACATTGTCTTAATTACTGCTCTGTTTTATTGCCTTAATGTTTAGTGCAGCCCTGTGAGGCCACTCCTGTTGGGACTCGCCAATTGTAAGCTTTAGTAAAGCATCACTTTCTACATAGCCAGTGTTATATGGCCTAAATGGGGCCTGACGTTGCCTACCCCTGCGGTAGGGAAATTCGTCCTCTGCATTTGACCCGTCCTTCGATGCCGCTGGGACGACCCGTGAGGAGCAGTGGGCCTGAGAACTCACCCCCAGAAGTGGAGCCAGGCTGATGGTCAGAAACACCTGGCCGGAGGATTCACCTATTGTACATGTTTTTAGTGGTAGGGGAAACTGAAGTACCCGGGGGAAACCTATGCAGACACACCACCCAGAAAGGCCACGTCAAGGTGGGAATCGAACCCGGGACCTGAAATGTTGCCTTGTTTGATTTGTTTTTATTACAGTTCCAAACGCTATAAATTAGATATTAAAAAATTCCATGGAAAAACCATGACGACCATTTTACGAGTGTAAAGAAAACCTCATATTGAGAAAACATTTCAAACGCCTATACGCATGCGCCTGGATATTTCTCCTGCGGCTATGGCCACGGCTGTGTCCCGGAGAGGAAATGACCACATTTTAGATTATGTCTCGGTCGCCTTTCGTACGACACGTGGATACTACATATGTCAATATTTCTGAAGGAATGTTGTAGTGATTTCCGAAAAAATCTTCCGCTCGCTCAAAATGTCGCAAAGAGTGAGTTATGTTGTTTCTTTTACTCCGACGGAAATGTTATGGGTAAAAACTAGCTAAAAATGTTTTGACCTGCTGCGTCTCGTCTTAATACCTTGTAATGACACTTCAATTTAATGCCACGCAGGAAACCTTGGATACAGAATCATCCTCTGCTTTTTTGGGGTTGTAGGTGCTCCAAATCTTAAAGGCGTTTCCAAAGGCCTTCCCCAAGATATTCCCGGGCAAAGACCGTGTGTAAATCACCTCAGCTGCGCCTCTCAATAGCCAGGAGCAGCGTCTCTACACCGAGCTCCTCCCATAACTGACACAAAGCTCACTGACATTTTGTGACGCTGGAGTTAGGGTTAACTAACAAGGTTACCCGCAGACAAGATCCATGTGTTCATCTGCTAATGCTTTTCCCCCATTTGAGACAGAGAGACAGCGGGGGGGGGGGGGGGAAACAATAGGACGAGCACAGAAATGAGGGAGAACCCGGGGGAAGGGAGAGGGGGAAGGAAAATCCGAGGGAAGGAGAGAGGAGTGAGTCAGGAATGCTGGGAATGGGAACGAGACGGTGACACTGGAAATTGCACAATGGAAAAAGAAAAAAGAAAAAAAGAAAGATGGAGGCGGTAAAGAAGAGAAAAGCAGAAAGAGACAGGGATGACAGACGAGAAGAGAGAGATGAATGGAGGGGAGGGGATGGCGGCGAGTTAAATGTACTGGTGTCATGTTTAACGTCGGAGAAGGTGGAGGGACGGATCTCCAAGTCATGATCGACACATGAGCAACACACGTGTAAGCCATTATTATTATTATTACAACCTCTGCCTAAGACACTTAACCATCACGTGACGCTTCTGAGGAAGACTACGGGAAGTGATAGAAACTTGTAACGCAGGTAAACAAAATGGTAAATGGTCTCAACTTTTCTACCTTCATTAGGAACTCAAAGCACATTACGGCGAGCAACCAGTCACCCATTCACACTCTCATTCATACACCAATGCACACAGACACTGGAGGCAAGGGGTGAAGTGTCTTGCCCAAGGACACAACCACAGTGGGCACCTTTAGGAGCTGGGATTCAAACCCCCGACCTTGCGATCATGAGACGACCCGCTACCAACTGTGCCCCAAAACCCGCAAACCCTTGGTTGTACTAAAAGAACGATCTTTAACAGTTTAAACTAAGAAGTGTGAACCTTTTCCAAAGAGGCCATGTTCAAGACCTCTGCGAATCGGATCTCCCTCCAAAAATCTGATTGTTTCTCCAAGAGTCTTCAAGGGCTAGGCGATATTACAAAGAAAACCGTATCGTACTATCGAGATGTAGTGGTTTTTCGGTTTTTAGGTTTCTGAACCAAACATTCGACATCTCTAAGCTCAAATTCACTTTACACCAAACTGCTTCTGCCGCTCGACCTCGTCAAGCTCTGAATGAGTTACTGTGTGAATGAGCAATCATAGTAAAGTGTGAACTTTCAAAGGAAGAAGATGGCTTTCTCCTTTTGGGCAGAATGTTTACTGCTCAAATAAACAAATAAACTACACTAAACTAAACTTTAAGTGGCGTAATATACAGATGCCGAGTGCATATAAATGATGAAAAAATCTAAATAAATTAAGGTCAGAGAAAACCGCGATATTACCTTCTCGCCACATCCCCCACCTCGAGAATCTACCCTAGGACCTTTCTGTTGTGAGCTAAGAGCGCTAACTACTCAGCTGACGTGCCAGAGGCTGTTCAACATAGGTCAATGAACCTGTTGTTTGCATTTTGGAGCTTTTCGATTCGATGGAAGGAAATGTGAATGTGGTTCTTTGCAACACCCCGGCTCCACATACTTTCGTTGCAACCTTCTTCCCCCCCAGTTTACGACAGATTCCTTCCAACTTTAACTTTTCAACCCTAATCTCCAAAACATAAGTTCAAAACTAATTCCATGCTGCAGCAAGATGTAAACGTTTCTGCTTTGATCTGCTACGAAACATAAAACGCCTCTCCATCAATTAAGCTGTGCCCTCTCGTACCCGTGCAGTTGCTCCTGCTTGTGTCTCGTTAGTGATCGGAGAAAAGACCCGGGGAGACATGAGACGCAATTGGGGGGCAGTGGGCGGCCATGTTGGCTCTAATCTGGCAGTTTTAAACTCCATAATCTCCCCTCAGCGGATGTGGTTGTAGGGAACAGGTGGCACAAGCCGGTTACCGAAGCCGCACGCCGTAAAAACAGGACTTTTTCATTCGGAGTCGCTGTGATCAGAAGGGACTAAATGTTTGTCATCACTGTGGCAATCTCGATAGTGATGACGCGCAAGCCACCAATCTGGCACTACACCGGCGGAGTTGTTTGTTGTGTTAAAAAAAACGGGCAAACGGGAGGTCGCAGCTTGGACACAACGATCGGAGACTGATCCAGATGACAAAACGGAGAAATTGTACGAGTGCCATTCAGTCACGTGACTTCTGAAGGTGTGGCCGCCATTTTGGAGAGTGTTTGGAGAGTGGTTTGTGTAGATAATATCAAACTATGCATCTCCAACACACAGTGCACCTTATGCAAATGAGCAGACCTGATTACTTAAAGAAAATTGAAAACTTAGCGTACGATCCCCATAAACCAACTGGAGAGTCATTGACGCTAAAAGCAGAGAGCCTGCCCTGGAGAACATTTGTGGACATTAGCTAGAGCTGCTGAGCTACAGGTCGGACAAACCTCTCCAAGAGAAAGCCCTGAACCACACTCCAGACATCTAGCCTTGGATACAACATGTGACTGAAGTCTGTCCGAAGAGACAGTAGATGTGAACCGCACATGTGTATTTTGCGTTGAGCGTTAATGCTCGGATAGCATGCTAACTGCTAATGTGTTGAGCAGCTTAAACACTGAAACTCTGAGGACACATGTGCGGAATTCAGCATCATTGGCATTGGTCTGATTGGCTTGTTGCATGATGTCGCTATGCTAGTTCCAATTACTAAAGTTGTGAGGGCCAGAACGTTTCCCATTAAATTTCCTATTAAAATGATCTCGAAGCATATTTTCTTGAAATTGTGTGGTTTCAAAGTGAGTTCCTTTAGGAGATCACTTGAGAGCTTCCTGCAGGATGTGAACACTTCAGCGGAGGAAACGTCTCAGTGTGCAAAGGTTGACAAGTGTGTGTTGAAACTAAAGGCTTACTTTAATTTGACCAATTATACAATTCAATTGTAAAAAGTAGTTCTGCTAATATGAACAAATCTACATAAAAAAAAAAGATTCTTGTTGATGGGTATAATTTCATTTCATTATTTATTCGTCAGTTTGTGTTCCCTCTGGACAGGAGACACTGATCAGAGCTTTTCAGCAGTAGAAGAAACAACTAAAGTGAATAGGATTTTTCAAAACTCTGTGAATGAGGCAAACTCTTCCAGGTATGTTTTCGACGAGGGAACAGCGCACCAATACAAATAAAAGCTCAACGCATCTGCATTTAGACACGGCCTGTCCGCCGGCTCATTGTTAAACCTTACTGTATGTGAACACAACCTATTGGTCGAATGCTATATTACGCAAGGCTCCTGCTGCTACGGGCTCAACCTGTTTAAAACAATACAACGACAGCCACAAGAACAACTGTAAAGTAGCAGCAAAAGGCATGCTAGTGGTAAAGTTCCGCTCCCTCCCCGCTGCTCCTCTGCAGTGTTGTGATGAACTTTTGCCTGTATCTGTAGAGACACTGTTTTAAACTGCTGTGGCCGTGTTCTGTAAACACAGGCCTCCTGTCTGCGTGTTCTCACTCCACCACTGCACCTCCCCACAGCAGAGACACTGGGAAGAACACTAAGAAAATGTCAGACTGAGATGCCTTTTTGAAATTTGAACAGTCCATATTTGGATTCAATTTCAATTAACTTTGCATGCTATTAGTAACGGCATGAACAGTGTTTATACCGTAAGTCAGGCGGAATCCAGTAAAGGGAATTGAGTGCACATGTGCCAAATCCTGCAAATGTATCCTTTTCTGTTTAATTCAATATTCACGACAAATCACATGTTGCCAAAGCCATGCCACGTTTCGAGACAGAGCCGGTGACTTTCGAAGTGTAGTTTTGTGGAAGAAACGGTCATGAGATGCAACAAGTTTTAACTCCGCACTGCACTGGGGTGACCCGTGAGGGCAGCTGAATGAGAGGTTAGCAAGTAAGCAGATTCCAGCAGATGAAGAGGATGGATCTTAATTATCCCCATGTCTAAAGCGGGTTTCCTTATGAGCAGATCCTCCATCTGGGACACTCCCTGACCATGGACCTGAAGATGGGCCTCCCAGTCTCAGGGGGTGGAACAAGTGAACTGCAAAAGGTCTACGTCTCTGGGCGAAAGAGTCGCAATCGTCCACTACCGCGTGGTTCCGTCCTGCTGCAGTCGGGGGCGATTGCGGTTTGTTTAGAGAGCGCGGTGGAGCAGGGACAAATATAGGCCTAGTGCTGAGGCTAGTTAGCGTTCACACCTCCCAGAGCACGGCCGCCTTACCAGATATGGAGACAGGCACGCTCCACGCAGCCAGGACAACTACAGGACAAAGACTGTCAAGCCGAGTGCTTACTTAAATTCACTGTTAAGGAAGTTTATGGATTTTGACTTGGTTTTCAAAACAATTATCCAATCTGAAAGCAGAAGTGCCCGATCCTATGGCTAAAACTGGCTAAAAATCTAAAAGGTCTTCTCTGAGCTTGTGCGACCAAAAAAAAAGATAGAGCATGCACTGATGTGTAGTTAGGTTTCTTAAAACTGACGGCTAGCTACAGACGGCATTTTTTGAAGCAGTCAGAGGGAGAAAAAGGAAAATAAAAACTTTCTCCCATTTCTTCACCCTTACTTCAACAAATGCTGAATTATGAATGTACTTTTCTACTAAACTAAAGAGGAGCAAAGTGGTTTAACAGCCCATAAATACTAAAACGGACAATGCTAACCAGGAAGCTAGCGAAGATAATGTTAGCTTCATACTACGTTAGCTATAACGAATGCCGTGTTTTCGCTTCTACTGAACAGTTTGCTGTGAAAAAACATCCATATGGTCCGGATTTTGGCTCAACTTTATTGGTGTGTGATAAATATGTGACTCTCATGAGAGGTTTTTTAACAGTTGCTAATCATTTGCTAGCATTTTAGGCAAAGTACCTCGCCATACAGCAATGTGTATGCTTCATGACGTAGCTGCATTTTGAACAGATATTGCAATTCAATTTTGCGATATTAATATTTTGTATATGCTATATACAAAATATTAATATTTTGTATACGCTATATACAAAATATTAATATTGCAAAATTGAATTGCGATATGTTTTATTTTTCACACAATTGAGCATTAAGCTGCATAATGTAAATACTTCTAAAACTGTGGTTAAACATCACGGTTTGTTACATTTCAGCTTCAAATAGAAACAAGATGCAATTCTCCAAAAAGCAGCAGAGAGACATTTTAAGAAGGTGTCAGAAAAAATTCCCTAGTTTTATTCAGTCTCAAATAAACAGGCTTGGCACACTCACACCGTCTCCCCCTCCTGATTCAGCACTCTCTGAATCACACGCTGCAAAACGCTGCTTGTTTTATTAAAATGAAACAAGCTCATATTTAAAACCTGCTGTAGATAAACAATTCCGGCTTAATACTATGACGCGGGCATATGACGATGATGAGCAGAGGCAATCGGCTTTTATAGTTTTTTTTAAGTGATGATGTAATCACTCCACATAACTTCAGCCCTATTCACTATAATGTGATTGTGCTGATTTTAACCTGCTGTAAACCCGACTACAACGATCTTTTTTAAACATCTGATCACACAGAAATATTTCATTTACTCCAGATTTTCTGTAGTAACGCTGTTCCAACATTAATTATCAAATAATTTTTCCCATACACAATAAAGGCTTATTTTAAATGTCAATTTGTTTTCATTTTGCCTGGAAAAATGATGAGATATGATTCTAATTAGGCGTAAACCAGTTTTTGGCTGTTATTATTTCAGGAGGAGATTCAGATAAAGTTGCGTTTTTTGCTGTGTTTATGGACCCGGAAGTAGCTTGTTTTAGTGCGCGACCCAAAAGTCACATGACTGTCAGACAAACATGATTCTCCTGCAGACAATTTTGATTGAAAGAGAGGCTCATTCATTCTGACTGGCGAACATGTCTGTCACTCAAATGGCACCTCAGCCCCTTGCGGTTAGGTTGCCGCAGTAGCTCATACCGCAATATCGATGCGATAAAAGTGAATTGTGCAGCCCTACTTCACAGCACAAAAATGTCCTGGGTTTCAACGTAGGAAAGTACGGGGTCCATCTGTGTGAAGTGTGCATGTTCTTCCTATGTCTGGGGAGCTTTCCTTTGCCCCTGAAGGCTGGGTCAAATGCAGTTCACATAGTCTAAAAGGTAGTTACCTCCCTGTCCCTTCCTGTTACCTGCCGAGTTGCAGCGCTGAATGATGGGAGGTTTCTACATAGATGACAGCGGGAGGTTCACTCTCTCAGGTGGAAGGGATCAGACTGACAGATCCAATCACGCGCTCGTCAACCACAAACGACTGTGGCAACAACCTGCCATTAGGCCAATTATGAACAGGCAGAACAATGGGTGCCGTGTTGCTGCGGGGGTTTTGCGGTGTGCTATGTGCGCTAATGCTAGCATAGTGATAGATCAATCAGCACAGGTTTGCACTTCCATTAATGGCGGGATTAGCAGCTCATGCTGCAATAGCAAACGGAACTGCCTGAGGATCATTTCTAAGCCCCCAGAAATATTCTAAAGGAATAAGGTGAAATAGAAAGTAACAGAAAATGACAGACGAAAAAAGGAGTCGAAAAAAACACATAAAAAATGTGACAAAAAACGCGGTGACAACGCAACAAAAAAAGTCACGATCGAGAAGCTTTTAGATTTGGGTAAAGCCAAGCAAGAGAAAATGCGATCGGTTATGGCGGTGGGTAGGAAGTCAAATTCATGGTTTAATTTTGTGACATAGTAGCTACAAAGACTTGTTCAGAAGGCATTTTGGATGTCTTATTTATTTTTTAAATAAGCTGTTTATTAAAAAAATCGGTAAATAAATTGTTTTTGACATTCAAAACTTCAAAATGCTAGGAATTAGTGGTAAAAAATTAATGATAATAAGATTCAACTGAAAAAAAACTTCAAAATATTATTCAATCCGAGGTTGAATTATATTACACTACAAAAAAAGTCAAAAAAAGTCAAAAAAGTAACAAATAACCTTTTTAAAAAAACAACAAAAAAGTCAAAAAACCAACAAAAAACATTAAAAAAGCAACAAAAGCACTACAAAAAAGTGACAAAACGCGCCGAAAAATCAACACAACATGTGTCAAAAATGCGACAAAAAAATTCCAGTCGAGAAGCTTTTAGATTTGGACAAAGCCGAACAGGAGAAAATGCGCTCGGGTAAGGCGGGGGCTGTGTTTGTGAGTGGGACAGTCACTGGGAATGAATCCACAGCTTCTACAGTTTCATCACCGCCGCAGCAGCAGCAGCAGAACCATCGGCCTCGTCAGCCTCTCCATCTCCTCCTAGTTTTCGAGGAGGAAGTCAACAAAAGCGAGGGGAAGTTCCTCACGCGCCGGATCGTACAAGGCTGTCAGTCCAACGAGTCGGCACACGTTTAATCCTCCTGCACTGTTGGCGCGGAAACGACAGGCACAATACGAGCGTCCCGTGGATGGGTCCCGTCTCCAGATAAAGGCCTCCGTCCAGAATAAACAAGAGTCACAAGTGTTTACCCTCTCATGAGCAGGCGGCGCACTTCCCAATGTAGGGAAGAACTTTTTGTAACGGATTAAACCGATGACAAAGAGTTTCAATTTGGTTGGTGATGTCATTGAAGGCGAGACGGGCAAAGAAAATAATTTAGAGACAGCAATTCATGTTAACCTCTTAACCCTCGACTGAACTGAGCGCATTTTCCCCAGGTTGGCTTTACCCGAATCTGAATGCTTCTTGAAAAAATTGTCAAAATAGCCACAAAAATGAGACAGAAACAAGGACGAAAATGCAACAAAAGAACTACAGAAAAAATGCAACTTTTGTGCCTGTGATTTGTAATTACAGATTATTTTTAATTTGCAGTAACCATCTAAAAAATAATAAGTTTACTTTTTTGAGAACAACTCTTAGACTGCATGTTTAATAGACTGGTTCTTGTTAATTCTTCTCTCTTACTCAAATAAATTAACATCAAATAGGTTGTAGAATCATGATTATGCACAGACACTAAAAAAATTAATAGATTAGTTATCTGAGTTTAGTTCTTAGTGATTGAAGGGATGTGAGGACGTCGGTATCTGTCCGTGTCAGATACCGACAGAAAATCGAACCCTTTGACACGGAATGGCCGAAGAACAGACACTTAAAACCATCACATGATTAAGAAGATGCGAGCGCATGATTTGCAGTGAGTGACAGGGGAGAAAGAGAGGGTCCTCGAAAGACGGAACGAAAGCCATCGCTTATTGATTGAATAAAGGACGCGCTTAAATAAAAAAAAGAAAAAGAAATACGGGACGATTCCGTATTTGGCAACCTTGGATCTGAAGGTACTTCAGAAAGCAGTCTTCAGTCAGGAAGCACTTGGTGGTGGAGGTGTGAAATTGTCTAATCAAATCGGTCGCCATCACTACGCACTTGTGTTCTCCTCCCACCAAAGCCCCCCCCCCGCCACCGCCCACCTGTGCTCTGATCACTTTCCATAAGTCAATACCTGTCCCGTAAGGAGCAGGTTGGAACAGGCACCAGGCTAAGTCCCTCCTCGGGGGCCTCCGTATGGACACACAGACACAGGACCTATTGTACAACAAAATCACCTAAAGCGACCTTAATGTTCAAGATATACAGAATGGATTGTGAGGAAGCGCAGGCAAAAAGTGGCTTCTATTTTATGCCTGATCAGATATGGCATGGTTGCTTGGTTCGGCTCTCGTACTGTCCCGTGATGAGCCAAAACATGAGAAATGGATTCGAAATGCCATGAAAATAAATTGGTATCGGAGAGTATCCTTCTTTAAAGCAAATCTTTGAAACCTCTGTCCTGGCAGAGGTACCTTGTGGTTGGGCCTTTTTCATGACCCTTCTCATTCAATGATCACTCTTATGGATAATAGCCTAATTGACATTTCACAAAAGTCCTGCCCCTTAGCAACTGTTAGCTATAGCTGTGTCAAGAAGTGGAGTTTAACACATGCCATAACAGAGGAGGAGTGCATCTTATGGACTCTTTTTGGTGCAATATCAGCACAACCTCTTCCAGATTGAGGCAAAATGGATCACAATGTGCAGGGGAGGAATATATTCAAAATATGCAACGAAGGGGATGCTACAACTATCGTAGCATCCCCTTCGAAGCTAAAGCACCAGTCTCATATGAAATTAAGAAAACCCCTTGAGCCTAAAAATGCAACCAGCATTTTATCAATACATAAGAAGTTCTTATGTATCTGAGCTGGCCTGGTGTCGCCTCGGGGTCCTCGCAGAACAGCTGGAGAAGGTGTGCGTGGATCAGGTAGTCTGACTCGTCCCGTCCCCGGATAAAGTGGAAGAAAATGGATGGATGGATAAACCTAAACCTACAGGAGTCAAGCGGCTCACAGACCCCGTTACTGACTGTAGTGGCTCTGTCTCACCCGCGGCTGTGGTTCTTATTCAGGGAGGCGGCATATTAGTCATGATTCTTCAGCCCTGATGTGACTATCAGTGCAGCGGCAACAACAAAACCACCCACAGCTGAAATATCATGGCTCTGCTAAGAGCAACTCAACGCTTCCTGTAGCAAACAGACATTCCAGCGGCAAAGCAGAAACAGCTTCTTTTTATGGCGATCTAGCAACGACAGCTCATGAAACTCTTGGGAAACAACAAGACGGATTTCTATGGAGGTATGATTGGACAATGATCGTGTTGGGGCGGGGTTTTGAAAATCAAGCTGAATGAGTTGACTGTTGCTGTAATATTTCTATTGTATTGTGCTGCTGCTGTACTGAAGCAAACCGTCACTGCAAGCCCAAGACAGATTTCCCTAAGTAAAGTTTAACCTAACCTTATATGTCGAGCTAACAAAGTGGTGATTATTTTTAACCCTCCTGTAATGTTCATTTGTCAGGAACATCATGTACCGGGTCAAATTGACCCGGTACATGTTTAATTATCTAAAAGATGTCTAAACCCCAAAAATCCTAACAAGCAGTCTGAATATTTAATTACTAACTCCATTACTAATTATTTTATCAATTATTATTGAATCGTGTGTGTGTGTTGTGATTGGGGTGAAATATGTCTCACAGTTGCAAAGAAAGAAATACAATGACATTTCTGACGCCCTTTTACCTCCAGTTTGACTGCGGGGTCAAACTGTTTCTATGTGATATAAACATGCAGGGGGTGGTTACAAATATGTGAGATGAACCAGTTTCATACTATATGTTGATCACACTAAATAAGGCACGCAGAAGAAGTTTCATACTGAAAAAAATATTTTTCCTAGATCTTCAAACTTTAAAAAAAATAAAATAATATATATATATAGATAGATAGTTTTTTTATTATAATTAAGTTTGTTTAATACAGCTAAGTCAGTAAGTAAATGAATAAAGAGAGTTAGAGAGACCGGCTGAACAGGAAAGTGTGTGCACTGAGCTCTGTGTGGGACGTCCCGGGAAGCGGGTTGAAGTATTTGCCGCCGACTTTTGAAAACAGAAACAGACACGCCTTCTGCAGGGGAGAGAGGGGCTGGAGAATGGGTTCAGTGGTGAGCGACTTTAACCCCTTAACCCCCGCCTTAATGGAATACATTTTCTACAGTTTTACCCAAATCTAAAAGCTTCTTCACTGAAGCTCACAGCCTATAGGCCAGTGTCATGCCTCATTTGAAAGCTAAGACCTGCAAAACTTATCTAAGCTTCATCCTTGTTTTTGTTATCACATTTCAGTCGTTTCCATTGCTTTTTTTGTCGCAGTTTTACCACATTTTTGTCACATTTTCATTGCTTTTCATCACGTTTTTGGCCTCTTTTTGTGGCTTTTTTGATACATGTTTGGTCACATTATTGTCCCGTTTTTCTCACCTTTTCAAAACGCATTTCAGGGTCATGTGTAATAAGAAATACATTTCAAAAAAGCAACAAAAACGTGATGAAAACACAACCCAAAAGGACAAAAATGTGACAATCGTAACGGGGATGAAGCTTAGATGAGTTGTGTAGGTCTTAGCTTTCAAATGAGGCATTACACTGGCCTGGATGTAAGCTCCAGTTGAGAAACTTTTAGATTTGGGGCGAACAGCAGAAAGTGTGCTCAGTTAAGGCGGGGGTTTAAGAGGTTAATACTGCAATAATGGAACACACTTGGGGATATTTCCAAATTTGTACAAAACTGTGTCTGAACTACAACTTAGAATTGATCATAAACGGCAAAAACATGTAAAAGTATAGTAGTGAGATGGAATGTAAAAGCTTTTTGTGACCACCCTTCAGCCTGCTTTAACACACTGACACACAATCATTAGTCATTTAAAGGAGCTGATCGCCATTCGCCAGGAAGGCTGTGAAATCACCAGGCTGTATAGAAACATGACTCACCACAGGGCTAAGAGTGAAAACAATGGTCTCTGATCAAAACAAAGCAGGGAAATAAAAGCAAGATAGAAGACAAAAATAATGCGAGTTAGTTATTTTGCCCTATATTCACAAATTATAAATGTTGCACTAATTCAACATCTCTCCATAGAGTTAAATTGTACCTTGAAAGGCCATTTTGCCAAAATGTGCTTTTCTTCCATTACAGCGACAACATGTCCACCCCTAGCACCTACAAACACCAAATCTTCCTGGCTTGAACTTAAAGTGCATATGACACATTAGACCCAATTCTTGCTAAAAACATAGTTAACGCAATTATATTTAAGATTTTTGCTCAACAACGTACCCAGTTTCAAAATGTTTGTGATGTTTATAGTTTCACTTCCTTATTGGACACTGACAGAAAGTGACATAGATAGAGGCAAACGATTTCAAACTCAAAAGTCAAATGAGTGAGTCAAACTGCTATGGAACTTTACCTCTACCTATGTCACTTCCTGTCAACAGCTTAAAAATGCAAATAATAACTTTTCTGCCCAACATTTCTTTCTTTCCAAAAGCATTTCAAAAGCATTAAAACCTGTCACAAGTTCCCGTCAAAGGGATTTGTATTAGATCGAATTGCTAGCTTTATCTGGTTCACCCTTGACTCTAAACTAGATAAACAATGCAACTCCTATGGGCCTCAGAAAGACTGTACGTCAGAAATGTAACGTTGCTGTGCGATATCAGCCATTATTGTGGAAAGCAGGGAGCAACCCCTGTAAAGCATTATTACGCCATACAAGAAATGGGAAACGTCTTGATATTTTACATGTTAGACTTTCGGCCTTTTAGACGCTAAATCTCAGCTAACCAGGAATCGATCTTTACTAAAGGAAGAAGAAAGACTGGTTCTATCAAAACTATATCAGCTTCGAATCAAGAATTACAGCTGTGACACGTTGGATTATGCGGAATGCAAACCTTGCACTTTTGAAGAACCTTCACTCTCGAAGGCCACAAAGCAACAACGATATTCGGTCGTGGTGATGGTATCCATCGCTCGACTGGATTCAAATCTTGGCATGACACCATCAGACGAGATCGATGCCTTTCTTATCGCACCTGTACAGCGTCTTCACAAGCGCGTTCGCGTCCCATCAAAGGGATACAGATTCCCCTACAACACCACCGGCTACGTCCAGGTGTCCTTGGACCCAAGCTTCCTCACTCCTTTCAAAGTCATTTGGGTTATTTAAATTGCTGTGATTCTTGGCGCTCACATTTCCCAGTTCTTTTCATGTTCAAAACTGTCAAGGCTTTCTTTAGTTGACTTGCCTGTTTTTGTCAATAACGCAATGTGGAAGGAATGACCAACAAAAGCAGAGGATACAATAGCGCCACAACGTAAAACCAACATTAAAATTCAAGAGCCTTATCAACAGCTTTTGCCAGAGTTGTCATAGCCGTTGAATCCATAAATGTCACAATGGATACAGATTTCAAAGATAACACAAAGTTAGCCTAATTTGTCCAAAGCCTTGACAAGTGCACGACATGAGAACCACCCAAATACCATGGAGCTTTCCATATTTGTCCAAGTGCGCGCCAACAACTCAACCTTTATCCATAACTGGCAATAAGTCGGCTCGGGAATCACCAAGTTTGCCAAACAACTTCAACCTCAACTTGATGCCGGACCCTGCAGCACATCCATGCTTGGCCCACACTAACCTTGCAGATCTTGCTCTCCTCTGTCTCCCCTTTCCCCTTCCCCTCATGGGCGGCACTGGTGGCGGTCCGGTGGTCCTGCCTGAACTCCGACTTGACAGACAGCTGGCAGGACACTGGGGCCGAGGGGGGTGTGGCGGTGCCCGGCCCCTGCTGCTGCCGGGACGTGTAGCCCTGCGCCGCTGCCATCCGAACCGCGCTGGGGATGGGCAGAGCCGTGTGGACCGGCCGGGTGGAGGGCTGCCGAAGCTTGGAGGCTACCCCCACCACCGGCATCCTGCTGCTGCTGAAGCTGCTGCTGTCCCGAAGGCTCCAAGCACCAACCACAAGCAGCCGATGAGGAAACCAAGGCGAAACGGTCCACTCCGCACATGTAAATAGCAGGGAAAATCTAGCCGAGCAGTTGCCTCCCGGGCTGAGGGGAAGGCACTGCGTTCATTCTGCAGAGCTGGAGTGGAGTGCCTGACGCTGGTTCCGCCTCCAAACACACACACCTCCCTCCCTCCTTCCTGCTCTCGTCTCCTCTCTGCATTAACTGTTCAGTTGCACTGTCAGAGCAAAGCAGCTGCGGACAGAGGTGGCCACAGCAGGGGGAAACCAACGCTCTGCAGGACAGAGACAGGCGATACAGCGTAGTAAATGTCAATTCCTCCAGAATCAAGATTTCTGAATAGAGGTAGGAACTAGGGTCGCACAACAGAAAAATTGCACTTGAGTATTGTGATAACGATATAGTCGGAATATATTTACCATTTCAACTAGACTAGACTCTGGGGCGGAAATCTTCAGCTTCAGACCTGACGCAGTAAGTGGGCCGGACAGACGACCCTGGTGAATGGTCCCTCCTCACACTTTTTGATTTCCTTGGACCGGCGGGGTGGGGGGGGAGGCACGTGCTGGTGTTTTGATCATGTTTCTGCGGCGTGCAGAGCCGAGTACTCTTCAATACCAGGGGCCAGAACGGGACCTCTCCACAGTGAGGCGCGACTGTGAGGTGCAGCTTCGGGAAGTTTCAATCCACGTTTGCTCAAAATGTGCTTTCTATTAAGGGCTGTTCAAGTTGGAACACTCTACCAATGACAATATGAGAAAGTAAGAATGGCTACTTGGTCAGCAAACCTGTGACCACTAGGAGGTGATCTAGTTCATAGAGACATTTGGTATGTGCGACAAGACACCTTAATTTGAGCAATTTAGCATTTAGCAAGTGAGGGTTTTTGTATGTTGTACTGTCTGTGTACGTTCTGTACTGTACTGTTATGTGTAGTATGTCAAATGTTTTGTCATACTCATGCATGTTCTGTGTTGGTGGTATGTTTTTGGGACTGCAGCAGCGGATGGAAACCAGCCCTGCGTTAAATCCGGCATAGTTACAGCACTGGTTGTCAGTGGAATATAACATATTACTTAAAGGAAAATACGGGAATATATTAGTCATTACATTTCAAGTAACTTGAGTTACAAGTGCATTTAAATGTATGAACGAAAAATGCCAAACTCCCCCCAAATAAAAGGCATTATGCCAAATCAAGTTGGACACTGGTGTATAAGATCTGCAGTCTGTAACGTCGTCAAAACAAATCACAGAGAATGGGGAAAGCGAAGGAAAGGAAATCTCTGACTGCACTATTGCTCGGTTGCATTACTATTTTCATTTTATATTTTGACAAAAGTAACTCAAAGGAGTGTAACTCAGCTACATTTTTGAAAGAGTAATATGCAATACAAACATAATATGTTTAGAGCTGTAATCACTAATATAGAATACATTACAGTTTTTAAGTAACTTGCCCAACACTGCTGGTTGTCTGTACATGAATATGCATGGTCCCATTCAAATAAATTCATAAATGAAATGAAATGAATGAAAATGACCAGCAGTAAAAATCTCTTTCTCTCGGGGCACAGTTAGTGTTTAACTCACAGTGGGATAAATAAAATGTGTAGTTTGTCCTGTGAGAGCTTCTTCCCCCAGACTTTATGCCTCATGACCAGTTACTTGAGCCTTTACACGATCCAAGTCTAGTTGCAGAAAATTAAACATGTCTATTGTGTAACCGGATAAAAAGGACGTATTTTCATCTTTGATCCTTTTGTTGGGTAAAAAATGTATTTCTGCCATTTTCACTGTCCTCTTCAAACAATACATTTACTCCACTCGTCTCATCTGCAAAGCCACTGAATTCAAACCCTAAACGTTCCGAATACAGTTCTGATTTCTTTTTTGGTTTGAAAATGAATGCATCTTAGCCCATCATTTTCAAATAGCACCAAAAGCTGCATTACCTCTGTGCAGCTTCTCAGCGCAGTTCAAGTTCATCAATTACAGAGCTTCGCCAAATGACGGAAAACCTTTCTTGCATTTTTTTTTTTTCCATGGATAATTTCAAAGGACGTCTGAACCCTGAGAAGTTCCACCAAATAATCCCCGTCTTCCTGTGGAACTGTCTCTGAAATAGCAACAGAAGGTTTTTCACAAGGGCTGGCCCGGACCACAAGTCTACTGCCTTCGGTTCAAAAGGACGTGAACTTTGTCGAAGGTGAAGTAAAAAAAAAAAAAAAAACGGACCTAGAATTTTCACACCAAAAATAGACCATGCGCCACTGGGCTGACCTTTTAATGAGAGGAAGAGTGAAAAGTCGGGGAGGGCACGGGCCTAGGAAACATAACAGAGCGGGAGAGACATGAGAAAGAGCTATTGCGGACGAGGTGTTTTGCAATACAAGAGGCCGCAGGTTGCTCAACTGGTTCCATGACTAAAGCTCGACTTGATTTATGAACCTGAGTAAGCCAAAAAGAAAACAGGATTCAGTGTTGTATTAGAGTTCTCGTGTCCTCGGGTGGACTGATGGAAGAATGGCTGCATTTCTGTGGCTGTCCAAACAACCGTCAATCAGTCACATAAGGCAAGGCGAATTCAACAAATGAACTACTAACATTTTGAGCTACTAACTTCTTCAAAATCGCAAATGAGGGCTTTTTCATCGCCAACAACAGCATATTAGGTCTCATAACCGCTTCCTTTTTCACTGGCCAAAGACTATGTGATTGTATAATTGTTTAACATGGGGCAGCTCTCCGGTGTAACACACAAACAGCATCATTTCGGACAACACATCCCTTCATCATCATCATCATCCCTAGGTTTTCCTTTGGGGCACCTCTAAAATGCCCAGAATTTCATTCAAACGCCAGTGTCAGACACGGGAGGCGAGGTGGGTGAAGAGTCTTGCCCAAGGACTCAATGACAGTTAGTGATGGGACTCTTCACTGGGAGCCGAGTCTTTGGGATCCGTTAATTTCAAAGAGCCGTTCAAAAGACTGGCTCTTTTAAAGGGAACATTTGAATAATGCCAGCCAGATAACACAATATCTAAGACGCGATCGATAAAAGGCACTTTCTTATTTAACTCATCTAAAAATTACAATGGGACTGATATTTACGCTTTGAAAAAATGTGTTTGTGAATGAAATCTTGCGCCACAACTAATAAAAAGAGGCTGCAACTTTCTGACAAATCATTTTTAGTGCATTAGGCTTTACTTCAGCGTGAAAAGCTTTGACTTTTGTGGACTGCTCCATTGTTGGACTGATTCTATCTAAAATTGACTGATAAAAAGACCCGGCTCTTTTCACAACTGAGATCCGGTTCAAATCGTTCATCGTAAAGAACCGTTCAAAAGAGCCGCTCATCATGAACGTCACATCACTAATGACCGTGTGCACCCGTGGGACTCGAACCGCTGACCCGCCAGTGCTGTTACCAACCAACCACTCATTCACACACCAAATCACCTGGTACTCTCACACGGCCTCCAGTCCTGGCACTGGTGGCCCATCCTCACTTAGCTTTAGCTGAGATTGAACACCAGGCTGATGGTCAGATCACCTGGTTGGATCACCTATTGTACTTGTTTTTATTGGTAGGGGAAACCGGAGTACCTGGAGGAAACCTACGCAGACGCGGGGAG